>JAPJYX010000005.1:22802500-24052500 GCA_030503985.1 Himalopsyche tibetana
GGTCCACGAGCACTTTTATAATCCTACAACCGACAAAGTCTACTGAGCTTTTACATATGCTCATAGATTGCACATCAAGTTAATGGAAAAGCCATATGAAAGAATACTACCCTTTGATATACTACTAAAAGAACTTTTAAGGTGTTCACTGTCAATACTTGGTGGAATGGCATTATAATAAAAATAATAAAACATTTTTAGTACTTTTTCCACATAAAATTTATTAGATCAGGACCGGTTTCGCTCATCGCGAGCATTATCAACTGATAAGAAAAATACATAAACAGTGATATTTATACAAATTTAAATTGAAATAAAAAGGTGTAAGCAACTATTAACAATTTAAAGGATTAACAAATTACATTATAATTACACAAGATTAAAATGTTTAACACCCATAACAATTAAAAAATCATCATCAAAGAATAATAAATCTAAGTGGCATCGTTTGCCACTTAGATTTATTATTCTTTGATGATGATTTTTTAATTGTTATGGGTGTTAAACATTTTAATCTTGTGTAATTATAATGTAATTTGTTAATCCTTTAAATTGTTAATAGTTGCTTACACCTTTTTATTTCAATTTAAATTTGTATAAATATCACTGTTTATGTATTTTTCTTATCAGTTGATAATGCTCGCGATGAGCGAAACCGGTCCTGATCTAATAAATTTTATGTGGAAAAAGTACTAAAAATGTTTTATTATTTTTATTACTAAAAGAACTTATTAAAGTGAATCAGGACTTTTAAATGAGTATATAGGGTTGAAGATAATATTTTGCACTAAAAAAAATGTAGGTAAAATAAAACAAAGTCACATTAATTCAGGCATCAGCAACTTATACTCCGTGGGACACCAAATAACCCATTTGATCATTTCAATCAGCACACAAGACAAATAATGCTTAAAATATAAAAATAAATGCACTTAATGCGACCAAAATAAAATCAGAAAATATCTTATGACGTCAACGTGTTAGACATCAATTGCTAGGAAGTTTTAGTTAATGAAAAAAATTCTCTTTGTAATTTGTTTTATGTTTGGTTCGACCTATAAATGTGAGCAAATATTTTAATACGTAATGATTGATATTACAAGTCACTTTTCAAATTAATATTAAAACTTCACGTTTTTAAATAGAGTATCGTTTTATTTCAATTTTTATACAAAACTACCAACATATATAAATTACAATTAGTATGATTGACTTATTGTTTTGTGCATCTAGAAGAATCCCAAAATAGATAAGATGCTATTTAGGATGTGCTGTAAAAATCAAAAAATTTCGGCGTCCTACAAATGATTTGTCACAAACATTTGAAATTGGACGGCATCGGAGCGACCGGTGCTGAGTTTGCATAGACGCAGAGTGCTATTTCGTGTTTCTGTCAATCGCTCGGCCACCGTTTCGAAAGCTTATGAATTATTTCAAGCCTCTCGTTGCATTCAAATTCTAATATTGTAAATATTGAATTTATATTCCAATTTTAATGGATATTTTATGACGGCGATATTTCCCCTAACATTATATATTCATTGTGATTTAAATTGTACGTTCAGTTATGAGTGTTTTTTCAGTAGGTACTGAATGTAACCTAATTGAAAAATATCATTTGTAATCAAAATCAAAGTGGTACGGAATATCATTTAAAAACCAAAGAATCCTTTCATACATATTTGAATTTTTATCTAGATCAAGTACATTTCTACCGTAAAAAATAAAGAAATAATAATAAATATAGTATTTTTTTTTTTAAATAATTTGTTACATATGGATTCGATGCATTTATGTGTATTAATATTAATTTCATTGTATATTCAGATATTCCGTAAAGATGAATTTCGTGGAACATAACTTAACTTTAATCTAAACAAACTAAAAATATTTATAATTTCGTACTTTATGCAATTCAGAATTGAAAGTCGAATTAAAAATGTGAAAAGATTTTTTTAAATATTTTTACACGAAATATTAGGCTTGCATATTTTATAAGAAGTAAATACCTCAACGCGTTTTCATGAATTGCTTTTTTTTAATGAAAAAACGATTTCTTGTAATCCTTCACTTTCCATTTCATTTTTATCATGATGTGTGAATTTAGCCCTTGTCTGTTTGTGTGCGTAAATAGGAATCTATCTGTGATGCAATGTAAGGGGGTGGTGCAATGCAATGCAGATATTTTATGTTTGACAAGTACAAAGGTGTATTTTTTTTTCATATTTGTTCTGAAATTAAATAAAAACAATGAGCATATTTATTGTGTGAGTATCAATCATTTACAAAAATCGACAAGTATCTGTAAGAACTAACGATAAATTAAATAACTAAATTCACATGGCAAAAAACTGTCTGTCGATGCGCAAAGCACGATCCATGAATATGCTAAGAATGGTTGAAAATTAGTTAATAAATGATGACGATAACAAAAAATTGCCTTGAACTGAATTGAATACTAAATCGAGGTAAACAAAGATTGAATCGATTAGAACGACCGATAACTTTCCTAAAAAATGATTAAAAAATTGTTCACTTTGAAGGTGTTCACTGTCAATACTTGGTGGAATGGCATTATAATAAAAATAATAAAACATTTTTAGTACTTTTTCCACATAAAATTTATTAGATCAGGACCGGTTTCGCTCAACCAAAAGTGGCATATATTTAATTGATTGTGATTCTTGTGGAGCCAAGTATATTGGTCAAACGGGAAGAGCTTTTAATATCAGATTTAAAGAACATCTAGCCTGCTCACGTAAAGGGAATGAATTATCTTCATTTGGGAACCATTTGTTCCTAAATAAGCATACATTTGATATCTCTAAAAACTTTAAAATCCTGCATGTTAACAATAAATCTTTAAAACTTGATAAACAAGAGATCTTAGAAATAAATAGACATAAATTCTTGCCGAACTCTAATTTATTAAATGAACAGCTTGTATTTGCATCATCACCCTTGTTATATCCGTTTCATTAACATAATTCTAGCCTATTACATTTCCTTTTTTGTACTGTTTTATTTCTTTAGAATTTTAATATGAATTTTAATTTTCTCAGTTTGCTTTTATTTTGTAAGAATTGATATTGCCTTTATTCTTTTCGCAGGAATCAATTTTGCGGGATTAAACTCTACTGGATTTTCCAAACTCAATTTGGTTGACAGACATTAAGATTAGAAGTAAAACTTAGATAGAAGTAAAGAAGTAAAATTTATTGATTTAAAAAGAAGTAAAGCAATGATATTGCATTTAAGTTATCTTTTTAATGTGTAATATGATTCATATTGCAATATTTTCATTGTACGTGTTGGAAATTTTCACATTTATCTACTATGACTAAAATGTTTTATTTTATTTTTGTCTTCATCTTTCAAACATTCGGTCTGTCATATAACTTGTTTATTAAAATGTAAAATTTCTATTATTTTTTGTAACTTTAAATCTATGCCTTGGAAAACATAAAAGCGTTATATTTTTTAAAATAATCTTTTAAAAAAAGGTTTCGTGATATAATTATTTTCCAAACTCAATTTTGGTTGACAGACATTAAGATTTATTTATTATATACACTAATTGTTGGTTTTTACTTTGGTAATGATAATTCATACCTAATTGGTTTTTGTCATAATAGTTTCATTGCTAAGTGGTCTTCAACTTTTTATTTATAGTTTATTTTCCTTGTATTTTACTTCAATTCTTTTGCTAGGTTGTAATACCAATTGTTTGTCATACCTTGTTTTTATCACTTAAATTTTGTATAAATATCACTGTTTTATTGTTTTTTTTATCAGTTGACAATGCTCATCATGAACGAAACCGGTCCTGATTTAATAAATTTTATGTGGAAAAAGTACTAAAAATGTTTTATTATTTTTATTAAAAAATTGTTCATTTAAAATTAATATGAAAAATCAATTAAATTGCTGAATGTTGTTTATATTAAGATAACTTAAATAAGTTAAACTAATTTATTTGTTGCAAAGCAATTTTTTTTGCAAACGACACATAATATATATTTTTTCCTGGTTATGTGGCAAAATCGACACCGTTGCACATCTACGAATTTTCAATTAGAGACAAGAGATTTTCAGTTTCCACGCTTTTACAGTACTTCCCCTTCATTCAACATCAAGTCCTGAATTTCCCCTCTACCCCGCGCATTTTCATTTGAGCTTTCGCCATACCGTCCCATCCGATATGAACATTGCATTAAAAAGCAATCTTCAGCCACTGGATGCGAGGACAAAGTATGCGAGTGCTGTATATATACATATAACGCATGTGCAAGTATACGACGCTCATATAAAAAAAAGAATGTAGTCATCGAAAGAGCTTTGTTTTCCTGATAATAATAAAAATAAAGAAATTGGAAAATTTAATATTGTATTTAACTATTTTCTGTTCCTTCTGTGGAATGGCATTTTGTGGATTAAAAAGTATTTTCTACATTGAGTTACTTAATAGACAAATAGAACGGATCCTATCATATAATTAATCCTAGATTATTTTTAATTATTATTTATTGTTGCCTAAAAAATTGTTATAAAAATGTATTCTTACTGTATCACCGCCTGTGTGGTCGAGTGGTCAACGTTGTTGGCTTCGGCTACAGAGGGCCCGGGCTCAAATCCCAGTACGGACAGTTTTATAAATTGATTTTTCAATCGATTTATAAATTTCTGTTCAAAGGCATGGATGTATGTGATGTCTTGAATTCCCCCCTCTCAACCATCCTATCTTATGAACGCCCGGCGTATCGAGAGCGATTGGCTTACCACTAATCCTGTCCTAGCCTTATCTTTCTATCCCTACTCTCCTTGGAAAAAGAGAGGTTTAACAACTGAGTAACAAGCAGTTCTCGTAGAAACACTTCTGTTGAGATAAACTCCATTAGGAGTCCATATGCTCCACATTAGGAGCAAACATGGTTAAAAAAAACTGTATCATTGAAGAGATATAAACTTCGGTGTGATGCAGAAAAGAAAAAGTTTTTCGAATAAGTTAAATATATTTTTAACCATATAAAATGACATTGACTAAATCTTTCTTACAGAAAAGGTCAACGATAGGTTTATAAATCAAAGATCGGCATTTTTACTATTATCTAATAATTTAAAGAAATTTTGCCCGATTTTCTCAATCATCTTTGTATTTCGATGCTTGTATATACATTGTGGATAAAGCAATCTTTTTGATGAAAACGTGGCTATTTCAATTACGTCACAAATAGGCTCTGCAGAAAATCAAATACTTATTTTACAAAATATACACGATACAATTTATACATTCGATGGAAGTAAATCTGTCTGAGGATGCCTCTGAAAGAGACGAAATAGGTGTCACAGTTTGTAGCAGAATACGTGGAATAATTTAAGTTATTTTATATCACGATAAAATTGTTTATTTTTGTACTTTGTGGCATTTTGAGTTTTAAAAAACACAATTATAGTATTCTAAATAATGCCATACTAAAATTGTAATTATGTTGGAAGTTGAAAAAAATGCTGAATATAACATGATTATGATATAATATAAAAAGGTTTAAGTTTACTAAAATATACACACAATAACGATATTAACGACTGTTATATGTTACTGCCATATTTCCTCTACGTTATTATTTTATAAGGCGTATTTTCATCCCGGTATAAACCGTATGATGAGTGACAAACCTTTTTACAAGCATGTTACCCTACACTTCATATTTACTGTCAATTTATTTTCAATTAATATTTTGCAATCTTCTCTTCCAAATACAAAACATCATCATAATCAAACTTTTTTATGAAGGTGGTTCGTGTGACTGGTTATCATTGACAACTTCAGAAAAAATCTCTCACATACGACACACCAAAGTTCTTACTAGAATTCCACAGCACATCAAAAGCTAAAATATATAGATATTAATTTGATACACAAATTTTATAACAATTTTTTATTTGATAATTCATCGCCTTAGATTCAAAACCTACTTAACTCAAAAACCAAACTTGTTGGCAATGTGCAAAAAAATGCTGTGGGTTTTTTAGATTTGAGTATGTTTTGAGACTAAAAACGTTTTTGTAAATGCGATTTCTCTGTATTTAGAGAGGTTTTGACATTTGAAATTTATTTATTGTTACTGTTCAAAATTTGAAAAAAAAATATAATCTTTAGGTAGGTTTTGAAATTGAGGTCCTTAATTTGACGTACATAAAAACTATACCATATTTACTTTTATGCAGTATAAAATAATGACTAATTAATGTGATATCTGCGTATGTTTCAATGAGCACAAAACTTTTATATTCTGCTCAATATTTAACAGCACATCCCGAAGTTTTTGGTCAAGACCTTTTAAAAATGACCGATTTTCATTTATAATTAATATGTGAGTTGAAAAATTTTACTCACATGAATAGGTGATTCGTCTATAATGGAAGTAGTATTAGGATGGCTTTGTCGGAAATGCAAGGATATTCTATCTAAACGGAAATCCAGAAAACATCTCATAGAGCGTCGGCGAAGTGAAGTTTTAACGTTCCGTCATTACTTAATTCTATAGATTCCTCTCGAATTTGCATAGACAGTACTTTCGTAGAATTTATTGCGTTGATTAAGCACATATATTTTTACCTGAGGAATATAATAATAAATAAAAAAATGTATTTATTTTGAACTATCTATCAAGTGCAAGCATGGGCAGGTGGCACTGCCAGGTGGTAATTTGATACTATAACAACTCCAAATTGTCGAAGTGCATAACTTATCTGAAATAACGTAGAAGCGCAAACAATCTAATGATAAATGATTGAATAATAAATAAAAATTGAGTCTGTAAACAATCCATTCTTGTGTTATAATACGAATTGTTTTCCTATGAGAAAAAATGATAGTAATATATCAGCCCCTGTTTTATAAAGTAAAAACACAACACTTTAATAAATGACTTCGGTTATTCATAACGAGAAAACCAAACAAGAAGTTGTCGTTTGAGTGCGCGATGAACATTTTTCTTCTTTTCCCAAAAGATTTTGCTGGAGTGATATAGCACCATCAGCATCTGCAGGTGAAAGGTGGAAGCTCGTGCCAGAATAATGTCCCTCAATTTGTTGAAACAAACTTGTGAAAACTGTTGTCGCAAAACTCCTGGAACTCGGTTTCTCTGAAGAAATTTCTTATAAATCCTCATCGAGTTAAGCGATAAACTTTGAAGAGGAACGTGGTTCTGGTAAAGTTTAATGTAAATCATTTTTATTACTGTTTTTAAAAATTCTAAAAAAACTTAATCAATTATTTAAATTTAATATTATAAATTACATACTTCTTTATTTTTTTTATAATTTACAGAACATGAATTCTTCATAGTTCTTATTTGATCTATCAGTTTGTGGTGAAAAAGCATTATATTGAATAAAATACAATACGATGTTTTATATATATTTCATTATGGAATGCAATTATAATGATTTTTTTTTAAATACTTTTAAAATTTTGAAATACTTATGTTCCATGTCTTAGAATATTTTTTTTCTTAATAACTTATTTATTTTGTATTGTTTTCTTTCCTTAAAATTAAATCAATATTACTCAATCAAATGACGCAAAGAAAGAACAATTAGCTTACAACTAATCCTTTTATAAAGTTTTTGTTATAAACAATATCCACATTTTATAGGTGGTAAAACAAATGATTTACAGCTAGTTCTCATTGAAACAATATATAATAAATCTATACCAGTAATGCTCTAAGCTAAAAGAGATTAATACTGTAAAATAAAGCAAAAAATTATTTTCAATAAAATATTTTTTATCTAAACAGTTATCTTACAATTGTTTTTTTTCATTCAGCTAAATTTTCATACTTTGATAATACAATTCTGTACCCAGGGATTCAAATATCTTGAACTTCTGTACCATAAGGTGGCGGATTTTAAATTTTTAAACGGAACATTCGGTTAATATATCAAAACAATACCATCGTTCTTTTATCTTCGGCGCTAGTTTATTCAACTTAGAATCCCGATCGAGGTCACTTAATACTTCAAAACGACATTTTAAATATAGATTTTTTTTTTGACACAAGAACTCCTCCAAGAAGAACTTTAAACCACTTTGATTATTTAAGTAAGCTAGAGACAAACGTTTAAGAAGATAACAATTTTAAAAAAAATGTATTTGACATTATTATATAACAAGATATTGATAAACGTGCAATGATACATTGTGAGGGATAGAAGACATTTTTTGACAAAATTCATCACCCTTTAGGGTCGGTTTCATTTCGTTTCACGTTCACGTCATGCCGGAATGTTTTCAACACGTGTAAACAAATTACACGCGAATTTTCGTGGCCGCCATAAATTCGCACGTGGCACCAGCCGACTAAACAGCCTTCGTTGATATTTCATTTTATCTGTGACACGTTCATATCTTGTACGCTCGCTTATGGTGTCAATAAATTTTGCATAAAATTCAATTTAAATTCCTGTTTTCATCACGCTAAGAGCAGCTGCTGCGCTAAATTTATATAGTTCGATAAATCTTCGAGTTCAATTTAAAAACACCTTTCTCCCGTACGATATATAAATTCATGAATCTCCTCTCCGCATTTTTCTACTGAAACAGCAGTATTAAGAGCGTTCTCTACTTTTAAAGGTTTTTCCTGTCGTTATTATTTACCTGGAAGACACATAACGCTAGCAGGTGCATACGACTTTTTGTGCTTAAAATGAACACTTAGAAAAATGAGAGTCGTTTCACAAACAAGGCATATGTGTAAAAACGTATATATTTACGACAACAAAAAAAATAGCTTTTGAAAACGCAATAAAATTTTAAGTACAATAAAAAAAAACTATTCGGGGTTTCCTTGTCAAAAAGTGTAAATGATATTATTTTTTAAACTTAATTAAAAATAATTATTTGACCTCCATTTTTTAAAACTGGTGAAAGTTAAAACGGCTTTAATCACAATTTTCAAATTTTATTAAAATACAATAACTGTTTATACAAACGCTGTCTTATGGTTTCGATTATAGTTTGAAATGAAATTAAAATAAATATAAAAATTATACTATAATGTAATTTCACAAACTTCTTTAGCTACTTGAAAACATTATATTTTTTTTTATTATAAAATAAAAGTATTTCACACCGCATACAAAATATTTTTTATCAATGTCAAGAAAAACATTTGTGTAGTGGTAATATTTTCAATTATTTTTATTTATCAAATGTTATAAATTTTAATTGAATATTTTTTTATCTCATTTCAAGAATTTTTTCATAACATCGTTTTTCATAAAAAATCGACAGCTATTCGTGATGAAGTATTTTTTTTCGAAATATAAAAAAAGCATACAAAAGCGAATGTGCTTTTCTGAGGACGCAGGTGGTTGAAAACACATAAACGTATCATAAAGAGCTCTTAGCAGTCCTTTCCTCTGTACTGCCTTACAACTTGGAAAAGAAGCTTTCAGAAACGCGATAAGCTTATACGAAAATGCGTCACTTTGTATGCATTCGATGGCTTTAATAACGATTGTCTACGCCTTCGCGGGTTTTTTTTTACTACGCGTTACACATTTTTTCTTGGCGGGTTGTAAATTTTCCCTAGGAAAATTTGGAAATATGACACATATGTTTCATCGCTAAAATATTTTTTCTTCTTTCAATTTATTTTTATGTTAGTACATGTACTATTAACATCCTACTGATCGTAAATCGTACCTGCATTTATAATAGACAATCTTAAAAATCCGAAATAGAAATATAAAATGGCGCGACAAATTTGATGTCGAAACTTAATTGCTTAGAATAAATCTCATAAAAGACTTCGATAATTTTTTTTTGTCTACGATGCTATGTATTTATATTATTTTTAATGTAAATAAAAAGTTTCGAAGGATTCAGCGGATACTTAGCAATATTTTTAAAATTAATGTTTCTTGACATTGTAAATAATACGTTTGTCTACGCTTCACGAAAATCAACCCTGCGTCATTTGGGCTTAATTTTTATGAGACTATACAATTGTTTGTATAGTTAAATATTTTTGTGCAATGTAGTGTATATTTTAATGTTACTACATTCATTGTAAAGAAAATATTGAACATTGAAAAATAGCTTAATTACTTTTAGAAATGATTTTTATATGTAAAAAAATATACCTAATCAATTGATAATATTTTATTGAAGTAAAAGGTAACTAGAGCTTTTAAAGTAAAATCTCGATTATAAATTCATGAATTAATGAATGAAATGTTTCCACGTCGGTCTTTTGAGATATAATCAGTGACCGGGCATCATATTGGCACAAGTCATTGAAGGGCACATCAAAGGGCTACTACCATCACTGGATTTTAAGGCTTCCTTGTGTGATACATTTGCTTATTGAAAAGTTACCGGTGAATAGGAAGGGTTCAAAAATATAAGTAGTATTATTATGAATGGCTTCGAGGTATTCATCACTGTTGAAATAGTAGCTCGTTGAAAAATTATGTGACATCGTTTTTTATCATCTACTGTATTATACGTTATGACTGAGGAAACAGTGCTTCCATTTTTTTTTTTAGGTATGGCTGTTGTAATTTTTACATATTCAATATACAGCTGTTGTAATTGACACGTTTGAAAATGCATAAAAGACGTTTAACAATATAATCAGAACAATAAACTATTCCATATTGACACTGAGTTGTCAAATTTGATAGTTATTTTTTGATAGAGATATTCAAAAGAAAGTTGTGTTTTTACAGAAGAAAAAATTAAAATATGAACACAACTAAATCTGAAAAAAGAATGAGATTGTAATCTCATGAAAATAGAAAAAGATACATATTTTCAAACTAATGAATGATCGCAAGAATTGAACCCGAATTATTTTTTTTACAAGAAACGCGTACTTCTAATAAAAAGATGGGCAAAAATATAAATAATTAGAAGAATTATTTTGAGTAGTGTAGACATTAAATAAATTGAAAAAAATACGAAAGATAGATAAGCTGAAATTTAAAAATTTATATGATTTTTAAATGCAGATTTCTGACCAATCTGTACCAATAGAGATACTCAAAGTTCATTGAAACTCCATTATATAATGAAAATTATGAATACAGTCTGATTTACATGCGATATGCAATGTTGAAATTCTGATAGTAACACGACCTAGGTTTTAGCTGAATTAAATTATTTTTAAAAGAAATTCATATTCGACTAAAAACTAAGCAATATTTTTAGTTCTACTAAATGTATATATAAAACTTCAGAGCTATTTTAACACCACATTGTCGTTATTGTGCTAAAGAGTTGGTGTGTCTATGTTAATTTTTTTGGAAGAGACTTCTATTCTTGGAGAGAATTCTAAAATATCTGTTTCGCTCTAGCATATGAGGTTTATTAGCCATTATGTAGACTTAATATTAGCTATATATAAAAAAACATTTAAATCATTCACCAAAAGATTTATTGAAATCTGAAAGATTTAATTGTACACTACAATCAAATAAGCTTATGCGACTTCTTTTAAGTTATAAGAGACAGTTGAATAGAATTTTTTTAAATTTATAGAGCTTTAATTACTAGGGTGCGCTAGCGTCAAAGTTCTTCGAGTCTCTTTCATCGCTAATGTTTTGGTCATTTTAATTCTCGTACCATCTTTGCCAATGGAAGGACGTGATCGCTACAAGGTTAGTAGTCCTTAATGAAGCCAGTTCATGGGGATACCATATGGATTAATTTGCAAATCACTTCATATATACCACCCTTCATACTTTATCCATACATGTACACACACGTGCACATACATACATATACACAAAGATATGATATATATATAGTTTATAAAGTTTTAACTAGAAGTTTTTAAGAACAATAGAGTAAAATCTTAATTTATGTGTTTATAATAACTGTATTTTTATTTATTTAAAAAAATCAGCTGATAGAAACCTTGGAACTTAAAAAAGAACCCCTTAAAATTTCGATGACCATATACATCGGTATCGTCATTCATAAATTATTTAACCCATACATTACTGGTTTGAACCACGAACAAAATAACTAAATTTATTCAATGTAAACATAAATATCACTGAAATATAAGATTGATTGTGCAACCAGGTATGATGACACATTTCGATTTTTTGAGAAGCAAAATATATGATAACTAATTCAACTTTACTCCAATTTCGTTCAGGTAATAACAATTTAATTAATTTTATAAAATAGTTCTCTAGTAACTAAACATATAACCAATTAAACTTTATTTCAGAATTTTTTTAAAAATAAACTATTTTCAATTACCATTATTAACAAATAACAAATTTAAATGGGTGTTAAGACATCTCCTATGCTGTAAATTCATGATTATGTCAAAGACGAAACATTTTTGTCGCGTGCATAATATTAATTTACACACATAATATGCCTACAGCACCTCTGTTTTATCCATCAGACTAATTCACTCAGCTAATTTCATCTAATTGCCTAACGATGTTCTGCCATGTTTAGACAAGCCGTACACTAGACAGTGAAGCTTTCAGATTTCCGAGAGAGCATTATAAAGTTCCCCAAATAATATCTGTACCAAAATCTTTGTTTTATATATTAACCTGTAGATTGTAAATATTATAGTTCAAATTAGTTAACAAGAAAAAATCCCTGAAATTTTATGAAATTTGATTTGATATGAGATTTTGCAATATTTGAAAAATCATATATTTGTGTTAACGTGTTATGCTTTAATTTATTTTTTTGTAGAGAATTATTAGTATTGATACTAAGTAGTGATAGTTAAGAACTTTTAATGAATTATAATGATGCACAATTACATATTAAGCATCTTTAATCATTTTATTTATTATTCATTACAAAATATATATAAAAAAATCCCTTTATATGGAATTTGATATGTTTGGTATTTTAATTAGCTATAAAATAAAATAATACTATTACTCAATAATTATAACAATTTTGAAACAAAATACTGCTGGTTACGAGCAGTAGTTAAGAATCAGAACGTTATAATCACTAAAAACGAGTTTACATTAGCGATCAAGTATCGTCATATTTATATTTAGAGTGACAAGGAATAAAAATGAAAAAATATTTTGTGAGAATTTTTTTAATGGGAAGCGGGTAAAAACAACCAAATATTTGTATTTTATGTATGGAAATTGATTACATTAAAATGGAGAATATCTGCCGACAGTATATCGTTTTCGAAATTATTATAGAACATTGTACTTATAGATAATTATGCATTAATGTATACAATTCAATATCTGAAAAAATCTATACTAAAAATGAACCTTTACAAAGATACCGCCTAACCAAAGAAAGTATTATTTATTTTTATTTGCAAAAATAAGTCGTCCATGCTTTTAGATACTATCATCAAATTGAAATATTGAATATAAATTATGCAGAGTCTCACTAGCTTTAATGAGATATTGTATGCTTTATTTTACCGCAATTAATAGACGCATTGAGTAAACATTGGCTGGAATGAAAGACAAATAAGCCACGCCAGCCAGACTGCAGTATAATTAATTATATTATCAAAATATTAAACGCAATATAAATATATGGAGAAATTTGTCATGAAAAATAATAACGTGGAAAATCACTTTTAGCGTGTTCACTGTCAATACTTGGTGGAAAGGCATTATATATTAATAAAAACACAATATTCCTTTGTACTTCATTCTACTTTATTTAATAATTGCCATCATTCACCACTAATAATTTATTAGTCTTTGATATTTTTTAAATTGTGTTAAGCATTTTAATTTTGTATTATTGTAGTCACTTATAGTGTAATTTGTAAATTCTTTTCATTGTTAATAGTTACTGACACCTTTTATTTCAATTTGATTTTGTATAAATAGCACTATTTATATATTTTTCTTATCAGTTGACAATGCTCACAATGAGCAAAACCGATCCTGAAAATGAAATAAAGTACAAAAGAATATTGTGTTTTTACTAACGTGGAAAATATTTTTAGCATATCAAATAATTGTATACATATTTTGTTCGTATTATAACGTGAAATGTATTTAAGTCCACATAAAACCATTCGAAACAAATATCATTAACCTTTCTATACGTCCTTTTTTGTCTGTATTATTAGTGTTTTTCACGACTAAACACTTACCATATTTTTTCAATCTACGTCCGTTCCAAATGTGGCGCATATATCCTCCTTCTAATGGAAGATATCTCAACGAAATTTTTTTATAATAACTACTTTTTTCTAAGAAACGGGTATATTTTTATTTAAATTTATTTTACTTAGATTTGCATTCAAAAGAGAATACGTTTTAACTTAAGATTAGTTTTTTTGTTGCTTGATAATTTTTCTGATTAATATATTGTTGTTTTACCAGCTATTTAATTTAGTGCCTCTACGTAATTTTGGTTGCTGTATTAACCAGTTGAATATTTAATTCTCTACATTTAATGATACATTTGAAAATTATTAAATACCATTTTTTTAAATCAAGCGTATCTCCGATAAACTGGAGCGTAGCTTTTTTTCCTTTAACAGTTCCTTTTTCTAGATTCATTTTTATATCCTTAGCATTCGTGCAAAGTATTCGCAATATCTTACTTTTATTTTCTTGGTCCACGAGTTTACATTCCTCCCTTCGCAATCGTACGTAACATATTGAATTGGGAACAAATGAGAAAACTTCCCTTAGAGTCCTTCTGCCACATGTGACCGGCGGCCGGCAGCTGATCGGAAAATTTAGTTCCGGAAAAATACATTATCTACGGAAAACGGAAACGTATTTGCAAAAAAATAATCCAAACACGTTTCCAAGCAGTTTTTGTAACCAAAACTAATTTAGTAATCATTAATTTTATTTCGAATCATTTTGTTAATTAAAAACAAATTATAAACGAAAAAACATTTTTGTGAGCCGTGTTTGTTTCTGTTTTTATTGAAATGTGATATGAAAAATATTAAAAAAAACCATATTTCAATCAAATAAATAACTTTGATATAATAATAAATTTGCTAAAAACAAACAAAAAGCCGTAAATGTTATGGTGATAATGAATGTCCTACTTATATAACTCACAATTAAGCAGGCTAAGTGTAGAGTATTCTAGAAGTACTACTAAGCGGATGCTTACATTGTGATTCAGTTGAGAAAAACTAGTCAAAATACACGTTGACTCTATCACAATAAGAATAAGAAAAGGCACATGTTCAATGACCTTTCCGTTCCCGATAAAGAAGACATTTTTTTTTAAAAGGCTGAAAAGATGTGGAATAAAACAATGTGAATGAGTCTTCATAAATATTAAGATTATAATATCAAAAAATTAAAAAGATTAAAAAATGAAATACTGTGAAGCTATTTATTAAACAATCTGCTATATATATTTTTTTAAATTTATAACTTAATTTATTTTCAATAATTTCTATGATTTTTTAATTTTTTTATCAGTTGGAAATAAACACTTACCGTTCCAAAACATGTCATTAAAATATTTTGTTTTTATAGAATAGCTGACAACTACAAATAAATTAAATGACTTTCCACAAGAGTTAACTTGCATCATTAAATTGATTTACATTATTTTAAAAATAAAAGTAACTATATAAACATTTGATATTTTTAAAATAAAAATAATAAACTAATGATTAAAGTTGTTTTTCAGGTAACGCCACCTAATGCTGCGAATTCTTGTTGGCCGCTAATTAATTAGATTAATGGCCATGTTTTTAAATACATCAAAGTTTATACTTGGAAGTGAATAAAGATCGACAGACGCACTCTTAAAATAAGCTCCAAGGTACGCTTCAAAGTTTTTTTCCCAGCAAAAGTTCACCTATCTCCCGGTTCTAAATACTTAATATCGATTTACCCTGAAAAGTTTTACAGAAGAAAATTAAGGAAAGTTTTGTCCTCAGAGTTCGCTTTTCTACCTGGATGAAAGGGGTCTTAATCAGCATCTAATTTATATATAATTAGGAGAGAGTAGATTACTTCACTTCATACACCCTCACAAAGTTACTTTTTGCTTTTAGGTCTTGGAATATTCCTTTTCAGAAAATACCACATACATACATTTATTTAAATTTAATTAGCTGGGATTCTTTCTTTAGGTATTTTTGTTTTTCTTGTTTTATTTTTACAAAGACGTCATTAAAAGTATTTTCTTTCTTAATATGAAATAAGAGGCACAACAAGCTTAAAATTTTGCACACTGGATATCATTGAATCAAAGTAATTAATAGGCTTAGAAGAAAATTATTAAGTGATTTAGGGCAGGCTATTTTACCTGAACGATAATATTATTTGGTTAATTAATTTTAAGCTATCTTTAAATATCATTTATTTGGTGATAAAATACTTACATGTAATAAATAAATAATTAATCTTATTCATCTCAATATTTTTTTTTCAATTGAAATACAATGTTTCAAAAGAAAAACTGATCAAAAAAATTAAAACTGTAATCATGAATTGTCTACTATCGTTCTCTAAAGATCTTTCTCTAAAGATTTTTATAGCAAGTTCTTTTTTTTATTTAGAACAATAATAATATAAACATTTAAAAAAAATATTTTAATTTACAAATGTACACAATACCACATCACTAAAAAGAGCATTGTTTTTGCAAAGTGACATAATTGGAAAGGAAGTTAAAAAATAAACGTTAAAAATGGGGGGAATATGAAGACACCAGAAGCAATACTATAAGACAAAGCTCTTCCTATAAGCAACACCATTAGTAGGCTGATTCTTAAATATGAGAGAAGAAATAAGTCATGTCTACACTTCTTCAGTCAATCATCAGGAACATAAGCTTTCACAGATCAATCACTATTTAAATTTATATAGTTCGCATTAGGAAATAAAAACAGTTTCCGTAAATTTATTTGTTTTTAGTATCATACAAAAATCAACGATCATAGTATACCAGAACGGCAGTCACATTTTTCCCCGTCTCTAGACACAGTTTTACAGCTCGTGTAAAACCTTGTGCAAAGTGCCATGAATTTTCGATTTAAAGGTGAATTGTGTCGATAGTTTGTCTTCATTTAGATCGCATTTGGTATGTTAGCACGATTTCGAGTAAACTTTTGATATCTGCAGTATATTTGTAAAGAGATAAATGATTCTCAAGACATTTAATTGCCAATAAAACCTTTCGGTAATATATTTGAAGTTCTGTTTACGTTAGACTACTTGTTTGTATTATATTGTATAAGGAAATATAAATTTATTTTTATCTTATAAAACATTTATAAATAGGAATAATATTGAACATTGATATTTGGATAGAATAATTTTTGTATGTCTTTATGTTTGCATAATTTTATAACTTTCAATTAATTTTGCTTCTTGAAACCCTGGAAACCTTACAATTATTAAATTCTTTAAACTAAAAAACAACAATATACAAATACGCATAGCTTTAAAACAAATTACTCATAGTTATTAATCTAGTAGAGCAGTGTACTCTTGGGAAGTCTTCACAAGTTAATTTGAAAAATTTAGTATCTACCAGGGATTTGAAACAAAATAATAGTTGGAACTAAAAAGAGTTAAGATAGAAAATTTAAATTAACTTTGATTATTCCACGTATTGTGTTACTAACTGTGACACAATACGTGGAATAATCAAAGTTAATTAGAATTTTCTATTAAAATGAACTTCCACAAAGTTACCGCCGAAACCATCAAAATTATTAAGAGTTAAGATTTTTGAAAGAACGTTATGGAGTTTGGTGTCATCAACTAATTTCAGTTTATCATGAATCTTCTCCCTAAAGGGATAGAGATAAAAGTTTCTAAGGGCAATTTACACTGTACACGTCACTTTCAGCAACGAATTAAACGACTTTTGTATTGTGAGTATCCCGTGACGCAGCTTTTATTACCTTTAAAATCATTGCATAAGAAGCAATTCCTCAATATTCATAACAATGTATGAATTTAAGTATGCTATTTTTTTAAATTGTAACAAGGTAATGTTGCAATGCTCTCAACATTTTTATTTAGCCTAGCGCACTCCGTAGCGTACAGAAGAAAACTATTTGGACTGACTTGAATAGTTTTTCCATTTCTGAGTCCTGCGGCGTACAAAAATCAATTCCAAATAAAATAGATTTATAGTTTACTTAATGTGATAAACAATCATTGAGAGCTATACAAGTAATTATCAAATTCATTTTATCTTTTTAAAATAATTATATTTATGTAAAAACATAAAATAAAGTTTTTATGAATTTGTTTTTAAACATATGGTTTAAAATTGAAATTAAACCAAACGTGATGAATATTATTACAGTTAAGAATTTAGGATGAATATTTGTTCAAATCTACTGAAAGTATTGTAACTATGGAAACCATTCGTTATCATCAAATTCAAAAAACCTACTCTGCTTAATTCGCGTCGCAGACGAAATTCGCTGACTCTATGAACGTCGTCTATCAATGTCGTTGAAACCACAACTGTCAGTTTCCATGCAGACGCGCACCGATTGACGACACATATACGAAACAAAATACTATTTTAAGGAGAACAAATATTTTGTTATTATATGATTCTGTTAGCTTTGAGTGGTATTCTGACCGTGTGTGAAACACACCAAAGCTTTCCTGGTTACACGATTCCTCGCTAAACGCCAGGCTCTATTTTCGGTACGTGTTCGGTATGGCATGGCTGGTAGAGTAATTGAAACGGCCCGCGGCATAAAATAATAATACAAACGAAGCAGGCTAACGTCAGATGTACAAGAACATCATCTGCATTTCATGAATTACGTGACAGGTGATTTGTCTGCCTCTCAGCATGGAAAATTAGCAAAAAAAATACATTTTTTTTTATAATATTTCAGACAGAAATTAAATTAAACATGAAAAAAATCACTTTTCATAAATACATTTTTTTACTCAGAACTCGAGAGAGAAAAATGCGAAATCTTATAGTTGACTTCATAAATAACCAACTAAACTAATATTTTAAACATCTCTGAATTATTTTTATGTTTTACGCGATTTTTATAGTGATTATGAGAATGTACTAAGCTGATTTAAATTGATTATTTCAACGTTAAATATTTTTTATATAAACCATTTTTCAACACTAACTGGTTATTAATAACATTATTTTATATAAACTTTATGGTGCCATACTTTCTTGTAGATAAATATCCATTACAAAATAATAACTTATATACTTAATCTATGCCGACTAAAGTTAATTTTTTATTACCATGATACCTAATTTTGTATAACACTGAATGGTTTCGCGTTTCGTGCGGTTGCAGAAACTTCAACCCTTACTTCAAGATGACGAGTGATATTTAGTGCTTTTAATCAGCTTTATTTGTAAGTTTCAGAATCTCAATTGGATCAATCGTTCTAAAATTTCTCGCGGAATGTAAAGTACACCCACCCATAGGGGGCTGGGAATTTTCAGGTTGAAAGTGAGGAACCCCATATCGGTTGCTCTCTTAGCAACATCTTATCCCCTGTTCACTTAGCGTCATCCCGCTGTACAAGCTTTAGCACGAATCACCCTCGGATACTATGTGATATGCTTCTAAAACTACAACTTTATTCAAAAGATTATTTTTCAATATAGTGGATTCATTCATGCTTTAAAATAGATTTGAAAGATACTTCAGTTGCAGCTCAAAACTAAAATTGTGATATTTAACTTTAAAATACAATTCTTAAAAAGTCAAAGATATGAAGCTGTTGTAAGTTGTAGACACTACATCATTTATATTATGTACACTGATTCGAATAATAAGTACATGTACTTAATTATTTTTTTAATTTATTAAAGTATCATTATGTAATTTTATAGGTCACATGAATAATATTTGAAAGCGAAAGTAAAGTTTGCAAAGTATTTAAAAATAAACCAGAAAAATAATTAATCATGGTGCTTAAAAACATTTTTTTTACCTCAACAGTTATTTTAAAAAAATATAAAATAATCGAGAATAAACTGTAAGGCAATCAATCAACTATCGTTTTTTAAAAAGTAATATGCCACAATCTAAGCGTTATTTCTACATCCTATTTTCAAGAATGAGTGTTATTACAAGGGTTGAAAAATATTGTAGTCGCCCATGCATTTGGATACAAATTTATAATATTATATTTAAAAATGTCTAATATAAGCAAATAACTTTATATTTTTTCCACTTTCACACAATAATTGAGTATATAGTCAAAAATCAAGCGGTAATAATTTTGATCAAAAGGTTTTCGATTCAGTGCTTTTGTGATACATTATTATTGATTTGTTTATGTACTTAAAGTCATTAAATATTTTTTTTTACTTTTTCGCTAAACATGTTTTTTTATAGAATCAAAAAAATAGTAATACGAAAATAAACAACCATTATCATTTACTGCCTATCAAAAGATATTCTAACAACCATTGATAAAATACTGCGGTAAGTCTCTATAGTAAATATTATATTAAAACAACAACTAATTAATATAATATATTAAAATTTATCGAATATAATATAAGCCAAAATCATTATTAACCAAATATCACATACTTTTGATATTTTTTTATATAAACTTGGCGTGTAGTTATAATATAGAAAAACATAATTTAATTGCATAAAACATCGTTTTATTTTCCAAATACTAAGTCAGTTTCATCAATAAGCCATCCAAAGGTTTTTTGTTTGAGAAACGTTGATCTAAGCATACCTTAAGCGTGCCCTTGCCGTAGTCAGGTTTACGATACACGTTAAGCTTGCACTCGAAAATATACCCCAACGTGTCAGGTAATATCAAAGATAACATACTCGACAAATTCCATATGAAGTAGAGAAAGTTATCACGATTTGAGAAGCTTATTTTCGAATAGGTATCATAGAACATCAAAACTGGCACGTACTTGAAACTATCGCATATCATGTTGCATCTCCAACGAAGTTCCTACTTGAATTAAGTTAATTTACATAAGCAAGTATGTACACTGAAATAATAGAGGCTATTTTTTCTGTTAGCCACAAATGATAAAAATTTATGTAATAAAACCAAATATGCCCGGAAAATGATGGCAATGTAGTCTTACTTTATGTAAATCTTTATCTTGCTAACTTAAAAAATCAAAGGTTATTTAATAAAAAATAATTAATTAAAAGGTAACGTTGAACTTAATTGTGATGAATTTATAAAAAAACAAAGCTTTTATAAATACCATCTTATGGAATTAAGTAAATTCACTCAATATAATTACGAATTAAATTTTAATAAATTAAGTCGTGTTTGTAAAACAGTAGTATTTTTTTTAATAGTCAACAAAATATATTTTTTATCGTGTTATTTACTCGCTTGCTTTAAGATTAATTTAATTTATTTTTGTATATTCATGAAACACAAAATGTTCAGCGTTACAGTGAATAAACAATAATGTCACTACAAAAATAAAAATGATGAAAATATATTACATGCATTGTAAAGTCATCCACAGCACTTTAATGAAGGTAATAGTATTATTTAACCACGTAATAAAAATAATAAAACATTTTTAGTACTTTTTCCACATAAAATTTATTAGATCAGGACCGGTTTCGCTCATCGCGAGCATTATCAACTGATCAGTTGATAATGCTCGCGATGAGCGAAACCGGTCCTGATCTAATAAATTTTATGTGGAAAAAGTACTAAAAATGTTTTATTATTTTTATTATAATGCCATTCCACCAAGTATTGACAGTGAACACCTTAAAAGTGATTTAACCACGTATTACTGGTGTCCTTAACTTTTAACCTATCATTTATTCAAATATGAATGCAATAGTATTTAGCCTCGCCTCCGTAATTCCGTTCGTTGCACAATTCAATCCACTTCCAGGGACTTGGCGGACTGGAAAATTCCCCTCGCGATTTTTATCATTTTCCTCTTCACTCGTCGTCCCTTTTCTATCAACGTCTTTTATTCCACTTTATGATCCTTGTTGCTTCGCAAAATAAGGACGAAGAAGAAATTAAAAAGAAGAGATGGGAGTGAGGATATTTTTGCTTACAATATAACTGCTTGCTTGTTCTGTCCAATTACATGTTGAATCCGACACATAAATTTTTTATTGTTTAACTTTTAACTCTTTTTTTTAAACAAATATCATTTTATAATATTTTACATCCAACGCCAGTTAAAAGATATGTATATTTTCAAAAGATTTTTTTTAAAAAAGTACAACGAGTAGCTGTTTGAATTGTTTCTCATTTCATCATTATACCGAGAAATGTATTTTTTTAATTCATTTTCACTCTCAATAGCGAGCATCTGGTTACCTTCATTCTATTAGGGGTATCTCAACAAAAGTTTTTCTACAAAAAATGCTTGTTACTCAACCACTCTTTTTTAAAAATACATAGTTTAAAATAGAGAATTTGACTAGGCTAAGACTGGTGGTAAGTTAATCGCTCTTGTTACCCTGAATTTTATGATTGATATGGTGGGAGGGATTTTTTTTAAATCATCGACAACCATGCTTTTGAACAGAAATCAGAAGATTAAAAAGTGCTGCTGAGACTCAAAATCATGAGCTGCGTCACGGAATTCAACGATATCGAAATCGAACCATGGATCTGAAAATATTCGAACTCTAAACGTTATAATAGCTTAGAATTGTTCACATTGAATTTTGAATTTACGCCGTACAATTTTCTGATTTACCTTACGATTTTTGAAACGTTTCGCGTCATAAATAATCAAATAGAAACTGACTGAATCGTTCAAATGATCTTCGTATATAATTGTATAGATTATCGTTACTTGATACAAGATATGTAAGTATAATTGTGAATTTTATTATCCTTTATTAAAATAATAAAAAAAGAAAAATACCTTATTGGTAAATCCATACAAAATACATTTGAATATGAAATGTCAATATTGTGTGGAAATTTCATGTACTTTTCGTCAATATTTTTCGAACCTTTTCCATAATATTTATTTATGTAGTTGTCTTTTTTTCAATCTCTTTGCAAAATATTTTTATACTATATACATACATAAAATTTCTTTGCACAAATTTAATACTGTTAAAAGCATTTCAACAATAATGATTTGTATGTATTTGAAAGATATAGAATAAGCTCTCAAATAATATTGAATTGAGGCAAACTACAAATTCTTGTCATGCTGGTTCTACTTGAGGCAATATAAAATTACAAACTTTTTCCTTACAAAGCCTTTTACGAAAAGCTCAAACACGCAAGCTGTCCTTTAATATCAATATCCGTTATGAGTTTCAAAACTCTAGATATTCTTTATCACTGGCTTAGCAGAGATATTCTTTAACAGGCACATGTATGAAAATAATGAAATTTCTTTCTAAGAAGTCTACAGAAATTTTCGTTACAAAAAATATACACATATTGTAAAGGCGCTTCATTTTGCTGAAAAATATATGTTTTATGATATCATGATGTTTTATAAACTTTGCAAGGTGAATTCTATTCTTATGATTATTTATAATATTTAGTATTTGAATGCTTATGTTTGATTTTTAAATAAATAAACATCTAAGATGTTCTTGAAATATTCGGAGGTGTGCCCGATTGAATAGCTAATAAAAACATTTTTCGTAGTTTCCCTAAATCTTAGAAAATTAAAACACACAAGAGAAAAATCTTTTGTGTACATTTACGCAATAAAATCAATTAAACAATATAAACAGAAGTTCTAAGTCATAATTTTATGAGTAATAACGTATTTCAATGAAACCTACATTAATCTTAAATTGGTGATTTATATCAAAATATGATTAGGTACTTAAATATTTTAATTTTATAATGATTCAAATTACAGACAGTTTTGCAAAATTTGTGTTGTATAATTTTCTTTCTTTTTTATAATATACTTTGAATGTTCTACTGTCGATCACACCGCAGTATCTGTTTTCCTAAGTATTTACATTCCAACTAATCCCAAACAAAAGAATATTTATTTGAATCAAAAGTTTTACCTTATCAATCGTATAATATAAATATTATAAGCTATCACGTTCGTAAAAATGTCTTAACATCTCTGTTTATAAATTATGTTTAGCTGTTATGACAATAGTATATATTATTATATATTATATGTATATTCTATACGCTTATGTATTCTTTACATTTTGAAAAATATTTTTTTTTTTTTAAAAGATAAAACGTATTAAACAAGTTATGTTTAAAACTATTTTTTTTCAATTATATTGCTTTTTTCATATAATTTACATTGTTTTGTGAAATCTGTTTACGAACTGCCGTGTTTGCTATACATGAAACCACCGCTTTTGTTATGAACTTGATTTTTTTTATTTGAAAATATACAATTTATATGTGAGGAATTGCTTGCCCTATACTATGACATATCTAGCCCATTGTTGACAAAATGTATATACTGTCATTGATTACAGAGTCCTCTAATATGTATTAATTAAAAAACTACTTAAAAATATGTACAAAAGTAGAATATGGTTATAAAAAAATATCAATAAACATGTAATATATTGAGAAAGCTTCACTAATTCATTTTGTAATGATGACATTTAAGCTGCACGAGATTCATCCACGAACGTCAAAAGGGGCACTGATGCAAATAGATCAACCCTTTGGGTAAGGCAGAGGAGCCTTTAAGTCAGCTTGGAATATTCGATAGAGCAATCAATCGAATCGAAACGTCTGCCTGCCGCGTGATCAATCAACTTGTCCAACCTCTGTCTGTTGGTTAGATGCTTTCAATACATTTATTTGTTTCCTTATCCGTAAATTCTGACAAAAAGTTTTGTTTTAATCTTAGTATTGGATACAATTATTAAAAAAGTATCTTTTCTTATCGGTATTCAGTTTGTATCAGTATTCAGTATTCAGTAAAAAAAATGTTAAATCTAATAACCAGTTTGTAAATTTGTACTATCAGCATTTCTCTAAATGATTCATAAAGGCTTTATTAAAAACAATCATATTAAAAATACTTTCGTCGGCTTTATGAAAAGAAAGTGTACTGCTTTTTACCAGGCTAAATATTTGAAATATCTGAGTGTAAACAATGAAGTATAGAAACGTTAACCTTAAATCTTTTGAGCATAACTGTTGACAATGTCCGGTAAATATTTGTAAAAAAAGTCACTACAATAATAAGGATAGTAATTATTCAATTTATTTTCAATATTGAAATTACATTTAATAAAACCACATATGTATATTAGTTCATTACTACAACTTTTTCATATCTGAAATTTAAATACTATTGAAACCGTTTCCTGTATTGAAACATCTATACTATAAATAAATAAAGACACAATATTCTTTTGTACTTTATTGCACTTTATTAAATAAGTCAGGACTAGGGCATCCAATCCCGGGATCCCGTTCAATTTTCTGATCCCGAAATTCCGGGATTGAGATGGCCGCGATCCCGGGATTTCGGGATTGAGAAATTTTGAGCAAATTCTCGAAATTTACACGAAATTGGCAAATTGAAGATTTCAAATTCTTCGGTGAGCTAAAAAAAAAAAAAAACGAGTTTCTGTGAGATTTCGGGAAAAAGTATAGCAAATTGAGGATTTCAAATTCCTCGGTGAGAAAATCTCAATCCCGGGATTCAAAATAAATCAATCCCGAAATCCCGGGATTGGATACCCTAGTCAGGACCGGTTTCGCTAAATTCTCGCAATAAGCAAAACCGGTGCTGACCTATTAAATAAAGTGGAATAAAGTACAAAGGAATATTGTGTCTTTATTAATATAATGCCTTTCCACCAAGTATTGACAGTGAACACCCTAAAAGTATACTATAAATATTTTATTCTGAACGGGACAACAAACTATCGTTTTCCATTTTTATATTTCAATAAAACTAATAGCTAGAAATTGTTTATAGAGTGAAATCCTATTCCTAACTGTACCAACCAAATAAACATTCTTTATAACACTGAATCCCAGTCGGCTATCAATAATTTTCTCAGGTGAAGAGGCTTATCTATAATATCGGTTGGTCAAAGCTATTACATCGTCTAGCCAGTTGATCCCCCAGGCTCTCTTATGATATTACCTCGGACTTATATATTTGCCGAATACACGCGGGATCGATTACCAATTTTCCGACTTCCACACTCGTTAGCACAGACGTGATGTGCCACCCAATAAACCAAAAGATAGGCTGCCTTTTCGAAACTCCCGCCCAACTTTTTACCGATATGTTATTATTTCATCAGAGCATTGATTGAGAAAGCCTTATAGGGGAAAATTGTGGTTCACATGTGCTAGCTTTTACGTGTTTGGTAGACTTATTTTCTTTTTGTTGCCATATTTTTGGAAAAAAATAAGGTTTCTTAATAATATTAGAAATATTTTATCAATGCGCTCGTGGAAAGGAAAAGTAATACACAAATGTCATTTCGTAGATGAAAAATGATCTTTTATTAATATGTTCGTTATATATTATTAATTATTATATTTTGTGAATCAAATATACTTTTGTTTAAATGTATAGGTTTTTCACATCAAGTTTTTGTTGGCAGACCCATTTATTATTTGAATTAAATTTGGTAGAGATCATATAAGAGTCTGTCACCACTGTTACACTGGAAAATTAAAGCAAAAATTATATGTATATAGAAAATTGTCTGCAGCTGCTGTTGCTTACAAAACATCATAAATTAAATACATATCACTAGTCGTATACATAACATTAATAAAACCAATTTATTAAAAAAATATTCAAATATGTTTTTCAATTGTTGAAAGATATATTTTGATTTGCAAAATATTTGATTTGAAACGGCAAAATATATTTAGTTTGAAGTGAACAAACTCTATTAAATTGTATTATACTGTATTTTTGGCATAAAAATAATTCCATATTCATCCAATTGTACTATAAATCAACTTTGATAATAATGTTAGACTTCATAAAATACCACATTGCAACACGATAAATTGAAAGTTACTATTGAGTGAAATCTTAAGCTAAAAAGAATTAACATCAATGTTTTAAGCCCTACCAACTGGTAACACTGGTTATTTTTCATAGATACACAACCATGTTACAATTTTATGAGTTGTTTACTATAATAAAGGGTACTGTATGAAACAACGAATTAAAAGTTGAAAAAAACCGCATTATGTTATTAATACTAATTACAATAAATATGTTATAAATATATTATACTTACTTGAATTGTATTTTAGTTTGCAACTAATAAATTCTAAGAACTACAATACCGCAATTTTCATAAAAGAAATAGTGTTCATATAAAAGTGACAAATTCAATATTTTTAAAAAAAAATCATCGAAATAGGCAAAAAGTTTTATTAAGAACAATAAACAGTTCTTTAATGTTTCTTTAGAGAGAGAACATGTAAACTACAATACGTGTAATGCATTGCAAAACGTTGCAACCTAGTTAAACACGTTTTTGCTTTATGCATTTTCCTGGAACACTTTGCCACACTATTATGCGCCACCAGAGTCTTCAGCTTTTCAGCGCGAAAACTTTACCAAGGCTCTTTTGGAAAAACTTGAGCTATTTTTATCAATGACAAGATTTCACTACTTATAGTGACAAAATTCTATTACAATTAAATTTAACTTAATTTTGTCAAACTTACATCCGTTAAATACCACTTAAAAACTTGTCAAAAGACTATTCACAAATATGTTAAAATGTTAAAAAACCTATTTAATAAACAAATACGATAAAAATAAGAATATATTTAAATGAATATTCTATTACATTCATATATTTGTTGTTGTTTGTAAAATGCTTTTGAATGGTATTTTGATCAAAAAAATTGTAACTAACTTTATCTTTGAGGCAGAAAACTTTTCTGAAAATTTGAAATTTTCTGAAAGTTTTGCTTAGTGAAATTTAACATTAATTTACAAAATAGTGTCTTTCATAAAAAGATTTATGCGCCTTATCAGTTTTGTTGTTATATTTTACATTAATTAAAAAATAATACTAACTTTTAATCACTTTATGTAATTAGTCTCGAAGCTTTGGTTAAAAATGCCATTTAATATTATTACTATGTTAAAATATGATATTTTAAATAATATTTTTGATTCTCGGGCACTTGAGAAATATATAATTTGGAATAGAAAATTAATGCTTTGCAAAAAAAAAACACATCTCACAATTATTGTTACAAATTTAATTTTAATATTCAGGAAAAGCTTCCTGTCTTAAAATAAAAATCTGTTTACTTAACTCGATCATAATTGTGTAAAACGACTATGTGATGTGGCTCAAAACATGGTCATTTTTTTCCCATAACATTGTATAGTTATGTAAAAAAATGTTTAAACTCAAATAAAATGTTTCACGTAAACGTCTAACACGACATACTTATTTTGTATTTCAAATTTAGTAATTGTTAAAATGTGATAATTTTATTTGTTTCAAATATACACTTTTAATGTTAAAAGTAAAACTCGATTAACAGCATATATATTTCTCACAATAAATAAATTTATATAACCAAACAAGTTTACCTTTATGTTTGTTAAAATTGTAAAATATTTTTCAGCAAAGGTGTTGTATGACACGAACTTTCTTAAATTATTTAGTTCATTTTTCATGAATTGTACTTTAATGCGGAACACGTCCATGAGATAAAAGCTTCAACTCTTGCAAGCAGAGACATTTAAGTTGAAAGTTGAGCGAACCATTCTTACAACGCTTTTACACGAAATATTAATTTTACAACAATGTTAAACGCCACGTTATGGGGCTGTGTTTTATTGCAAATTGTTAAGTTTGCATGAACAGCGTATATCTTTCCCTACCAACAGCAAGATTGTGTAATTTGAACTTTCTTTAGGTCGTATAATATATCAACAATTATATTAGAATACATAAGAGCTACATTATTAACATCATTGATTGTGGAAAATGAAATGAAAATGAAAACTGAACATAATTGTTGTAGAAGAGTGTTAAAATTAGCCAACAGACTTCTTTTGTCACAGAAATTTGGACACATAAATGATGTATATTTTATAACGCGCATTAAACTTACTTATCGTCAATATAACGTCGTATTCATTATTTTGATGTAATGATAGCCTAAGAAAATAAGTAATAAAATAATAAAAAATTTGTACCAAAGGTATTTAAAAATATATTTCATTGCTTGGATATTAATATTATTTAAATTATGCTATGAAGTACACGTTAAAATAAAAAAGAAAAAAATACGTTTTGTTGAAAAATCTCCCGTTATTTTAAAAACAGTTTCATTGTATACATAAAAAGCTAGATAAACAGACAAATATGGCTTTTCTACAAGAGTGGCAGGCATTGTAAATAATATTGATGATGATTTCATAGCTACTTTATCCACAATACCCGGTTTTTATTTTTAAATCAGGTTGTTTCCCGTATAACGCAGACATATTATTATGTAAGCTTGCCGCAAAGTGCGTAGGCTGTAGACTGAGCGTAGAGCCTTCTGAAAGTAACAGGAGTAGATACGTGTGTATGTTTTAGTCTAACGATACTCTGTTGTTAGAATTTTGTATGTTAATTTAAGGGTCCTTTACTTTAATAAACATGTTTATGTATACCATATTGTATCGGGAATTCTATGAGAAGATACAAACATAATTTATTTATATTCTCACTGGACTCAACTAGGAAGTTTTTGAGACTAGTTAAGATCATTTTATATTATAACTTAGATTTATTCAGTTTGCATTGTCCTTTATGTTTTATTAGTTACGTATGATACATATTAATGTGACAAACTCTACTTAAGCAGATTATTAAGTTCTTGAATGAATCGCGACTTTGATTTAAAGAAGTTAGTAGTGTTACCATTTTTAACAAAGTTTGATCAAATTTCTTCTAGTTTGTTCGACAGTAAAACTTATTTGATTTTTAAAATATAACTACGTTAGATTTTCGAAGTAAAATATACGTAACAGTAACATAAGTTTTTAGAATTTTGCGGGTCTATTTTTTAATTACTACGACACTTAAGATTGAATGCTAGTAGTCATTCGAAACTTCTGTAATAAGTTTTAGCAAATGAGACATTTTTCATCACTAATTATTTTATAACTTTTAATGTGTTCACTCTCAAATCTTGATGGAAGGGTATTATATTTCCCATTGCTTGTTACGCTTTTAATAGTTTAACTTGGATAAGTATAAAAACCCTGTATGGATATATAGCCTTATTAATTGAAAATGCTCGTGATGTGCGAAATCGGTTCTGACTTCTGATCATATTAAATAAATGTGGGATTAGTACAAAAGAGTTTGATTTATCGAAATTATCAAAAAAATCTTTAAAGTATGCCGCATAAAATAAAAAGAAATAAACTAGGTACTACATATGTATATTTTGTATTGATTTTAAAAAATAGTATTTTAGTGTATGGATTTTTCTTTTAATTGATAAATTGTCGTGCACAGTTAAGATTCATTGTCAGAAGCGATTATTTGATATTCAACTTGGTGAATGAATTTTCTATTAACGGGTTTCAACCTGCACTAAGCAAACGTGCTTTCTTACAATAATGCTTTTTTATCGAATAAAAGCCATCCGCACTAGAAGGGTAAACAAAATCTTGGTCCCGGTGGTAGTGCGCGTTGTAGGGCCGACAATAAAATTAATGATCGGCGCTTTGGTTTTATTGAGACAGTTACCGGGAAACGGTTATTTGGCATAAAAAATTACGGCAGATTCGAGGAATAAGCCTCTTGGGCCGGCTTGCGACGTTTTTAGAATGAAAATGGATTTGGAACAGTGTGCTTAGGCGTAAAGTATATTTTGGAAAATTGTCTCGCTGATTGAACTTATAAATCACGACCGCTGCTGAATGGTTGCAATGTTTTAAATGTATCAGTTTTTTATTTGTTTATATTCAGAAATATAAACAAATAGAAAACTTATTCAATATTTAAAAAAAAACTATTAATTTGTTTCACCAATCTTGTTTATTGTTTTTTCTTCATCGCGTCTCACTACCATAATATATTTAGGTTTGCTAAATCAAATAATTATTAGTCTATACCATTCGGATATCAATGATTCAGTTGTAATTTGAACCAATTCTCTGCGGAAGAAAATAATTATTATTATATAATTTATAAACTTTTTGTGAGCTAATACTTTTTTCTATATAAATTGGAAAAAACTTTGCTTAGTACCCAAATATACTATTCTTTGTAAACGACGTCAAATATTTTTGAAGTTTCAGATTTTCCCAAATAATTTATTAGAGTTTTACATTTTTAAGTAAACAATATATTTTTAATACTATCTTCGAAATTATTTATATTAAGTGAAATCTATTTAATATCATTACAAATGTCAAGACTGACATACTTTTTCTAGTTCAATTTGGTTTGATTTACTCTCATGCGGGTATTTGGAGAAAAAAACTTTTTTTCTACATTAAAATTAAAGCTGTTTGATCTTTCAAAACGTTCATGATTTTTTTTCAACCATGTCCGCTCCCAATGTGGAGCATATAGACTCCTAATGGAGTTTATCTCAACAAAAGTGTTTCTACAAGAACTGCTTGTTACTCAGTTGCGCAGCCTCTCTTTTTCCAAAAAGACTAGGGATAGAAGGACAGGGCTAGGACAGGATTAGTAGTAAGCTTATCGCTCTCGATACGCCCCGTTCATAGCATAGGATGGGTGAGAGGGGGGAATTCAAGACATCACATACATCCATGCCTTTGAACAGAAATCATAAATTGATTGAAAAATCAATATATAAAACTGTCCGTACCGGGATTTGAGCCCGGGCCCTCTGTAGCCGAAGCCAACAACGTTGACCACTCGACCACATAGGCGGCTAAAAACTTTCCTGAAGTGTATTATTTTATTTTTCAAGATAAATTCATAAATAAAATAATTAAAAATCATAAAACATGACGGTCAATTATCGAAATTTATATATTTATTTGCTCGATACTAGGGTATCCAATCCCGAAGCCTTTTTCCAATCCCGGGATTTCGGGATTGATTTATTTTGAATCCCGGGATCCCGGGATTGAGATTTTCTCACCGAGGAATTTGAAATCCTCAATTTGCTATACTTTTTCCCGAAATCTCACAGAAACTCGTTTTTTTATTTTTAGCTCACCGAGGAATTTGAAATCCCCGATTCGGTATACTTTTTCCCAGAATCTCACAGAAACTCGTTTTTTTTTTAGCTCACCGAGGAATTTGAAATCTTCAATTTGCCAATTTTGTGTAAATTTCGAGAATTTGCTCAAAATTTCTCAATCCCGAAATCCCGGGATCGCGGCCATCTCAATCCCGGAATTTCGGGATCAGAAAATTGAACGGGATCCCGGGATTGGATGCCCTACTCGATACGTATCAAATTTTCACAAAGATTTTCCTTTCTATTTTAACATTCTAGCAAATAAATTTTTAACTAAGGCCACAAAAAAGCCTAAATTCTGTTTGTCTCTTCTACCAACCGGATGGGTTCCACCTTCATGGAAGGCCACTGATGACCATTTATTGTAGTGCTTCCCAACCTGGGCTCCGTAGGGTTTTGGCTGGGGTCCGAGAAAATTTTCATTCTTATTATTGTTTTTAGATTTAAGGGTCCGTGGCATGAGAAAAATTTGGGAAGCACTGATCTATAGGATGTACTCGGTGGAGCTACGGGACGCTGGAATGACATGGGAGGAAGCAAGAAGACTGGCGGGGTACAGAGAATCTTGAGGAATCATGCGATGGCTATATGCTCCGACTAGGTAGCGGATATGGAAAAAAACAAACATAAAAAGTTTTGAAAGTCTATTATTTACAATAATGGATCAAAATAGTTATTCGATGTAACACATTTTTACTCACGTAAAATGTTACCGTGACCGCATTACTAACATCAGCGTTCCTATGGAGATGTGTTGAAAAGAGCAGATTCATTTACTAAAAAAAAGAATGGGTGATGTTATTGGTTGCATGCGGCCACCGTGGCCACACATGAGAACCACTGGTGTACAAATCTTTCAATTATTTTATTTTTTTTCCTTAAACTCTAATGTAATTAATCAATGAAATCATGTTTCAAGTTTTTCATTGTCTTTAAGACGTACATAAAAATAAAGCGTAAGCAAATATTCTGTTATTTATTTGTATTGGATACAAAAGTTATTCACCGGTGAACATCTTATGGACAATCTCAAGAGAAATCAAGTTCCACAGAAAGAGTAAATAAATGCACAGCAAAATACTTTTGAGTTCGAACGTTCAGTTTAATTGAAGTCTACATTTTAATGGATGGTCTACGCAGCTGAGAAAGCTTTTAGTTTTATTCATGGAAATTGTCGTCTCTGTCAAGTGTCGTAATAATTATTATTAATATGATATTTTGTTTTCACAAGAAATATTGCCCAGCTTAAAAAGAATACGGAAATATCATTATCTAAAAATACGGACGTAATCATTTTCTTAGTATATAGTTTTTTTGCTAAAATTGTACTTTTATTTAGCTTGTGATCGTCAAAAATACGGGCGTTTTATTAAAGAACGTTTAATTTAAATAATTAAAAACTGACGCATGAAAACGTTTTTTGAAATATCAATATAAATAAGAACAAAACAACGAAACCTTATCTAGCACGGTCTTGTAGCAAAATGATATATTTAATTTAATTTATTTTATTTGTAAACTGTACCACAATATGTATATATGGGTGCTGAAGATTTTTTTTAAGCAGTAACAATTTATTTCTACTTTACCTTGAAAACGGGGGACATAAAACTGGAGTTATAACTGGAGCTGCGGTGTGATGAAAACAAAATATCACGACTCCGGCATAACAGATTGTTCAACTCCTATTGTTTTAAATAAAATTTACTCTAAAGAACCGAGTGTCCCTTTTTTCTGTAATATCTATTGAAATGGATACTTTAACTTTATAAAAAAAACCAGTTGAAGTCAGTCGTTTTTCAACGAATCCAACTCGGAAAAAAACACCACGCCTCCACGACATAAATTCTACAAGTCTCAAAACTATCAAAATTGGGAATAAGCATTTTAATAAAACAATGAGTTTTTGTGTATTAAGTTAAATTCCAAAGTAATCAAAAAACTTTTCAATAGAAAATTTAAATTATCTTTGATTATTCCACGTATTGTGTTACTAACTGTGACACGTGTTTTGCCTCTTTCAGGGGCATCTTCAGACTTACTATCGCAAAGTTTGCTTAAGTAATGAAGCAAGATTGATTCTAACATTTTAAAATTAAAAAATTACAAAATGGAGGTTTGGGTTTTTTTCCTTTTAAGAGGAGCAAGGAGGGGGGTGTAGAATCGAAATAAAACAAACAGATAATGATACTAATTATACTAATGAGTTGTAATCAATCAGATTGGGATTTTTCCTTTTTAAGGGAAGCAAAGAGGGGATTATAAAATCGAAACAGTGCAAACAAATTTAATCATACTACTAATGACGTTAAACATTACAAACTATTAAACTAATGAGCTGCAATCAATCAGTTAGGTTTGTGATTACTCTATTAATTGGAAACAATTTGAGTAAATGAAATATTTCTTGTGTGCATCCTGCAGACCAAAAAAAATATGGGTTCAACTTTTGTATTTGATACTCATGTATTTTCACGTTGAACTAAATATTTTTAATTTAATAAATTTACTGAATATTTTTGTTTCAAATCTTATACACTTTGTACAGTGTCCAATTCAAATTCTTCAAAGTAATTTGTTATTATAATTGCGTTGTACAGAATTATCTAAAGTCCCATAGATAAAGGTCAAAATTTAATTGTTGCATGTCACCAACTCACTGACTGCCAACGGAAAACAGGTTAAGTTTATTAATCAAGTCTGTCCATCGGGTGGCAAGTCGCACGCCACTGTACTATTATTATACCCCACCTACCTATAGTTAGCGTGACTTCCCTGTAAATGCTTTTCATCCTAGAAACTAGCTTGCGTGTCACAAATTAAGCTCCATTTACACATTACTTACGACGAAACAACAAAAAAGATAATTGGCATATTGTAAAATAAACCCAAAAATAATAATTTTTCTTTGATCCATTAGTTAAGTGATCCAATTATTTATGTATTTTTTTTATCTATTTTCGATGACTGTTTGAGTGTTAAAACTAAGTTTTAACACTCATAAGAGAGAATGAAGCTTATAAGAGAGAACGATTAACAAGTCATGATTTATACTCTTTTATCCTCTTCAATCTATATCCTCTCTCTCTGGAAAGACAGGCTTGACAATAAAATTGGAATCGCTTTATATCAAATATTTAATTCAGAAAACTTGCTTAAATTTTTTTATCTACCATGAAAATTTTTTTAAGATCAAAATAAAATGGAATTCAATTCATTTGAAATATTTTTTTAAATAAAGCATTATTAATCAATAAAACTAATTTATTTTATATGAGATACGTTGTGAATGAACCTTTCGTCGTTAGCGAAACATGACATAGTTTGATAAAAACAAACAAAAGCTCAGCTACAACGTTTTAAATTAATATTCTTTATAAGCTCTGTTTATCAACTAGTGTACAAACAACACGTAAATAAACGTTTTACTTGTTCTCTCTTTGATTAGAATAGAAATAATTAAATATTAATTGTTCATTAAATGCGCTTGAGATCGCAAATAACGATTATTACTTTTTGTAAATATGACATTTAAATTAATATTTTTACCGACCAATCCGATAAAATTGCTCTGTAATATGTATTGCTCGTACTTTTTGAGAACAGTTTACATTATTTAACATACTCGTATATGTTATTCAATTTTAAAACTCCACTTATAAATATTTAAAATAATTTTAAGTAAGTAGATGTCGTAAAATAGTTCATTTTTAAAAAATTATTATATGTCACCAAAATAAGGAAACCTGCATTGTTATTTTAATATAATGTTATAAATAATTGGTATTTTGAAATTGTAAATAACATAAAGTTATAAATCCATGTGTTCATAACCATTTACATATATATATTTATAAAAGTGTTTACAAGGAAAGCAATACAGACAACTGTTTTAAAACGTCTGCTCTTAACTTAAACACAGATTGTTAGTAAATTGGGTAAAAATCATTACTGAAATTTTAATATATTAATATAATATTATTATTATTCAATAAAAAAAGTATTCTTAATAAATCGATAATTAATAAAAAAAAATCTAGTTATCTTCTCATTCCATTAAACAGAAATTGAAATAACAAATTGAGAAAATTTCACTGTTTCTCATTTTGGGTTTACGATATAAAAATCGAGAAGTTTTTTTTCAACATAGCTATTCAAGCTATTTAAGCTCCCAATTTGAAAAATATGGCCTCCTAATGGAGGTTTCTCAACAGATTTTCTTTCACAAAAACTGTTTGTTACTCAGTCGCTCAACCTTTCTAATTCAAAGAGGGTAGTAGCGATAGAAACATAAGACAAAGACAAGACTAGTGAATATCTTATCGCTCTCGCTACAATTATAATTAAAGAACTGGAAAGGGTGGAAGGGAATTTTAAGACATTACAAAAATACCCATGCCTTCAAACAGAAATCGATTGAAAAAATGCTGTTCGTTCTGGGACTCGACCTATAAAGTCCAGCACGGAAGCCAATAACTCTAACCGCTGCGCCATATCACTCAAAATTGAGGTTATTAATATTTTATTGATATTATATGAAGTTTTTGTCCAAATAATTTAAAAGCGGCTTTTCGTTCAACAGTGAAAATATTTTTTTATCATATCTCATCATAAAAAAATTCACCAAAGTTTCGGTGTTATGACAACACTAATAAATTCTCATGAATAAAATCTTTGTCATATAGTTTATCTGAGTTAAGTATAACTGACTAAAAACGCAAAAGTGTTATGGCTGGTTAAAATATTACACAAAACTCATAAAATTATGTAGTCTCTCCTGTTGAACAAACATTCCAGTAAAACATCCCCGAGCGTGCAAATTAAGCATAAAAAATTACAATAGTGCTTGGTTACTTAATACCTACCCTGATTATTTTGCATGCATGAAAATGTATTGTAAAAAAGAGGGTCGTATTTCAGCATGTCACCTCAGAACTAAAAGAATAGAAATTTTCTCCAATAATTGTTTACATTGATAGAAGTTTACGATTTGATTTTAAGATCTGTATTTGTTTTATTGTAAATACTTTAACAAGAAGACATTTTTGTAAATTTATTTTTTTAAAGCGCTTTTAATTCATTTAAAAAGGAATATTATACATTTTGTGCTTAGAATTTTTGAAATATATGTGATGAAGTTTGCTTGGACTAATAACAGTTTATTACTTTCTTTGAAAAAAACTGTTTCGTTTAATTCATTGCCAGACAAATCATCATCGATCAACTAATATTTAAAATTGAAGTTCTTATTTTATTATGTATAGTTAACATATTAATGATCAGTACTGGATTAATTTATCACTTTTACTAGCAAATGTATCACAAATATATTCGCTAGAAAGGCACTTTGATGGTTCACGGTGTAATATTAAAAAAATATCTCATTAAGGATTGAGACTTTAAATTGCATGATGGTTCATGTAAACGTCTCAAATCTTTCTAAAATCTAAGCGCAATACAGTCGCCCATTTTGATCTAGATGGTAAAAGCTTGATCTACCGATCAGGTGTGTCTGAGTTTGATTGTCGGAAAAGTCAATGTGTTTTTTTTCAATTTAAATTTAAGACGTGAGTGTGTCTAATAATAATTATTCTCTTCGAGTAAATCTCTAGTGACTTTGTCATCGACTTTATTTCATATTGTATGTACTCTATGAAATATTTGGCGCATTAATTAGTTATTATTTCAAATAAATATATCGGATTAATGAATATTTTGTAAGAGTTATTGATTTTGTCTGAATTTATTTATGCGTAAGTTTTTTACGTAATATTTCAAGATTCGTAATACGAACTATGGCTTTTTGAGTAATTTTAATTCTTTAAATGCATCCTTGAGTCCCTTTCTATCCATCTAAGAGGAAATATTCTAGCCCTGAACATCAAACTACGTATCCTGCATTCCTTTGTATCACACAACTCTTTGGAAATGCGAAAATTCTCCAGTATGATGATCAGATTACAAATAAACCTCACAACTAGTTACGCTGAAAATTGAGATGTTCTATCATGAAAGGAAAAGCTGTCACAATGAAGTAAAATTCAGTAACGACGGCGGAATAAACCACACAATAGGGTAAAATTTGAGTCTTTGAATATGAAAATTATGAAATGTTTAAAATGAAACATATTTTATAGATCTATGTCTAAAGTAATTATTTGTTTATTTATAAAACAAATATGTAGTGTTGGTTTCAACATTTACTATCACAAAAAATACGTAAGATATAAATGAAAATTTGGTGAATTTATCGACTTAATCAATGTATTATTTTCTTAAATTAAAAATAAAACACTTATGAATATAATCATTTTTAACCCTCATCTGCTCCTAGTATAAGATATGCTGTTTGTAAATAGAACATTGAAACATAAGATATTTGAAAAGCTTGGGATAAAATACACCCAAATCCAGTCAATAGAAATGAACGTGAACGTAAACAATGAATAATTATAAAAGTATGTGTAGATTTATTATTTTCGATCGATTCGGTGGTAACTTTGTTAAAGTTCAGTTTACGTATAAAATATTTAAATTTCGTGTATAAGTTATTCTGAAGATGCTTCTCAGAGAAGCAAAACATGTGTCACAATCTGTAAAATAACAAAGTCATCAAATATTATTTGTATTTAATACATGAAGATTTACATTTTATTATGATTTTGTAAAATCTTCTTTGTAAATAAAAGAGATAGTTGCATTTCTCTCAGAATAGATACCAGCGTAAACTGCAAAGCAACCCATATCGGTTTTCAATCGAAACATATAACGAAAGTTGCACGCGCTGCTTGAAGACCTTCTAAATCCTTTGCAAAGCCATGCAAAGTAAAAACAGAAAAAGGCACAACAAAATAAGTATTTTATTGCTAAAGGGTGGGCACAAACCCAACGTGACAAGCAATAAGAAAATCTTCGACAATCCCCGTCAATCGCAGCTTCAGGCTGGGTCCTTGTTTTTTTTAAACACAAATAATTCAACAAAACGTTGAGAATTTTTTCTATTTACTTATAGTTTACAATAATTATTAATATGTCAAGCGAAGAAAAAATGTCCTTGCTTTAAGCAATCTTAACACCTGCCTGAAATTTTGATTTCCGTATTTATTTAATTTCTTATTTTGTCCTTTTATTGATGGTTACTTATTTTTAGTATTTGGTATGTTTAAGTTATATTGTGAAATAACATAAAAAGGATTTTCAGTGAAATATTGTAAACAAAATGTCGGTTTTTTAACTTATTAAAGAACAAAAAAAAGTATATCATGACAATTAATAAATATAATATTATTTACTCATAATTTTTGACATTGTATAAACTAAGCATTATGCTGTGTGGTATTGTTTACATCTCATACAATAATGAATAATGAATTTTAAAAAAACTGTTCTTATTTTTTTAGTAGCCTTGGAAAAAGACGAATAATTATGGAGAGAAGTAGAAAGGGTTTCATCAAAAAAACCATGTGTAAAAATCACACAAATACTTTATTTTTTTCGATATTATTAATAATTTTAAATAAATCACAAGGACTCAATCATAGACATATTTTCATTAAAAGTATTATTAATTATTAGCAATAGTTTTATAAAAGGATGATTGAAAGAATTTTTTAACGTTTAAGATTAATGCTACAAAATAATAAACTTTTAATTGTAGTTGTCAATTTTTTTTAAGCAGGCGCAGCTTTAAAGTTTTTTTTTTTTTTTGAATTGTTTGAATTTTGTACTTTTCCATGAGTTTTCTCGCTAACGACCCGGGTTTCACCTTTCGGCATCTTTCGAAAAGGCGAAACTTGGGTCGTTAGCGACAAAACTCATGGAAAAGTACAAAATTCAAACAATTCAAATTTGATATTGAAATTCCATCAAGCAGCTTCAGTCGAAATACTCAATTTAAAGTTTTTGTTAATAAGGTAAAACCTAATATTATTGGCCAGCTTCAATTTTTGGCCACTTGCAGGTAAAATATAGTTTTATAAGATATGAAACTAATATTTCCACTCGTTGACTTAATAAAGAAGTACATTAAGTATTCCTCCGGTTGGTATAGCAGATAACTGTCATTTGAATCATTGTCAAACAACCTCAAATCTAATTTTAAACTTAGTGTTGAAGCGTTGCCGTGAAACAAGTGAGATTTGTTGTAAAAATCACAAGGATTTGACTTCCGTGTAAAGATAAATATAACGTTTATATTTTCATTAAATGAATTGAAAATTGATTTGAGTAGTTTGTCTTTAGTGTATTTATAAATCATTCACTGAGTGAATTAGATATTTTTTTGTAAAAAGTTATAATGGTGGTGGTCAATAATTAGTTCCATTTTTTTTTGCAGAATTTCTATTATTGGTCTGGCTGGCCAATAATACAATATGTGACTTATAAGTAAAATGTTCAATTTTATTTCGAAAATAGTATTTTGAGAGTACTATTAACCACCTATGTATTTATCAGTTTTTTTCGACAATCCTATATAAATGTTGGTCACTTGGCCAATAATTGTGGTTTTGATGGCCAATAATCAAAACTTTTTTCTCGAAATATAGTTAACATCATCAAAAGGAAACACTACAATTATGTTAACCTTTTCAGCCAGCGGAACAGTTTTTTATCCTTGTATTGTGTTTGAATATTAAACATTAGTAATGGAAAAACAAAATCTTTTAATAATCAAGTGATTATTGATTAAATAAAGACTGGATCAAAGATGAAAAAAATTGAAGCGAAAAAGCAAAAATCAATTGTAAGGAGTTGACAAGAAAACCAATATATCTGCATTATCATTAAATACAGAAAAAAATATTAGTAATGACGAAACATTTTTTTTTTGAATAATTGAAAGAACATTAATTATAAAATTTCTGATTCATATGACATCAGTTATTCAGACTCATCATTAGATGAATTGATTTAGCACTTCAATGATAATGACAAACTTACATTATTAAATTTTGAAAACATAGATTTTTTAACATAGGTATTTCCGATTCTGAAATTTATGTACATTCAGCTCAATTTAATGAAAACATATGATTTTTATAAATTTATTCAATTTATGACATTAAAGTTGCACTTATCACGTAATTTTACACTTTATATTGATGTGGGAACATATCATTACATCATTAGTTATTATTTTATTTTTTTACTGCAATTTTTTGGTGGCCAATTATTGTAGATTTCTGCCTTTTTTGGTTTATTTTTTTGCAAGTGCAAAATATATTTTTTAAATGTTTCGATAATTGATTATCATCAATAAATAAGCAATTTAACATATGCTATTTTTTTATTTCACCTTTCTAATGATACGTGTCCACAAATCAAGAACAAAGTTGAAAAAATCCTTAAGTGGTCAATAATTGTATGTTTTGCCCTATTTACTATTTAAAAAGCTCTAAATATTATATTTAGTGAAAAAATAAATATTTTTTCTATTATTTTCATAAAAATATTTTTTTTATGAAAAATAGACAAATTGAATTTAATATTATATTATATTTACCATAAAACAAAAACAATTTATATAAATATCTAAAATCCCGACCAAACTGGCAGGTGAATGCGATCTTGTCACTTTCTAGCGTTTTCAATTTTAAAAAGTTGTCAGAAATTTTCAGCCGGCTACAGAAAGCTTTCAGGCTCCGTCGAAGACCGTGAAGTGAGCAAAATGTAAATCCAAGATGATTTCATCACACTGACAAGTCTGAGCCTTCGGGGTGGATTGCGGGGGCGGAAAGAGGGACGAAACGAGAAACGGGCGGAAGAAATTACTGGCTTGATTGCCTCGCTCAAGATCTAGTGAAATAAATAGCATTCATTTCGTTCTGCCTACTTTTTATTACAAATACTCCAACGTATGCAAAGATATAAAATACTTTCACGGAAATGAAAATCCAAAAAATTACTTCGTTACAGATAGCAGTTAACCGATTCCACAAAAGCATAACAAAGATTGTTGCAATTTGGTAAAAAAATCACTTAAGAGTTCTTGGTTGTAGAAAAACTATTTAGTATAAAATGAATATATTTTAAATTGAAAACACTTTTTGTATTAATTTTTTGTTGTATAAGTAATTTGTTCATCGCAAGCTGATAAAAACTGGTATTTTTCAATAGTGACAAAAAGTGACAGTGAAATCCTTTAAAGTGATGAATATTTTTATTACATTTTTACTAAAGTGGATAAACTTAAATCCATAGATAAACAGTTACCAAAGCTATTAAGTTATTAATATCCATGAAGTTACAGCCGACTCCGTCGAAAAAGGTATTACTCTCTCAATTATTTTTTAAACCATGTTTTAGTTTTGTATAGACTAACATCGAAAAACTGTGAGAGACTTTTTTATAATACTAGTCAATACTCGTCAAAATTTTGAATGAAAATGAAGGTTGGCTGAAATGTGAATTAAATTCAAAAGTTATAACATTCGCTTAAAATTTCGCAAGATCAAGAGTCGTTTTTTTCGTATGCACCGGTATTAATTGTTCTTTGACATTATTTCAAAAATAAATATGCGAAAAATTAACGTTTTTTAAACTACTTATACATTAACTCATGTAAGTTGAGATAATGAATGTATATTTTATGCAGAAAAACTTTCCAAAATTATGTCAAGTAAAAGAGATTCGATGCAATTTATTTCATCTATCTTATGTTGATGTATCTAATTTCTGAACGTAATTATTTATCACATTATGGTAATATTCATTTATAACTATATAAAAACGAACACAAACTCTCTTTTTATTATGTTTTAGTTTGAAACTCGTGTAACGCTATTGTATTTTGTACTAAATATAACATTGATCTTTTTGTTTGCTACCTAGCGTGACAAACCTCCATAGTAGTTTTTTTAACCTCTGCCATAGAACGACGCAATGCAAGAAACTGGAGTTGAGAGGATCCCTGAGGCAGGTAGAAATTGAAACGTATTACACTGATGGCAAGCGCTCGTCCGGAAAAATGGAGTAGATATCTTTAGATACAAGATAGAGATTTGTTTGTAGAACATTTTTAGATACGTATTGAAAGAATAGAACATCTGCAAAGGAATTACTTTGAGGTATCATCATAAAGATATTTTATACACATCTAAGATTTGTATTTAATTTTAAAATTTATTGATGCATGTTAAAAACTATATTTTACACGCAACATGTTTTTAACTTACTTTTATTGAAAAATATAAGATATTTAACGTGTTTACTGTTGATACTTGGTGGCTGTGCATATGTATAATGATATAAATTAGATAAATTTGAAATCAGGAAAATAAGTTTTGATTGTAGAAAAGTTAAAAATATCTCAAGCATTCGTCTGCAGTTGTAAATAAAACATAAAACTTCAAAATGCATTTACATTTATTTGATGACTTTAAAAAAAAGTTACAACTTAAATAATAAGAAAAAATGCTTTATTAGTTATGGTTTTAATAAAATAAAAATGTTTTTACTTCATTATTAATGTGAACAAAAATTGAAATTCATCACAATTCCAATATGGTGGCTAATACTATTAGAGCCAGTTTATACACTGTTCCAGCATAGATTATCAATTACAGCATGTAGATAATCCACATGTGTAAATGCAGTTAGTGAACAAACTGCGAGTATAATCAATTTTAACAGCAATATGGCAAAGTTTGCAAAGCGCCATAAATTTAAATATCTCTTCATATGCGCAATCTCAGCGGGAATCGATTCTCTCTCAAGTTTAATTGCATTCTACTTTGTTGGTTTAGTTTATTTTAAATTTGTATTTTATATTGTATATAAAATAATCTTTAATTTATAAAATCACTACTGCTTACTTAAAAGTTAGACTTAATCGTTAAAAATAAATGAAATGGCGAGAAAATGTTTTTTCTTGATTGTGTGCTAATTAGGCATAAGAACAATATACTTTTATAACACAGATTCAATCTTCTTTTACAGATATACTTGTATAAATATATATAAGTGAAACGCATTGTCGACTTAAAATGTAATACCACGATTCAGAAAATTAGATTAAAATTTAAAACATTAAAGCTTTCATTTACGTTCATATAAATAAACATAAAAAATCCTAAAATTTTTAACAAATATTAACAGTATAAAAAGACTTATTCAGTTAAAAAGAAACTGTGCTCAACACCTAGAAATTTTGAAAACTACATACACTATATACATTATTTTAGAAAAGGTACCATTTTTTAAATGTTCATACTATGTTTCTAAAATAATTAATAAAAATGAAAAAGAGATTGTTATTACCTATTCAAGATCTTATAGAAATATTATAATCAAATTACAAAGAGATGTTTGTGTTTGTCTATATATAATTATATAACTAATAGAGAAAATAGTGAGATTGAATAGCGTAAATCAATCAAAATAATTTACACAATGGGAAAAATTATATCTGTCGTCAATTAATAGCACTCCAAGCCTAATGTACTTTTTCTATTCGCTTGCCTCGTTAAGATCTTGAATTCATATGCTACATCATTAAAACGTTGAATTAAAATTTGATTCATAGATCTTCACAAAACGATTTAATGATTTCTGAGAATTTTTGTTTTTGTAGTGATACATAAAATAATATTATATTATATTATGGGAGACATCATTTATACTATACATTACATATCGAGGTGTATCCTACCGATGTAGGTATATGTTTTTTTAGTTTTTTCACATCATACAAAATATTATTTTTTTGCTCACTTTTTTATTCATAGAAAATCAAGACACCTATAAGATCTATATTAAGCCTATTTACAGAAAATATCTCATGAAAATTGTGTGCGAATCTGTCATTCAATCACTCGTTTAAAGAATATAAGTAATACGGATAAATACTAAGAGAAAAAAAGCAACATATACTGTATTTAAACATTCCAACATTATTATATAACTCGCTTAATTCTTTAAATACCTCTTCATGATAAAGTTGCGTGAAAAGTCATGGTGCAGGTTTGTTTTTATCATCCCCTAGCGAGCTCTCCGCTAAAAAGCCTTGATATTTTAACCGTGTTCTCTTTGCGTTCAACTACGCTTATAACAAGTCAGATCCGCAAAGAACATTCCCGGGGGTCAGCTAATATTAGTATCTAAGCCCATACATTCTTAAACTGTATTTAAAACCTTACACACATTAAATATAAGTAAGTATTTTTTTTAAATTGGTATGTTTCTTAAATAAATATTACTTTATTATATTAAAGAATAAAAGCCTAGCATGAAACACTCAATACTATTAAAATTATTTTATATTTAATTCAATATACAATTGGGATCATACTATTTTTTTCCTAATAACGTTAATTACCACTCACTTTGATTAAAATATCATCATAATTCTTTCAAGTATATCTGACTTAAGTTATTTGTCACGGTGAGGAATGATTTAAAACTTTTTTATCAGATATTTAATTTTTAATATAAATAATAATAAAAAAATGAATGTATATTTTTTTATAATGATAATTGTTGCCTTTTTTAAGACACTAGTGTAATATATTTTTTTATAATGGAATTCAAAATTCTTACATTGTTTAAGAAAAAATATCTTGCGACATGCTACTTACAAACGTGGACAAAATAATATTGTATGACTTGACCAAACGTTTAAAGGTCTTATATTCCAGGATTTAAATTCACCAATAACTAATTATGTATAAAACAATAAAAACGAACGGCGACAGTAAGTATAACGCGTAATAAAAGCAGTCGGATAGGAAAATATACAAATTTTATTTTTACCATATAGGTGCGTAAAATCCATTTATAACATGAGTCAAAATTTTATTTGAAATAAATAAAGAACTTATTTATGTTTCCTTAGGCATGAATCAAAATTTCTCAAAATTATTTAAAATATCTCAGTTTCATAAAATTGAAGGAAACATAGATTGAGCACCATACTTATCTATAAAACAACGTGTTCAGAGGCTTTTGGTTCAGTGAAAGCTGACTGTAGTACTAACCATTTGGCTGGGGAACAATAGAAGAGAAAGTTTCAATTACTCTGAGCATACGATCTGACATTCCACGAGTCGTATAAATCCAAGTTTTGCGTGGTAAAAATTAACAACTAAATTAAAAACTTTCATTTTTTTTTTAAATTTAAGTGCCTGTAAAATGAAAAGTCAACATTTAAATAAGCCGGCTACGTGATCGAATGTCAACGTTGTTTACTAAGGACACAAAGGTTACGGATTCGAACTCCTGTACGAACAGTTTTTATATTACAGATTGGTTTTCACTTCGGTTCAGTATCTCTGTCCAAAAACATGGATGTATGCGATGTCTTGAATTCCGTCTGACTCATCTTATCCTGTCCTGTCATATACCTATCCTTATATCCCTACTATCTTTGAAAAAGAGAGGTTGAGCAACTGAGTAACATACAGTTCTCGTAGAAAAAATCTGTTGAGATACCTCGATAAGAAGGCCATATGCTCCACATTGTGAGCGGACAACGATTAAAAAACTGATTATTAGTGACGCAATTTGATATATTGCTTTTTGTAGGGATAAAACGATTTCACTAGCTATCTCAGTTATCACTTTAATTTATTAAACACATTTTATCCAAAAAATAAAATACTCTTTTGTACTAATTCCACTTTTATTTTATATGAGCAAAAGCGGTCTTGATCATATAAAATATATAATATCAATAAAAGTGGAATTAGTTTAAGAGGGTGTTTTATTTATTTAATATAGTGCTTTTCCACTAAGTATTGACAGTGCACTACTTAAGAGTGAAAATAATTTTATCCAATATTAGCACATCAAATTATAAAACATATCTTTTGTTTTATTTATTTTCATATTGAGCATTGTGATAAGTTGGAATAAAATTATAAAATATGCAGCATAGTCGTTACGGTAAATATTCTTTTAATAGTAAATAATAAAAATCTCTTTCATTCCAAATTACATGCAAGTTACTTATCTGACATTTTCATACCTATTAATAATAGTTTTACGTAAATGAAGTTAAGTATTTAACTTGTTCATCCATCGTAGAGTATATTTTCTTCTTATTGAACATGGTCGTTTAATGCCTAATGGAGTTTGCTCAAATTAGTAATCAATACACATTCTCACTGTTTAATTTTCACAAACAAAGAATAGTAGGATCTACGTTTTCAAGAAAAAACGTACCGTAATCCTATGCGAATCGTGGCATTAGTATTCAGCCAAATTCCTTTTTATTGAACTTTCGTCTGTAAACTGCTGACGAAAGCATGATAATGGAATGCTTTTCGCATATTTTCTCGCTCTCCGAATGATTTGTACCCAACAACAAATATTCAAGCTTCGATGACTTTAATCTACTCGAAGACATAATTTAAAGAATCTATTAATGATGTTTCTTTGTTTTTAAAAAAAATTGACATCTACAAAAAAATTGTACAGAAAACCACTGGTTATGGCTTCATTTATTTAAATACTGTACATGATGTGTTCTACAGTGTAAAATTCGTGCTTCAGATTTTGCCAGGAGTATACGCTGGTAAAATCTTAAAGTTATCCTGTAAAAAAAAGATGTTAAGAGCTCAAGTCCTCGAGCTCTTTATATTATGTTAAAATATTTTAATATTTTGTTAATTTATTTATATAAATCAAGTCGGCATTACCAACAAAGCTGAGAGATTCATCTTATATGCGTAATGTCATAAGTAATATCTCCTGTTCGTTATCAACATTATCCATGTTAGAAAGAAAGACTTATCACAAGAGCTAAGCTCAGTTTAACTCCATCAGGCTAGTTATAAATTATTTGTTGGTGGGAAAATCAACTTTAAAACTAAAATTTAGATTTAAAATTTAAACAAAAAATCCTTCATTAGATTTTGGACATTTACCATTTAAAACAAGTTGAGAGTTTGTATCCAAAAATAAGCTTATAATAAATTAATATTTAAAAAGTAATAAAAGTGTTCGTGTCTTTATTATTATTGAATTATATCATTGCCTCGTTAGCTTTTGTAATTAATCACGACTATATTAAGAATGTTACTTTTTGTTGAACCAAATCATTTTTTTTATTCCAGATGTTCTTTAATGATCACTTTTAAAGTGCTCACTGTCAATTTTTGGTTGATTGACATTGTATTTAAAAATAAATCATTGTTATTTCTTGAGTTTTTTTTTTCATTTTAATATGAGACAGAATTGTCAAGGAACATATTTTGTAAGGGCAACGCAAGGCTAACTCCTTAAACAAGGCTGCGACTTGGGGCGTACAAAACAGCCACACGACTTGAATTCACAATCACCATTCTCATTAAACGAACATCCATTTAGGCCAAACTGTTTCTCCTTTGCCTGAGAGATTCATTACCTAACCGTAACGGAATAATATGCAGCTTTTCTTGCTATGAAACGCAACTTTAACTTTCGTAATTTTATGGCACTCAATAATTGTTTGATGTTATATTTTCTATAAAACCCTAATCTATCCCCGATTATACTATGCATTGCAGTTGTGTGGTTGATTATGAAGAATATATCATAAAAGATGTATTCAACTCGCCCAGCGCTGGGTTTGCTCCCAAGAGCTGATTTTTCGAACAAATCTTGTTGAACTAAAAAAACATGTTTACCTTTTTACCACACTTTCACTTCCAAACAAAAGATTTATAAAGCGTTCGATGTCGTAATTTTATTTTATTCTAGGCTTTTGGTATATTTTTTGTTACATGATCGATTGTTAAATCAAAACAAATTGATTTCAATAAACATAACCTTAGTTAATGGATATTAAAGATTTTGTAAATATAATGGTTAATCACACTTACATTGGTTTTAACGAATGCAAGTTTCACTTAAGATAAAAGCACAGTTTTTTCATTACAGTATTTTTACGAATGCGGTATTTAATTTCAGACAATTATTTTAAGAAATCGTGTGATATGCTCGATGTTTTTTTTTACAATGAAACGTTGATATTGTAGTAAAGAATCATTAAAATATCAAAGTTTGTACAATATAAAAAAATCTTTGTTTGCTAAAAAAAAATTAAAAGCTTACTATTGCAGGCAAGTCCTTTGAGGAAAGATAGAATCCGCTACGAGAAAATTTAATGTGACAAGAAATATTCCTGAAGCATAAACTCAGTTTTTATTCAAAATCATTCCCATTTATGAATAATGTGAAAATAAAATTCTTTTCTCCGTGGGAAAACTTGTGACGTTTTATTACCATTTTTTGAAATGCGAGCTTTTTTTAATAACATTACGATAAAATATGTGCTTCAAATATCATAATTTAAATTTTATTTTAAGTGTATTCGTTACTCTAAGTACTTTAATATTCACATATTTATTTTTAATGATATAAATAATGGCTAAAAACTTTCAGATCAGGATCAAAATTTACATTTTTAACGAATAACGTTAACGAATCCACAACATCACGAAAAGAAATATAAATTTATTCCAATTAAATATGTAGTAAAGTAATACAAAAAAAAATGATTCATACAATTAATATATTTATCAGTTTATAAATACGTTCATAATTGTTTTGATTATCATTTAACAATTTAAAAAATGTTTGAAGTAAGAAGTAAACTCCGACCTAATAGTGTGAAAGACATTACGCAATCATTTTTATTATTTGATTGAATCGCCGTTTACTTCAATACTTATTATAATAATGTCTTCTTCTTCCGCCAATTGCTTTACATCCTCTCATGACATGCCAGCATCCCTCAGTTTCGCCTAGTACATCCTATGGATAATAATCTATAAAAGTATATTTGTAATAAATTATTTTTTGAACTATTGTGATAACTCAAACAATGATTTTCATCTTTTGAAGAATATTAAACATCGTTTATACTTACCTTTCAAGTGAGTGTGGAAACGTTAAGGAGATAAAATAGCATTTAATTATTATTCGCTAAATATGTCAGTAAAAAAATAAGTTTTAAGATGTTAAGTATTAATTATTCGTACATATAATAACACAGTGTACTAGTTCAAAATATTCGAATAAAGATCACGACTGATTTCAACTATCAGGAGCACTATCAACCGATACAAATGTGAGGAATGAAGTTTTTTATACACACAAATAAAATCCTGTATCAATTAATTAATCTCGTGGTGCGAAAAACCGTTGATGTTTAATTTATAACATATAATTATCAAGAAAAATGTGTTTTATTTTTTATTAAAATGCCTTTTTTACAAGAATGATATTGAATACATACATAAATAAAGCTCTCAATAAAATGTAGAATAAACTTTTTTCCACCTTCTCATAACATCTCAAAGAACTGATAAAACACCATCTCGGTTAACCAACCTCTGTTCCGCTAATGGTCCTTTTGTGAGGTACGCCTTTTCTTAGCTGTATGCATACCTTTACTTTCTTAAAAATGAGGTGATAATCACCTTCCCTTAGTACCGTCACCCGTTGACAATGAACAAATATGCGTAGTCACTCTGTGCTAATGGCGCACAATAATAGAGTGAACTATCGTCAGCTCTGGCGGATGTGAACTTAAACGGGGTCAAACAAGAGGCAAACCTGGTAGCTTTCTCTCACCACCCATTACGGAGTTAAGCATTTCCTTTGTGACACGAAATGTTGCCACTTAGCGAAATACTTAACAGTTTAGATACGTTGTAACTGTGGCGCTCTAAATCCGACAAACTTATGAGTTTAGTAAACCAAATTAAACTTTAGTTGTTAAGACGATAATAAAATCAATTAGATAAACATTAGTCATAACAACCCTTCAACTGCGTACATTCAATTATTTAAATAATCATTCAACAAATTATTTAAACTCTAAGTGTATAGTATTTTTCAGTCAAAAGTTATCCAATAATGTTGACATTACTCTATCCTCAAATTAAATTTTAAAAAACCATCAATATTATTTAAGAATAAAGCTTTGTCCATCAATTTGTAAGTAGAAGCGGCACACAGTCTTTTAACAGTGAATTCACTGTTAAACAGTGAAACAGTGTGTTTATGTAAGAATCATGATTAATTAAATTTTAACATATGATATGATTAATCAAATTCTTTGTCTGTTTTACTCCATCTGTGCATTACTTTTCAACATGGCATTAAATATATTAATAATGGTTATTATCTTTATCTCAAATGAAATACATCCTAAAACCCCACATTGTTGTTAGTCTTCTTGTTTTTTCTTAGCTCATTCCACAACTAGTTGCTTTGGTGTATAAGCCCTGCGGATTAAAACCTATTTAGTTTATGTACTGATTTTCAAAAAAATGTTTATAACATAATAAAAACTATGTTGAAAAGTTTTCTGAATTCTTTTTTTTTTGAAATACCCCCAGTGCAATTTAACTATAATAATGACATTTTAATTTTATGATAAATTATGTTGACGTTTACTGGATTTTTTTTTTATGTTTCTGTGCAAATCAACTTTTGACCTCAAAAGTTTTCAAGTAGCTTGAGAAAAAGTACAGCAAAGCTCAGAGAAAATGACCAAAAACTTTGAGTTGGGCCTTTCCGCCTAAAAACCTTAAATAGATCTGAAATTAATGATTTGGGGAATAACAAATTAGCAGTGCGGGCAAGTTACGAGCGCCATAAAGCGGTGACTTGGCTAAATGTTTAACATCTGTAAAGTTGCAAAAGAGCCGTTTATCATCCCCCTACAGGTCCCGTCCAATACAACCCGCGGCGAACTCAACTTCTTCGGCAGAGGTTACAACTTGGCGTGTCACCGAGCTGGCTGGTGGTTTGGCGACATCGGCCCATTTATGCTAAATAAACCTACACAAGAAATAGCAATGACGTGCTTCAATTTGTATGTGAGCAGATAAAGTATCTGCCCTCATTTTTATGACAACTCTTCTTTCGGTACAAAAATATTCTGTCAATTATCTAACCAACATTCAAAACAGTAATCTTATTTTCGTAAAAATAAGAATTTCAGAATGCTAAATACGGAAATCTTCTACTATCATTGTGTTGAATCCATTAATTGTCACACAACACTATCGAAAAAAATCATGTAAATTATATTTATTACTCTTTCAGTAAACTAAAATCTTAATAGATAAAAAATACCAGAAGAAAGTTTAGACTCTCTTTAGGCATTCATAGCCAGATACAACATTCACTCAAAGATTTTTTGGACGATCTACTAACAGCGATATCGAACGACTTTGAATCCTTACCTTAGTTAAAAAAAAATGTTTTGCCATTGAAAACAGTAGTCGTTAAATGCCTATTTTTTAAATTAAATAATTTTAGTACAAAGTTTAATATTTTAAAATTAATGCATCAGAAATACTACGATACTTACCAGTTTATGCAAAATTTTATGTTATTTTATTTGACTATTCTTTTCTAAAATACTCATATTTGGTGAAATAAACAGTATTTTCTGTGCCATTTATGTTTAAGTTGTGAGAGATTATAATTGTTGTTCGTCTTTTTAAATCAGACATATTATAAAATCTATACTACTTATATTTTTAAATACTTTCTTGCTTGGAATATTCATCGACCTGTATCTGATTCAAAATATATATATTTCTAAAGAATAGAGGTTCGCGTAGATAATATATATTTATGTGATCTATACGGTCTAGTGTGAGCCACTGTAAAACAATCTTGGAATGGGTGACTAAACACAACACAATACTGTTTGTTGGCTTTTATACACAATACTAACTGAGTGTTACTGTTCTGTTGTATATGGCAAATATTTACGTGACATACGTTCTCTAGATTTATAGCGACTCTAGTGACGTATTAAATGAAGAGTACGTAAATATCCTAATAAATAAAGATCGTCTTATGTTAAAAATATAAATTTATTTTTAAAGAACAACACAACACGTTTAAGCTTTCGACAATGTACTTTGCCAAAATTCACAAAATAAAACTTCAATCAACCATAATAGACAGAGTTATGTAAAAATAATGGTTTTTAAAGCTGTTTTGAATGAAATGGTATTTTCGCGATACAGTTACGAATTTTTCTTGCATTATAAACAGTATTGTCTGTACCATTTGCTGCCAACTGCCTGGTCGAGTGTCAACTTAGTTGACTTAGAACACAGATTAAACGGGTCTAAATCCTAGTAAGAACAGTTTTTATAGATTGATTTTTCATTGGATTTCCGTCCGAAGGCTTGGCTATATGTGATGTATTAAATTACCTTCCACTCATCCTATCCTAAATGGGCGTATCGAGAGCGATAAATTAACCACTAGTCCTGTTCTAGTTCTATCATTCTATCTCTATTCTTTTTGAAAGAGAAATATTGAGCAACTGACTGAATAAGACAAAAACACCACAAATTTGCAGTGCTTTTTTTTTTTTAAAAAAAAAGTTGCCGGATCTCAATTCTTATTGAGTTTTTTTTTATTATTCGTGTCCGTTCTCAATGTGGAGTATATGTGTTCTAAATGGAAACAACAACATCAACAAAGTTTTTTTTACGAGAACTGATTGTAAGTCAGTTGCTCAACCTACTTTTTTTTAAAAAAGGGTAAGGCTAGAAAGATAAGGCTGATACAGGAATTGTGGTTAGCTAATCTCTCTTGCTTTGCCCTGCTAATTTTAGGATTGGAAGAGTGGGAGGGATACATATCACAAATACCGACGCCTTCAAATAGAAATTGATCTTGTAGTGTAGGATATTACTTTTTCGCGAGATCATGATTTGAACAAGTATTCTCAAAAACATCTTTCGGCGTAAGAAATCAAAAGTTTTCAAGCAAAAATAATAAAAATTTTCGAATATTGATTTGAAATATTAAAAATGTCGATAAAAAAAAGCTGCCTTTATGCCGTTTTACTGCGTTACATGGGAAAAAGAGCACTGAATTCGTTAATTTCCATATTATCACCATTATAATCATTTCTTGTAAGATATTTTCAAACTTGCCGTCGTTTGTTTCGTAAAGAAACTCTCGATAGAGTCGATATACTTACAACTTGAATTTGAAACAGAGAAACACATATAATTAACTGTCTCACAATTTTGCTAACTCACCCAGCCTCGTTGAGTTCAACTGATGGAGAACTTTCTTAGACAGCGCTTGTAAGAATTTGCTTAATTGGGGTAAACTTAATACGAAGTAACATTTGTCATTTGGAGATTAAGCGGAAGACGCCACAGCTTTTGGGTGACGTCGGTGAATTTGACACATGGTTGTTATGCTTTTTGTTGCTTTAGATGTTGCTATTAATTACATTTTATGTAGGTATATTATTTAAAAGATATAGATGCAAAATAACAGATGTATAGACAGCTCTTACGATAGACAGTATTTGAAATAATCATTATTTTCCTGCTTCTTTTTCCTATGCGGAGATATTTTTATATTTTTGGCTAGGTTAAACTTTTAACCTTCTCACCGCATATGACCGCTATGCATGTCCTAGCGAACATGCCCTCAGCGCGCGGGACACGTATAGATGTCATGGAAATTTCAAACTATATATAAGAGCTATCAATTGTGTTAAAATTGTATAAATTGGTTTAAAATATTACTTAATGTATATTTTACCAAATTCAATAGATGGCATAAGTCAAAAAAGATTCAATATAGGCTAAAATAATTTATTTCTGGAACACGCCGTGAACATGCATTACCAATGCAAGATTTTGGATAGTGTAAATACGCGATCGAGTGCGGGTGAAATTGAAATTGTTCAGAGAATTTAATATTATAAGCATGGTATGGTGGTGGCGCAGTGTTCTCGATCGCACGTGGCGGTATTTTTCAATATGGCGACGTCACGCCGCAATTGTATGAAGAATGATTATTGTTGAATTAAACCGGAAATACAAAAAATATATTGTATTTTATTATTGAAAAAGTTACTTTGGGGTATAATTAACATATTTGATTAGTTGAAAAAATATTACAACCTATATTTATAGTCGAAAACGCGATAACAAAATCCGCAAAAAAGCAGCCGCGTACAGGGCATGCTCGCAAAATTTGGTGACGCGGGCAAAGGTTAAGTATAAAAAAACCAGCAAATAATTCGTCTGTTGAATTTGGATAATTTGCCCTACCGGTGATGTAGTATCAAAATTTAGCGCATGCGTGAAGGTTTTTTTTGAGAGAAGAGAGAATTCAAACATATGCACAGAGATTTATATTTTCATTTGCTCTTAAGGTTATTTACAGGCGCTAAAATAAAATATAATTGTACTATACTTGATATAGCCTGCACAAAAACATCGTCTGTCTACTAATGCGTAAGATACTATAAATTACTTTAAAAACCACATGCATTTGGCTTCGCACATCATACGTCTCACCCTTTTATATGAGTAGGCTTAAAGTTTTTGATGAACTATTATTTATGTTTGAAACTCAGAGATAATTAATTATCAGTGTTAATTGGAAAATTCAAAGTCGTGGTTCTTGGATTTTTTTTGATATATTATGGAAGAGCATAATACACAGCAACAAACAAAAATACATATCACATCAAAGCTTAAATCAACACCTTAGTAGACAATAGAGATCAGGTTGACAGCCATTGATTTGAAGATTTTATTCTTCATATGCGCCCCTGAGAGCTGAAGTGAGCCAAGTGGTATTTCAGGAAAAATTGAGTTTGATGCGTTATAATATTCTAAATATCCTAAAGTATCGTAAATGTTAAGCAAAAACTCACTAAAATATTTTTTTCTTCCTAAAATAAAAATATGCAGTCTATAGAAACACTAAATAAAAACATGATTAAACTAGAAGGCCATATAGAAAATATTGACAATTTTACTACTTGGCTCACTTCACCTCTCAAAGACTAACTTATATATTTTGTTAACAAAAAGTCTGTCTGCAATTTGAATAATTTTAATCCTGTTTTAATGTAAAATATCATAACATTAATTTTGTAGATTTAAATTCGTCTTAGTACTTACTGGTTCTCTCATATTTATATCTTGTTAAAAAATATAGCTTAGAATAACAGTATTTGTTGATTTACACAATATTGTTTTGAAAAAATAAACATTTTCTTATTAAATTATTGCAAGGTATTTCTAACGGTTTTAAATTATAGTAGAAAATTTGATTATTAAATTAACATACTGAACGATTTCAAGTGATACCCTATCATATTTAAAATTATTTTCCAATACTCTAAAAGTAAGCTTCGAGTAATCCTTTAATTAATACACACTCAATAAGAAAAGGGTTCAAAAGAACAAAATCCTAACCCAATGAAGACTGATTTTAATACATTCAACTAAGCCCGCGACAACAAAGCAGAAGTAAAATTCGTCTTCTTATTCAATGTTACAAGATTTTGTCAATTTAAAGGGCTTAACTTCTCATCATTCTTATAAACAAAAGGAAGCCAAGGTCTTCTGTCTGCATAATACATCAAAGGCTCAAAATGAATGCAATATTATGATTCAGGCTCCATTCCGAGTATGAAGTAGTCGCTTTCACAGTATAGGCACTCGGTATCTTTAAGCTTCGACTTACGTGCTCCTGCAGACGGTGAAAGACAACACAGGCCACCTGAAACATTCATGGGAAGTAAAGTTCTTCATGAAAGGGGGATTTAGTTGAGTACTGAGTGTAAGCAATGCTCGAGTACGTCAAATTCTATTACAAGGCAAATTTTGAGAACGGCAAACACGAGTGTTCTTTTGAGTCCTCGAACGTATTATAATAACAAAAATTAATAAACGATTTTTTTAATACGAGCTTAGCGATTTTATGAGAAACAATATAACATTATTATTTCAAATAAAGACAAGTACATACAACTAGAATTGATCATTTTGTTATTACACTGCTTGTGCTATTAATAGAATATCAAGATTATTAATAAAAAAATATGTTATTAATGAATATTCACAAATTTTCATAATATTTTAAAAATAAAGTATTTTTTGTTACTTTTTAATTTATCTGTGTAAAAAATCTTGTAATGATAGCATTAAACGTCACATTCTCCAGTATTCCAGAACAGATATGCGTTAAATTATTTAAAATGGCTTTTGTCGAATGAGTTTTTAAGTTTGAAAATAAGATTTTGTCACACAAAATGAGTGCTTAATTTCATATTAAAGTTGATATATTTAACTTTCATATTTACTAAAAAATGTTTTTCTGAACTAAAATAAAAAAAAGTTATTGAATATAAATATAAATATTTTTTTAAGAAAATAAAATGTCAGTGCTCAAAAAAACATTGTCTGGAGGATTTAAACTACACCCATTTCAGTTCAGTTTTCTTTTTTATGCGATTTACTTATTGCTACGTGATTTTTTTTGAACAATTGTTTTACAGACGAAATGATGAATATTTTACCAGGGTCAATTTCTGGAACCAATGTATAGTATTTGGACCAGTAATTTGGGAGATGCTATATTTTAGCACATACAAAAATAGGATATTTTTGGTAAATTTCAGTATTTTAATCATTTTCAACCAAAATCGAATATGCAATGTTTTAGCTTTAAGCCATCGATGTGCCCCGATATGAATGAAACAATTTTTGTCTCAATTTCTTAATTTCTCTTTAAATCGACACTCGTGAGTCACTTACAACTAAGCAAACTTAAGAGTAGAGTATTTCAATTAAATAATAATAATTGTGGAAAACTGTTATCTTTTCTGCTTTCGCTTAGAAAAATTAGAGGATGATAATTTGTTAGTATAACAATGTACTTGCTATATGTTTTGTGTTATTTCATAAATTACACTGAATTTTTTTCATATTATTACAACACAATTACTTTATGTTGTCTCAAATAGTCAAATCTATACTGTAAATCAGCAGTCATCAAACTACAGCCTGCGGGCTGGATCCGGCCTTCCACAGATTTCAATCCAACCCCCGATTTTTAATATGTATATAAATATGTGACATATAGGTATATTGATTTTTTGAAAATTCTATAAGAATTCCATTTTTTTCCAGCCCTCCAATATTTTTTAAATAACCAGTTGTTTTAACTGCGAGCACTTTCAACTGATCTCAGATGGCAATAATTAAAAAAATGGGCTTTTTTTCACTAGGAATTAATTGGCAGAAAAATATAGTAAACATTCGTTTGCCAAAACTACTATGAATAAACCAGTGTATTATGAAACTTTTTAATATGTTAATACAAGATGACCAGCGTTATGCGGATGAAACCCCAAAGAAAAACAGATACAAAAATTCGGGCGAAGGATATCCTGGTCGCAATTGCCCCTAAAGTATTGGCCACCCATATTGTATTCCAGCAACGTAGTCAAATGGGTTGCTTCAGTCCCAAATGTGCGTATATTTGATTTTTTATTTATCGTTTCCTTCCTATTTTCATGCAAAGATTTGAATTTCCCTAACCGTACTGGTTGCAATAAAAATACATCGAATGAATGATATCTTGGCAATGGTGCTATCAAGTGGCGGTATTTGTTAATACTATTTATGTATATACTAACCAACAAGACAAATTTTACAAAGTAATTAAAGTCATTGGGTGGCACTATTATTTTTTATGTAGTATCTAATATTTTTTGTCAAGTTACAATAAAAAATAAAATAATAAAAAAGTAATATTTGTAAGTAGTGTTGGCTGTATATAAATTAGTATATTTGAAGTGACCCACAAAGGTTTATTTATATTCAAAATAAATATTATACGGTTATTTAAATAAACCTTAACGTTACCATGTTGCAATGATTACCTATATTATTACAAAGAATCCATGTATTTCACATTTTGAAAATACTTGCATATTGTAAAATGTTCAACTACAATAAAAGATTATAACTTGTTTTTGTTTTTTTTTTGGCCTAGTGTAAGTCAAGCTTTTGATCGTTTTTCAGCAGTAATAAATTTATTTATTTATTAATTTATTTAGCCACCTGTGTGGTCGAGTGGTCAACGTTGTTGGCTTGAGCTACGGAGGGCCCGGGTTCAAATCCCGGTAAGGTCAGTTTTATAAATTGATTTTTCAATTGATTTATGAATTTCTAAACAAAGGCATGGATGTTTGTGATGTCATGAATTCCCCCCTCTCACCCATCCTATCCTATGAACGAGGCGTATCGAGAGCGATTAGCTTACCACTAATTCTGTCTTAGCCCTATCCTTCTATCCCTACTCTCTTTGGAAAAAGAGAGGTTGAGCAACTGAGTAACAAGCAGTTCTCGTAGAAACACTTCTGTTGAGATAAACTCCGTTAGGAGTCCATATGCTTCACATTGGGAGCGGATATGGTTTTAAAAAAAATGTAAATATATATAATAAAATTGACAATGACCATCGACGTACGTCAAGTTTATATGAATTTAATCTACTCTCCGGTAATGTTTCAATATTGAAATTACAAATATCTACGTATATAGAAGGTTTCGATATATAAACAAAAAATATACCTTTTACTTATTTGTCCGGTGTGAGAAAATTGGAAATAATTTAATAAACGGAATAAGCAAGTAAAGTGTTTTAGGCAGTATGGACTGCCTAAAATGCTTTTGACTGTAAAAATTTACTACTTTTAAGGCTATTATTAGCTTATAATGAAAGCTTAAACTGAATTAGCATCAACTCAAAACACTATACGAGCCTTAATGCGGAAACCGATTAGCAGTTAGCCACAACACCCAAGATTTTGATTTTCTGTTTGCTGTGAAAAGTATAATTTGCTAGCTGGCTTTAAAAATACTTGTTTTGAATTATCTGACGAGTGTACTCTTTATACTTCAATAATTACAATTCTAACCACGAGTCGAAAATTATAAGCATTATCTCAATCAAAACAATTTTGACTTATTTTATTAATCATTCAGTAAAAATCGCTTGTGGTTATTATATGTTTTTTGCATATTGTTGGAACAAAAAAATGTTTTATTTCTCAAGAATAAATTTTCTACTTTTACCACTCTGAGCCAGTTAAACCTATTTGAAATTTTCTCACGTCTCGTTGCAAACGGATGCTTTTCCTATGAAAAATGCGAAATTTCTTATTGTTCAATATAAATCTTTCGGATTTCTTTTAATACTTCTTATTCCCCTTTCACCGATCGATCAATACAAACATTTAATATATTTAGAACATTAATAAATCACAAATATTTCATGTAAATTCTAATAAACACAAAAAAATAAATAAATTCTTCAAAATTGTTTTTAAATACATTTTGATATTTGAAAAAACATTAACGATATTCAGTGGTTTTATTTTAATTTTAAATGATTCATAACAAATATTCTATAAAAAGGTAATTATATAGATAGATTATATTAGGAAGTATCTTTATTTAAAGAAAGACCTGGTCAATTACCTGGGATAGTTTTATGTTTTATCACTCGTAATTATATACGTTGCTCGTAATTATAACTTATATACGTATTTTATACGTCAGCCTATGTAGTCCAGTAGTAAGGGTTTTACTTTAGCAATCAAACGTTTCTGGTCACCCAGGAAGATTCAGATTTGAGATCGATTTTAAAGAACATTTTGAGAAAATTTCTATTCACAGTGTACCTGAGCTGAACTGTAATATTGTAATAATTAAGAATACTTAGAGATTTCAACAAAACGTGGCATAAATAAAGTTTGTAGTAACATAATTATACAAATAACACATTGGATGATAAAAAAATACTGATAGTTAAAATAAGGTGTTAATTTTTAAAAAAATCTTTGGGATTGTTAGTAGAGATTTTAAATGCCCCTAGATTGAATGATTAAAACCCTTTTAGGCTTCCCTAAAGCGGATGATATTTATTTTATAATGTTTCCCACCCATTAATGGACGAACAAACTTTTCACTTATTTGTGAATCTAAAAGTTCTTATTTAACCCTTTCAAACGACTAAATATAATAAATTAAATATGTAAATACTTATGTTTTAACTTTTTTAAAAAAAAAAGATTATTTAACCAACTTTCAAAGACTAACTGTACGTTTACAATCAACATTATCTATACACTGACTGTTGAGGCTTCTTAAAATATTATTATATAAATTCAATACAGGCCAAAATTGCTAACATTTCTATCTCTATTTCAGGAACCAGTAGTCACCATTGCTTTTGGATACAGATATAACATAAATATAAACCCCTGAGAAGTGAAGTGAGCCAAATAGAAAAAAAAGTAAAACTTTTCAATAAAATTTTTAACTACAATCACGTCTTAACTTGGTGTTTTGTGGATTGCATATTTTTATTTTAGTAAGAAAACATTAATTTATTGAGTATTTACTCAGTTTATTTAATTTTTAAGATACTTTGAAGCAGAAATGCACACCGTTTTTATCCAGCGGCTCGCATAAAAAACAATTTATGATGGGTTTGGGTCGCAAGCAAATTAAACTTTAGTTACACTCAATTCACTTTTACAGAAATTCTTCGAAACGATATATAAATATGGCCTCAGTCGGTTTTTGTGTTGTTGAAAAATTAAATAAACCTTTAAAAAATGTTTGTAAATAAAATGATGAAATTTTCTACTTTACATACTTTTAAAACACTCAAAACATAAATGAAATACAGTATAACGTTCTCAAATGAAGATTTAGTTGCTGGAGTTATTCAGTTTACATGATGAATTAGTTCTTAACAAGACTTTGTTCATACTGCATAACCCTTCCTTACATCCCAATTTATTATTTGCTAGAAAAAATCTAATACTTGACGATGTAATTACTGAAACATTTGTCCAAAACACGCGTTAGACAGTGTTTAGTTAGCTATCTTGCGAGCGACACGTGTGCAAGCCGCTTTGAGCTGTTCACTATTACAAGCAAAGGGCAACTTTCAAAGAGATTACTGCAAATGGATTCACGTGCCATAGATTGCAATCCTGATACGGTGTATTTTGTCATTCTCGGAAAAAAATCCTCTCATGCGATGGTTTTACTACGATAAACTTCTTGACGGAAAATAATAGTTGTGAGGATATTGCCACTTTGTTGGGGTATATTTTATTCAAGCTAGATGGATATCTTAAATAGAAAATGTGCCGTTTACTCTTTGTGGCCGAAGCATGACTCATTTTTTTCCTTTTGTATACGTGACAAAATTTATCTAAAAAACTGAAACAAAACGGAATATTTTTTTAATAATATAGTCGCTCCGTTGTACAAGGGATTGCCCCAGAGATCATGACTCTGGCAAGATGAATAATTTCTGTCCAAAACGCGTGGCTAAAATTATATGACAAATGAACGAAAGAGTCATTTTCGAGACGTCACAAAGAGAGCGTCGTCCAAATATTTCACAAAAAAACATTAAAAATATATATATATATTAGTGACAAATCAATTAAATCGTTTTTATATATTATGTAAAATGTTGAATATTTTTATTCGAATTATCTTACAATTTTAACATATTTTAAATATGCGTTTAATAGCTGCTGTCTTTGCTTTACATAACTATATTAACTACCGCTTTTGTCACTTTATTTACATTTTAGAGCTATGTTTCAAAAACAGTTCTACGCGATGACATATCTACAAAACTCATTTAGATTTTTAAAAAACATAGAGACTGTTGTCTTCGTTTGAAGGAACCTCATATTAAAGATTTTTCATTATATTTAAAGTAAAATATAAGCACAGAAATAAATTTCAATGTACTTATTTAAGATATTATTTTTCACAGTGAATTTAAAAAAAAATCTTTAAAAAATAATTGTTTGTGACTAAGTCTTAATGTACCATTTTTGGCATTTTAGGTATTCTTTGTTTTTGTTAAAAGTAGGCTGTCATTTGCATTGTAAGTTACAATGGTAATTGTTCGGGCGTGATTCCTAGTCGCCGTCATCGTATTTGATTATAATTTGCTATTCAAAAAACAAAAGATGATTTATCAACTCTACAAGCATGATTTGTTATTATTTCTGCAGTATTTAAATCAACTTATGGACAGTATTAAATATAATATATATATATAAATATATATTCTTTTAAATTTGAAAAAATATTACAGCTTACGCCAATGCGTCAAATATTTTGAAGTTGAAAGATCATACGAGATATACTCGATGAGAATTTTTATAAGCCACATGAGATTAACTCAAGGATAAATAACTTCACAAACACCCATGTCTTAGCTCTCAAATTAAATTTAAAAAATCCAATTTGACCTTGACCTAACCGGGAATCGAACCCAGACCCACTTGATCGGTAGAGCAAGCACTTACCAACTAGACCACAGCGGGCGATATATATTAAAATGCTGTGTTTTGAAACAGATGCCTCCGACGAATACTAAGTGTTCAGTAGTTAAACTTTGTCAGGAACATGGAGATTAAAGAATGGAACAACCAATTTTTTACTACGTTCGTATAAAAAAGCGACGATAGAACTTGCTTGGACATGTGCTGTGGATGCCTCAAGAGAACCTGAATTCTGCCTATCTATTTTACCAACCAGATGGTAGGCAACGGGAAAACGGGATGATTGGATGAACGGGGATAAAGCAACGAGACTTGCGGATAACATGATGTAATTTTTATTTAGTTTTCAGACTATCACAGCGAACCAAAAAATATTTTTTACCAATAATCTTGTTAGGAAATACGCAATAAATTTAATTAGTTCATTATTATATATCAGGTCAATCGCGTATTTGAGTTTTTCAATTGGTTTTTACTGTATGTCTTACGTTGCCGAAGTCAAAACGAATGGAAAGCGAATCGGTGAGGCACGAAAATATCATATGGTCTCCGCCGCTATAGTGCCTACGTGACAAAACACACGCCACGATTAGTTTGTTTGATATTTTAATTCTTTGTGACTTTGCCCAGGTAAGACGTAGCATGATTTTCTCAAATATTTTATATTACTGCTTTGAAGATAATTTAAATCAAACTATGATTTTTGCTGTTATATTTGATCAATTATGAACAGCTTACAAATTAATAAAATTTGAATACAATTATTGAAAAGTATTAAGGAATCCATCAGTATTTACAAGTTATACAACACCGCGAAACTTCAGCGCATTCATTCATTAACACGTCCGTTGTATGCAACTAGGAAGCGATGCGCTTCGCAGACCGTTTCATTTTTGCTGCCATTGCACTGTTTGATATGATTTAGTTGAATGAAACAATTATTCTTGATATGCAATAGTTTAAAGTCAAATTTGATTCGTCATTTTGGAAATAATAAACCTCTATTTTATATTCGTTAAATGTTTTTTACAATCCACAGCTATTTTAGGACGGGAATTTTGTCACGTCAATTGTAAATATAAAACGTAATCAATCCTTAATTTAAAAAAAACATTGTTTCCAACAAAATTTAAATATTCCGGTGAGACAATTAATGTGATTTAAATTTTAATAATTTGAATCACGTGATGTTTACATGATTGATCTACGACCTTAATTGTCTTTGCTGGACTCTCCGTAAAAAAGTTATGTGTAATAAGTATAAAAATCATATGTATTTGTTTACTAAATCTATAAAAATATATATATTACTTATCCGTACTCTATGGCTCTGTAGAATTTTTCGAGTTTGAAAATTTGATTTTACCATCTACTTACCATGCCTCTTCGTCAGCTAAATTCAGAACTGGCAGATGTCAGTAAGAAGCAAAATTTCCAAAAAATAGATTACATACTAAGATTATTGGATATCAATCGTTGATTATAAAAATTCAGTAGTTATATTTTTTGTACCAGTTTAGCAAAAGCAGCATTTTTTATTGTTTTTTTTATAGAAATTGAAAGGCTGGCAATTGTGGCTACCTTCTACTGTTAGTCCTTCACTTTAGTGTGAGATCAAAAAAAAAATCATTTTATAATTATCTAAGTGACATCAAATCTAGAGACTTCCTCCAATAGTTTGAAATTTTTTATTTGCTGTTTTTTACTTGAAACTTTTTATTTGTGTCATCCCGATTTCTGACAGTATGGTGACGATATTTTAGGTTTTGTCTCCACTGATTAAAATAAATAAGCAAATTTACCATGTGAAAGTGATATTTACCCAAATGAGAATAATAAAATTGCTCCTTAGCTACTTTTTATGTTACCTTTGTAATGCTACTAAATTTGGAGATAAATAATACTTTGATGTTACTTCAATAAAGGAATGCAATATTTAGAACAATGACAGCAGTAATTACCACAAAAAACCACTTAATTCCTGCTTTAAATTGAAATTTTTATTTGCTTAATTTAGAAAGATTAAGTGTATGTGCATGCACTTTTAATTTTAAATTATTGTAACTTATTAGCTCACCATTTTTGTTTTTCAATATGAAAATAACAGAAACAACGGATATGTTGCATTTTTTGTGATAAATTTGTATTTGTAAAACATGGAAAGTGGCAAGTGTATACAAGTAATTCTTACCCTAGCAATCAAGAAACAAAAAATCTGCATAATTGGATTTCAATTTCTATGAAGGTTTTCACTACTCCCCTAATTCAGCAACTAACGGCTAAAACGGTGAGGCTAATGATGCCTTTAGAAATTTCTTATATTGAATACGTGTGGATGTTGCAATTACGTCATCATTGCTAAGAAAAATTATCTTCAACCCCTTTTCCAGAAATACACGCACTAGCAACAATTTAAATGGTGCTAATTGGCCATTCGACGATGATTTTGAATGATGGCAATTTTTATATAATTTTTATTTTAATGACATTTCATAAAGATTCCTCAATACGTTTGTATTTAAATAAATAAAATACAGAATTGGAAGCAGTTAACTTTTATGAAATGTATCGCTTTTAAATAATTAATTAAATCTTTAAAATCTATATTCGATCAGGCATAGTATAATATATAAAATAATTATTATTAAATCTAATTAAAAATATAGAAAAAGCACACTATTATATAAATTTGGTCATTGGGGTTAAACGTAAAAGATCCACATAGACATCAGATGATTTGAATTCTAGCTGTCAATTTCAAATAGTATTTATTTTGCATTAATTATATTTTTTAAACCTAAAAGATATGCTGAATTTCAAATAATTTTAATTGACGCATAAACAATGTTGGCATTATTTTAAAATATAGAAAATATATAATGACATTCAATATTGAATTGATTGAATTACCATTGACTTGGTAGAGCTCCACATCCTAATAATAGTTTAGAATATATGAAAAAATGTATTGTATATCTCTTCTTAGCCAGTACATGTAGCTAATGTACGTCGAAATACCCATATGCCATGTGTATACAGAAACATATTTCTGAGCTAAAATTTAATATTAAAGATACCTAGTAATAGTTCGATAGCTATTTTATTGTATGTAAACATTTTATTATGCAAAAAAACTTTATTATATTCTAAGGCTAGTTTCATTGGAAAAAAAATATGTTAAAAATTAAATGCATCGACATATACTATGAATTGATGGTTAATACCATATCACGTGAAGCATACATAATAAATATTTTTTTAATTAAATATTTTTTAAAAAGAAGAGAGAAGAGTTTTATCTTATCTTATATATACATAAAAATGAATTTCTGTATGTATGTTTTTGAATCTTTTGCGTCTATGGTTTCAAAAGCCATGGGTCCGATTGCGATAAAACTTCGACAATAATTTAGCTTGCTCTTCCGGTAAGGTTATGGGCGTATTAAAATCAGCAAACAGTGTCGAAAAACTAAAATATTCGTAGATTTCAATGTTTTTTACCAGTCAAACTTCCGAGTATTCCAAAACAAAAATTGCCGCCGTTAGAATTTGAATTTCGTTTGAACGGCGGCCATTTTGTTTTGATTTGATAATTCAAATTTGATGATAGATTGTTTCGGTTTCATATCTGTCAAATCTATGGTCTAAATTTTGACATTACATTTAAATGTGTTTCGTGCATTAGGTGTGATTGTTTGTTTGTTATTTATGCGATGTTCTTAGATTAGTTTCATTTGGAATTAGAAAATGTACTCTTTTCTCTTCAATCAATACTATACTATTTATATATAGAACGTCAAAAAAATATTTTGTGATATTTGACAGCAAAAGTACATTGTGAATTATATTACATAACGTTAGTAAGCCATTATTTTATGGTTATTTTTAAATGCATGTGAATAAAAATATTATGCGCAGACTACTACGTACATAATTCTTGTGTCCACTGTCAATACTTAATGGAAAAGCATTCTATATTTATATTAAACGGTTTTCTTCTTATTAAATGTTCTTATATAATCTCGAATGCGAAATTATTAACAAGGAGAGTTTTAAGTGATTATTTTCATGATGTTCAACGAATATTGTACATTTTAAGATTTCGACTCAAGGTGCTTGGTGGAATTTCAATAATAAATTTGAATCATTCAAATTATGTACATTCTCACAGATTTCGTCACTAACGTCCCAGGTTTTGCCTTTCGGCGTCTTCAGGCGTTCAAGTGCACGGATGGACTTGAACTGTCGCTTAGTAAACGAATGTTTCGTGTTTATATAATTTACGATTGGTTTTTTTATGTTTTTTCAACTATTATATGTAAATGCTAAGAGTATTTTGGTGATTATGCATGCATTGATTATAAGTTTTAGGTTTGGAAGTCGATTTGAACGAGGTTTTAATCTATTAGGTGTGTCAAGTCAAATAAGTGTAGATGAATAAATATATATCTTATATTCTGAAATTCATATTTTTAAGGTTCCCATATATTACAGATTATTAACAGTAAGAACACAATAACATTAATTTATGTTTTTTTTACTATTAATATTTGTTTTAGGCAGTTTTTTAGTGAGGCACATCTTTTTAGAAACGGTAATCATAGAACAATAATTTCGAATACGAAAAAAGACTGAACATATGAAACAAAGTCACACAATCATGATCACAGTGAAATTAATGTTTGTTTGTTCGTACTTTATGCGTTGCCACACAGCTCGCCCGATTGCAATAAAACTTTTACAAACTTTTTGCGTGCACTTCCGGGAAGGTTACAAATCTTATATATAATAATCAATGTTTGTATGTCTGCCATACAGTTCATTTTGACAACGTATGCTTTCACTTGCGCAAAGATTGTAGTACAATTAAATAACAGTAGGTGGCGCGTGTGTTGTACCATAGACAATCATCAGTAAACGTCAAACAGACATAAAAAGAAAGCATGCACTTCAATATACACAATTAAAACACAAACACTTTCTTTCTTCGAGTGGCATTGCAACGCTTGCTGGGTACCTGCTAGTTCTTAATAAATATAATCAAGCAAATGAAAAGTAATATGCTTGCTCAATTACAAATAACAGACAATTTAAAATCATTGTTGTCTAATGCATAATAGCTGTCTTAATAGAAAGCTTTAAAACATATATAAGTATATGTTCTAAATCAATCCGATTAAGTGGTGGTTCTGTAGATACTTACGCTCACATACGTCTCGTATTGATTTGTAGTGATTTCGGAGTGAACTGTTATCAACAGTCACTTCTCGTTGCCTTCGAATTCAATTTGATGTCGCGCAAAGATAAAAAAGACATGTCTGCGTTTTTTTACATCCTGAGCAAGTTACCAATAAATAGTCAAGTTCTAACATACCATGTCTTTTTTAATGAATTACATTTTTATTCCATTGTTAACATACATAACAATATATTGATTGCTGAATTTGCTAGTAGAATTTTGTATTTTTAGTTTTTAGTGTGGAATCTTCTAAAAAGTGTGCATTTTTAAATATGTTGTCAATCGTAACCTAAGCCTACGTAACATTACTTTCTCACATAAAATCTAACCTAACATAGCTATGATATGAAGTTTCAAAATCATTTGTTATTTGTCTGACAAATCGTAAAAAAACGATACTTCAGTGCCAATTTAAGTATAGTTTATTAATTATAATACCTTTTTTTTTCACTCAAATACATTTCAATAATTTATCGATATTTGATGTGTTATTTTGTTATCAAAGCTTATTATACAACGCACAAGGCCTAGATCGTTAGTGACAAAAGTTAGTGTATAAAGAATTAAAATATGACATTAATTATTTGGAATACGAATGGATTAAAACAGTTTGGTGTATTTCAAATTTTATAAAAACATTTTACTGTGTATCTTTTGGAACTATGTGAGTACTTTGTAAAAAAAATATTTACACACAGTTATAACCATCTTTTTAATTTAAAAATGCTATAAGCGCAATGTTTGTTCAAATAATCATACAAGAATTAAATTTTATACGGCAGACGCACCATCAATAATAAGTTTATTTTCCCTCCAAAAACCACAGATTTCTAGTCGAGTATAAAGTTTTTACTGCTATCATTCAAATTAATTAAATTGCTAGTTATTCATTAAAAAAAAAAACAATATCATATCTACCATACTTCTACACCGAAATAAATATTCGACTTCTGTGGTTAGTGCTATAACCAAGTGATGCATTGGGCGTTGGTTCATATCCTGGTAATCGCCATATCAAATATCTATTTCTGTGGTTGAAAAATTGAGATAAATGGTATGGGTGTTTGTGATATTGGTTTTTCTTGACTAAAACTTTGTCATCAAATATATTTTTAATATATTAATTCTCATTATATATATCATGCATTTTCATTGTGTATATCTTTGACGAAATTGCAATTTGTTTTTATGCTGGTATACCATTGCTTATTCACTTATAATGGAAATTCGTTGTGGTTTATTTTGAATGCGGTTTGATAAAAGCTAATATTTTATGAATGAGTTGAATAAAACTGTTTAGCTAATGCATAAAAGCTCTCGTTGCCCGCTATAAATACACTGGCTACGGCGTAGCAATGTGCTGATCCAATCCAGCGTACGTGAGTGAGCCATTACCTTAATGCAGCGTTCAGAGCGATTTACTAAAGTACATCCCAGGGCTACGACTCGTCCGATGCAGTCCGCTGTAGACTCGGACGAGTGCATCGATATTCGACCTGAATATGGATTGCATCAGTTTTTCATATGCAGTCCAAGTAAATAAGTTGAGAATCTTTGTAATATAATTATATTTAATTAAATACATTTATCAGTTATAACTAACTGTATATAAGAACGACAAACAATTAAAATGAAATATTAAGTTTATCAGTCATTTTAATTGCTTATTTTTAGTGCAATTTTTTTATTAAATACAATACAATTGTTGCATTACAAAAAAAAGACAATAGAAACACAAATATCACTTTTTTTATTAATTGATTTCATTCGCGTGTACCGCTTTTAAGTGAAATGCGTTCACTTGTGTACACATAGAAAGAAAGATAATTTTTATGGCGTAAATGCTTGTGCTACTTCTCATCTAAAAATGACTTGTTTTTTTACAATATTAATTAAATTCAAGATACTCTTACTCTTATCTCATGATTCTGATGAAAAAACTACGGACATGTGCCTAAATATTTAAGTTATACTTTAATATTTGTAGATCTATAATTGCAGTAAAAGATTGTTCAGTTGTCAAAAATTCATTTCTTTCAAAGCAAAAAATACTCATGTACAGACTGTCCCATTTTTTAATAGAAAATTAAGACCGCGACCTCTTGATGGACTAATCTGACAACTGTACTCACGTCCGAGTGAGATAATCTGGCGGACAGTCTCGGGTAAAATCATACAACTGGAAAATTGCACCTTTTGTGTGAAGAAAATCGAGAGAAACGCTAGTTAAGCTTGGACAAACATGGACAAATTGTCTTTCATCTCTCATGAAATGTATTTGAAAAGAATCTATTCATTATGAACATTTATTATTCTATAGTTTATAAAATATATAGGTACATGTAGCATGTCTACATTACATTTGCTTTTTGACATGTTACAGCAGACAATTTTTTAATATTTTTTTTAGTTATTTAAAAACTGTTAATATACAAATTTTGATTTTATATAAAAATACAATAAAAAATACATTCTGTTACAAATTTTAGAATAAGGATTTGATTATTGACTTTTCACTGATTTTCTTGATATTCTACTTTCGATGGATTCAGCGGTAACTTTGCCTGATATTCTTACACATCTTTATTTCAAATACAGTCACATTAAATTATCAGAGTGAAAATATCATTGTGATGATGATTTAACATATTTATATGAAAAAATGTATTTTAAAATTATCCAAAAAAAAAATTACGTTTTGTATATTTTGAATTGGTAAAAATGTCAATAATTATTACCGGGATAAGTCGGTGGCTGCGAGGGAATGCATTTACCTGGCAGGTAGGCTTGCTTTAATCGTAATGGATGATGACATGTGGTTTATTGAGATTGATGATTTGATGCCGGTAATTTAATGGAGATCCATTGCAATAAAATTAGTATGTTAATAGAAAAATAAATTGATTTGCTTAATTGTCTGTAAGGTATTATTTATAAGTAGGATTTTTTTTATTCATTTAGTAGAAAAAATATATTGACTTTAATTAGTAAAATAAATGAAATATAAAACCAACTAATACAAATTTTAGATTTTTTGAACAGCTGTTAATCAGCGTGGGAAAGCGTTGTTATTTCACCAGTTAAAAAGCTTTTATTTCTGACAAAAACACTTACGTATTTTTAATTGTCATATATCAGTTTTTTAGTATGATTATGAAATAAATACTGTGTATTTTATGACACCTTTATATTTAATATTATATATTCTATAATTTTGGCAACACTAATCAAATCTTACCACCACCCGTTTCAAATAATACAGTCCCCTAATGTTGGATCGCTGTGCGTTGGTCGACGCCATTGGCTTCTGTATGTATTTAATTTTCAATACGAAAAGCATTTTTTTTATCGATTTCAGTTGGAAGGCGTGGATTTTTGTGATGTTTAAAAAATGGCTACTAGTCTTCCAAATCTTAAAAAATAGCTGGGAGTAGTAAAAGTTATTAGCTAATAACAATTTCTATTCTGTTTCTATCCTCACTATCTTTAAACAGCAAGGTTGAGCAACAAGCTATTTTCATTTTAAAAAAACCTCTGAAATACTTCTTTTAGAAGGTCATATGCTCTATATTGCGGACATGGATTTAAAAAAAGTATTTCAATAGAATAATCATTTCCTAAACTGGTCCAGTTTCAAATGCGACAAATACAAAATATTTCATAAATAATTGAATATTTGGAAATAGTATGGACTAGAATTTAACAAATATATTTAAGATTTAAAATAAATCAAAAAATAAACATTTACATATAGAATTTTTACTTTGAAACGACACATAACAGATTTATGTAAAACTCTTTGGCGGACTTGTTGGGTGAAAGTGTTTGGCTAATAATTGTTTTTATGAAAATATAAGTATAATTAAATTTCAAAAAAATTTAGATCGCTCAGTAAAATAATCTGTCAATTTTTTCAAACACAGAAAAATGCTGAAGGTGAAAAATGTGCTACTATAAAACAGAGCATTTAGTAAGAGTGGTTCTTGTATTAAATTAACAAAAGAGAAATAAATATTGACGTATTTCGGAAGGCTTGCAAAATAACTTAGAAACACTCAGAGAAAGGAACAATGGCTCTCAGGATTTAATTGAACGTCGAGACGAGAGACTGCCAAAGTTGTTGTGTAGTGGAAACTTACTGAAAATTTTCGCTCACTTAACATGAATTAAGTTACAACATTCAGAACACTTCCAGTAATTATCGTTGCTTAATCTATCGACATAACTCTTGATGTATGTGAAAGACGAACTTATTATCTACACAACTATCTACTGTTATGTTCCACAACCAATTGACTTTGTATTTTAAATATGCAAAAATGACGTGATTGTTTTGATAAAGGCCCATAAAATTGGATAAATTTATTATTCCATTGATTATATTATAAATAGTTGTGACACATGATTTGCTTAGTTCTGTCAGTTCTGTGTTACGATTCTTTTTATAGTCATACATAAAATCATGAACACAAATAAATCATTAGTAAATAAAATTTTAAAATGAACATCACTGCTAAATTGACTTCCGATAAGACTAAGCCTTTCGAAAAACAAATTAGTATTGGGACTACTATTTGAATGATATGAATTATATTTTTCAAGGATAGCTTAGTCACGCATAATAAAATTATTGTATTACCCATTTACCTACAACTTATTTAAGAGCAAATATCTTTCAAAAAAAATATTTTTTAGATTGATTCCAAGCTATCTTTGTGAATATTGCTAACTGTTAATTGCTTGGTATTATCTGCAAACCCGGCTTGTTCTTATGTTGTTGAAACATAAACCATGAATGTAATTAAGCAAATAATACATTTTAAAAGAATTTTAGATAGCTGTCTTAAACTAGCTTGATTAAATACAAAATATTATACCCTAATAACGAAAAACCTAAAACATTTTCAACATATAATATATTGTTATTAAATAAAATTCAAGCTTCGTCTTTCAACTATTTTGGAACAAGTCGGGTTTGTAGTATTCTCGTTTATCAGTTAACAGTTGGCAATACCCACAAAGTTAGTGCAAAATCAATTTGAAAAAAAATAGATTTTATTAATGGTATTTGTTCTTTAACAAGTTTGGACAATATATTATGTGCGGCTGAACTATTTATAAAAAACCATGACAGCCTCACTTTCATATAGAAAGATTGGGTTGGAAAAATACTGGTACATACAGTACTAGAATTGTAAAAAAACTGATCGGTTAAGCAAATGATATTTTACGGTTTCAGTCACCGTATATAAACATCCGTGCTTTTGAAAAAAAATCCACTAATCCAAATTTCATTCGTAGTTATCATAATATTCATTGTCAATTAGTAAATAGATAAAAATGATTTTTTAATTCAGAATACTTTATAGTTCCTCCTTGGGTTGGGTATGCACGTTCTAAATTGCTAAAGGCGTGCAAAATTCAGTGCATAGTTTGCAGTTTCATCAGACTCATCACGAAGCACCCATTGTTAAGCGCTGATTAAACTCAAATGAATGGAAACCGTAGTCACTATTTTTTCAGCTTATTTTTTAGTTTTTTTTTCACGGGTCTGTTGCATGTCTGATTGGTGGCAATGGATGTGTATGATCACTTCCTAAATTTACATTGAGAATATTGCATTACAATCAAAAAATTTGACGTAGTTTGCTTATAGAACTATTGTTCTCATTGTTTATGTTTATTTTTATGGCTTTTTTCACTTAATTAATTGCATTTATAAAAAGAATTTTTGCTAGTCAAAACTAGTCAAAAAAATAATATAAGGGGCCAAAAGAGTGAGGTATAAAAATGTACATAAAAAAATTTAATCCTATTTTATATCAAATTTAAGACATTCCGTATATTTTAAAACAGAAAAACGTCATTTATAAAGCATTAAACCAGTGAACTTCTTAAGACAGTGTTTTTCAAACATTATGTTACTATTAATAAAAACAATAATCCTTTGTACTTCATTCCACTTTATTTAATATGTCAGGACCGGTTTCGCTCATTGCGAGCATTGTCAACTGATAAGAAATATAATTTAACAATGCTATTTATACAAAATTGAAAAGTTATACACAACAGTTGGCATTGAAAAGAAATTGCCAATTACATTAAAGTGATTCTAAAATAACACAAAATTAAAATGTTCAACACAACTAACATATAATTAAAAAGTCATCCCAGATTCATAAATTCAGAATGCGATTGAAAGTAATTACAAACATAATTAAAATTTGGGAAATTTTTGACAAAGTGATAAAATGCTACAATAATAAAGTGAATTAGTTATTTTAGAATCACTTTAATGTAATTGGCAATTTCTTTTCAATGCCAACTGTTGTGTATAACTTTTCAATTTTGTATAAATAGCATTGTTAAATTATATTTCTTATCAGTTGACAATGCTCGCAATGAGCGAAACCGGTCCTGACATATTAAATAAAGTGGAATGAAGTACAAAGGATTATTGTTTTTATTAATATAATGCCTTTCCACCAAGTATTGACAGTGAACACCCTAAAAGTGATTATGTTACTACGTCTATTTTTGAAAGAAATAATATCTTTGCTCCTCCCCATATTTTATTTCGTGTAGTAATAAAGACGGTAAGTAAATATTTTAAGCTGCTAGCGCCTCCATTTGTAATAAATAGTGCACCCTTCCCATGTTGAAAATCGCTGTCTTAAGGTAAAAAAAGTTTCAACAAAAATTGGATTAGTATTAGTATTATGTATTATTGTAGTCACCAAAATATATTTTTTTATATTGACTAGACAAAACTTTATACTCGTGCTTTAAATGATAGATTATTATAAAGTCTCTCAATAGAAAAGCTGTTGCTTTACCTAAGATTGTATCAAGTTTTAAATAACTAACCATGCTCAAAGTTTTTAATCAAAATAATGTACACAATCAAATTTCAACGTTTTTTTGTGAAAGTGTATCAAAAATTCTCAGACTTGCCGAGAAAAATAATTCACGAAGCGTAGCATAACAGTGCCCTTATAGCTTGAACCTTTTCACAGCGTGTAACGATGTTATCAGAAAAAAATAAGCTCGGCGGGCAGACGATTCTGAGCGGCGATTGTTTCACTAACGACATCTGTAAATGAATCCCACTGCGGACAACCAACAGCACTTTACTTAATTATAATTAACACAACGTTTTTGGCAACAAGCGCACTGCTAGGCGGCCCAGGCTGCGATTGTTTTTGTCTTATCTGCGTTAACAAAGACCTAATGGTATTATCTTTATTTTTGTTTTACATTTTTGTAACACAAGCAATATTATTGCAGCTTTTCAGCTTAATGTAATTACATAATAAGGTGGTAAGCTTAATAACACTCGTAGCTACGATGAATATTTAAAGGAAAAAGAGAGGTTGAGCAACTGAGTAACAAGCAGTTCTTGTAGAAACACTTACGTTGAGATAAACTCCATTAGGAGTCCATATGGTCCACATTGAGAGCGGACATTGTAAAAAAAAATTTTTTGATGCAATATTTTTTTTAAATTTTTACTTAGCCCAACCTAAAAAATAAGTGTTCCGTTAATAAATCTGGACTCGTGAAATGTCTCAGCCCCTTTTCTGTGTCATGTTGAAAAGGAAAAAATTCTGACCTTCATTTTAAAATCAACAACATAAAAAAGCATCGCGACGCTCTGTCTGATGATGCTGGTTAAAGAGTTAAAACACATGGTACAATTTTGTCCACAGTAAGTAGAGTAACAAAGTAATCAAGCTTAATTTTAGCACATAATAAATTTGTATTTTTTTTAGAACTACCGTTGTCATTTCAACCACTTTCCAGTACGATGAATAAGAATCACAATACACACAAAATGTGAAAAAATATAAATGTATGCTAGTTCTATAAATATGTATAGCTAAAATACTTTGATATTGTTTCGCCTTTTTGCAATGGAGTTTACCAAGTTAATGAATGCAATTTCAATCAATAAATGGAATCACATATTCTTACTCAGTATCATAATGCGCGTAAAAAGTTGTATGATTTAGTAGATTCATAATTCACAATTTCATTTTCCTGTTTGAATTTAGATTCTTAAATTAAGCACCTAATTCAACCAGAAAAAAACAATTTATAAGTTTCCCCGTATGCCCACGATGTATGAGTCATTCGTGGGACCTCTTGAAAAGTTTAATTTAGCACAAGAAAGGGGAAAGGTTTCAATCATGCAGACGAGCGCGTGTGCATAATACTCAGACAAATAGTAGAAGAGGAACGGTAACACACCCGCGGGCGGTAGTTTGTACTTCCATTTCCGCAAACAGGTTTCAAGTGGAATCGAGTTAAGCGCCAAAGGGCAAAACGTTCTGATCGTTGAAGATGTATTTGGGAAATCAAATGAAAACAACACTTAAATACGTAGTTTGTGAAAATTATAAACAGGTTTGTGCCCACGTTAAATTTAATAAACACTTAATTTTCCTGTGTATACAAGGCACTTAAAAGGCTTCCGCTGTTTTCAATTATACCGTCTTTACGATTGTATCATTTCTGAGAATTAAACCTGATACATAGTTTACCTGAGAACAAATAATTATTTTCAAATTGTATTTGTTTGTTTCAATTTACTGTAACATCTAAAATATAGTAAACTACAACGTGGCATGCTTATTATCTTTAAAATTAATTATATATGAAAGATACTGTGGTTTAATAAAAACTTTCTAGTAGTCACGAGAAAAATTCATTATAATTAAAAGAATATTTGGATTTTTTCTTTGTTTATGTTCAAATTAACTTATTTATATGTAAAAACTGATTCATTTTTTAAGGATCGGGATTAGGGCATTCAATCACAAAAAGGGTCCGGGTACTAATTAATAAATTAAGAAAATTTATAACTTCTACTTTTGAACAACAGACAAATGGTTATCTGGTTTTAAATAACATACAACAAATATTCAAATACATTAATATATGTCTAACGTTCTGAATCGTCTATAAAACCATTCATGCATTATATGTTTTTTTTAATATCAAGAATACTGATTTTATTACATGTATATCAATGAACACACAATAAATAAGTACACTTATATCACACAGCTAAAAAGAAAATTGTGTTATAAATACGGTTAACTATTTTGCTGTTACCCTTCTTACATTTTGTCAGCATATTCCGTAGAGACGCAATAATCGTAATCTATTTTGAAGCCCAGCGAACTTTCTCGTTTCATCACACACGGATTTAATACACTTTAAATCAAATTTTAAGCAACCCCAAAAAAATCATCAAACAGTCTGCCAGAATCGAGAGCATAATCGGCAATACTTTGCCGCGGGGGGACGCGCACCGGGGGTGTGTTCTGTTTTACCCCTACGCTATAAACAAAAAACCAGGGATGAAATTTAATTACTGAAGCAACTGCTACGAGAGGCAATATCGCTTTTTGTGCGCTAGTTAAATAATTTTCACTTCAACACGTGGCGATGAAGCCATGTACGGAGAAAGTGGTGAACTTTCACTGAAAATTTTACTCTTAGCAATAAAAATACTAAAATGAGTGCCAACTTTCAGAATGAAACTGCTCTCATGAGAATCATTACGAAAGCTAGTTATAATTACGTGGAAATACTTACACCAACAAACTTGTTATTCAATTATATTTTTTACATAGTTAACTCATTTTAAATTGAGTTGGTGTACTCGTCAGTGTTAAAAATACTTTATAAATTATAATATATGGCAATCGACCTGACAACTGTACCGTTTTTATTCTTTGAAGTGTTTCAAATAGAAAACTTAACCTAGAAATATTTTTAATGTTTTAAGGTTTATGCTTGTTAATGTCACTACCTCTTTGAAATAATTTATTCAAAAATACTATCTGAAATACATATTACTATCACTAGAAAAATACTTAAAAGTATGTCACGTGGTTGATAAATATAATTTTCATGTGTAACATATTAAAAAAATATTTAATTTGTATCGAATATTATTCAGTGTTTATGACGCATTTATCCATGAAATTAGGGATTCTTCATAAACTATAAGACCAATTTTGTATTTTGTGTGTTTCAATTATATGTCTTATTGTATCCAATGTAACCTATCTTCAGCTAGCACAGAGAACTTCACTCTATTCTCACTTTCAAATTTCAGCTTCAATCTGAAAAGTGCAAAAGCATCACATGAAAAATTATTCACAAATCAACACTATATTTCCATAACAGAATTTGCATCTTATACAATATGTGTTTGTTTTATACAATATTTATTGAAGTTTATAAGTTATTGATCCAAATTTTATAATGCCATTTTATTCCATTCCTATAGTACAACGTTTACATTATTTATTTCGCCATATGGAAAATTAACAATTGCATATAGCATTAGGCTTGAGGTTTCTCCATCATTAAACTGTTATATTTTTCTAATGTTCAACATGATTGTTGACTATAGTTCGACGAGTAATAACACAATGCACTGCTTGATTTAAACGTTGGCTTAATATGCATATTGCATGCAACTAACAGCTGGTAAATCGATACTATTACTTGCTAGTGTGCTGAATGCATCAAGACAGATAAAAATACAAATCGATTTCATATCATGTAAATAGTAATCTTATAAATTTATTGACACAACGCGTTGAAACTCTGCAAATTGACAAAATAATGTGATTTAGGAGAACAACTTAAAAATTATTACTATAGTGTCTATAATCGTATCCATCCATATTTTGTGCGTTTAGTTCAGTATAAATAAAATTCTAAGGAAAAAATTGCTATGGGTAACTTTATCGAAGACGGCTCTGTCTGTAACCTTTCAATAGGCGAAGGTCTGTAACCTTTCAAAAGATGTTTATAATATAATTATAACAGCAGGTAAAAAAGAAAAACGTGATTTGATTTACGGGATATTTGTTGATAACCGCAAACAGGCTTTTAATAATTTTAGTAACAATCATTCTTTATTTATTCAGTCAAAAAAAATAAAGATATATTGATTTTTAATAATTTAATGTATTTTGATCTTTCAGAATTTCACTGACCATTTTTTTTTGATTTAAGTATACAAATTTTGCTCAATTTTGTATTAAGAAGTAACAATAGTATTTTATTTTGTATGGATGATTGTACTATCTATGGTTATAAATTTTTAAGCAAAGCAATAATTACGTTTGTCAAAAATTGTGCTAAAGTCGTATCTCAACATTACTTAATTTCACAAAATTGCGAGAAATCAATTGATTTACTTTTAAAACATCAGTATTTTTTATGTACTTCTTACAGTTTGATCCAAATAAAAGTAAATAAAATAAACAACATAGGAAACGAAGACTTACAGCGATGTTAAGCGCATCAAAACGACGTAATATTTACTCAGGAGTCTTTTTAAAATGTTGTCCGCGAGGCAATTCAAGTGAACGGACATATTTTATTTGTTATTTTGAATCCTCTCCGGGTTTTTTTTAATTACGGCCGTGTGTTGTTTACTTCATTAGGGAATTTCCTTTTATTTGCTCAGCATTCATCATATAAAAATTCAGTCGAATATAAATTGTAAAAGTCAGAAATGATCAAGTAATGTATATTTTTAATATCAATTTCCTGGCTGAATTATATTGCTTTGTAGGATGGAACGAAACAAGATTAAGCAATATTTTTATATTATAGGTCCATTTTTAGAATCAGAAATTAAAATAATTACATTAATATAAATATGATTGTCCTGTGTTGCAAGCGCTCTTATATTACTTTCAATTAACACGATTGTGAGGTTTGTATCCCAAAATAAATACATATATTATGTACTCCCAATCCATTTTTTACGCAATATATTGGTTATAAAAACTGACGCGTAAAAAAAATCGCTTAAAAAAACTTATTAATTATTAAAAACCTTAATTCTTACCGATTTAATACCATTTATTTTAATAACAAAACAATTTAACGCAACAGTGTAACTCAGTTTTTTATATGATTCTTTTTAAATAAATAAATTGCAGCAGTCGTAGATAAGAACAGACAGTTTTTTTCATAATTTTATTCAAAATCATTTCTTTTTTAGGACGGTATAAGATTTTTAATTTTAATTTACGATCTTGAACACGGGAATTTGTGATATCTCTTCGACTCGAATTAATATCAAGTAACTGCGGTTCAAACAATACAATATTTTGCAGTATCGTTAATTTTAGTGCCAGTAATTTTTTGTATTTAAATTAGTGATATCAAAAAAAATATCGTAAATGAACAATACAGGGATTAAAAGATTGTGATTCCCGAAATCCCAGGATCACTAAAAAGATCCCGGGTTGATGTTCTACTAATAATATAATATTACATAATTTTTGTTACAAGTTTAAATTTTTAACAAGATAGAAACTTTTACTGATATTTTTAGTTTGAGTTCATCAATTGAAAATTAGTGCAATTCAAAGTAAAAAAAATAGTGTTTTATTTTTTAAGTGTTTGATACGCATATACTATTACTTAAACAAAGAAAAATTGGTATAAGCTTCTAGATTCGAAATTCTATAATAACTTGAGTATCCATGCTAGAATAATATGGTAAAATATCGCCCTGATAGATAAATAATATTTTCCTGCGGTATTCAAACGATTTATACGCAAGGTTCCAGAATAAAGGAGCGCTAAAGCGTATTTAATTTTGCTGCTTCTCTCATAATAAATATTCGGTTTCCTTTTTAGATCAGATTTGATTTCACATGTATGAACTACACTTGCAAAACGTATATATATAAACATCGCTGACAAGTGCACTGCGAATAATCATGTTTTAATTGTGTGGTGCATAGTGATTATTTTTATTAAAAAAATATTTTACGATTTAATTAGTCGGTTCTGATTTTCCGTTATGACAATATTAGAACAAAACTTGTTGTGTATACATATCGACTGTGGAAAGGACGTAACCCACAGTTTTTTCAAAACAGCTTTTTCTATAATCACAATGTGATACACGTTCTATCAAAAGGACGTAAGCTGCAAATGTCTAATAAGTATTTTAATTTGACTTTTAAGTTTGAAAAAAGTTGGGCCTGTCAAAATTGCTAACAGGTTAAAAAAAAGGTTATTCTTAAACAATTTATTAAATAATGTCAATTAAACGCCAGTTTACAAATCTTCGTGCACTTGAAGTATGTGTATATTACATAATTTGCTATGACCCAAAATTGCTTTATAACGGCGGAAACCAATTGATATTTTCGTGTCGTATCGTGTCGCTTTGCATTCGTTTTGATTTCATCTACGTAATAAGCATTTTAACATAAATTGTTGCACTATTGTAAGTACTTTTTGTTAGTCAATCGCTAAAGCATTAAGTCATTAATCGATAGATTATAAATGTTACCAATATACCATTCCAGCTAAGAATCCGCGACTCTGATATCCGAAATAAATTAAAAAAAACACTAATAGTTTTGACAACTGACAACTTTACGATACTGCCAATCAATTACAGGTTCACATTATTTGTTTTGAAGTAAACACTTACATTTATGAATCTTTAGTGCATGATCTCTGCCGCAAAACTTCAAACAGTATCACTTGACATAGGCAATGACCTTAATAAATATTCAAAAGCCCGTGTTCAGCTAGGGGTCGTGCGTTGCATCGAGTACTACGAGTCTGAAAGGGCGGCTCTAGCCATACCACCGTGACGAACAACTCTCGTGGGAGAACTTAGAAGGGAACTTCTAGTACTCAAATCGTTTACGTCAGAGATTCCTAACCATGATTTGACAGACGTAAGACAAGTACTCACAAAAATGTTTCTTGTTTACTAAAAAATATTTAAAAAAAATAGTCCGTTTTGATTAATTTAGTTGGAATCTAATTTGAGCTTTCGGAAATTATGTTCTTCGAACAAGTTGTCAGTAAAAGAACAAATAAATAGTCAGTTTGTGTGTTATAACAATAAAATATATTTTTTAATGTAACATTTTTATCATTCGGTGTAACAAAACTTGGGCTAAATACTTTTAATAGGATGGTTTTACTCAAATGAAATAAGTACTAACTGAAAATTAAATAATATTCGTATTATATTTTGATAAATTTTCATATTATTACAGTGGAATTTTACCAAGTAAATGCCTATTAAATCATCTAATAACAATATTTTTCAATAACAATAAAAGTTCAATTATGAAACATAAATGCAACCTTTTTTGTTCATGGTCCAGTGGTTAACTTCGTTTCCTACGGTTAAGGTGCTGACACATTCAATTACCGTACGGACAGTTCACATAAATTGATTTTTAGTAAATGATTAATGTATTGCTATTCGAATGCAATCCGTCTGTTATAATACTGATTTCTATCATGTCTTAAATTTCGTCTCAAACCCTTGCCGATCCTCAAAAAGAAGACGTAGCGGAATCGATAAGCTTGTTCTGTCTAAGCCTTATCCTTATATTTTTTACTCTCTAAAAAAGCGAAAAGCTGGGTAACAACCAGTCTACATATAAAAAATCTGTTGAGATAAGCTCTTTTAGGAGTCTTTATGCTTCATATTGCGAGCGTATATGGTTAAAAAATCTTTTATTAACATAATATTTTCATTATTTTAAATAACACAGGAAAACTAAACAAAATAACGTGGAATTCAGTTGCCAACTTAAATTTTATTTTCAATTTTTAAGCATATTATGAGAGAAGTAAATTTCACCAAGAAGATGTTTCTATAAAGGTTGCATCTAACAGAAAAACAAAAAGTGAGCAAGTGTTATATAAGCCGTGACAAAAATTGAAAGACTGTTTATTCCACTTATTGTGCTTGTTTTACAACTCTTCAAGCGTTATACACCAGTAAGATTGACATAATTCACAATTTAATTTACGTAAAATTATACGATTAGAGGTGTTTTGATTTTTCAAGGCAGTACGTCACTACAAATCAAATTCTTTAATTTTTTGAGTGTTCACATTTTTACTGTTTTATATGTGGTGTTTTCAACACACAACAACTTAAAGTTTTTGTTTACCTATAATTAAAAACATTCACAACAGTATCAAAATAAATATTATTCGGTATCAAATTTTTACGTTATATTTTGTTTATAAAATTTAAGATAAAAAATACCATATTATATAATTGTGAACTACTGATATTATTTCATATCAGGCAGCAATCTATTTTGAATTCTTATTTTGTTATCAGTGAAATAGCATATATAAACGTCATATGATATGATGAATGAGTAATGAAAGAGGGTGCCGCGGAGACCCAACCCCTAAATCTTAGTAATTTGAGCAAAACGATATAATTTATGTAATACAATAATTTTTCGGTAGGCACTAGGGATTATGATCGATACCTTTTACCAGTCTCGAATCCCGATAAATTTGAATTAATCACGCTGAACCTTAGGTCTGATACTGTTCAATAAGATTTTTATAAACATTTATTTATCAATAAAAAACAAAAAAAAATGCAATGTAGAGCGACCATTTTTTTCTATGTCGGTCATTTTGCCCCCTGTCAACGTAGAGCATATGGCCTCTTAAAATAGTTATCTTGACAAATTATTTTCTGCAAGAACTTCTAGTTAGTCAATTGCTCAACGATTATTTTTTTTGACGAGAGTAGGAAAATAAATTATACTGCTTGAACAAGACTAGTGTTTAGCTTACTGCTTTGAATACGCTCCGTTGTTTAAGAATAATAAAAAAACTACTGCTTGTACTGTTACTTTTACTCAATACTGAAGTACTGTACTGTGAGCAATGTTCCCTCTAAGACGAGAGGTTTGTTGCGCGGACAATTCAAAGCTGCACGGGCCAATCCAACAAATGCGCAGCATAATTTGTCATAAATTGAGCACAGATTAAGAAAATAAGCAGAATAAATAATAATAAAATCAGTCACATTTTTTTTACATTTTCGCGTCGTTCTACTTTACTACTTAACCACTTCACCATGACTCTGATATTAATACATGTTTATGATACATATATTTATTTATTTTTGCTGGTATTGACTGCTGTTACCAAAAAGCAATATTCAACTGTAATGATACAAAATTACATTAAATGTGTGTCTGTTAAATGTACACAAAACTCCAAAGCACACGTAACTTCCAGTTAGCAAACTGCCATTTATAAAAATAACACTCGCAAAATATAGCGTAGCACCTGAAAAGCATCCAGTCTGGCAAAGTATCCTTGTTTATTTTTAATTTCCCCGATGGAGTGTGGTAAAACAGCGAGTTTTACCGATGCACTATTTTTTGTTGCTTTTTGTTATTTTGTGTATTTTTCATAGATAATGTTTACCGAACAGAAACATAATAAATGTGTGCATATTTCAAATAAAACTGTTTATTTTTTGTAACTCACTCTTAAATATTGCTAAGAAACATTTTTTGTCTGTATCATTAACGTTGTATTATTTTTATATTGGACTTGATTCACGGTAATTTCTTTATACATATATAATAACACACACAACACTACTCGTGCAACAGTGATGGGTAAATATTTAACAGATGTTATTACCACCTATAGTGATATTCATGTGTACATATAACTTATTTTTAATGGTCTGAAATACTCAACACAATCACGTTTTGAGTAAACAGAACGTCTAACAAAATGACGTGTTGAGTATTTTAAACCGTCTAAAATAAATGGTAATCTTTACAATGATTACATACCGTCACCGTTCTGATAGAGGTAAGTGAAAAAACTATTAAAGTAATTTTAAAGATTTTAATATCAATTCTTTGTCTGTAATAACTGTGTTAATTATACCGGTTTGATAAAAAAGAATTTATTTGTGTAGGCAATTATTATCAATACATATTATTATTTATTTAAAGGCGGATATTTGTCCCTGCTGTTAATTTGAAACTCTTATTTGTGTAAGATCGGTATTAATTCATCCATATTTCGATATTATATTTATTCATGTAACATACAATATCGATGCTAGAGGCTTTATCCTAAAAGCTGAAAATAATAATTCACTTAGAACTATAAATCTGTTACTTACTTACTTCTGTCAGAACAATGACGATATATAATATAAACTACTGACAATGATTAAAAAGAAGCTCGAAAATGAGGAGTATTTATTAAAATCATGACATATTTTTTATTTTACTCAGTATGAAATTTAGTACTCTAATTTTGCTTCAGCCTCATTCTGCAAAAAAAATATAGCCGATTCAAAGGATTTCATTTTTGTTCACGAACAAATTTCATTTGATAAAACTGAGTGATAAAAATTGCCATAAAAGTTGATGACTTTGTTTATATTTCATTGTCATTTCCAGTTTTTTTCCTCAATTTATTTTGATACAGCTCATTAAACTGCGAAGTTATCCGGACGGGCAGCAACAACCTCAATGACTTTAACGATTCGTGATAAACTTTTCTTTGATTGGCGTCATTTCATACCGCAATAAAAGTCGCCCGAACCATTTCCTGCCCAAAAGTTTCTCTTTAAAAGGTTAAATTGCTGGGGTAAATACATTTGAATAGAACATATTTGGGAATTTATCACAAATTTTATATGACGCTCTTTCATAATCGTCTATTTTCTTCTCTGTTAACCCAATAATAAGATTCATACTTATTCAATGGTATTTATAAAAATATAATGTATTAGTTCACATTTAAAATCATTTAATTAAATACATCATTTTTAGACTCCAATTACTTGACATTTTAACTACTCGAGTAACGAGTAGTAAAATTTTAAAATACTCGAAAAGTTTCGGATGTACCCAAATACATATTATTAATTTAAATTTGTGTATAAAAATAGATGATAAATAAATAAATAAGCTTATTAAACTTCATTAATTCATTTATTTCAATTTTAAAAACATATGTTTTAAAAATAATAAAGAATTAAACGTCTCAAATTTGTAATTGGTTCGAAGGTATGTTTTTATTATTCCCTCAGTATAAAAAAACTCTCTCTGTTGCTGTGGACGTCGGTTTTATAGTTAACAATGAATTAAATGAGTCGTTTGGTATCAAAAGCAGAACTGTTTCATACATGATGTATGGTACAGTTCTGCTTTTGATACCAGACGACTCAAATAGACTCTCGTCATCATAAAATTGTCGTTAATAAGATAAGTCAGTAGGACCCAAAGCAAAAGTAACAAAATAAATTCTCGCATAGCATAGTGATCGGCAAAACTAGGCAAAGCCATTTAAAATATATATTACCCGATCCACAAAATCCACGCACAATAATCAATTAAACACAACGGTAAAACATTATATACATATATATTTTTTTATATAGCCAATAAAATTTTGAAATAAATCTTCATTTATAAATTACGACTATTACTCGAGTATTTTTTAAAATACTAAAGTATCGAGTACTTGAAAAATGGACGAGTATTCTCGAGTATCGAGTATTCGATACTCGAATTGGAGTCTCTACCATCTGGTTTCATTTGCATGTGTAGTATTTGTTGATTAAATTGAACTATTTAACTATTCAAGAATATATTTATTATAATTCAAAATATCAATAAAAACACACTATTCCTTTGTATTTTATTCCACTTTATTTAATAGGTCACGACCGGTTTCGCTCATTGCGAGCATTTTCAACTGATAGAAAAATATGTAAACAGTGCCATTTATACTAAATTAAATTAAAATAAAAGGTGTAAGCTACAATTAACAATAAAAAGAATTTATAAATTACAGTATAAGTGTCTCTTCAACTACACAATTTAAAATGTTTAACACCTATAACATACAATTAAAAAATCACCAAAGACTAATAACTTATTAGTCTTTGATGATTTTTAGTTCTTAGTATTGAAAAAAGTCAATTGGAATAAATGAAAATAACAAACCAATTTATAAATCAATCAATATGCAAATTTTCATTGATGATTTGAACCATTGATTGCGCTTTGGAATAATCGAGGGTCGCGTCGATCGCGGTGATTTGTTTTTATTTCTTTCTTACTTCGAAGCAAATATTATATATTTGGCATATTACAACAAGATGTATAATTATTATATCTGTAAAAATTATATACCAAACTAAATTTTAGAATTTTTTAAATCGAACATTTTGTATGGGTGCTTTTTATGGCAATGTTATAAATTTTTACGTCACAATCTAGCCTAATGACATGGGTTGATTGTAAGCTTTAAAAGAGCAACAGGTCAAATTTCATGATGACAGCTCGTAAAAGGCTGTGGTGTCTTAGCTAATCAAAGCCTTATGGCTAGCCTATTGATGTCTTGGGAAAGGGTCGACGCATAAAAACGCGGAAGGGTGAGGAAAAGCTTTTGAAAGCTGTGAGTCGCTGGCAAGGAAAAAGACCGCGATGTGTTTAAGACGTTTCAGTAATTTGATGTCTCTATTTTGATGGATTTCCAGTTTTGGCAAGCTTTCGTTTAGAAAAGACGGCGGCAACTCTACGGCAAAACTTTTGTTGAAATATAAAAATTGACGAATATTTAAACCATTTTTTTAATAATCAATGTATTTTCTGCAAAACGTGATTTTTTGGATAAGTCTATATTTATTTTTTATTTGAATAATTAATTGCAATCCGATGCAATTAGTCCAACACCAAACTAGTGTAACACATCGCTGTTACTAAAAAAATAAATGTCACTCAGTATAAAATTTTATTTAATAATTTTATTATTCTACTTGTTGTGTTACGAAATTTGACACGTGTCTTGCCTATTTGGAAAGCATCTTCAGACATAAAATTTAAGTTAGGGCTTTGCCTTTGTCTACTAAGCAATGATATTAACAATTATAAATTATTTACTTACACTAGGAATGATAAACCTCAATAGAAATAAATCCACCGTTCTTATTTAAAATATTATTTATTAATGTTTCCTTTCTCTTTATGACTGTGTTAATTTTCAAAAACTTTTAACTATTCACTCTTAACCCTTTATTATTTATGTATAAGGTGGAGTATTTGCACATGATTATGTTTTTCGAAAGTGTGATAATTTTTTATTAAACGTTTCGCTAACTCTGAATATATAGCCTTTTAGACATATTTAGATTTTTATTCTTAAATTAAAGTGTCTATCTGTCATAGAATGTTTACAGATGAGTTGATAGATATTGCTCTGAGAAACTGATCCAAACTTACCTTAATTAATTAATACAAGTTTATTGTATGCAAGACAAATAAAAAATAACAAATTTATTATTTTGTATTATACATTAAAAATGAATTTCCACTAAAAATCTTACTCATACATAAAAACCCAATCATAATAATTAATAAAAAATACATCGCGAGCATTATCAGATTTATATTTTCATCGGCTGATAGTGCTTGCGAAAAAATAAAACCAGACTTGATTTTTAACAGATACTGTAAATTAGGTACATTGAAAATTTGTTTTAATTTTTTTATTTAACTTCTTTCCACCAAGAATTGATAGTCGACACCTTTAGAGTGATAATGACTTCTACATATTATTTGATTTTAAATATTAATTGATACAAACACCGATTTGTTTTTTTTTCTTAAGCATCTCAAACTGGTATTATCGCTATAATTTAGAATTTCGACTGAAGGTGCTTGATGGAAATTTAATTTCAAATTTTATTAATTTGAAATGGGAAACCCGGGTCGTTATCGACAAAGTTTATGGAAGTGTAAATAATTCAAGTTTGATATTATCGCATTGATTATTAAATATAAAATTATGTTTAGTATGCAAGAGTTAGTAAAATGATTTAATATCTATAATATATTTTAAAAGTTTGTTTATAAATATTAAGGGTGGTAAAGTTTTTTGGCGACTAGTTAGTAAAATTACTGATGGCGATCGAATAAGGTTTGTAATTATATCATGAGAGAAACCGAATCGTCGATCGATCAAAAATGCCGTTGCGATCGACTTATTGGTCATCATTGGTATAGATAAACAAATATCCGGTTAAGCTTAGTTCTGAGGATGACTTTAAATCAAAATACTTTCTATCAACATTATTGTTCTTTTCTTGTATAACTATTTTATATTACCTTATCGATAATGTAGAACGTTTCAATTTAATACATATAGCTTTTCATAAATGTCATCAATTAGAAGCAACATCAGGGTGGCTAACGCAACTTTCATATATGTATACGTAACAAGTCTGATGATTATGTACTAAATAAATTTCATTAACATTAATAAACAAATAAAGCCTTTAAATGTGGAACGCGGAAAATTCATGTTGATGTTTTATTATAGTTGCGCATTAAATTATAATTACCTAAACTAATGGTTGTGTATTTAGTGGGTCATTAGTTGTTACTCATGCATTAAAAATTCAAATACGAAATTGCACATTAGCCGTGATTTAAAATGCAAACAGCTAAATAAGTGTTAAAGCATGAACGAACTTCTATTTGGAAACAGCTTTGTGAAAACAAATTTAAAAATTATGAAAATTTATAGAATATTTTTTTTTTGATATTTTATTAATACTTAATTTATTGAAAATTGTATGAGAAGTAAGTTGTTGAGTAATTACTTAATATAATGATTTTTATTATTTTGCTAAGATACACACTATTCTTTTAATCGTAACATATGTGAATAAATGCTTTAATCAGATATTTATCTAAAGTTATTTGATTTGTACAGAAAAAAACAGCTTTTGTATTAAATTATTTCCATCGGCACTATGGCCACTTACAATTTATTTCAAATTTTGGCACGAGTTTGGTTGTGCTGCTTTTTAAATCAAAATAAGTGACCGGTGAAAAGTGTAGAAACTGACTGATTCATTATTAAATAATATGTAATACTCGTTTTAAGAAACTTTTTGTTTGCATGGTTTTAACTTTTTTCTTGTCTATTTAAATTAGTGTATTTTTCAATTTTATATTAATAAATTATATATAGTACAATAAATGCTGTTAAAAATATTAATATTGATAGTTATAGTTATTAAAATTAAAATATCTAATAAAAAAAGATGCTAAATGGATATTCGAATAAACATTGCTACAAATGCCAAAATCAATAAAAAAATAAAATAATACTGTTAATGTTTACTTTTCGATTACCGTGGACTTCTTTTGTGTAAAGCTTATTATGAACCCTTTTGACATGCTTAATCATCAAAAACAATCACACAAAAAATAGTTTGTTAGTTATACGAGGCCTTGCGAAAAGAGAATCAGGTCTTACTTATTATTTTATATATTGCACGACTATTTTGTAGAATAAAATTGATCAACAATTTATTATATCGCCTATACATGTAAAATGTATTTGACTTACTACTCTTCATTGTTGTACTATTTTTATTTTACCGTGACCAAAAATGTAATCCAACCATAAAAATATAAATTATTTATTTTACAAGGGAGGAATCGAAATGAAAATTGACGTGTTTTTGATAAAAAAGTATTTGAAATATGAACTAAAAAACTGAGCAATAAGATCATGTTTTAAGTGATCCGTTTCAGATTACAGATTTCTTCTTAAGAAATGTTATTTACTTATTTTTCCAAAACGTAAGTGACGTCATGAGGAGGATGAGTGACGTAAGTAGGCAGGCAACTGACGTAAGACTTCCTTGTCATATTTTAGATCGACCATTAGCAGAACGAGCAACGTTGCGTGAAAAAGGTACTGAAGTTGTTAACAATTTTCATAAATATAATATTTTCAAAGTAAAAATCTCTTTGCAAACATTTCAAAGAGCTTAGTATAATTATTTTTCATTATCATACCTATATACAATCCTAATATTATACATTTATAAAACCTGAAATATTATCTTTTATAATTTAATATCTGGGTATATCATTTTCGTTTGCATTAAATTAACGTAGGTTGGTATCAAAAATAGTCTCAACAAATAATTTAATAGTTGATGCCATAGGAAGTTATTGATAAAAAAATATTTAAATCATTTTTTTGTTTGGGTGGGGCTGTAAATTTCTTTATTGTAGACTCTTTAGTTTAAATGTTGAAATGAAATGTCAGGTTTATGTAAAATAGGTAGGTACTAGGTAGAGATAGTTTTAAAAAAAAGTGAATTTGCGTAAATCGATGCATATAATCCATACAATAACGGAAGATGGGCTCCAAAAAATAAATGTCTATATATTAATAGCCGATAAGGTCCGTTTGTTTGAGTGAGTGTGAGTCCTCGATTTTACACCTTCCAGTCTCCACTTTTTTATTCATACTAAATCTATATATTAATAGTCGATAAAATAATCACTCGCTTTTCACTTTTCACAAATGTGTGCGTACTGATGTCCTCGAGTCTTTTTCTTCTTCTACGAAATGTATTTGTTTGCGTACTTGAAAATTAATAGTTAATGAAATAAAATAAAATAAAATAAAATAAAATAAAACAAAATTAAATTAAATTAAATTAAATTAAATTAAACTAAATAAAATTAAACACAATGCAACAAAAATCTCGCGTTGCTGGGCAACGGGCTTACAGCTAGTTCGTATTAATTGAGACATAGAACTCGTACAAAATTCGAGGATAAGTTACAAAAAATGTTTTAAATTGAACTCACACAATAATAAATAAATATTATACATATTAATATATATTTTTAATCCATGTCCGTTCTTAATGTAGAGCATATGGCTTCCTTATTAAGGTATTTTAACAGAAATATGTCTACGAGAACTGTTTGTTACTCAACCCGCTTAACCTTTATTTTTTCAAAGAGAGCAATAGGGAAAGAGGGTAAGCCTAGGACAGGACTAATGGTTAACTAATCGCTCTCGCCTTAATACGCTATAATATGTACATAATATGAGTATTCTCGTATATCGATAGATAAAAAATTATGACAGGTAAAAACTTTATTTTTATTTTTACCTAATTATTATGTATATAAATATTTTGCATAACTTAAAATGGAATAACCTTTTTAATACTCCTCTTCGTCACTTATGTATACTTGTATAACCAGCTGTTTCCATAGAATTGGTTCAACATCATTATTATCAAAAACTACATACTTTTGGGCTTACTCTTGTTAAATAATCTCTTATTGATCACTTTTAAGGTGTTCACTGTCAATACTTGGTGGAATGGCATTATAATAAAAATAATAAAACATTTTTAGTACTTTTTCCACATAAAATTTATTAGATCAGGACCGGTTTCTCTCATGACGAGCATTGTCAACTGATTATTAAGATTTATTTATTATATACACTAATTGTTGGTTTTTACTTTGGTAATTCATACCTAATTGGTTTTTGTCATAATAGTTTCATTGCTAAGTGGTCTTCAACTTGTTATTTATAGTTTATTTTCCTTGTATTTTACTTCAATTCTTTTGCTAGGTTGTAATACCAATTGTTTGTCATACCTTGTTTTTATCACTTAACGTTTGTATAAATATCACTGTTTTATTGTTTTTCTTATCAGTTGACAATGTTCATCATGAGCGAAACCGGTCCTGATCTAATAAATTTTATGTGGAAAAAGTACTAAAAATGTTTTATTATTTTTAATCTTTTATTGATTTTTGCTTTTTATTTCATTATTATTAAAATAATTGTATTTTCTTAATGCAGTTAAAATTAAACAGCGTAAAACAAATCTCGCGTAAATCGAAGTATGAGCTATTATTATTAAAACATTTAACTATCGCTCATAATTGTTATGCATCATTCAACAAACAACAACAAAAAGTTCTTAATAAAAGCAAACCTACATTCTTTCGGGAAAATTCAGAGTCAATCAACAGAACATGTGTCGCTATCTTTCAAATAAGATGTCAAAATCAATTTCAACCCTTAAGCCTATCATTTTTTTTAGTAAGAAAATATATTATGTACACAAGGTAAGTTAATAAAAAATACACACAAATATTTATCTTAGTATATTCATATTGCTGTTTTTTTTTTTTAATATATTCAAAACTTTATTTTCGTTAATGAAACCTTCTGCGGACATGAATTAGATATATATTTTGTATCGTTCAAATCATATCTACAAAATTCTAAGTGACAGGTTTAAAAGAATTCTATCTTCTATTCTGACGGGAGTTTTATGCGTCTAAAAAATAATTTGGGGTACGCAGCGGAGGGTTGTAAAATTTTGTAAGCGTCACCTGTCAGGTTTGGATTACTCCGCGGGGATGGGCAAAACAAAAGATTTTGCCCTAATTGGGTTAATGCGAATTTAAGATCCGAAAATTTTAATATAACTGGCACAGAGTTTTGCATGTAGTTGTGTATTGTTACTTTAAAACAAACACATCAATATAAAACCAACACATATATAATATCACTATTTTACGATATATTATTAATTAATATTTAAGAAGTGAATAGATAAACATATGAAGTGTATGTCTGTATTTAAAATGTTTTTTGGAGTGTAAGGTACATGATATGTAAAACCAGTGCTTTTTTTTTAAAAAAAAAGGTGCAGGAACTCAATTCTTGTAAAGTTTTTTTTCCAATTCATGCATGTCCGTTCTAAGTGTAGAGGATATGGCTTCTTAATGGAGGTTCTAAACAGAGATTTTAACCAGAACTGTTTGTTAGTAAGTTGCTCAACCTCCCTTTTTTAAAAAGAGTAATGATATAGCTGGAACAGGAATAGTGCTTAACTAATTGCTCTCGCTTTACCCTGTTATTTTTAGAATTTAAAAGTGGGAGAGATAAATATCACAAATACCAACGCCTTCGAACAGAAATTGATCTTGTCGATCTGATAACACTTTTTTTACTGTTAATACTTTTACGGGAGATCATGATTCAAAAAAATATTTTTAAATGTCATTCGTCATAAAAAATCAAAAGTTATTGAAGGAAAATAAAAATTTACGAATATTGATTTAAAACAAGAAAACTGTCGATAAAAAAGGTGCCGAAACGCCGTTGCACCGCATTTCATGGGGAAAAAACCACTGTATAAAACAATAGTTTATGAAGCTTTTCGAAATTTTGTCGAAGATGTTAAGATTAAAAATCAATATATAATTACATGGATAATCTGAACCATTTTTATAATATGCAAGCATAATCGATCGATATTAATTAAATTTTTATTTTTTTGAGTGCTCTTTTTTTCGATCTAAAAATACTTTTAATTTTTATTATATAAGTCAGTGTGTAAATCATTGTGTCGTATTGTATCAAACTGATTTTAATTAAAAATATAACATTAGAATATTTTAAAACATATCCCTGTACAATCAGGAGTCATTCAAAACAGACAAAGTTTTAGTACTAATTTGCTAATTGATGACGGTAAGAGTTTGAAATTCTATTCCGACTTGTTTGCGTAAGTCTGCGGTAAAGTTGTTTTTCCAGTGCTTAACAAACTTTTCGGAAAATACATCACTCGACAAGTAAAAATCAAAGAAAATTAAATTTAAATTACATTTTAAGGTGATTATAGAATAAACTTCTCCCTCAAGATTTAAATATAAATAATACACATACTTTGAACACGTCAAATTATTTGCAATCTCAATAAAAAGTTTTTGTACTTTTTTTACTCAGAAGGATTTTTATATTCTCATTCTACCTAGGTTGTCAGCAAACTGTTTACTCTGGTACTATTTCTTGAAGACAAAAATGAGATTAATAATAAAAAATCGATGATAGGTTACCTGAGTTATCCCTAAATATTTTATTAAAATCAATTTATTGCCATTGATCTATATTTTTTTATCTTTATCTGTAATTTTTTTTTAGTAGCAATTGTTTGTTACACCTTTATTCTTTTATTTTCTTCTGTAAATATACATATAGTACTGCAATATTGAATTGTCTAATATGTTGATAATGATTGTCACGAGTAAAACCAGCTCTCATCATATTACATATAATTAGAATTTAATACAAAAAGGTATTTTAATTGTTAAATAGAATACCTTTCCAACAATTATTGACAATGAACACATCAAAAGTAATAAAATCAATATAAACAAAACAGCAACCTAACTTAAGAGCTTCGTTTGACGCTTAAGCACATATAATTATCTCAAAAATTTCAACTGTCGACATTCGTTACACCCATACCATGTGGAATCTTAATGATTTATATCAAATAAGATTTCTTTGATCAGTAACTGAGAATATTGACATTTCTAGAATTTCCACTGAATGTTTTGAAAGCTCTGCACTATGTACTTTTCAATCCATTATAGTATTTGACCGATCGGTTTTTCACGGGCGCTAAATATCGCTTTGATGTCGTTCATATTATTGATGAAGAGAAAATCAAATACGTCTTCAAATTTGCTATTCAGAGTAATCATATTCACTTAGCAAATAGTTTTTTTTTAAAAATAACGTTTCGTTGCGTACAAATACTATTTTTTATACTTCTGCCTATATGCATGATATTTAATAGAAACTGTTAACTCCACGTTATATTATATATCAACTTTGGAAAGGGAAAAGGACGTAACCCACACATAGCAAATTTTACAGGAAGCACAAAAAACGTGTTTTGATGATTTTGGGCCATATGTAAATCAAAAAATATACACAACCTTGAAGTGCACGGAGACATCTAAACTGGTGTTTAATTGACATAAACTCATATTAATTAATGAAACTGTCTAGGAAAAACCTTTTTTTCAGTCTTTATTCTTGGTTTCAATTTTCACAAGCTCATCTTTATTCAAACTTAAAAGCTAGATTTGGATACTTATTTGGCATTTGCAGCTTACATCCTTTTTATATAACGTGTATCAAGTTTGATACATTGTGATTATCAAAAAAAGCTGTTTTGAAAAAACTGTGAGTTACGTTCTTTTTCCTTTCCACAGTCGATATGATTTGTGTTAATAAGTTTATACGTTTAACATTAAAAAAGTTAATATCATTGAAATATGCGAAAAAGTTTTCTTTATTTGCTTAACAAAACTGATTTTCATATTGTTGTTGCGGCAAAGCGTTCCTTCGTTTTCATCACAACTTTATACAAAAGCTTATTGTGTGTATGCCTGTTGCTAAAATTGTAACATTTTGCTCACGATAAATCAACGCCCGTAGCAAAAACGCTGCAGTCACGGACCCTTGTCATGGAATACTTTGCTGTGCGACCAAGTTAAGCAATGGAAAAAAACGGGTTAACAAAAGAAAAGCCTGACCATCGTATATCATGTTATGAAAAAGCTTAACAGAATATTTCTGCATACAACACAACGGATAAATATTTGTGCAAACAATGGTGCTATCTAGCAGCGTCTTAAATTATGCATGTAACTTTTCAAGAAAAAATATTTATCCTCTATCCGTTTTACTGTAAAGCAGAAGCTGATAAACAACCTATCGTCGATTTTGTTACGGTGCCATAAACTAACACTGAATTTAACAAATTATATTTTTCAAAATACTCATCAAATTGAAAATTTGTAGGAAACATTACCTTCGTATTTTGATGGAATTTGCTGTGACAACAACTTGTTACTGTAGTACAAATTTGATTCTGTAAAGAGATAAATATTTATTTGTTTTTTGTAATTTTAGTACGACACAAATAACTCTCGTGGCTCGGAGACTAGAAAAATACTTCTCTGCCGATGGGGATTGTTTAGGGACCCCAGTGGTTTCCTCATTATTGCCCTTATTCTTATGAATTTCAAAAAAAAATAATCTAAACGCTTTAAAATATCTTTCTGCATCATTCCGTTGCGCGTAAAAAAGACGTCATCCCAGCACACATATGAAATTGCAACTGACGAGTTTAGCCCAGCTATCTTACGAACGATCGCTTATCACGTATTTATATAAACTACAAAAGGTCCAAAAAACTATGATATAAGAATACCTTAATTATTAACATTGTATCACCCATATTAAAATAGATATTGAAGAAAATGTGGGTATTGGGGTCGCATTTCTTGAGCTTAGAACCGGAAAAGATAAATATCGTAACGCTTACTAACTATCACGCAGCAAGGCAAAGGTTATAACCTTTACTATGTTTTTGATTACACAAAGAGTTTTTTGAGCCTCTCTTTCTTACATTTTTTAACGTATCCAAAAAAAACATAGTGATAAATACTTTTTATTAAAAAATAGGTATTATAATTAATTATAACAAATATATAATCGTCATATTTGCTATTGCATGTATCAAATAAGTTTTATAAATAATTGGGTTCATGGACATTAGATACTACAACCACCACCAAGTAGTTGGCAGACCGCTAGTTTAAGATATCAAATGTTGTTTTTGTAATTTTAATCTCTATGTCACGTATGAAAGAAGCTGCAGGAAGTAACGGTTGGGTGTTATGGTAAAATACGTTCGTATATAGGAGGGAAAAGCTGCCAACAGGCTATACTTTAGGTAAACAAATTTTGATATTTTTTATTAGAAGTGAAGTATTCATTTCAGAGTATTGAGTAACTCAATTTTATTTTTGTACCGTCCATCTAAGTAAATCTGATACGTTGTTTGGCATACCTTTGACACCTTTCAACGTCGTAATTAACAACTAAAGAGTTGATAAAGAAACAATATTCGCCAATAAGATCTTGACAATGTTGCAAAAACAGTATTGCCTCAAACAGTATTGGCAATCACTCAATTATACTTGCAATTATTACATGTTATTTTTAAATAAGTAATTGAACTAATTTTTTTAATTGTCTACCAATTTTCATCACAAAATAGTCTCGTGGTAATTCGGGCAACTTATACAATATAAGGCTTATGTCAATCTATTAAATTAACTAACCGTGGAGCTGACATGCGTTCTGACGGTCGAAACAAGCATAGATGTTTGTCAATTTTGCCGCCATTTTTCATCATTCAGTTCGCAGACATTTTTTATCGGCTTTGGTCATTACCCGCTAGCGCGGGAGACACATTGCTTTATCATTGGCTATCACCATATTGCTTGGTTACTGTTTATTAGTTTTGTTTGTTTGTGTACCTGAATGGCTTTGTTACTTTAGGCCAATTGTGGATCGAATAAAAGAACACTGTTTGACATTTAGAACGTTTCTTTTGGTCAATTGTAACCAAAGATTCTCATGAATTCAAATTCTCAATGGGTCTCACGTTCACCCAAAAGAAAGCCCGCGTTATATTCATATCATCGTAATGGTATCTTTTTTATTTAGTCTTTTGACCGCTCATATTAATATTTATTCTTAATATAATCAGTCTTATGACATAAATATAAAATATTTTTTTAACACAAATAAACCCGTATTATTTTATATCCATTTATTTTATGCTCTGACATCGAAGCATTAACTTGGTGTATCATACATATCACATATATTCTATATTTATAACGTATTAAAGTAGAAACCATCAACAAGTCAGTACAGTAAAATATCTGAATAAAATTAAAATGATATCAACTTTTTAGAGTGAAATGCGAAATTTAAAAAAGTAGGATTATTAGACCATAAAATAATACTTTTTTTCCTGAAACAATGATTTTTAATCACTTGATTGGAAATAAACAACGTGGAAAACCAAATCTGCTTTTTTTCCCTGTTTTTTTCAGATAAATAAATGACCGTATTGTAAGATGCCTACTTCTCGAAGATATCTATTGAAAGCTTGAAATCTTTGCGAGCTATTCAGATGTAAACTTAATCATCTAATATTTTATGGGCTTGCCCATAAAATGGCCATGGGCTGAATAAGGTTGCTTAAACATGTTGATTTTTGACAAAGGCGTTAGTTTCGTAATGTATCAAAATAAAGCGAGTTTAATTAATTTGATCCGATTGTAAATAATTTTGTGAGAAAATTTCTAGATAATTTAAAGTATTTTTTATAAAGGACAGAAAATAAAAATGATACATCATTTAGACGTGGGGTGACATATTTGTGAAAATAATGTAGGGGCTTCGAAAATGGCATCAAAAACGCCATTTGTGGTTATTCATTTTTGACTTTAGTAATTTATGGAAAACCTTACCTAAATATATAATATTAAAATTTGAAATAAAAATTGCATACTTACTCGATTGAGTTTTTTTTATATATTAATAAATAAAATTATACTACCTTTTTGATGTGTTTATTTCATTCACATGATATAACATACATTACTAAAATGGCATTCATAAAAAAAGTCACGATATTTACGCCTCAATTTTATGACACAATCACGAAAATTCACAAATGCCCGTTGCGCAACAGCTGCGTCCAACATATAATGTCAATAAAATAACATTATGAATATTGTGACCGCAATCACAGATTCTTAATTTGCCCCCCTTTCGAAGTATAATATCCCCAAACGTAAATCCACGTGCAGAAACTAAATTACTGTAGCAATTTTTTCGGTAGTTCAAAGCACGTGCTACTCGTTTTGCCCATAAATTATTTGTACGCGGTAGACATCCCCTTTTTTCAGACCACGGTGCAGCAATGCCACCTTTTGGACTCACCCCCGGCTTACCTGTGACTTCCCTATTGCTCTCAATCACTGGCCCGGCCCCCCTTAAGCAAATGTCGAAAAATTACGATACAGGTTCTCATTACTGATCGTAAAAAAAACAACTGAGCTTTTTTGTTTTCGTTTCCTGCTCAAACCCCAAAGGCTTACGACGTTTTTATTGAATTTACGTAAAACTTTAGCTGTAAATAAGGTTTTTTGGATTTTTTTCGTTTTAACATACTTTCACGATTTAATACAAATACGTACCTGTCTTTTTATATCCCATGATTAGGTAAATACGGAACTGTGACTTTTAAATTTCTCTTCCTTTTTTGGCTTAAATTATAAAGACTTTTTTTAGGCCAGTAGAAGCAAGATTTTTTTATAAATTCTTCCGATGTTTCACCCAGAAAACAAAACACATCATTGTCCTACAACAAATTACAATCCTAGATTCTCTTAAAACGATAAAAACCTACCTTTTAAACTGATTTTACATTTATTATGCTTAGCTTTTTAAATACATGCCCGCTCCCAATGTGGAGCATATAGCCTCCTAATAAAAGTGTCTCAACATACCTTTTTATACGAGAACTGTCTGTTACTCAGTCGCTCAACCTAGAGAGAGTAGTCGAGATATAAGGATAAGGCTAGGACAGGACTAGTAGCTAACAAATCACTCTCGCTACGCCCAGTTATTAAAGGATCGGAAAGGTTAGGAGGGAATTTTTAGACACCGCAAACTCCTATGCCTTCGAAAAGAAGTCGATAAATCGATCGGAAAAAATAGCTGTTCGTACTGGAACTCAAGCCCGTGAGCTCCGGCACGAAAGCCCACAACGTTAACTGCTGTGCCATAGGCCTTAGCTTAGTTGTATCATAATATTAAATTAAGTGATCATCAAAAACATTTGTGCTGCTAAAATATTAAGATAAATAAAAATCATTTTGTCATCTTAGTGGTTCTATAATAATCCTTCCTTCAATTAGCTTAGGCTTTATATCCGTCTTCATGCCTATAGTGTGGCAAAAAATCTACAGATTTATACGGAGATATTAACGTTTTTTCTACTTATAGTTATATTATACAACTTTTGAAATGCACTGCATCATATGTAAATAATAATATATTATATTATAGAATGATTACATTTCAGTCGAAGAACTAAAATTGCCTGACATGTCTCACAGTTGATTTGCATGTCTACTGTTGCTGTGTAAGGAAACTCGTTTAAATTTAAAAGAACGTATAATTTGGGATGCAAAACATTCCGAAAAAAACATAACTTCACAAACGCTGTCAGCGAACATGCCCCTTGATGAAATTTGAAGATTAAGAAACAAGTAAAACGATACACTTGAATGTGAATGTGCATATTTTTAATGAAATTCTTCAAGGAAACTTGCACTTCAAATTGGATAATAGAACTTGGCACTAAGAAAAGTTTCTTTTTTTAGTATGCATAATTATTACCGTATTTAAGGAATCGTCTTATTAATAACAACTTAATAAAAATAATAAAACATTTTTAGTACTTTTTCCACATAAAATTTATTAGATCAGGACCGGTTTCGCTCATCGCGAGCATTATCAACTGATAAGAAAAATACATAAACAGTGATATTTATACAAATTTAAATTGAAATAAAAAGGTGTAAGCAACTATTAACAATTTAAAGGATTAACAAATTACATTATAATTACACAAGATTAAAATGCTTAACACCCATAACAATTAAAAAATCATCATCAAAGAATAATAAATCTAAGTGGCAAACGATGTCAATTATGAACACAATTAAAATTTGGGAAATATTTAAGCAAAGTAAATATCCTAATGATGATTTGGTGTTTTTCCCGCTTCCAATCAATGATGTACAAGCAACAAAATCAGCAGTAATGAAGATTCAAAATTGAGTTTGGAAAAACCAGTAGAGCTCAATCCAGCAAAATTGAATCCTGCGAAAAGAATAAAGGCAATATCAATTCTTACAAAATAAAAACAAACTAAGAAAATTAAAATTCTAAAGAAATAAAACAGTACAAAAATGGAAATATAATAGGCTAGAATTAGGTTAATGAAACGGATATAACAAAGGTGATGATGCAAATACAAGCTGTTCGTTTAATAAATTAGAGTTCGGCAAGAATTTATGTCTATTGATTTCTAAGATCTCTTGTTTATCAAGTTTTAAAGATTTATTGTTAACATGCAGGATTTTAAAGTTTTTAGAGATATCAAATGTATGCTTATTTAGGAACAAATGGTTCCCAAATGAAGATAATTCATTCCCTTTACGTGAGCAGGCTAAATGTTCTTTAAATCTGATATTAAAAGCTCTTCCCGTTTGACCAATATACCTGGCTCCACAAGAATCACAATCAATTAAATATATGCCACTTTGGTTAAGAATGTTGAGTTTATCTTTAGAATTTACTAAAATGCGTTGTAAGTTAAAAGAATTATAAAAAGTGACATTAAAAAGGTTTTTGTTGAATTTCCTTGAAATCTTTTCTGAAACACTACCCAAGTAGCTCAATTTCACCCATTGTTTCTCAACAACTGGTGCATTAATCACCAAACTAGAGCTTACATTTATCAAAGCTAGTTTTTTGTGTTTTTTAAATAAAAGACGATCTATTAAATCCGAATCATAACCATTATTCATTGCAATTTGTTTTATCGTATTTAACTCAAGATCATAACTAGCTTTAGTCATCGGAATCAACAAGAGACGATGAATAAAGCAATGAAAGGTTGCTAATTTATGCGAGATATGATGTCTGGAAGAATTGTTAATGATGTTATCGCTGTATGAATCTTTTCTAAATATACTGAAACAATGCCGATTATTAATAATCTCGATCGTTAAATCCAAAAAGTTTATTTTATTCAACCCCAACTCCATTGTAAATTGAATATGCGGGTTAACGTTATTTATAAGTTTTAAGAATTGGTTAAGTTGTCTCTCTGTACCTCCCCAAAGTACTAAGATGTCATCTACGTATCTATACCAGTAAATGACATTTCTAAAGAGATCAAAATTACTGATTTTAGATTCTAAAAAATCCATGAAAAAATCAGCTAAAATAGGAGACAAAGGGCTACCCATTGCCAACCCATTCAACTGTTGGTAAATTTTATCATTGAATTTAAAGAAGTTTTGGTCAATACAACAATTGACAATAGATTTAATATCATTAACTAACAAGGGATTAAGATTTTTACTATCTATAAAGTCTAAAAAAGCTAACTTTAACTCAGGTATAGGGACACTCGTAAATAAACTTACTACATCAAAAGAAACAAGCTTAGAATTTAAAGGAACTGAGATATCTTTAATTTTATTTACTAACTCAATCGAATTTTTAATACTAAATTTAGGACTGAAATTTAATTTATATTTAAAAAGTAGGTTCGCATTTTTAGCTAGTTTATAGGAAGGTGCTGAATTGAATGAAACTACTGGCCTTAAGGGAGTATTAATTTTGTGAATTTTAGGCAAACCATAAAGTCTAGGACACTGGGGGTTCATAAGTTTGTACATTTTTTTCATACGTTCTGTCGGGAAACACGCATTGGCCTCATCGATAACAGTTTTAACCTTCTCAGCACTTGATGCAGTGGGATCACGTTTTAAGATAACGAAAGAAGGGCCTGACAAAACATCATTCATTTTTGTTACATAATCCCTTCTATTCATAATAACAGTCGTGTTTCCTTTATCAGCTTTAGAAATTACTAAATTATTAATTCTTGATTTCGATTGAATCGATTTAAGTGCACGCATTTCAACTAAGTTATTATTTAAGTTAGAACAAGTTTCCTTCTTCAGAATAGTTGAGCATAAATATTTGGCCGCCATATCTGACCTAATGGCAATATCTACATCAATCGCAAGATTTTCTAAATTTTTCGTAGTTAATTTAATATTAGGACAATATTTTAAACCTTTATTTAATAAATTCATTTCGTTAGAATCAAAATTAATAGACGAAGTGTTCACAACGCGTTTAGCAAAAGTAATTTTATCAACATCAGCAACAGTAGTTTTAACACATTTAGAATTTTCAACGTAAACTAACCGAGTTAATTTTTGTTTCTGATTCAAAAAAGTTTTATGTACAAGGAAGTTAACATCATATCTAATATTATGGTCTAAATAATCAAATTCTAAAGGATGGAGTTTACTGGATAATAAAGAATGTATATGGAACAAGTAAACACTCACCGAATCTCTTACGTTGTACCATTTCTTCATTTCCAGTTTGATCCATGTACACTGAGCCAACTTGAGGGCTTTAATAGCCGCTGGAGAACTGGACTTCGCAGCATTCAATTTTGCTGGATTGAGCTCTACTGGTTTTTCCAAACTCAATTTTGAATCTTCATTACTGCTGATTTTGTTGCTTGTACATCATTGATTGGAAGCGGGAAAAACACCAAATCATCATTAGGATATTTACTTTGCTTAAATATTTCCCAAATTTTAATTGTGTTCATAATTGACATCGTTTGCCACTTAGATTTATTATTCTTTGATGATGATTTTTTAATTGTTATGGGTGTTAAGCATTTTAATCTTGTGTAATTATAATGTAATTTGTTAATCCTTTAAATTGTTAATAGTTGCTTACACCTTTTTATTTCAATTTAAATTTGTATAAATATCACTGTTTATGTATTTTTCTTATCAGTTGATAATGCTCGCGATGAGCGAAACCGGTCCTGATCTAATAAATTTTATGTGGAAAAAGTACTAAAAATGTTTTATTATTTTTATTATAATGCCATTCCACCAAGTATTGACAGTGAACACCTTAAAAGTGATTAATAACAACTTGTTCGCATGAAACAAATATTTAATATAAAGAAATATTTATTACAATAACAGCCATTGATTTATATTTGTTATTGTGATTTAATTTAATAATATACACGTTTTTATTATGTTTGGTATTTTTTTCGTTTATGAGTATGAAGAGAGAAAATACACCGAATACTAACAAAACTTACAAAAATGTTTCCTACGCTTTAACTCTTGCGGCTCGGAGACTAGAAAAATACTTGTCAGCCGATGGGGTTCTTTTTTGACTCCAGTGGCTTCCTCATTATTGGCCTTATTCTTATGAATTTCAAAAAAAGTAGTCCAAGGGCTTAAAAATATCTCTTTGCATCATTCCTCATACATTTTTTTATAAAAATCTGTGGTTTTTAATAAATAATCATATTTTAAGTTGCGCGTAAAAAAGACGTCATCCCAGCACACATATGAATTTACAACTGACGAGTGTTCTCAGCGTTCTAAGTTATCTTACGAACAATCGTTATCGCGGGCGCTTATCACCTGATAAGCGTTATCGCGTATTTATATAAACTACAAAAGGTCCAAAAAACTATGATATAAGAATACCTTAATTATAAACATTGTATCACCCATATTAAAATAGATATTTAAGAAAATGTTGGTATTGGGGTCGCATTTCTTGAGCTTAGAAACGGAAAAGTTAAGGAAGAAAATTTTCGAGGAAAATAAATGTAATGCCCAGGAGCCACACATCTTGATTAAACTTTTATTATCTAATATTATTAATCTCTGAAAATTTAAAATAAACGTCTGCGTTTGAATAACAATTAAGAGGTTAAATAATTCGATGCCTAAACATAATAATCGTTTAAGATTTACAGCTGATTTGACTGTATGTAAGTACTAAAAACAATACTCAAATATATGTTTAATCGTTAGAATTGTTAGAAATTGTTTATCTCACAACCTTTATTTGTCATCGTTTTTGACGTCATTATTTATGAATAATTAAAAAAATATAGCTCTACGTGTAATCCTCACATTAAAATAAATGACCCGAGTGTAGATCGTAAATCCATTAACAGTTCGGTTGCAATTAATTGCAACAATGTGGGGTTTGATGGCTGGGGTAAGCTTGTTGTGCCTTTTTGAATAATCCCATGTTTCGTGGATATATTACACCGGATTAAGAGGGTGGCATAGTTTTGTTTTGACATATGGGGTAAATGATAAGCACATCATTATCCAAATGCAAATTATTCTTTTATGCAATCGATTTCAATAAAATGGTACTTTACATCTTTATATATATTTAATCCGTGTCCGCCCTCAATGTGAAGCATATTATGGCCTCTTAATTGAGGTAGGTATCGCAATAGAAGATATTCTAATATAACTTTTTGTTACTCAGCCTGTATTAGTATAGGACTAGGACAAGTCAAGTAATTATTAATTTAACATTGAAAGGGTGAGAAGTAAGGAAGTTTTTAAACATGACAAACATCCATGCCTTCTAAAAGAAGTTTAAAAATCGATTGAAAAAATACTGATAAGTAAGATTATGTAAAATAAATATTTTTTTTATTTTTTATATTATTTGAATAACTGCCCTTGTTGAAGATTACTCTACTGAAGAGGTAAGTCTGGCTGGTTCAAGCCCTGGTAAGTTCAATGTATTTTTTCCCATTTTAATTTGAGATCTCAGTCAATTTGTGAGCATTTTATTCTTGAATTAATATTAGGTGACTTCAAAAATAATCTCAGCGAATTTTATCTCGATTGATATTTGAATTTCAAAAATTGGTGCATAGCAATCAGCTGTATGCCAAATATATTGTTTTTAAATTTTCAAACGATGACTCTTTTTTGTATTTAAAATTAGACAAACAAATATTATATTGCTCGATGTTCACAAATCTAATCGAAAATAAACTTATAAATATTTGGATTGAACATAATCTATGCTCTATAGAAGAAAAACAGATTCTTTTCGGATCGTCAGTTTTTTTTTAAATTATGAAACGGTTCAATCACACAGAGAAAACTCAAAACTATTTTCACGCGCCTATGAGTGACATAAAATACTACAGTATTCAAAGATATATCGTGAAATACCTCTCGGGCAGTCCATGTAGTACTATTTTGCAAGTAATTATTTTTAGTCAGTAATCTTAAGATAAGTTGTCTAAAAATACACTGCACATTATTTCGGCAAAGCAATATTAACCTTTTTTGAGAATAATAATTTCTTGTGAATTTCTTGAAACAAACACATAACTTTTTAAACAAGTAAGAGTTCTTTTTAGCCTACTTTTTAAACGCATACAGTTTTCGCGAGATAAATCGTGTTATATGAATATTTGTAACTGTCACGGGTCACAAATGTCCAAGAACAGATTTGATAAATGAGAAAATGCTTACAACTTTGACCTTTTCATTGTAATATTTTTATATGTGATATTAATATCATTAAATACATTATTATGTTGCTATATCAACAACCAATTACAATTTTGACTTCAAATCAGTTAATGTTTCTGTGGTCACATTACAGAATATGGCTACAGGTAACACAAATGATGTCCTCTGATGTTATCCGATTGTAAATCAGCCTCTAGTCATATGACAAGTGCAGTTCTAATAGTAATAGTTTCCAGATTCAGTTTAATAAACAAAGATATATTAATTACTGTGCGAGGTTATTTAGCGGTCTGCTGTGATATATGTATATTTGTAAAAACAAATCATCTAAATCAAAACACCATATTGATTTTCAAAACATTAAGCAGAATAAAATAAAATAAGTTTAGATAAAATAAACAATTGCTTTTTTGTTAATTAAGCTTTCATTGAAAATTCAAAGCTTATCAACTGTAAAAATAGTAACTGTTAAATGTCAAAAAAGAAATGAGGATAATAATTTATTACTCATCGTTAGTGTTTAATTGATTTGAAAAAAAAATCGTGCGCTTTTGAGTGACATGAATCATTTATTGAAAAAAAATAAGAGGCCAATGCATAAGCACGCTACGCAATGCATAATTTTATGGAAAAGAGTAATAAGGAATATTTTAATAAACTATGATGGTTTTAAAATCATAATAGTATAGATTTTATCAATTAAACGAGTATTAATCGTAAATTAATCACTTATTATTTTTTCTTAATTATCAATTTTACTGGAGACCATGTCAATCACCTTTAAGATACATAAATTAGCAGCTGGTTGATACATCATTGCTTGCATATTTTTTATAATAATAAGGACAATATTAATAAGCCTCGTGAAAAAATCATTATGTACATATTGCTTAGGTCATATTCATTTATATTGTAAAACTATCGTTTAACAAAGCTAGCGTATCGACACAAGAAAAAATACCAGTAAATTATTGATTGAATTTTTATGCATCAAAATTTTCATTCTCATGTTTTACTGATAGTAACATGGCAGTGTGCCAAAAATATGATTGAAAAAAGCTTGTGCAAATATGGAAGCTTTTATGATTAAATTATAAAAAGATACCGCCGCATGATTTTTTACTAGTAGTCGATATTCACATAAAATAATATTATACTCGTTTAGCTGAAATGGTAGACTTTTAGTTGTATTTTACTATATCATAAACATGTATTCTGAAGAATGTCATGAATATGTATAAATATTTCCTTCCTTTCCTTATTTTGCTATAAAATTTATTTCTTGAAGATGTGTTATCGCTTAGAAAAAATGGTTTTCATATTGTTAAATCTATAATACACACAATTTTTCAATACAGAAATGTATCAAATAAATCAACAATTGTTTTTTTTTGTCGAGCAAATGTGATGATGATTCAGTTTAACTTTATTTATTTCTTGAATGAAGTGCCTATAGTTGACGTCGGATAGTTCATATGAGTAAATTGATTTACTTATGAGCCCTCGCGAGGTGAAGTGAGCCAACTATTATGTAATAAAATTATATTTTTTTCTTGGACTTTTAAGTACAGTCACGACTTTATCTGGTATTTTGGTGTATTGCATATTTTTCGTTTAAGGAGGTAACACTATTTATTTGCATCAACTGATGTTACTTTTAGGATACTTTAAGACGTGTAGAATATTACAACGCATCCAACTTTTTTTCTAAACTATCACTTGGCTCACTTCACCTCCAATGGTCCCATAATAAACTATATTTCGCAATACTTTTCTACAGTTTTTCATGACGCCACGAAGCTAGTCTAGCCGCGCTTAAGCGTGTCTGATCAGTATCTAGATATTCTTTGTTCATAATATCTTTATTATAATTAAATTAATAATATAAATATAGGGGCCCTTATTGTTTATTATATTTAAACAAAAAAGATGTTCACATGTAGACGTTATTTCTATAAAGCTTTTGGAAAATTTATTTTCTTTTGAACAAGTAATATATAAAAAAATATTGCATACTCATTTTTCCCCTTTTCAAGTTTTTTTTAATGTCAATTACTGTATACTTATGCATTATAATTAAAATTAGCTTTAAAATATGTTTGTTAAAGAGTAAAAGATGCAACAAAAAAAGTTAAATATATTATAAATCCTTTGGAATTGAAATGTTTTAGTATTGTGATTATTTAACTATAAAGTATGTTAAGTTACCTATAATGTAAATAACATTTATAATATTAATATACGCATCATAAGTTTTCCTAAATTTATAGATTTTTAGAATTGACAGATTGTGTAATAGTAACAAATTGTAGGCAGATATTTAAACGGAGTAATAAGTTTAGTTAGTGCATTAGCAATCGTTGCAAAGCACTATGTTCAAAAAATAATTAGAACAATAAGGCCCGTTCAAACATTAAACAAACATTGTTCACATGTGTTCGAATGAAAATAGCCAAACGAACAGTAGATATTTATTGCCTAAGTACAGGCGGCGACAGTAATGCACATTATAACAGGTTGTTTCGAACAACTCGTTGAAAACTTTTACATTGTGTACGTATGCTTTGTCATTTTTCAAAGTAATATTATATTTATCTCTACACCGAGAATATCGCAATAGTTCCACATTCTCCAATATATAGATAATTGATTTGTTTGATTAGTAAAATTTATATTCCATATTTTCATTTAGGAATTTGGAAAATAGGGAGAAAAACTAAGCATGATTTTTTAAAATCAATCGTAGCTAGCTTGATATTTATTCTGAAAGCAGTAGTGGACTAAAACTTTGGAAGGCCCCAGGCACAATACAATTTGGAAGCCCTGTTTTTCATATAACTTGAAAGCGTTACAAAGTTCCATGTAAAATAAAAAAAAATATATAGAAAACTGAATTTTAAATAGGCTTATATTTTATCAACCAGTATTTTCATAAGAAGAGCGGCAAGTATTGTCAAGTATTGTCAAATTTCCACCGTCGTCTTTGTAATTACAAAAATTACTTAGTTGGTGTTTCAATTTTTTTTTTGTAAGTATTTTCATATTCCAGACAGTTTTTCGCAAAACTTAAAGGACGAAGGTGGCAGTGCCAATTTTTTTATCTCAACAAACAGCCGAATTACGACGACTTTTGTGATAATAGTTGACAATATTTGCCGCTTTTCCTTAGAAAATACTGGCTGATAATTTTATTATTAGTTTTATAATGCCAACGTATAACAACAAAACTAAGAATTTTACAATTTAAAAAGTCTAAAAGTTCAAAAATTTTAAATTTTATTTGATTAATATCATATCATATGAAGATCTTTTGTAAATTAAGCTAAGTGATCACGCATTTATAACCTGTGGAATAAAACCACCCTGTTCAGTGCATATGTATGAAAATCACTACAATCACGCAACGCTATATCGGTGTTACCCTTTTTACTGACGCATTAAAATTTAACAGCCCCCTTTTCACACTCGCATTGTGTATTGGGATAAATGCCTCGTAATCCTACGCGGGAATCAGCATTTTTTACATCGGGAATTAACGCGATTTCTAAATGCAAAATCTGTCAAAAAAGGGATTTCGTGTAATTTGAGAAACGATTTTACTAAGGATGATCATTCGTTTTTAAATTGCATTATATGTACATGCTTTCTCAGTCTTTTTTATTTTTTTCTAAAAGGAACTTAAATTCTTATTGCAATCGCACAGTAATATTCTTGATTAATTATTTTTTGCAATGAACAAGTTATCCAAGTAGAACACTATATTTCTTAATGGTATACTTCTTTTTGGAGTATTAGTCTACTTCATTACGAATTTCCCTTAAAAAAAATGAGAAAATATTTGAGAAAGCTGTAATGAAAGAGAAAACTATTTTCTGTTTTTTCTCAGTGGATGGGCGCCTGAGAAATAGGCGGCGCCCTACACCACCCATAATAAATCATACCAAAAACCAATATCGGATACACTCTTACCACTTCTCGCTGATACTTGTGCCAAACAGCCCTTTACAAATTTATCACCTTATGGTGCGGGCGGAATTATAGCGGCGGCTGACAAAAAGGCGACGGCATGAAAAAAATAACATACATCAATTCTCGTGCAGCCGAAAACATCGTGTTGGTTCAATTACTACTTTAGAAGATTTAATGTTTTTCAAATATAGCTGACTTCAAATGTTTTAAATCATACCGTTTTTTAATTACGATTTTTTTTCGATTGAAATTATTAATTTTAGTTGCAATTGAATTTAAAATTGTCCTATTTATCATATTTATTGATTCTAACAAAAATATATCTAGACTTGATCGGAGCCTTTTTTTTATTATTTAAATAGAAAAATATTTGATATCACCATTGATTGTTGCATGGAATTTTTCCCTAGAGAAAACATTTATTGGAGCACTTTTATTTTTATGTTTGCATGTTAACCTTTAACTACCAAAAACGTCTTTAGGCTCACAGTTTTCTGTGGACGGGACGCCGGTCATACAAATTATGCGTTTTTAGATGCTCCGCTTTAAAAAGGATTTTACTAACCCAAATCAATTATTTTAACAAACAAATATGTCAAACACACGCCAGCATTGGCGCACTCTACATTTATTTGGTGTTTTTTTTTTATAAATAAACTTTCATACGTTTTCAATGACGATATATTTATAAGGTTTTATTTTTTAAATAAAATTCGTGGCGTGCTAGGTACCGCCGCCATACGTACACTTTGTGGCAGTTAAATAGTTAAGTGTTTCTAAAAAGATATCAAGTGGTTGATTAGTATTTTTTTTTGTACCAACCAATTCTCCCCATTTTTATAGGGTAGTATATTTATATATTTAAAAAAAATCTCCCTAAGTGCAGCCTTACAATCGTAACAAACATACACCTCAATCGTTAATCAAGCATTTAATGTCGAGGTTTTGCAAATCATAAAATGTTTTTTTATGATTTGAGGCAAAGAATACAGGGTACATTGTCTGTTGCCCGCAGTTCCCTCATATGGAAAGAATATGGCCAAAAACAGAAGATGAAATTCTTTATCTGAGAAACTACGATGAAATAAATGGAATATTTAGAATAAAACAATTTTATAAATGAATATTTTAAATATTCTAGTTTTATTGATGTGTTTCATTTGAATCAACTTTCTTTTAATTAAAGCCCATCACTTTTACCAAAAGTTGACAACAAAATAAAATATTTTTTTCTAAAATATTTAATTTAGACAATAGATACATGAAGAATTTAAAATGAGTGAATAGTATAAATGATATTTTTAAATATTACTTCATGAAATATAACCGCCCCTGCATATACAAGAGGTGCATTGATCGAATGCAACATTGACCGGCCGCCACTGACAATAAGTATAGGTGTTTATTTTTTTGATTAATTATTTTACGATAATAAATAAGTTAGTTTGAAGGTTTACCTCAATGAGGTGAAATATGTGTAAGCAGTCAGTGAAATAACAAATATGTCATATTTTAATTTTAATTTTATATGAGTAGTACCGACGAATCTAACGATTTTTTTTTCGTTATTTTATGTAAAGAGCTACTAGTTACAGTAATATTTATACATCTCAGCATGTAGATTTAAATCAACAAAAAAATGATCGTAACAAAACTATTGAAGAGAAAAAAAAATCCTTAAACCGTTTCCATATTATTTCCTCGTTGGTTCGTTTTCTTATTAGTGTAATTGGAGAATTTCTTTATGATTCTATGTATGCTAAGATTTGGGTAAGAAATATCGTAGCAATATACGTTAGTAATGCTTGCCGGTTTACCCTTTTTAAATGAAATCATATGTTATGTAGATATAGTTTGTTTGCATGTTTCAGAGTAAGAAAAAACAGAAAATAATATGATTTTAAAGTTCTGCAATCATACCGACGATAAAATCTCTACAATGACGCTCTAAAAATCATGAAACACACTAATGAAAAATAAGCAGTCCAAATTTTCGTTAGAGATATTTTTGTTTTTTTTTCTGATTTGAAAAGAACGTAGCACCGCTACATAGCGCAGATATTGTCTGTATATTTGAAAATAGAAAATGTGTGGTTTACTAGTTAGAGAGAAAAGCTCTCATCTTGGAAAAGCTCGACGTTTCTTTGAATAGACAGCAAATATCCTCTCGGGCGTAAGAATCGTGAACATAAAAGAACGATGTGCATATTGCAATTTTCTTTGTCTCTAGAAATTTCGCAATATCACTGTTGTTTTGTGATAATGTACATAAGCAAAATTAAGGTCATTCGGTAAAACATTGGAAAGACGATAATCTACTTAGCTGATGCTAGATGACTGAAAAGTCAGTGCCAACGAAAAGAACAACTGCCAATAAAGAGTCTTAACAGTGCATAATATGGTTCAATCAGATCAGACTATATTGATTTTATTTATGATGAGACATGAGTACCAATACAATGCGAAATAAGAAAAAAATGTATCTACGCGTGTAATGTTTTCTGAAATATTAACGAAATAACCATTGAGTTGACAAAATGAAGATTTTTATTTTACTATCATTTTCTTTTGCCACTAATTACCCAAAATCATGAGAAATTCTTTTTTTAAAGTGTACATAATTACAAAGTATAGTAGTGACCATTTTTAAATTTGCAATGGCTTCGAAACTTTGGGTGATTATTGATTACAGATAATTTACATTTTTAGTACGGTTTCTTCATTATAAACATACAATTGCCATGAACGCTTTCCATATATAATAAATTTTCGAAGGTTAATTTGTTGAATTATTCTTATTATGTTTATTTAAAATATATTGGCGTGACCATCGACTACAGCCATAATTTTAATAAAAATGTTTGCCCGTAGTGAAAAATTGCCGAAATATTTAAAATGACATTTAAATTCCATAAATATTTAAAGTATATTTTCCTTCTCTGTTCCGTAAGTACTAAATAATCTGTTAAAGACATTGTATTCCTATCATAAATCGTGAAAAGATACATGAAAAATTATATTAAGTTAGTGTAAATGTTGTTACAGATTTTTTTATCATTTTTTGAAGAAAAATATATTTAAATAAATCTACTTTATCATGAGAGATCTTTTATGTAAAAATTCAGAATTTGTTGTACAAGAAAGCACACAACAAATTAGTAACTTGAGTTTAAAATTTTTGGCTGACGTTACGTTTTACACAAATTCTATATCGTATGATTTTTACGTAACGTCACGCTGTGATTTATGGTCGTTAAAAGCGTTCTCAACATGTTTAAATTTCTGAATAAAAACGCATAAAAAACAGCTTAATCATTCTGAATTACTTTTAACTGCACTTTTATCGCGTAGCCGCCGGTACATGAACATTGGCTAGACGCGCATCTGCAGTATTCGCTGAATCATCATTAAATTCTAACCAGATTATTTCATTAAAGTCTCATTAATCACCCGACGCCTATGATCTAATTTTACTATCTCCCGTCAAAGCGTACTCACGAAAATCATGCTCAACACAAATAATAATCTCACAAAGTGTCGTTTTCATATTTACATGAAACGTTTTCAATTTAGTGATTACATACCTTGTTCAACTCAAACGCAAAGTAGTAAGCAAGCGGAATACTGATTTATGAAGAAGAACACTATTGTGTCTACACAAGTACAGAGTTATACTAACTACACACCCACTGGCTTAAATTTTCTGAGAATTTATGCTTAGTTTTTTAATGAGATAATAATGTATAGTTTCTAATGAAAATTTGTCGATCATTATTCTTACAAACAGATTAGTTCAAAAACATTTTCAGTGTACTATATTAGTAAAATTTTAGATTCAATTGTAACACTTTAAATTTTGTTATAAAATCTTTTTTATAATGTTTTACACATTTGAGTTTTCAAAAGAAAAAAAATACAAACACTATCATCGTGAGAAGCTGTTATTTTTGACAATGACTCTGTACTATAATAGTTATCAACTGCGTAACATAACCTTTTGGAACTGAATGTGTTTATTCACTATATGTGCTGGTTCCTTGTTGGCTATATAAAACCTAATATTTGACTTTACTTTTATCTTAATTTATTGTATGTATATGTACAATATTAAAAGTCAAAATTTAATATTTAGCAGACATATTTCTGCTAAATGAAGTTTGGTTATTTTAAAAAGATCATTTACAATTGAACGGTACAATTATTTATCTTAATCAAAATATATTATACCATTATATATATTTGAGGTATTTGTACAGTTCTACTGATACTGAAAAAACTTTATCAGAGTATTTATTTTTATATTTGTGGCAATGTGGGTGTAGACTTAATACATTAATTGTTCTTATTTATGTTTGTCATTGTCAAGTAACTCTGAACCTACCATTCTAATTAATCGTTGGTTTTAAAATTTTGGGTTTGAGAAATGATCCAAACACGGCAACAAATATAAACGGTATGAGAAAAAAAGCTGTCAAATCTAGTCCTCATCTATCCAATTGATATCTTTTCAAAGAGTTCCTAAGTTTTAGCTAACAGTTTCAACATACTTATAACATAAATTACATGTCGAATTGTGAAGAATAAAATGATTGTGAAGAGATTTTAATGACTTTCATGGCCTAATACGTCTTTGGTATTATAAAAATTGGTATCTGGATAGGTACAGTTGGTCAAAAGCGAATTGAACCATCAACCACGGTAGCCATTTTGAGAAAAACGTGAAAAAAAAAGCAATACTTATTAGTAAAATGTATGTGTGCTTTAAAATATTGTGAGTCACAAAGAATTCGTCAAATGTACTGAGTAAACATTTTGTCACGTGACTTTATATCCGACGAAACTTTTAGAGCAAAGAAGCGAAATTTGTTTCTGAAGCGAATTAAAAAAATACGATTTTCTATACATTAAAAACAGATTCGTTACTAAAATATCAGCTCACAAGCTGAAAAATTCTCTATGATTTTGCATTCATAGATTGATAATTTTATTTTGTTTAAGATTGCTTCCTTTGATTCTGACCCCCTTATGTTTTTTATATCTTAGTTAATGTTTAAAATAAAACATCAAGTTGTTTTACAAACAACAGAGAAATCTAATTTGACGTACAGATATGTGAATGTTTCATTTAATAAAAATATTCAAATGAAATTGTTCAACACTAACATGATTTATATGTGTATAATTTTTTAAGTAGAATTCTTGCTGAATACGTACATTCTGATATCCTAGAATTGCAGAGTGAATGGATGCTTACAATATAGATGTTTCCTTTTTGTGTTCGCAGATTTCTCATAAATGGAAGCATTCAACTTTAAATGGGATTTTTAATATGCACACGTTGGGGATGAAAAGCAGAGTGCATTTAATGGAAACTTTCTGAATTGAAGGTAGCTCTATATTAATTTCATATCATACACACGACTGTACGCAGACTGGCAAAGTTATCGTTTACGAACATTTTATTTTTTCTTGAAATTTTCGCACATACATACAAAGTAGATTCTATACAATTTTAGGTCGGTAACTTATTTTTGGAATACGTATTGTCGAGTTAATTTTGAATATTTTGATACTCTTTTGATTACAAATCAGAGTAAGAAGATTTTTGGTGCATCTCATTTCTCAATATTTTATTTTAAATGAAAACTGGTTGTAAATATGTTACACAATTTTGCTGGCTAGCCTTACCCCGGAAAATTGTGAAGCAATGCAGAATATAAGAAATAATTTGCTTAAACGATATTAAATTTGTCGTCGTTTTTTTATATACTGTAGTCCGTTTTCACACACAGATATGTTCGTTTCGTCAAGTGGCATAAAAACAGTTTTCTTTCCAAATGTTTGTTTTGTATTCAAGTATACCTAGATACATGTCAAACTTATAGACTAAATCTTTGTCATAGACCAATAAAAGCAAACAGCTCTTCATAACATCATAATATTTAAAATATATATCCTCTAATTTATGAATAGAATCAGTAAAAAAACATGTTGCGCTTTTCAAATAAGTGTTACCGAATACTATAAACTATTTGATTTTTCAAAGGAGTCTATTTCCATCTGATTTTCCCGGCTTAATCCCGCAAAAAATACCTGTTTTTTTTCCTTCTCACATCGCTAATGACAACCAGTGGAATAAAAAAGTTGTGATATATTTTTTGCATTTGATATGCCTTTAGGGCGTCCTATCCCGGGATCTAGTCCAATTTTGTGATCCTAAAATTCCAGAATTGTGATAGTACTAATACCAGGGTTTCGGGATCGAGAAAATTTGAGAAAGTTGCGCGAGTGCTAAAAACAAAAAAGTCTCGCGTCTTTTTATTTTAGGAATTTCACAAATTCCTGATTTTTTGAAATCGACAATTTTTTATCAAAAATCCTAGAATTTCAATATCACCGAGCAAAAATTTCTCAATCCCAAATTCCCGAATTAATGCAAAATTTTATGTTGAATATTGAAACCCAGGATTAGATACATTGTCAAACATGGAATGCCGGGATAGTGAAAAGGGCCCAGGATTGGATGTCTCAATGCCAAGAAGTAAGAAACTCACTTTTCTAAAAAAAAATAGAAAACTATCAAATGAAGGCAATTTGAAGTATAGAATAATATGTAAAGCAAACAGTCTCTAAAAAAACTTCAAATATATTTAATCATTACTTGTTAATGAAGTTTGCCCTGTCATCTTAGTTAATAGACAGCTAACAATCCCTTGTAAGTAAGGGGTTGTAGGGAATATCGGCCTTTGGTGCCGCGACGTGTGGTAACGCGTTCGAATGCCCCGACGTTAGAACCAAATTCCCGCATTCCTTCGAAGGCAGTTCGCGCCCAAATACCTGTGTTATTGCATAACTTAGCCACATCCGCCAGTCTGAGACTCTTGGGGATCTCCCGTCCATGTGCATATCTATTATACATTATTATATAGCAGCAATAGGTCGGCGAATTATGGAGCTTCCAATTCAATTGATGGTTAGTTTACTATTAAATAACAATTGATACACTATCAAAGGTTAAACCAAGTATTGTAAAAAGACACAACTCATTGCTAAGGCAAATTTGGTAAACTCAGTTACACCTATTACTTAACAACACATTTTATCATTTATATAGAGAGATTAATTAAATGAATTTTTTGGCTTTATTGGGTAGCTTTTGTTTTTTAATACTCATTTTTAATCGTTTATTTATTGTTTTTTCACAAATTTTATAAAATTAAAATTCTACCACATGTATTTAATACAGGGGTGGGCTGGAAGGGGCTCGAAAAGGCTCGTGTGAGCCCCTTGTTAATTTAAGACAAAACAATATTCTCAGATCACAATGGTATACAACTACAATTTCTGATTTATATATTATCTACGACATCTTCAGTATACACAGTAGTACAATTTTAAACATTTACATTGATATTTTTACAGTAAATTGTATATTGTTACATATTATTAGTACATTAAGTAACAATCGATTGCTAATTTAAGTATTGCATATAAATGCATAGGAGTGATAAAAAAATCACTCCTTCCCCATAACACCGAGAATTCCTTTGAGGTTAAGCGAGCTTCTTGAGAACACATTGGCAGCCCACCGCTGGTTTAATATGTTAACAGTATTTGAATTTGGATTTCCCTGTTATCCGGCTTCTAACTTGACAGTGATTGTATACTTATTTCTGAATCCAAAAAAAAATATTTATTCTACTTTGAGTCGACGAAGATATTGAATGGAAAACATTTACTCCATTGATTGAAGTTTTTAGATATCAGCGTTAAATAAACTCACGACCAACGCAATGCCACTTGGGAGGCCATATGCTATTGATTGAAAATTATGATAAGTTTTATATTTGTACGAATTTACCAAAATATGAAAGTGTTTTTGCTATAATAAACTAATATTTTACGTACCAGGTACGCTGTAAAGCAAAATATAAAACGATTTAGTAATGCTTCCTAAAACAATGAACGGCTTGTTGCAAGACTCTGAAGGGGATGTTTTATGCCCTGACGTGGAAACAAATTTATTTGGTTCATCACGACAGCTTGTTTTATTAGTTTTCACTGCTTTTCAATCTTACTGCTTAATAAATTATTATAAAAGTAAAATGCCTAAATTTAATAAAGACTATATAAAATACAATACTAGACAGCAACATTCATTATTTGAAATAAAACACCTATCAGTAAAACGTCATTTCGAAAGGCTATTTTATTCTGATTACAAATTTAAATAAAAAATGTATTTGGTTACTTATCTTTTTGCAAAAAAAAAGATAATTCAGGATTAAATTGAGTATAATAAATAAAGGCTTGGTATTAAAAATCAAAACATTCATTTTTCATATTATTGCGATACGAATGCCAAATATTCTAAATACATCCCTACATATATAAAAAAATGGTAAGAAATTGAAATTTGCTCACATTTTAAAATTATTAATACGATATGGTTTGAAAGAACCAATCGGCAACCTTTATTTTTATGGTTTAATAGTACATCTCGCTTATTAAAAAAGTGCTTCTTTTTACTACACGAAAAAATGTGTTTTCTGCAATTTTTTCAAAAACCATTTTTTGTGAATGTGAGTTATATTACTTAGAATCATAAAAAACACAATTATTTAGCGTCTCAAATATCACTGACTATTTAAAATATTATGAAACATCCTTTTTAAGATTTTCAGTAAGAATTATTCAATTTGGATACTTAAACAACTATCCAATTAACTCTCCTAGTGAGTATTTAAATATCCATTCTTCAAATGTAACATTGGTATAAAAAGGATTAGAGAAAACGTTTTCTCATGCCAAACATTGACATCAAAGAAAAGCAGCAGTCGTACTTGGCACCCACCGAGTCAATATTTAAATTGACTTCGCCAAGAACAAGCGGCATTTTGAATTAATTGTATTTACCTTCCTTTGGCCTGAAGGACTACCAACAGAACATCAAAGCCAACACACAGGCACTCACCACTGCCATAGATAAACTCAAAGAATTAAAGCAACCAACTACGAACGGAAATTTCGACATATTTGTATGTGGTTTGAATGCATAAAAAAATATTTAAAAAAGCATTGAAAACCAACGCTCCGGCATGTTTTCCATTCAATCACTTATCCTGAAAAATATAAACGTAATGCTGGTTATTATAATAGGTAACCATCTATTTTACATTATATTTCCAACCAATTTTTGAAAGAGAAAAGCTACAAGGTACAATTAAATGAAAACTTTAAATGAGGCCGAATTTCAGTAAAATTTAAAACCATTTTTCAAACGGTTTTAGCGCTAATGCTTTATCACGGTTAAGACTCAATCTCATATAAGATAATTGTATTTATTTATATTAAAGATATTATGAACAGGGAATATCTCGATATTACTTTTAAGCGAGGCTAAACTAGGTTCGTGGCGTAATAAATAACTGAGAAAAGTGTTAAAAATTATAGTTTAATATGTGACCATTAGAGGCAAAGTGAGCCAAGTGATATTTTAGAGAAAAAAGTTAGATGCGTTGTAATATTTTACACGTCTTAAATTATCGTAATAGTGAAGTTACCTCAGCTAATACACACTGCAATAGTGTTATCTCCGTAAAATAAAAACATGCAATCCACCAAAACACTAAACAAATATGTGATTGTACTTTAAAAGTCTAAGAAAAAAGTTGTATCATTTTACTAGTTGGCTCACTTCACCTTTTGAGGGCCCAATGTTATCCGTGCCAATTCTTTGATTAAAAATTAAAATAAACGAATGCTCAACATACAACGTTATACTATACAATATGTTAATTTACCGTTATATTATTATATTTTTTTTTTAAATATTATAATATATATTTTACTAGGTTTTAGATATTTCAGTGAGTTGATAAGGTACCGTAATTTCAAGTTTTGAAAATCAGTATGTATGACACAATACCAAATATTTGATATTGCGAAGAATTTCTAGTAATAAATTTTGCGATTATAAGCACATTTATTTTTGATGATAATATTACAGTATGCTTTTGTGAATCAACTTTTTTATTAAATTACTCTTGTCAGTATGGGTTACCACTCAAAAAACAGGACGGTTACTTTTACTATTTATCAGTTAAAAATTAAGGACTTATAATTTGACATTATGTATTATGAATGTTATAGTTCTCAATTTAGCTTTGCTACTGAAAAAATGTAGCAAGTTAAGTTTTTCTTGTAGACTAACCAAATTGGAATGACATTATATATTATTTTGATATAACTTAAGTCTATAGGATATAGCAAAGTGGCAGTGCCTGGTTTCAAAATTCACATTAGTGATATGAGATGAAAGTATACCGGTATATGAAAGCAACGTGCGCCAAATCTCATGGGGACCAATTAGGAAGTATGTTATTGCAGGAGAAAGATGCACTATGGATGCATTGAAAAAAAAGGCAATCATTATAAAGATTTAATAAATGATCAAAGCTTCTGCAAATACACAATTTTTTAATGTATATAATATCACTTTTAAATACGAACTGTCGGGTCCATGTTGCAGTGATCAACTCACGGGGTCGAACTCCAGCACGAACAGCATTTTTTTCAATCGATTTATTCATTTTTCTTGAAATGCATGGGTGTTTGTGATTTATAAAAAAAAATCACACCTTTTAAAGCCTATAATGGTGAAGCGAGATCGATATGCAAACCACTAGTCTTAGCAAAACCCAATCCTTCTATATCTACTCTTTTTTTTTAAAAAAAATTAAGCATCAGAGTATGTAACAAGCATAATTATTAAAATCATTTTGACTGAATTGTATATAGGAGGCCACAGAAGAAGTGGGCAACAGCAGATGATGTTATTTTCATAAAATATATCTATCAATACACTTTATGGCAAAATACCTACGCTATTACAAGACAATTGTGCCAAGATAATGAATGATAATTCTAGGCATGATAACTTAAAAACGGTATACAATGATAAATATTTAAAAAAAAAAAATATTCATTTGTACTACTTTCGCTTTTATTTAAAAATATCAGGACTGGTTTCGCTCATGACGAGCATTGTCAAATGATAGGAAAATACAACTTTGCAGTGTTATACAAAACAAAATTTAAAAACAATAACGGTGAAATAATCAATCGGTATTGAAAAAAGTTTACAATATATAATCAGTTGATAATGCTCGTCATGAGCAAAACTAGTCTTGACCTTTTTAAATAGAAGCGGAAGTAGTACAAATATTTTTTTTTTGTTGTTGATATAATGCTTTCCACTAAATGTTGACCCTAAAAGTGATAAATATTTGATAAAGATAGCTTCATTAATTATGATAGATTATTTTTTTATTAATTTAAGTTGCAATCGTTTCAGACTTTTATTTTAGCATGAATGATGAAAAAATAAAATTTATAAAACCCTCTGCCTAAACCTATGCTGGATGCTAAGTTTTTTTCGGTTGACTTTTGGAGAAAAGCTGTTTCTTATTATACACCAACAAATATAACCCGCTGGATACGAAACTTTATGCCACACAAAACAGCGACCGAAGTTTCACGTTTCCAATGAACGCGTCCAATTAGGAAGCATTGAATGTAGAAAAAAAACCGATAAAACTGCCGGATTGGGTACCAGTTACCAATTATTTTGTCCTGAAGTCTGTAATGGCAAAATAGGCATACTACTATTGCACGAAATTGCATTTTTTCTATTGAGACTCAGTAGATTTTTTATCCGCTTGTTGATTGTTTCTGTTTCTTTCTGCTTACGAAGAATAATACCAATCGTTAAGTTAATTTACCGACATAATGATTATTTTAGAATTTTGTATGCATTGAAAGTAAATTCTATAATATCAGTCAATATTTAATAGATAAATATAATACATGCTTAGATTTTAAAAGTATTTATTTATAACAAAAAGATGGGAGAATAATATGCAAAACTATAAATTCAATTTCAAATTTAAATCGTTCAAATTATGTACGTTCACACCGATTTTGTCACTAATATTGAAATTTCACCAAGCACCTTCAGTCGAAATCTTTAATTTAAAAAATCTTAATTTCGTTGGTTAACGTGAATCCCAGAGTTTTGATTTACAATACGATCAGCATTTTATCAATCAATTTATAGATTTCTGTTCAACGACATGGATTGTTGTGATGTCAAAAATTTACCCTTCCAATACTTATATAACGGGGCACAGCGAGAACGATTATAAAACCTCAAACCCTGCCCTAGTTCTATTTTACTATTCCTACACTTCGAGAAAAAAATAAGTTGAGCAACTGAGTACCTAGAGAGTCGTTGAAAAAATCTTCTGTTGAGATACTTTTACAAGGAAGCCATATGCTTCGCACTGGAAGCGGACACAGATTTTTTAAAAGTCATATAGAAACATACCTACAATATTTTTTGAAAAACATTATTCAACAAATGAAGCTGTATTATTGTTTTACGCTGTTTTTAAACGGCTTATTTAGTGATTTGCGGCATTATCACCATATTTTTTTAACTCTCTTAAAAATGTGAATATATCACAATCTTCGTTTGTTCAGTTGAAATATTATAATGATGCAAAATAATATAGTATATCGGATAAAAATATGATAAAATATTATATTCCCTGGCTTATATTTTAACGACGTGAAGTAATCTCGTGGGAGATACATAATCCCCTAGGACCGAGTTAGTCGCAGACGGTAATACCATTAGGGAAACAAGTGTCATACTTTTTCTACTACATTGAATAATATTGCACAAATATATACCATCTCATTACTCATCCATATTTTCAGATTGTAGTATTATAATTTTAGCCCTTAGCAAATGAAATTTGAGAATAGCCGAGCTATTCTTTTATATTTCACAAATTAATGACTCTACAAAAAATGTATATAAATATAATTATCATTTTTGCCACTAAAACTCTTTATTGGAGACAATAAATTTGTATCGTGATATCTAATACTTGAAATCGAAAAATGGTGTCACAAACGAGAATTTGTGTGGAGAAGTAATCTCCCAATGAATTATCTAGCTATTACTTAAATTTGAATCTGATCCAGAAGTAGATACATCAACGCGGACAGTGAGGATGTCTTTGCCCAAAGATTTTCAAATATATTGTGGCGCAAAAAACGGATTTCATTCTCCGCGGCTTGTCATTTGTTCGTGTTTAGTATTTGCGTAGATAACTCGCCTCGCTTTTAATTCTTCCATAAAATTAATTTCCCATAAAAAGGACAACGTTATACGTTGATGGCTGAAACCAAAGTATTCCATAATATTTCTACGGACGCATTGATGGTACTGGTTGGTATGCTTCCGTCAAACATGCATAGTCAAGTTAGAGACGCAGCAATAATTCTGCATGAGGGTGTCTCAAATCCCAGGTGGAGGGAATTCCTTCTCTGCCGCCTCCTAAACTAACTAGTACGTTAAACTCTTAAAGCATATATAACCTTGACGCGCGGTATGAATATAAATGTTACTATGGAAAGTCGACAGAAAGCAGAATTGATGGATTCTTTTTTCCAAAAGTAACCAAACCTATAAACTCTATCCAAAAATATAATGTGGCAAATAAAGATAACCAAAGTTTTGACTCCTGATATCTGGACCAGCCAATTCATAACTGGCCGTTGTTACTTTGCTGCCAAGTTCGTTTAGCTTAGCCCGTTGATAATATAATGTTGCAATACGATTTAGTATTCTGATCACATTTTTTAGAAATATTCAGACACGAACATGTAGATGGAAAAAAGTATTCAAGATGATTATTAGTTGGATTCATCAGTCATGCCGAGTTGGCTGCATCTAATGAAATTTACAATGCATTTCGTGGTGTCCAATGAAAAGCGAATGGAACTTTATTCACAAATGCTCTTTAATTTACCTTATTAAAATTTAAATTAACATTTTGCGCACTGCAGTGCATGCAAATAATTCTTGAGAATTTTTCCTCGGTACATCCCTGGGAGAAATTTGAACACGAAAAACGTTGTTACGCTGCGAAATACAACCAGTAGAAAGAGTGTGTAGCCGTAGTTTGTGGCGTTGGGTGCAATGTTGAATACCTTTGTGAAATTTAAAATTTCCCGTTGTTGTTTCATTCTTTTAAGATGAATGCAGTAATTCAACAGAGTAACACAGCTACCAAATGTCATTTTGTAGATATGTATGTAAAAAAATCTCGCAAAATGTTAACTTTAGATACGTTGTTATTTACTTCATAATTATTTTAATCTAAAGAAACATTTATGAAAAGTATCTTACTGCTTTTTATTTAATATCAATAAAATTGAATTATTTTGCGTTGTATAGAAAAGAAAAAAAGGGAAAATATTAGTTGTTATTTCATTGAAAGCTATCCCTTCTTTATTACTAAGTGTCAAATGCATTTTCCCAACCATGAAATAGATTAAAGAATGTTGCCAACACTCGATCTTAGAATCATATTAACCATGAAATATTGTTTGAATATAAATAGTATGCACAATAAAAAACTATTTTTTTCTATTTGGTACATATTTTTAATGAACACAAAAATTTATGGAATATGACTTGTATCATATAAATTTAAATTGATAAAAAAACATTCTTAAAATAAAATGTATCGGTTATAGTTTTATAAACAACAATCATTTCACAGTTGGACAGCTAAAAGTTCTAGTTCTAGCTCTATTCCATTATTTCGCCACAGGTAGAACAAAAATAATACCAATTTTAAAACAAATATTAATTTTTCAATTGATTTTTATTAATAATATATTCACACAGATATACTGAATGTATAAATATTTTTTTCAGCGTCATATTATTGATATCGCTTTGCTGCCGATTAAATCAAAAATTCAGGAAGGCAATAAAAAAAATCGATCGCTCATTACCAGACAATGGAAGCTTATCTCCTTAATTCCCTTTCAAATACTGTGTATTATAGTTAAATGGATTTCCAATGCTACTAAATCCCCACATCCGCCGGAATAATCAACTTTGCTACTGATAATTTCGGTATATTACCACAGTAGGGTGACATTACTTTTGTGAATAAGTTGACTTTTGTAATAAGACTTGAATAGTAAGTAATGTTTTTTTTTACATTTGAAAAAGCATTAAAATATTTTACAGAGTAATTGTTATCGTTTTGCAAATTGTAATTACGTTAAAAAAACGACTATTGTTTTAATTACTATTTATCCTATAAAAAATTATAGTAACTGAACAAACACATTGAAATTGTTAAAACTATTTTTTTAATGGAATTTGTTATTTTAAATAATTCGAACATTTTTTATTAATTCATGTCCTCTCCTAATATAAAGCCTACAACCTACTGATCAACAAAGGTTTTTCTATGTAAACTTCTTGTTACTCAGTTACTAAGTCTATCTTTTTAAAGAGAGTATAGATAGAAAGCATACGACTAAAACAGGGCTAGTGGTTAGTTTATCGCTCTTACTACACCTAGTTATTTCAGGATTTGAATGGTAAGAAAGATTATTTAAGCATTAGATTGAAAATTAATCAACCCCGAAATCCCGGGATTGGAAAAAGGCTCCGGGATTGGATACCCTAGTGACTACTGCACCATAAACCTGACGTGTGGCTAACTCGACCTAGCAAAATATGTACCAAATAATATTTTTTAAATTTAAGATTTCGACTGAAGGAGCTTGGTGGAATTTGAATATTAAATTTGAACGATTCAAATTTAATATTTTTTAATACAAAGTTTATTCATTACAACTAACTGAAACTGAAATACATATCTTCTAAAATCTAAGTATATTTATTACTCATAAATATTATAGAAATATACAGCAAGCAGATAAAACACTCATACTTAGTTACTTTTTCGTAACTTGAACATTTCCTGAAACTTTTCCACGTGTGCTTTGTTCTTGTAGCCGAATATTTGAAACTTATTTTAAAGTATTTAAATTCTTTTAAATCAAGAACTTCCCATCAGTCGATAGCGAAGAAAAATTTGGTCGATTCCAATAACCATTATTCGATTTAATGAAAAAAAACATAAAAATGTATTTCAATATTTTTTTTCATTCAGATAAAAAAAACGTTTTGCATTTTGTAAAGAATATTTTTTTTAATAACTAAATTTAAAAAATCAACAGCAATTTGTGTAAGATTATTATTCGGCGATGATCACTATGAAACATTTTAATTAAAGGTAGAACGAAAACTCTAAAATGTCGTGTGCCCTCGTTTTAGATTATCTGTTATAAATAACAGAAACAACTATAAATTCGTTATAAATTATCCAACTTGGTATAACTTGTATGAAGGTCTGCGAAAATATATGAAATTCTGCCTTGATGGTAGATTTATTTTATTAACACATAACTTTATATCTTATAACTTTATTCGTAGTATCTTCTCATTTTCGCTTTAAGCGCATTCGTAGTATCGTAGTATCTTCTCATTTAACTGAAACTAATGATTTCGATACATCTTAAAATGAAGACCAATTTTATTGTGGTTTCATCTTTAAATAATATTTTTAAATAAAACGATACCAATAAGTGAATATTCACCCCACTATTCATTGCCTCCCCTCTCAGTTTTTCCATGATATATGTGACGTGCATGAGAAGGGGATGTCCACTATAAATAAATACGAAATCATCTGCAACTGACTGTGTCAGTGGGTCGTATTTCTAAGCGAGACCGATCCCTTCTGCATTATCATACATTTATTCTAATGGGGAGACTGTGTTATATTGCAAGATTTAATATTGGGGCGATGAATCCGGGCAAATGTCTGACAAAAGAATAATACATTTAGCCAAAGACATTTTTAATTGCATAGAAGCATAAATATGCTGCGAAAAAAAATATTTAACTTCATTTCATTTTATTTTGGTCATTAATACCCATAAATAACTATATTATTATGTTCTCAGTCATTTTTTTATTTTTAAAACCGTTTTAAGCATCTCGAAAAATTACTTTTTTTACTGTAGAATCTGATATTAAAATAGGCTTATTTAAAGTATTATAGCTCTCTCCTAACGTCGTCTTTATATTAGTTTTTTTGTAATTATTTTCGCTTCTAATGTTGAGCATATATACTCCCAATAAATTATACCTTAACAGAAGTTGTTAAAAAAGTTAGTTTTAAACTCCTTTTTTATATAAAGATTACACGTGAATAGTCAATAGCTAATCACTCTCGCTACGCACTGTTTTTGTTATTGGACGGGTGGAAAAGTATGAGAATATAACAAACATCCATGTTTTTTAACATAAATCAATTAAAAATCAATTTGGGAAACTCTCTTTATTGTTATAATCTTACTTTCTCAGAAAAAAATGAATGACAGAATATCTAACAGTTCACTCTGCAATAAAACCATCTAAATACGTACCTCATACTTTTATTTTATACATATTTTTATTATTCTAAGTTAATAAATGGCTTCTGAGTGTCCAGATTAAAGAAGAAAAAAACAAATCATAACGGAAAGTAGTCTTTATGTCTACTTAATAATATTCAGAAGCCAACTTTTAAAATATTTGGATAGTTTATTTTCAAAAACTCATAATAATAATTTTAGTAAATGATGGGTTCATAAAAAATATTCTTTGTTCAGAGATATCTTAAGTGATAAAAACATCCCATAAAGCGATGTTAATCTTCATGATTTCGATATGAATTATTTTTGACACATAAATAGGCAGTAAATCATCGTTTATTGTAATTTTATTCATAAAACTGATGGTCTTTGTTTGCACGTTCTTACTGGGTTAATATTTGCGATCTATTGTCAGTATGTATTTTTAATATATTATTATGTTTAACGCTTTTATTTGAATCCAGTAGTTTTGTGATTGTCATATAAACGATATTTTGAAATTAAACTGAGAAGTATCGCCTTATTGGTAATATCAATTAGCATGATTAAATCAGACAAATTCAAAACAACAATGAAACAAGATTTCGTTACTCAATACTCGAACCAATAAAAGGATATTGAAATGTTCATAGTTATTTACATTCAGTCACCTATTTTTTTGCTATGTTTATTGTCTTTTAAAAAGTGGCAATATTCTTATCGTTAATAAAGTATGACTATTTTTAAAATAAATTCAATTTCAACACAACAACGTTTTGCCGAATTTTTTTCAACAGAATTAGTTTTTTTCTTCGTTTGTGAGAGTGTATTAGTTTTAAATCATGGTCACAGGCAGGGCCGGCTCGTGGTGTGTGCAAAGTGTGCGGTTCACACAGGTGCACGTGCGGCGTACACAAGCGTATAGGTGCCGAACTTAGATTTTAACATTATCCACTCATTTAATTTTAGTTTTAAGAGGCGCCGAACGCGCCACGCACAGAAATCTTCGAGCCAGCCCTAGTCACAAGTCTCCATATTAACGATATCCTTAATGTTATTATTTGAATTTTGAGCCATTGACATGTATAATGCATAAAATAAGAGATTCTGGTAACATCATGTCGCTTTTCATATAGCCGTTCCAAGATTAACACAATTTTATTATGTTGTGTTAATCATGGTTCTAAAACTCTAAAATTGCAAAATAATCATTAATGAGTGAACGAAAAATGTACATTATCTAAGTGAAATAGCAGTAATATTTGTTTTACATATAACCGATGACTTTAGGCAATGTATTACGACAAGATTTTTTTTAAGGTGGCGAATCAAAATGAGCATTTTAAAAGATTCACAATTAAATCAGCTTTTGTCTACTGTATGTAATAATAAATTTTATGAGCGTGTGTTTTTGTCGTTACAATCATGTCGAATTTTCAAGGTTGAATAAACTAATAGTTTTATTTTATTTTTATCAAAAGGCTTTCATAAGGCTAAACACTGCTTTATATGTAGTTAAATTCAGTCGTCTAGACAAAATTTTAAGATCCGTTACGGTATCTTGTTTTGGAAATAAAATTTTCTGGCAACGGGTCAAACCTCTTTGTTCCACACTGGCAGCGTTCAAGTGTCTCGACTTTTCAACGAAATATGACAAATTTCCTTTTACGCTTTCTTAAGCACTAAGTTGTTTCATAAATATTAACTTCACAAATAATAATTCCACTCAAAATTCTCATCTTAATAAAAATACTTTTTCTCAGAAACTTTCTCAGATAGGCTTCAGGATTAGCTTCGATAAGTAGGTCTAATTAAAAATTCAAGATTTATTTTTCGAATTCTGGAAATATTTTTCAGGTAGGAAATAAAAAAGAAAATCGTAAAGCTTATGTCACGAAAAATGTAGGTTACTTACCGAGAAGTTTGTTCATTTATTCCAAATAAAAAATAGATATTTTCCGAATAAAAAATAGATATTTTATTCAAAAAGCTATGCGCAGTCTACCGATTTTTTTTTATTATTTTTTTTTCATTTAGTAACGTATTGTGACGTAGTTGACAATCGGTAGCTAATTGGTATTTCACTGTTGCGAGAGATAGAAATGGGTCAATATCCTTCAAAAACTCGTGTAAGCAATAATTTGAATACATACGAATTATATTTACATATTTTATATGAATTATATGAATTATACTTGTTTGTGTAGCTGATTTTCAATCTAAATATAAAAATGAATATTTGTTTGTTGGTATGTTATGCGTTGCCACACCGCTCATCCGATTGAAATAAAACTTTGACAAACTTTTTTTTGCACTTCCGGGAAGATTATAGGTATAGTAAAATTAACTTACTAGATCTTAAATATAACAATCAATGTTTGTGTGTCTGCCATACAGTTCATTTCGACAGCGTATGCTTGCACTTGCGCGAAGGTTATAGTACAATTAAACCACAATGCAAACGTCAATCGTCAAACAGACAGAAAAATAAAACACGTACTAACACAATTAAAACATAACACTTTCATTCTTTGAGTGGCATTGCAACGTTTACCGGGAACCGGCTATTAAATAACAAAAATTACTAACTCTTCCACTTCTCTGAGGAAAATCATTGATAATTACTATTCATTAAATTTAGTTAAAAATAAGTATTATAACCATTAACAAGGAGTGGAGTGAATATACATATACTTTACATTGCTTGCTTAAAAGGGGATCATGGTTTGAATTTAAAAAAGGTAGATATCAGTGCGTGAGAACCTATTTTTTACTCACACAACGGTATCAATAGCTGAACCTCACACACACACACACACCCTGCGCATTATCCGATATTTGGTATATAAACAAGTGTTCATTTAAAATTGTATTCGTTTTTCATGCTTTCACTCTTTTTGATTACTCCTTAAGATAGTGTGAAAAATAAATTGTGCTTAACGGCAAGGGACGGGATGGGTTAAAACCAGGACTGTGGAGTCGTGTAAAAAAAAGACGACTCCGATTCCGAAGAATTTTTTCAATAATTTAGTTATAACTTATATATATATATATGTATTCCATCAGATCATCATTAGTCAGCTAAGCATGCAATGTCAACAATATGTGGTTTGAATACACATCATTAAATATATTTTTAAAAAATATTTGTAGTCGCTCGTTTTTCACGGCTCCGAATCCACAGCCCCGGTTAACACGCTTTTTAGCCAGGGATGGGCTGGAGGGCACGGGGGGCTCGTTCGAGCCCCTTGATAAATTTCGGCGAGGCCAGCGAGCTTCTTGTTAAGATAAGAAAGTCATTTGTCTCAAATAAAATCAGCACCTAACTGCAATTTCTGAAGATGATTAAATTTTATTATTTAACAAGACTTTGTTGCTTTTTCATCTATTTAAAAAATACATTAACTTCGGTTGCATAATAAAAGAGTAGGGTCTCTCTCACTGACCACATGTGGCTCGCGGGCCACGGTTTATGCATCATCTATATTCCATGACTTAAAGGCATTATGGATGAGATTTACCGAGCCCCTTGTTACGGTATTGGAAGCCCACTGATTTTTAAAGCTATAAATCAATTATTCCTCTTATTGAGATGTTAGCGCTATATAGAATATGAATAGTAAAAATACCATCTATTTTTTTAAGTAGTTTGATATGAATGAATAATGCTTAAATTGTTTATTCCCACGTTTATACACAGCGCATCACAATTATAAGGAAAACCAACTCAATGCGAAAATAAATTAGCTGTGTATTGAAATATTTTTTAATGTATTCTTGAAAGCACTATAAATTTTACACAAGTATCTAATAAGTCAGATTAGTTCGTTAATTATTGCAAAGTTATCCCACTTGCACTTATTTGTTTGATGTTACACACAAAACAATACGGTAAACGAAGTTTATTTTTCTCCGTCTGCGGTAAAACTTGTTAAAACTTTTGCGTTTTCCGGATTAAATAGTTCGTCTTTGTTTTTTTTTCATTAGTTTTATCATCCAACTTTTACTTTTTGTTTCTCGGAAACTCGTAAGATATTTGTTAACAAAATATATCTAATGTACTTATGTTTATTAATTATTAACGTTTGTAGAATTATTAAACAAAAAACAGTGAAATGGCATCCATTTGTTAGTATAATTATGTACATATTATAGTAATTAAAAATTATTTTTTCCTTTATTTATTCGTTCAATTACCAAAATCATACAAAATATAATATTTGCTACGTCTTAGGTTTTTTTTCTCACTCTAAAACAATTCTTATTATTCTATTCTACTAACATTCATTTGAAATATTTGTAAGGTGACCATTTATGATTTTTCAATAAAGATTTTTATCCCAAAAAAACGAAATAATTAGTATTTTTAAATATATTTAGCACTACAATTTGTAATATATTGATACCCCTTTTTACTAAATTTTACAAATTAACATTTGACATTTTGTAATTTAACATTCAAAAAGCTATAAATATTTTATAAAAACTGTAAATTAAGTAGAAGTGTTAATATTAAAATAATTAATTTTTAAAATGTCTAACACAATTTTCAAAAATACTTATTTTCATTAAGATGAATCAATTTACTGTGAGAACATAAGATATCGCTGTTAAACCACGTCACTAGCTATCTGTTAATTATATACAGTAAACCGTTAGTAAGATTGCTTTACAAGGAACGCCTTTATCAACTGAGAAGCTTTTGATTTTTTTAAACTTGATTTTACCAATTACACATTACACGATTGTTTGCAAATAAGTCACTTGACAATTTAAATTAATTAATGCCCTTAAAAAAGTACTCAAAATAGTACAAATTACTTAATCAAGTAAAATAATATTTACTAATATTATGACAGTTATTTGTTCAAAAAACTATTGCAATTAGTTTAAGATGGACTCAGAGTTTTAAAGTGCTATAAAAATATACCTACATTAGCTAGTTCATTTAAGTTTCTTCTCCAGCAAACTTAGTTTACGGTTTTGCAGTTTGAAAACTTTCTAAGTTACTGTTGCTCGGTTACTGAAAATATTAAATTTACTTGTCAAGTCGTAAGCATGAATGTTATTACGTTGGGGCCCATCACGTATTATTACTCTTACAAACGAGCTTAGAATAATTAGAATATGTTTACACTCTTCCTTTCTTACAGTTTGTAATTACATAATATCTGAATCTAAAACAATGTTTTTCGTTAATATTTATTGTGATTTTTAAAGTACTGTTTTTTCAGTCGTAATCATAAAACATCACTTGAATTAGCCTAAAATGTGTCTAAGAGGTAAATTTTGTATAATAAAAAAAATACATAAGCTTTGTTTAAACTATTAAGTTAACATACCGAAGGCTGGTTTTCTTAAAGTAAATAGTCTGTATAAATTACTACCGCTCATTAAATCTTTATTCATACGTTTGTTATTTCCGACAAAACCTGATTAAATTGAATAACCGACCCACAAGTTTGCTAACCCTCGTCTATTGCAAATTGCAACACCACGTTCCGGCACCAAATGAATATTCAGCAGACGGACAACTGACAAGCCTCCATGAAAAGCTTGTTTGAGTCATTAAAACGAGTCATCCCTGCGTCGGCTGAATTTCAGCGAGAAGCTTTTTTTCAATCACGTAAAATGACGTACGGGGTTGCCATTCACAACGTATGGGGTTTGTGCGACTCGTATGTGGACAGCGTAATGATGCTGCTTCAAGGGGTTTTAGTCCATTAACCGTCATTAGCCTTTTTATGGTGGGCTTATACAGGTTTATGGTGTTTTTTCAAGCTTATTCAATAAAAAAAACCTTACTACATTATTTGTAGAATGCAATGATAGATAACAAAGAAATATCATTTTATTCAATAAATCGTTAATCGTTAACTATAAGATAATTCTAGATTTATTATTGAATACAATCTCTAACATTGTTTAATATATGTTAATTTGTTGTTATATTCAACCGTTGGTTTGATATTAAGACAAATATATAAAATAATTATTAAAAAGTTTTTTTCATTACCTCACTTCAAGTCAGAAAAAATCAGATGTGCTTTTGTTTTATTCGATAAATTGATTATGACTTTTAAGGTGTTCACTGTCAATACTTGGTGGAATGGCATTATAATAAAAATAATAAAACATTTTTAGTACTTTTTCCACATAAAATTTATTAGATCAGGACCGGTTTCGCTCATGATGAGCATTGTCAACTGATAAGAAAAAACAATAAAACAGTGATATTTATACAAAATTTAAGTGATAAAATTGTTTGTCATACCTTGTTTTTTATCACTTAACTTTTGTATAAATATCACTGTTTTATTGTTTTTTCTTATTAGTTGACAATGCTCATCATGAGCGAAACCGGTCCTGATCTAATAAATTTTATGTGGAAAAAGTACTAAAAATGTTTTATTATTTCTATTTAAATTGATTATGGTTTATTATTTTTAAAAACATTTCACTTAAGCGATAATTTCAATAATAATGTCAGCTTATTAGAATTTTATTAATAGTGTAATGCTAAATTTAAAAGTATTGAGGACCCGTTCATTTTGATTTACCTTCACCACCTCGTATGAATATTTTTTCATATTTTCGATTACAATGAAAAATGAAAGGTTTTATTTTTTTTAATAATCTGCATACATATGTTAACGTGATTTCATTTACTCAGCATTTTTTTCGTACGGATTTCAATTGGCCTGTTCTATAATTTAAGTTTGTCGATACTCTTATCTTTTGAACTCCATTCTTTATGCATGGAAGTAAAGATTTTAAGCAAAAAGACTCTCTACAATCTACATTACAACATGATTGTCAGATTGCCAAAAACTTGTTTTGAAATTCGCATATACATACTTCAATACATTTAAAAAAAACATATCAGACCATTTCTACCTGCTACTGTTTTTAGAATAGGATGTGTAGGAGAGAATTCAAGACATCATATACATTCATGCCTTTGAACAGAAATCCATAAATCAATTGAAAATCAATTTATTAATGTCTGTATCGCGGCACAAGCCCGTGACCTCCGTAACTGAAGCCAACGTCGTTGACCATTCAACCACGGCAGCCGATATATATGATAAATGAATACTCGTTCGTGTAATATATGTTGAATAAAATATTAATAGGCTATATGTAAAGTTCTTAGAAATAAGAAGAAGCACTAATTTGAAAGTAACATTGTAATAAAGCAGGGGATCTTAAATTTATTTCTCATGAAATTTTCCTTCCAAGCAACAATAAATAATATTATTATAACTGGTGTTATTTTAATTGGCAAAGCTATTTTTTATATTTAAAATCCCTCTCAGTTGCCTCTAGCAAAAAAATCCGCCCTTTAATTTTGAAATTTATTGGAAAAAAAAATCATTATTGTGTTATAAAATTTAAAAAGAAATTTGATTGAGTAAGTCTGAAGATTTTTCTCACAATTCTCAACACAACTAGTGAGATAACAATTTTATATTTTATATAATTTTTCACAAAGTTATTACCGAAACTTATTTTTAACTAAAAAAAAAATTAAGAATTTGACTATCAAAGAAATTATATGATAAACTTATTATGTACAACAATACTCTTAAGTTTATATTAATAATAACACTGAGAATATACATGGTTCTATGAAATATTCAAATATGTTCAACTCTCATATCTTTTGAAAGGATCTAAAGGGAAAAAAATGTTAAGATTGTTATTTCTATAAAGCTTCCTTTATAAGCTTAATATTATCTGCTTTTGAAATTTTAACAAGCTTATGAAGATATTGAATTATTTAATGATGTCTTTTCAGACAAGGCTTCCATTAAAACCCGGAAATACATATATATATTTTACATATCACTTTTTAGATGTATTGTTATTTTTGAATACATCTATAAAAAATATAGGTTAAATAAGCCAATTTCATCACCTTTTAATTTATAAAAGTATAACAGGCTTATAAAGATTTCATAAAGATCAATAAAGTATTTTGCCAATCTAATTGTCACGTGTTTTCGGTTTATTTTTGTATTATAAGCATTGTGATACTGATTCATTTGTCATTTGCAATGAAGTGAATATTATTTAATGTACAACAGTACAATATATTTTTCAGTTGGCATTATTATTAAACTTTGTGATGTCTAAAAATTCTCTCCCACTCTTTCGATGCTTCAATAGCTCGGCGTAGCGAGAGCGATTAGTTATTAACTAGTCCTGCCCTAGCTTTGTCCTTCTATCCCTATTAATCTTTTTGAAAAAGAGAGGTTAAGTGACTGAGTAACAAACAGTTCTCGTAAAAAAACTTCCGTTAAGATACCTCCGTTAGAAGGCCATATGCTACATACACATTGGGCGCGGACATGGAAAAAATTACTTATTGTTTAAAAACAAAAAAAATAAACGAGGTCAGCTCATAATAAAAAAAAAATCTATTTACCTTTCTTTTAATCAACTATGAATGGTCAAAAATTTTAAGGGTTTTTTTTATTTGTTTATTTTGCAGTAAATACCGATTATATATTTATAGCAATAGCTCTTTCAAGTCCAGTTACATTGCTTGATTTCTTTTTTGATTTATGCATAAAAATCGTAATACGACGTTTTCAGAGCATTCATAAAGGGATAAAAACTATAATGCAAACTAATTTTCATGTAAAACTATTCATCCAATTCCACTTTTATTGTTCCGCGTATTCACCATCCGACATTCATCAATAAAAAATGTAGAATTAGTACAAAAGTGTTATTAATTTATTTTAAATAATTTCTTTTCACTAAGAATTGAGATACATAACATTATTAATTTAAGCTTATTATTTGAAGTTTTGTGAGAACTGAACCGATAAATGTTGTGTATTTAATAAAAAAAAACTGATGCTTACAACTCTTGACTGACGTGACTACAAAGCAAAATAATTTCAGATATTTTATAAGTGGGAAGTTGGTAATACTTTGAAAAATTCCGTTTGTTTAATGCAACGGTGTCAAAGCCTTAACCTCGAGTGAAAGCTTCGGTAGGGAAAGTCCATAGAGATTTATATTTGAAAAGCATGAAACGTATGAATTATTTATGTCTGAGAGCCTCATCCATCATTTTTTTCGCTCACTTTCCGGCAAATCTCAGTTTCTACGCTTTGTTGTTTGGTAAACAATCACCACGGGAGCCATTCTTCAAGCGAATAGAGCCGTTCGAGCGACGCGCGACCTTAAAAAAATTGTAAATGAGGGAAACAAACTCGTCGTTTCTCGTTAACTATAAGGCCATACTAAGCTTCTTACGGCCGTTAAAAAGTACGCACGGAAAAGCTAACGACAGGCTTCAATTTATTGTGAAGAACGGTTTCCAAAAACCTTATTATGTTACACGCGTGTTGGCAATACTAAAAATAGACCGCATAAATTTCACACGCATTATGAAAATATATTTTGTTGAAATGGACGAGATTATTAACAGGTGTTTTCCATTATGTTCATAATTATTAACGTGGCAATATTCATTTATGCAAACGTAATTAGACTAATACTTCTGCTAACTATTTCTTTTCTAATGAAAAATCAAAGTTTTTTTTATCACATTGCGTTTTTAAATGTAAACTTAGTTAATATTTTACAAAAAAACACCGAAACATAATTTTTATACCAATGCATCTCAATTATTATCTTCATAAGCTAAATGATAATAAGTGATTTTGTTTGACTGTTTGAATTTTTTCTTAACAAAACTTTACTTCAATTAAATACTTTTTTACGTTTTAGAAGAACTAATTCTAAATTCCTAATTAAAATCAAATACATGAGTTCATTTTAAGATTAAATTTATTATAGCTTAATATATTTGTGTTCGCTTTTAATCAAAGTTCATCCATATCAAGCTTTTTAATTCATGAAAATGCCCGGGAGAAACCCGTATCGTTTGTGAGAAAACGTATGAAAGTGTACAACATTTTAACAATTCAAAGTTTACATATTTAATAATTTTATTCATACTTTTGACCTAGATTTTTAATATTTCAAGCACTAAGACAGGGTTTATCAAACTATGTTCCGTGGAACCCTGGTGTTTTAATGAACCCGAATAGGTGTTCCGCAAAAATTTGGAATGGTTGTGCTGCAGCACATTTAAAAATCTTAATATTGAAAGGCGAGTGATGGTCAATTTCCCTGTTTTTATGAATGATCTATGTATGCTAATATTTTTATGTGATGTTTTAAACATAATTTATTACTAAATAAATAAATAAAATGTTTTAATTATATGTTTATTTGTACTGTTAGGAATTTACCCAACGTAAAAAATAAGCAAAGTGTTCCGTTAAAATTGCTGGATTCGCGAAGTGTTTCGTTGCAGAAAAGTTTAGGAAACCCTGCGCTAAGATATCATTAATTTAAAGAAACAGAATTCATTATGTTGGAGTAAGTATGTTAGTGCGATAGTGTATCGCGGAATACTGTTTTATTTGTTTTGCCTTTTTTTATCTACTAATAAGCCGTTAGTTAGAATCTTGTATTATCAAATATATCTCTCATTGCAAATAGGCAACCAAAATAAAATCAGTTCGAATTTAATACTTTATTAATACTATTAAACTAGTTGACGTACTATTGGAATCATTCAGTGGAAAAAAATACTTTAAATCAGATCGTGCCCTATGTATTTATTTTATTGGTAAGTACTTCTTAAAATACAGCCAAGAATCGATATGCTCTATGAATATATTAATGAATAAGGGCAAAGGGGTATTATCATGGTCGATTGACCGGAAGCCAGTAAACATTAATGATCAGTGAATTCGAGTTCTTTCACTCCTGTTGAACAATAAGGTACGAGGCACTTCTGGTTTCTGGTCCATGCTCTGTACGCATGCGTACTTCAACTAGCTTTATTAAAATCTCAACAAGTTGTCGGTGAGTCAGCAACGGCCTCTTCAAAAGTTTAATTTACCATATGTAAGGGTTGAAAGCTCCATCTGGTAAGTGCCATTATAAAGACTTACAAATAATTGCTATTGTTGTAATTCTTTCACAAACAACAATATAGTATATGTTTCGCGAGTTTGTCTATTAAACTGTTTTATAGAACAGTAAATAATTTGTAAACAAAAAATATGCTTTGTTATCAACCTAAAATATTGAAAGTCTTATATTGTAAGTGTGTGAAAAGGTAATAAAACATCACATACATGTATGACAATGGGTGGAAATTTGTTAAATTTCTAAGTGAATCAATATGTCAAAAGATTTCCTGAATGATAACTTTAAAATATATTTTTTTCTTTCTATCTCAAGAATAACAAATATGTACAATACAAATATTCAAATATTTCAATCCACATCTTATCAGAAACTAAGAATGAGACATCGAAAAACTCGTCAGCAACCGATTTAAGACTAGTTGCCACAAAAATATATACTTTAACAGGTTAACGACCGCACGTTTTTTTACTGTCCTACTAGAATTATATTTGCTACAAATAAAGAAGACATAATGGTTCTAAAAAAATTTTTTTTTGTAATAAAACTTAAAAATCAACCAGCGTACCTTCACTACCTACTTAGGTGGGCCTTTGTATTAAATTTAGTTTAAGTTCAACTATTACTTTTAATACAGTTAATAGTAAAATTACACTTTTATTTGGGAAACTGAATAAGAGTTGTTTGATTTGTATATTTTTTTCAAAAAATCGGAACCTGTTTACATAAAAAATGGGTCAAGTTTGTACAAATGTTTTGTTCTAAAATCCTCAGTTGGCAATATTCAAATCGTTTTAATTCTTTTCAAGTCCTACATTAGACAATCTGCATTTAGAGTTGGTAAAGCTTAAAAGTAACTTGAACCTTTAATTTATAATAATATATCACTAAAATATCCGATTTAATCAACAAATGTGTACATGGATTTCGTTTTCTGAAATTAATCAGTAAGTGTCTCAAATAAAGAAACGATGTGTTTTCAGCAAAAAGATACGAAAATGTTTCATTGTTTACACAAAGCTAATTACGATGTTTCCTATACATACATATATGTATGATGAAAATACTACCATTTTAACGCCAATGTTTCTATCCATGTATAAAAAATACAATTTTAACGTAGAATTCATAATTTATATCAACAATATTTGAGGTATCCACGTCTTGTGTATTTTTTTTTTGATCATTTTGCCAGTATAAGGTGTTGTCTATCTGTAGGTAGTGGTTGGTATCTGGTAAGATTTCAGAACCATGCAAAGGTAAAAGTTCAGCCAATTCTATGACGATATAGTATTTTCTCGAGTAAAATATTGGCATGTCTTAATGTTTAATTTATTGTTCAATAAAGCAATTTGATAATCCTCTCAAGTCAAGCTGAAAGCTTTCACTAACCATGTACATAGTACATAACATGCTGCACTCTGGTCTACTTAAAGCAAAGGACATTAGGAAGCAGTGGTCAAGCGTTGATTATCTTAATGGAATACAATATAACCGCATCATCCCTTAGATTGCCTGCATGTTAAAGTTTTTATGTTAACGCTTAGGCTATTGGTGGTAAATTTAATTAGATAAAATTTAATAAGATAACTGAATGACACTATTTTATTTTGATTAACAGTCTTGTAGCCCACTTTAAATAATTGTCTACGTAAATCATTAATCTCTTCTACAAGTGTTAGAATAAGTTACTACTAAAAATTCAGTAATGTCTTTTAAAATCTGTTGTTTTTTTTATTATTTTTTCTTATTTGTAAGTGATTGTTTGTATTTATAAGTAAATATTTTTTATTTTCCTTGGTATTTTTTATGAAAATGTAAAAAAAATAGTATTTCGAGCTAACGTCACCGTGCAAAGCAAAATAGTGTAGCCTAAAGAAACAACGAATACATCAATAAACAGAGCGTAATTGAATCGTCTTTCGATTTTAAATGAACAGTCTGGCTCTCCACTTTTATACTCTATATAAATATAATCATAAAATCTTTTCCGACAAACAAAAATAAATATATTTCTTAAAACTATTCACCATTTATATCTGTGGGCATTCCCATGGGCTAATCCATTTCACCAGCAATGGCTTAAAATTCAATGATACATTTATTTATTATATAAACACTAAACATTCATTTACTAAGCGTCAGTTCAAGTTCATCCGTGCACTTGAACGCCTGAAGATGCCGAAAGGCAAAACTCGGTCGTTAATGACAAAATTTGTGTGAATGTACATAATTTGAACGATTCAAAATTTAACGAATACATCGATTTTGAACGACAATAATATTAGTATATTTATCCACATAAAAAAATCAATGTATTGAAGTGATCAAATTCTCGTAGAAATCGTCATGAAATATTATTACTCAATTGAAATACCCACACAATGCAACAAATCCCCTCTGTTGAATATTAAATTGTGTTTTGTGCGATCGTTGCATCTATTCAAAAAGGCTTTGTTGCATAAAATCATTAGGATGGGTTTGCGAGTCTAGAATAGCGGAGCGCGTTGGTATGCATTCATTCTTCCTTTGAATTGCTTGCACGTAACAAAAGTATATCGTTTCCTGTAAAATGTCACAAAGCAAGTTTACCATTTCTCCTACTTGTGGCATTCTATTTTGAGAGTACCGCGCCTTTTAATAGTCCACGTAACCCATCGTGTTCTGTAATAATATTTTCAATAATGTAAGAAATTTTGGGAATTAATCTTTGAAGATCTTATATAACGTTGCTATATGAACTACAAGGTAAAACATCACTGTCGATAGACTCATGGTATAATAAAAAAAAAAACTTAACATCTATAAGCTTTGATACTTTTGTTTTTACACTATTTTTATACCTGTAGAGGCTTTATTTTCAAGTACAAATAGAAAATCAGAATCAAAGCTACGTTATAATTTATTTTAATCAGTAAATGAAATCTGAAGATGTTATTTTTACAAGCAAAAACGTGACACACATTCTAACACAACCAGTAAAATAACAAACCCATCAATTAAAAAATTAGCTAAGTAAAATACGATGCAAATCGTTTTTTAAGCACAAAGAAAGATCTTATTAAAACCCCTAAATGCATACTTTACTACAAAAAGTTTGCAAAACTAAAGTCAATTTGAATGTTGATTTTTATACCTATTGATGAAATACAAATCATTCTTCCATTTGTTATGGATGTATGGTGGCAAGAGGTTATAAGTTTTAATTTGCAATTAAAGGGAGACAGAGTTTTTGGAAATCTTGATTTTAGGCAACATTCATATTCAATTTTATTTGTTAAAAAATCGATTTTCGCCGGGAAAATATAATAGTTGAATTAGTAAATACATTTTTGCTATTTATTTTCGATAAAATATGTGTGTTATTTTAATAAAAATCATGGATTTAAGAGTTATCATAGAACGCTAAAAGTCAGCCAGTAATTAAAATAAATATTTTTTTATTTTTTATTTTACTGTACTGTTAAGTTATGAATTGTTAGATCGTTATAGCTTTGCAACTAAGATATAAAAAATACATATCATAACTATATTATATTATCTTCTATTACCATCCCCTATGTACGTCAGTCATAATCAAGATAGATATTTATTCTAACCCTAAATAAAATAGGCATATTTTGTCTACAAAGTTTTGAAAAAGCAAATATCTTCAAGCTTCAAACGATAAAGTCTCTCATAAAATAATTTTATATGAAACCCTTGTGTTTATTTTTATTAACGAATAATTTATTACAGATGATTATCGTGTTTCTTTCACCACACGCAAACAAAAATATATTTCAATCTCAAATTTATGTTTTTTTTCATAATTGATATCCTTAAAGGCTATTTTAAATGTAGTATGAATGTATATTATCAATACATGATAAATTATGTACGCATCAACAAACTAGTGATTGATTGTCTTACCATCAACTGTTATGTGTATGCAACCGTTGTCTCAATGCCGTCTTCCATATCGCAATAGCAACTGTTTTTTTTTGTTCCGTACAAATAAATACTCGTGTCTTGTGTCTTAACAAATATGTCAACGTGAACTATTGTTAATATTTCCAGTTCTTTGATGGTTTCAGGAGATAAAATACTTGTCAAGTATTGGACATGTCTCGGTCTGTTGGCTCCAGAATGCATTTCACTGCAAGTGTCGGAACCCGCGCGTGAAATTCACAAAGCGTGCTACAAAATACTATGTACAATTCCAATAATTGCAAGGCGGAAAATTGAACCTCGCGGTCTACTGAAACATCTCAGTTATAAAAGGCGATTGCAAAGTGGCAACACACGTACATAGAGATTAATTATTATTGAACGTACAGTTTATTCATCGATCAATAATATTCTAGATTTCAACAGCAAAGTATTATACATTCTAGTTATAATACATGCTTCATATACATACATCAGTATTACTGACAAGATTTATCGTAGTCATTTGATACTTAATAAAAAAAGATTCGAGTCAACAATTTTCATAATATAATTATTTCAAAGAGGTCTGGAAGCAACATGCAGTAACTAAATATTAAATCGATATGTTAAATTTTAAGAAAACCATACATAACTTTTTCTTTTTTACTTATTTTATTATATACCGTTACAATTTTAAAGAAGTTGATATCAATATATACTAGCTTATCAATAGCATAATCGCAATCAAATAAGGAAACTTACAAAGTTTGGTGTTAAAACTGATAAGTAATTTAGAATTCTTTGGCTGTCCAAGCTAGTAGAAGAAAACACATGATTATTATTCGATCGGTTACAATTGATAAAATGGTAAAACTACCATGGATTAAAATTTGACCAAATGATTCATTTAAGCTTTCAGTGTTGGAAAAATTGTTCTAGCGAAACACTATAGTACAAATATAAAATAAAACACCAGTAGTTTTATAAATAGTATTTTATTGTTATACAAATATCAACTGCAGAAATTAACTTATATTCAATGATAATTTACAAACATGGACTTTTAAGGATATGCATTATACAGTATAATATTTATAATACTCAATAATAAACTGATTATATACAATGTTAGGATATATTTTACTTAGGCAAGTTTTTAATTTTAGAGTTCGTAGGTATTCATCGACTACTTCTAAAAGCCGACTTTATCATTCGTTAGTCAATTAATATAATGGCTTACTGTTTTGGCAACGAAAATTTATCTATACATGTTTATCTACGTAACTAGTTTTAAAAGATTCAATCATATTTATTTGAATCCTACAAACCCTTTTTAATTGTTGAGCTTTACTCTACTATCACTGTCTATTATTGCGCGATAGGCTTAAAACGAAATGTTTTATCAGCAAATACGCTTTATTATAAACATTCAAATATCATTAAATTAGTCTTCGATATAATTATCACATATCTTTACGGTATTTTTTTATTTACAATAGGATTACGTATGAAAAATAATGTACAAAAGTTTTGGCGATGAATTTCATATAAGCTATATTAATAATATCAATTTAATTTTACGCACAGGCAACTCACGCTTTTATAAATAAAAAAATCGTTTAAATTTCTTGCAAAATTTATATAAAATTTGTTTGACCTTTGAATGAATATTTTTAGACACTCGCAGAATTTGTTCTTTACATAGGCCGTGGAATAATTAATGTAGCGCTTTAAAAACAGTAAACAAAAAAAAATAATGTCCATTAAAATTTTCGTCTTACACCAAATTACGTATTTTCATCGAAATAATATCATCCAATTCAACACTTTAACAAATAATATGTTAACAGTTTATCAACACTCATCACAGTATAAAAAATGTTTTTGTTACATTTCAATCACCATTAACGATATGTCACATTCACAATAACAAAACGGTTCATTGGTTATTCTAAATTAAAATGAATCACTTATAATTTTTGTCCTGGCTCACTCCGCGTAGAAGCGTGATACTCTGGTTCTTTGTACCTACTCTTGAACGATGCGAAAACTTGTACTGGGTTAGGTTCTGTAGTTTTTAAATTAGTTGGACGAACATATTGATGGCTTAGTAACCTCATCGGTTGCACATTTGCCTGACAATATTCTCCACAGTCCTCCTTTAAATAAGCGCCGCAGGCGTCATCTGGTAATCCAAATGTAGGATTTTCTTGCATTCTTATGTTGTAAGGCTCGTTTGTTGAATTTTCTCCATTTGGGTTGCAATCAGTAGGCTGAACATCAAACTTGTGACGTTTTTGCCTTTGAGGTCGCCTAGCAGTGCCAAAGTGATTCTGTGGCAAGGAATACGATTGATCCGAATGGGGTGCACCTCCTTTGACGCCAGGGTATTGAATGTTATTACCCTCGCTCTGCAATGATAGATTGGATTTATCTGTACTGCGTGGGGCGTTAGTGAACTTGGGCGGGTTTGAATTTTGATTCGCGAAATATGACTCGGTGAATAGATTTCGATTGAAGTACCCGCCGTTGCTTGCCGGGTATATCTCTTCGTCTTGATCTTGGCTTGATTTGTTATTGGTGTTGCTTTTCGTGTACCGGTTTGTCCATTCCTATAAAAAAATACGCGTATAAATATCGACATAAAATAACAGTTTTGCAACGTTGGATTTTATAACAACGTTACAATAAACAATTCCCAGCAACTAAATATTGAACACACAATTCAAAACTTTTATAGCTGCTTGTTTTATTTAATATTATATCAATTAAAGGTGATTGATAAAATCAAATTAGAATTGTTGAAAATTAAAAACTACTAAAATTGTCTCTAAATAACTTTTGTGACAAACCCCTCTACTTAAGTGCCTGAAGATGCCGAAAGCTAAGACCACTATAAGTTCACTATAGTGAAACTATAAGTCGTGTGGTTAGAAGAAAACTATTTTTTTACTGTAAAAGAATACACAATAGCATATTCAAAATTATATAACCGATGTTATTTATCTAATGAATTTTCAAATGTTATAATGCTTCTATGTAATGAGATTTATTAGTTTTTTTAACTTCCTAATACGTAAACTTGTCTAGTTTCAAATAAATATACATATAACAATAGTGAATTTTATTTTCGTATTTATGATGACTTTCGAAACCAGGTCAAATAAATTATGTCTCAAAATGGATTGAATTCATTTATTACAACTGTTCAATGATATTGTTATTTTAAGTTGCATAAATCACAAACTTTTAATTAATAAAAATGTTGTACATATAATTAAAATATGTTTCATAAAAGCAAACACTCAATGATTTTTTTTAGAATGAATAGTAGATAACAAATTTCTACTGACAAAACATGAAACTATAGATACTGTCCAAAACATCTTGGTATTCAGAAGAAAGAAAAAGTCAAATACTCCTTCCTACATGTTGTCGCTGAAATGTTGGCAAACATTCCACTCACAAAAATATTTTTGGAGAATTTAATATCAAAATTCTTTAATGCGGAGGACAGAGAGATTGAGGAATTTCAAATCACAAAAAACCATTTTTCAATATTAATTTTGGGAAATTTAAGTAGGTTTAAAAGTGTATTGGAGCGAATATTTTTTACTCAATTTAATCAAATCATCCCGGTATAATATATAATTCAATATTTTAGCCTTCAATTATCGCTGATTGATTTTCAAATATGCCTTTTCTTTATACGTAACGAGAAAGAAAATGATACCAAACTGAATATTTAATATGATTCAAATTGTAATATTATATATTCTAATATAGTGACAAATTGTCACTATTTACGTATACGTGTTGTGTAATTATTGGTATCATAGAAAGTTTACTTATATAATCGAATAGTACAACTCTTCCAACTAAAATAGTCAAATATTTGTTATTTATCATTTAGGAGGTATCAGGTCATAGCCAAAATATGATGTAACATTTCGGTGTAAGTTTGTATAAGCATACAAATAGGAGGATAAAAAACAACAACTCTTTTCCTTTATCAGATTAGTTTATTTTAAGTTTGATCAAAATAGTGTAATTACTTATGCTTAAGTCAAGAATAAATCTTTGAACGTTGATTAAATATAAAAAACCATGTTTTATACAACGTATAACATTTTTTTATTAAATAAGGAAGTGGTAGCTAAAAAATAGTTAATTCATGTATGCTTTTTAGGTTAATTATTTTGCTAATTCTATGTCCAGAAATCAGTTCACATAACGACTGATATGATCTGTAAACATTTACTTTGTTGAGTATGCTATTATTTTGTGTCTTAAAATTAAATTTCATTTTTTTCGTTTATTTTTATTTTTATATTTTGTACTTCTTTACCTACCTAGCTTCCTTTGGACACGTTTACTAATAATACTTTCAGATGAATCATTAAAATATAAACTTATATTATTTTAATTACTCACCATTGATGACGTGTTAATCCCGGGGCTCGGGACTAGAGTAACAGACGCGTAGGCGGCTGGAGACGTAGCCGACTCACCCCCAAAGCTTCCCTTTCTGAACGTGATCATAGAAGCGTCGACCTCCGCATAGTCGGGCATCGCTTGTTGATTGATTCTATCGTATTCCGACGCCGTTTGGTGGTTGTTGATCTTGTCATATTCAGGCAAAGGTGCCTGATTATACTCGGGCATCCCGTATGTTTCTTTTGCACTTCTCCAAGAATCAGGTCTTGATTTCACCCACAACAATGAATCTGTTTTTATATTATTTCCTTGCTTGAAACCAGTTGCCACTGGATGTGGTAACCCCATTGCAGCTTTTATATTCAAATGATTTACTAGTCCTTTTCCGCCATTTCTGGGATCTGTTAATAGAACATTATGTCATTATTCAAATTTTCTTTTTTGTGTACTTTGAAAAAAAATCTATGTTTTAGAAAAAAACAACACAATTAAAATAGCAAAAAGACTTACCATATAAATTCGGCAGAGGATTTTCCTTCATCAGTAAATGTCTTCTTCTTACAAAAAGCATGGCAACAAATAGAAGTATCATTATCGTAAGCATTGAACCAAGTAATGCAAGGAACCAAGTCTCTGAGAGAAGATCACCGGAGACAACTGACTGAAGATTATGACCAACTTGATGTCTAAAATAAAATGTTCAATATTAATATTCAATTTATATATTGATTATGAGTAATTACTTAATGTATTTTTTTAATTTACATACCTGTTCTGATGATTAAGTATCTTGGACGAAGGATTCAAATCTGCAGGTAATCTCAAAGCTGCTGGAGATGTGAATGGTCCTAAACCTCTGCTAGTTGCGGCAGCAAGTCGCAACGAATACGCTGCTCCGGCAGTGAGCCCACCTAAACGTACACTCCCACCTACGACGGAAACATTGTGAACCACCTTCGATTCATTGTTTTCAGCTTCTTTCACAACCACTTGGTAATATTGTATGGCGCCGTTGTGAGTGCCTTCGGGAGGTGGTCTCCATTTTAAGAATATAGCTGTTGAATTGATAAGTGATGCTTCAAGATCAACTGGAGCCGATTCTGGTACTGCAGAAAAAAACATAAGTTAAAACTTTGTTGCACAAAAATGTTAAATAAATTTATTTTTATTATTAAAATACAGTTACTTACAATCCTCTAAAGTTTTGGTTATTTTTGAATTAGATGGCTTCCCTTGAATATGTTTATAGAATGGTATAACAAAAAACTCGTATTCCGTGTATTTCATCAGGTTAGTTATTTGAAAACTAGAAGGGTCACTAGAATATAGAACACTGATGCTTTTGTATTCATGATCGGATGTATTGAAATCATTAACTGGTATATAATATATGTAGAACCCTTCCAAGTAGTCTGAATTTGTTACCTATAACAGAAATACTGAGTTAGCTTGTAATCTAAATTAATAAAATATAAATATTGTTTTATTGATACTAAAAGTACGACTTACTTTCCAAACTAGCTTAATTGTTGTTGAGTCAAGTGGAATAGCTTCTAAAAGCTGAACAACATCTTCAGAATGAAGACGAGCTCTGGCTTCTGATAATTTTGTCATTTCAATACCATTCATAATATTTGGCTGTAGATCATTATTTCCATCAATCAAGACTGTTTCTGATAATGCACTTGGAGGCGAAAGTCCATGTGAGTTTTCTGCTCGTACCAGAAAAATGTAAGCACCTCCTGCAGCCAAAATTCTTTGAGTATAGGTTGTTTCCAAAACACGGCGAGCGACTACAGTCCAACCACCGTTATGGTTTACATAACCACTTTGCCTTGAAAACATTTCTACTCTGTATCCCAAAAGACTTGAAGAACCGATTTTATTATTTTGCGTCCACGTTATTGTTACACTCGAATCTGACTGATTTCTTATTTGAGGTCTACTCGGAGGACCTGGCAAGGCTGAAAAATCTGGACCTCTAAAAAAGTTAACACTTGGATTCGTTGGTGCATCAACGATCAAATTTCCACTCCATGACGATTTTCCGTTTTTTGACGATGCTGTACATGTATACCAGCCATTATCATCGCTGTTTAAATTCTTTATCGACATTGTTCCAGTCTCGTCGATTTGAACTCTCTCTGATACAATTATCGGGGAAGAATGGTGAGACCACGTTATCACTGGAGTGGGGTTTCCTTGAGCACTGCACGGCAAAACCGCCATTGATTTATACGGGAGTGTTTGATTTGATGGTCCAATGATTATAACCGGTGGTGGTCTGTCATCTTCTGACGTCACAACTAATTTTGTTCTTCCAATTGCTGAGCCTGCTACATTGACAGCAGAGCATACGACTACTGTATTCGAATCAGTCTTCGAAGCATTCTTCAAAATAAGTCTAGATTCACCGTCTTCTGTCTTAGAGGCGTAGAACCTACTCATATTTGTGCCAGGAAATATAATTGTATGATTTGAATCAATTGACCAGTGAATTTTTGGGGACGGTGTTCCTTTGGTAAAACATTCAAAATGTGCGTCACGTCCTTCTTCAATAGTTTGCGTTAAAGGTCTAAGCTGTACCGTTGGTAATGCTAAAAAATCAACGTTAAAATAGGGTTAAATAAATACACACAATATTATGATTGTAGCAGAAATATCATATTATCACAATCTCATGATTAATCGACAAAAAGTTTTCAAACTTACAGTGCACACTTAGAGTACCCCAGGCCGAAACTGTTCCAACAAGATTATCAGCTTCGCATATATAATCTCCTTGGTCACCTGGTGTGACGTCATCTAATCTAAGGCTCCGATCTTCAAGTATCCTTACTCTTCCTAGAGGCATGTTGCCTCCGTCAGCTGTTCTACGCCAAAGAACATCAGGAAGAGGTTCTCCACCAGCACGACATGAAAATGTCACACTTCCTCCAGATAATGCAGTGGCATCTTCTGGACCGGCGACTAGATACGGTTTTACTGTTGGAAGAAAAAAAATAGTTATGGATTTATTTGAATTATTCCATCATGAAATATTCGTAAAATAAAAATAAAAATAAACTTACCATAAACCCGTAATCGTGCAATTATTGATTCCCGCGATCCAACGACATTCATTGCAAGACATTGATACCTTCCATCGTCAGAAGATCTTAGATCTTGAATTACAAGATTTCCTCCATCCACAATGGATATCCTTAAAGAAAATAATGAGTTGTTTAAAAAATCTACTAGGTACAAAAATTAAAAAATATTAGTGACTATACAATAATAAATCATTATTGTGTACCTCTCGCTTTCATCCAAATCCAAGACTTGGCCATTTTTGCGCCATGTAACTGAGGGCTCTGGTGTTCCGCGCGGAGGAGCACACTCTAATAGCGCTGTGTCGCCAACTGCTCCATGTGTATCTACTGGTTCAAGACGAAAGTCTTCTCGAAGAACTATAAAAAAAGTAATGAAGGATTTATTTATTATATCCATGTCCGCTCCCAATATGGAGAATATGGTCTCCTAATGGAGGTATTTTGAAGTTTTTTCGAGAGAACTGTTTGTTACTCATTCGCTCAACCTTTCTTTATCAAAGAGAGTAGTAGGGATAGAAGAATAAGGTTATAATATGAATAGTGGTTAACTAATCGCTCTCGCTAAAGGATCGGAGAGGGTGGGAGAAATTTTTAAGCCATTACAAACACACATGCCTTCGAACAGAAAAAAATGAAAAAAATGCTGTTCGTACTTAGACTCGAACCCATGAGATCCAGCAACAAAGCCCACAACGCCAACTAGTGCGCCATAAGTCCCAAATTAAGGATTTAGTTAGCTATAATTTATCAATATAATGGACTTCTAATAACACGGTTAGAATAAATTATTGTCTGACAGTTTATATATTTTGTGTTTTTTATATATACAGAACACGCTCATCGTAAGATTAATAAGTATGAGATAAAACTAATCAAGATAGATAAAGAAACGTTCCGCGTAAGGATTCAATTTATTGTACATACCAACACTCACATAAATACGCAATTGATCTTTATAAATATGTTACTACAACGTTTTCAAACCTTAAATAAACAATTACATACAACCTTACAAATCGTTATCATTTATTTAAAAAAATATTCATGTTTTCCAGTACAAATTCATCAAGTAATTTTAGTCAAAAACTTAATCATTAAGCTGGTGTCAATTTATATATTTAGCTGGATTAAAAATTAACTTTCAAATTTAAAAGACTTGGAAAATATTGTGAGTATAATAAAATACGTATTATTTATTACTTTTAAGAAGTTCACTGTCGATGTTTGGTGGAAGTGCTTTATATTCAAATAATTAATATTATTTTTGTTTTCACATTTATAAAGTATGTTCAGGACCGGTTTCTTTATCACGAACATTTCTAGCTGATATTACTCAAGACATCGATAGGACAGGTGGCTAACCACTATCCAGTTTATTTCCTTTTCAAACACAAGTAATTAATTTGTTATGAGTAGTGTTATCGTAATTACTACTATTTTCGTATCTTTGTATCTAGCCACCTTTCTGGGTTATTAGAAAGAAAAAAACCTTTACATTCATTTTCAAATCAGGAATTATAACGAATGTTTACTTTATTAATAATTTTCATTGTGACAGTAAGTTTAAACCGTTTCCAAACACAATCAGTTGAATAACAAAGTTATCAAAGAAAGATTCACATTAATGTAATAAATTTGCATAAAGTTACAGCCCGAATTCATCGAAAATAATCCATTGTTTTTGAAATATTATTTCAATTAAGGATTTCCGATACGTATTTTCTCGAATACATTGGATAAAGAAGTGGTGAATTGTTTGATATAGTATCATTTGGTCCATTTTTAAAATAAAAAAAGATTAATTACTTATGTAAATACAGTCCATGTAAAGGGAGATACATTTTCAGATTCACCATACTGCAAGATGTCAATACAAAATGTATATAAAATTAAAAATGGCTTCGATCATTGCACGCATTATGTCACCAACAGTGACACGTGTTACGCATCGTTCAGAGGCATCTTCAGACTAACGATTTCAATTTCGTAACATGATTTATTAAAAAAAAAAATGGGAAACAAGGAGGGGGGAGATAGAAACAGACAACAATAATGTAATTGACGTTAAAATTTTAAAATTAATAACTAATGAGTTGCATCAATTGGAAATAAATTAAGCAGTGGCGAGCAACCTGTCATATTCAAAATATTATTTAATAATACTTCTAAGATGGTTGTTGATTATCCCACCACCAACCGTTGTGTATGCAGTCGCTGTTTCTCGGTCGACTTCCACAACGCAACAAAGATCAAGAAAATAAATGATTTTACTCGTCATATTATTTTCCCGATAAAGAGCTGCACTGGACTTATCTTTTAACTATGCACTCCTGTGCTTAAAAAATATAAGATAGAAAGAAAAAAAAGAGAATGTGACGCCATTTAATGTAAGTGATATTTAGTATCTTGTATAACCGTATACATACTTAGAATATGCCGTGGAGGTGGAGTTTAATTTATTCCACGTTGAATTATAAAAGGAATTAAGAATATCCTTTACCACATATTATGATGTTGCAAATTCATCAAACCCAATAAAAAAATAAGGATTCGTTACAGAGGTCGAGTTCTTAAAAAACGCTGTATGGTATTGTATATTGTTTTGTATAATAATAAATAAATCAAAATATTTTTTTATTAAAAAATCTGAAATGTTATTCAATCCAAATAGGTTCATAAATTAATTACGACTTCCAAAAATCGGTACTACCGTTTCCAATACCGTGCATGATTAATTTCAATATAAACGAATAAAAACATTTACGCTAGCGAAATTTCCAGTCTTGTGGTCGAAATTGAAAAGCGTATTGGCGTATGATTTATGCTCTACATTTTCGTGAAATGATAACATTGTTTAATTAAGCTCTGGTATTGGAGAATTCCTCAATATTTATATAATATTCAAAAACCTCCACTCTCTTGTTGAATTTACTTTGAATATTACAAATACTAATTTGGCATTAAGGGTATTTTGATTGCACAGTATTAAACTGATTAAGAAGAAAATTTCATGAATGAAAATATTTCTATGAATTCAAATTTTAAATTGGTATAGGCGCATCAAATTAATTTACTATATTTGCCAATGTAGACATCAAGCAAAAATTAATATCATTAAACGAATTAGCTTTTTAGGTAGTGGAATTCTTACATTCATATATGTAAAATATGTAGCTTTTAGAATAGAAATATATTTGTAAGATTTTAGTGACCGTCATTTAATATAGTAGCTTTAAATCTTAAAATACTTAGATTGAATTAGTTATGTTTAAATACTTTTCGTTATAAGTTTTTTAATAAAATATGAAAATGTATCATTTAAAAAGACTTTTAAACAATATATATAACTTACTTGCTTAAACATTATTTAAAAAGAAATTGATAACATAGTTACTCGACAAATTGTGTAGCAAATTGGGACACGTTTTTTACGTTTTTGAGAAGCATCATAAGACAAACTATCGTTTGTTCTTGAAAATTAACGAAATCATTAAAAGAAATGAAACACTAATAGGTATTTTTATTAAACAAATATCAATCATAATAGTATTCACATTAATTAGAAGACACCTAAACATTTTTTTAACAAATATTTTCTTCCTAAGATCACTTGACTTCCTGTAGAAATAAAAAAAAAACAAATTTCTACGTTTTGTAATTTATGAATTAAGAATTAGAATCATGTTTTAATTCGTAAAAACCTCGGAAACTATAGTGTGTCTTAGATTTTTTTAAAGAGGCAAAACACGTGCCCTCAATTCGTTACGCAATTTATGAAATAACTCTGTTATATATTTATATATTTTATATTAAATGTGAGCTTCTACAAACTTACTGCCGAATCCATTGAAATTTTAAGATAATTCATTGGTTGGTGTAAAACTAAAGAAACGAAAATCATAATATGAGAAGCAAACATTCAAAAAGTGATTTGTCACACAAATACAAAGCTTGAGAAATGATGATTTGAATGCTGGAAAAATCACGGTTTGCTTGAATATATCAACATCATTGTTTATTTTTTATATGAAAAAAATTTTTTTTGAACACTTGTAATTTCCATTCATAGATTTTATTATGGACTATCATAACTGATATTTCACAGCATTTTTTAAAATTTGTGACAATCACTTTTTGAATGTTTGCTGCTCATATTAATGGATAGACTTAAGAATAGTCCTGCATCCAATCCATAATATATAAGGCAAAATAGAAACCTTTAAAATAAAGAACTATTAAATTTCTTTTATCCTTATGTATGTTTTTAGAAGAACAACAAAAAATATGTGGAAAACAATACGATAATAATTAATTATTGACTGTCTTTTACACGTTATTTTCTGGGGAAAACTTTGTGCTTGAAATATCCAATTTGCAATTTCTATCCAAATTTCGTTGTTGTAATCTTCTTTGGGGCTTGTAATACCTAAAACCCTTTGTTTTTCTTGGTTCCCTCTTATTCTGCGGTAGAGGGAGCCTACAAGCTTCCCGGCTGTTTGTTTTTACGAACCAGTCGCCGTGTTTACTTCCAATTTTCGCATAAAATGTCACAAATTTTATTCGTGAAAGCCTAACACGTATGGATTTTATGGCACGCCATAATATTCGTGTAGAACTGTGTGTGTTTTTTTTTTGGATTATGATATTATTTGTTTGAATATGGTCCATAAATCTAAAAAATCACAAGTTATTGAAGCCGGTTTCAAAAAGTTTTTTTGTTTTTGTAACCATGTTTGCTTTGAATTTAGGGCATAAAGACTCATCATAAAGATTATCTCAACGCGCTGTTTTACGAGAACTGCTAGCTACGCAGTCGCCCAACCTCTCTTTAATCATCTACGCCAGATAAGAACTAATATATACATATTTAATATATTCACTCAAAAACATAATCTCTTGTTACCGTCTGTGGGAAATATTCAATTTATATGGAATAATTCGACTAAATCTTAGTATTATATGTATGCTTATTATGCATCGATATGTCAATTAGTAATTTTATACTTTCAAATACTTCAGTACTCACTCATTGTACATATTTAATATTTAACCATGTCCATTCCGAATTTGAAGTACAACTCATTATAAAGATATAAAGATCTCAACAGTTATATAAAATAACTTAGATTATTCCACGTATTGTGCTACAAACTGTGACACGTATTTCGCTTCTTTTAGAGATATCTTCAGACAATCTTACTTTCACAAAGTACTTTCACACTTTTTGAATGTAATATTGTCTGAGGATGCCTCTCAAAGAGGCAAAACACGTGTCACCATTTGTAGCACAATACGTGGATTAATCTAATTTATTTTATATTAAAATGAACTTCCACAAAGTTACAGCCAAATCCATCGAAGGTATCTCAACAGTAGTTTTTTCTCAAATTAACTTTCCGAAAGGAGAGCGATATAAGGATGTGACCAAGACAGGGTCAGTGATTATCTAATTTTATTCGTATATATACAGATGAGAAGGTATAGACATCATAAATATTCATTGCTTTAGAAAATAAATCCGTAAATCCATTTTTTAAAACATTCCTTACTGAGAATCTATTCTGTGAACACCTTAACCGTCGATATAAGTATTCCTCTAAAAGTGGTCAAGCTAATAGTTTCAAATTGTAATCAACAAGAAAAAAACCATCAGTTACCAACCTGCAACTTGGAGAGTAGCATTCCTACTTCTAACAGTGCCATATTGGTTTGTCGCTTCACACCAATAAATCCCCGCATCGGAGTCCCTTCTTGCATGCGTGGCTCTCAAGAAGAAAAGTCCTCCAGCAGGTAAGATGACTCTCCGGGAACCAGTCCCAGATGTTGTTCCAGAGCTTTGCAGGTCAGTGCCGTCTTTGAACCATTTCACTTTGGGTGTAGGATTCCCTTCTGCTCGGCACTCTAAGGTCGCAGGCTGGTGACGACCCACTACGGTGTCTGCCGGCTCCTCTACAATTCTCGGCGCTTGTTGACTTTGGCCTGCAAGAAAATATAGTTATTTAAAATGTATTCTTATCCTTAATGTAATCTTGGTCGAGTGGTCAACGTTGTTGGCTTCGGCTACAGAGGGCCCGGGTTCAAATCCCGGTATGGACAGTTTTATAAGTTGATTTTTCAATCGATTTATGAATTTCTGTTCAAAGGCATGGATGCATGTGATGTCTTGAATTCCCCCCTCTCACCCATCCTATCCTATGAACAGGGCGTATCGAGAGCGATTAGCTTACCACTAATCCTGTCCTAGCCCTATCCTTCTATCCTTACTCTCTTTGGAACAAGAGAGGTTGAGCAACTGAGTCACAAGCAGTTCTCGTAGAAACACTTATGTTGAGATAAACTCCATTAGGAGTCCATATGCTCCACATCGGGAGCGGACATGGTTTTAAAAAAATTCTTATCATTAACATTTTGATATAATTTAAGATTTCGACTGTGCTTGGTGACTTAAGGTGCTTGGTGGATCAAAATCTGTAAGAATGTACATAGTTTGAACGATTCAAATTTAATTACCATTTTGTTTTGCTAGCCAAGACTCTTATATAGCTTATCTCAATCTGAGTTCAGATGCTCATCCTGTCTTTTTACATGGAAGGTGAAAATAATAAAAAGATAATACATGGCTATAATAAAATATGTCCTAATCGTTCCCACTGCGCCCCGTAGTCAGAAATTTATAGGTAGTAGGCAGTTATCACAGACATTCATATCAACATTAATCCAAATGAAAAATCAATTCGTGAACCTTACTGTCTAACAGACATATGTGCATGCATATTGAAGTAGGTTTTGTCTTTTGCATACCTTTTCGAATTTATAAATTAACATTAAAACAATTTAATGCCAGAATACTTTATACGTGATATTGAAAATGAACAAAATAAAATAATCACAAAATTTCAGTTCATTTGGAGTATCCTAATGGAAGTTATTTAAAGATAACTCATAACTTGTTAGTTGTATGTTTCTTTATAAGGGAGAGTAAAGTTGAATGATAAGGTTATGAAGTTCGCGTAGGACTATCCGTTAAAAAGATGTATTTTTTTAAATTGAATAATGGGCGGAAGAGAACTACGAATGAACGAAAACAAGTTAAAAAAAAAGTTATGAACTAATTAAAATATCGATATGAAATTAAATTTGATAACTTTTTTACTTTGCTTATTCAAGTTGGTGTTAAACATGTGGAGTAATAAATTTATCAAACATAATTTTATATTAAAATTGAACTTCTAAGAAGTTAGTGCTCTATCCATTGAATACGATTAAAATATCTATGAATATTATTATTTTTCTTGAGGAGATTCGAGTCATTGTCGTTTACCGTTCAGCTACCGGACTTAAAAAAAGGTATTCAATACAAAATATGTTATTCTATTAATAAATAAGGTTAACTCGACATCAATTAAATGCAACAAAAAAATATTTTAATGGCTATATCAATAATTTCGTATTTATTATACGTGTATTGATAAAAGTAAAGAATCATCGATAGTTCTAACGATTTCAATAATTTCAATTGGGTAATATTATTTTTGTAATTTTCTGGTGATATTCAATCGTGTATGTATATTTCAAAGGTTAAATATTTTTATCCATAATAAATGCTTAAATATTTTTAAAAAAACGTATTGAATCATCATTCTTTTTAAATAAATTCATTTGTTATAATTTAAAATAAAGTTAATCTAAAACTTTGGAAAAATTACTAAACAATAAAACCCAATTCTTCACAGGTGCTATTTTTATATTCACAAGCACATGTTCCACAGTACTACATGATATACAACATATGAACTCGTTTATTTCTTATTATTGCATGTATTTCAATTTCTGTTTTGAACCGCATGTCTAGGAATTGTTCCAAAAATAGTTGGCAACCCTATTCAAAGCTCTCGTTTCAAAGAAAATGTAACAAAATATGTCAGTATAAACAATCAACCCGATAAAATTGAACCGGTAATATAATTTTCTATGGTTTTGGTGGTCAGTTTATTGATTCTGTTTCTTAGCACATTCTGAAAATGACTCGATGCCGTCCATATTTCATTATTTTCGTAAAACTAAAAACTTTGTTAATTTTAACTCTTTCATCCAATTTTTATTTCATATTCTAAATGCAATTTTTGATAACATTGAAACAGTACAAAATCTCGTACAAAAGAAATATGTACGCACCGATACTCAAATAATATTCTTATTAAACAAAAACATTTGTTATTATTCATTTATCAACCTGTACCACTTGGCACATCAAACATAACCTCTTTATCTATTGACGCATCTTACGTATTATCGAATAATGAATGGTGACAATTTATCTTTAATACTCATAACAGTCACATAAAAGTCAATTTATTCAAATTTTCTACCTCCTTCTGTTGATGCTGTGGTAGGTAACTGTTGACCATTCAGTTTAGTCATTGAAATGTACTTCTTCGAATGTCAAGACGTCTACCACTAAAAAGCTCGCCTTCGCATTCAATTTGAGTGCTTTGTACATAGCTTCAGGGAAACATGGATGCTTACTTTGCATTATAGAGCTTTTGTTTATAAACTTTGTATTACAGTACATATCACTATGACAACAAAATCACGTTCAAAATATTTTGTTTAATCGGCTTATTTTAACTAAAAATTTTCAAAATCTTTTATAATTAGCTAAATTATTTTTTCATACTTTGTCGACACGTTTTTTTACAGTAACTGTGATTTTCGTGACCTTGCATTAGTATTTTAAGTATCTTAATTTCTCTTTAAAAAAATTAAACTTATTATTGTTTTGATATTTACTTCTTCCTACAAATTTTACATATAACCTCATTTCACATAATTAATCAACATGTTTGTTTTTTGCATATTTTGCATTATATAATTTTATTATTAACACCAATTTTGTTCAGTTAATAATCATTTAAAACCAATACAAAAGCAATTCAACCAAAAGAATTAATCTACAAAAGGCAATTAATAAACTTGGGAAATGACAATTGAAAACAGTTACAAGTAAATAATCACATCAGTAATTATCAGTAGAGAAAACCGGGGTAGATCGAAGAAAAAATATCATTGTTGTTATTATTCAATAAATTTATAGAAACTGAATCTGTATAATAAATTTAATTTCACCCAGGCTTGGAATTTTTGTATCTTTATACTTTCTAGTAGAAGGATGGCAGTGAGAAAACTTGTGTATGTTCCATAAAAATTGAATTCCATCAAACATCTGTAGTCGTTATCTATAAAAACACACACAAAACAAAGATCAAAATTATGAATATATTTTTAAACTTAATCGTCATCCAAATAAAATCTGCCCTCTAAAAAAATCAAACTCTGATAGTAACCATACTGTAAAAATAAAATTAAGCACACTATTTCACTAATCTTATTAAGCTGTAATCATTCCTTATTTTTTAGTATAAACATACACACACACATAGTCTCTCTATATATCCGCGCAAGCACAGAAGGATAATTTATGTAAGTGTATAGGAATGAGTGTTGAATAAATTTTCACAGGTGTGTGAAATTTGAACACACATACACACTCTTTATGCCTACGAATACAATTCTTAATCCATTTGAGCGTATTATTTTAATACTGAACGGTGGTTTTGTTGTATAATTTCATCACTTATTTCTATTTAGCATTATTTATATCGCTATTACTTTCGTTTTCATTAAGAATGATATTTATTTTACTTAGTCTGCAATAACACTTGAAGACCTTCTTCATAAAATTATCTCTTTATATTTCTCCTCCGGGAATATGCCAAAGTATTCAAAGCTTAGATTCCATGGACGCACCACAAACCAAGAAAATGCTGAAACTTTGAATAGCATCTTACTTAGAATTCCATATACCCTAACATAGACGTTCATCTGTTGTTTCGCTTAAAATATTGGTAAGTAAGCTCGAGAATAGTCCATATTCTAGTCAAGTTCACCATATGTGAGTTCCAACTAAAAATTTTCACCACGATACATCAGAAAAAGATCTGTAATTATTTCCTTGATACACTCGAATGAATCTCGTGCCATATATTATATAAATTATTTTTGAATACAATTTTTTGGATAAAACATCATTGGTTGTTTTTATTAATCGTTTACGGCAGTTTGTAATTTTTCTAATTTAGGCAAATTTTAAAGACGTAGAAACTTGTTGTCAATTTTACAATTTTAACAATAAACGTATAGCATACAAAAATTAATGTGAACTGTAGAATTTTTTAGTAATGCTTGATTTAAAATGCAGGCTATTATATTATATGAGTAAAATAATTTTGTATTTAGAAATGTCCTCAGTATTCTACTTTTTAATAAATCAATGGATACTTTCTGTTTGTGAAGTATAAAAAAACTTTTCCTAATATAGGAAAACTGTAGTTTGATACAATTGAGTAGAATTTGTACCATAAATAGTTTTTATTGTGTATGATAAAATTCATATAAACAGTAATAAATAGTTTTGAAATTATTTTGACAAAAAATTCTTTCACACACTTAAATTATGTTAGCCACTCATTGTATTGTGAAATTAAAAATATCAAAAATTATATGAATGTACTCATGGTACGCAGAGAGAGCTACATAAATAAACGTACCAAGATCAAATCACTCCCTTGAGGTCTATGAAGACAAAGATTTGACGCCTCAACTGTTATGTGCTCCACGGCTGCTCCACGAAATGTTCCTAGTGGGTTGTTTCCTCCATTACATCGCAATGAAATTTCCGGTATTTTTATCTACACATTTTCTATTATTGTCGCAGTGCCGTGACCTTTTGGTTCTTGTACCATTATGAGTTCCGATTTTCTAAGGATCGGTAGCGTGTGTTAATCTGACTCTCTTCTACATGTACTTTTAGTAGATTTTTTTACTTACATTTTATTATTATTATTGTTTTATTATTTAGTCAATATTTCCTAAAGATTTCAATACAAGACTAATATAGTATTATTAACAATACCGTATTTTGGTAAAAATCAATACTTGTATTACAAAAAAAGTTTAAATAAATCGAAAACGTTTGTTATGGTCGCAATTACTGGGCAAGTAAACTAAAATCGGTCAATAAATATTACATGTAAAATACAGTCATTAAAAAATAGCATATTTATAAACGTGTGATTCCATATCCATTGTTTTACGGACTGTATAACATACATTATTTTGTTTTTACAAAAAAAATAATTTTCGATTAATAATAGAATAGTTTGTGCCTTGCACTTTTTCTGAATCTAGTTAAACGAAAAAAACTCTAGCCATCATTTTGTAAGGTAAGAATGATAATCGATGTTTTGTTTACTTCCAAATAACATAAAGATAATTTGTATGAAGATGCTTCGCAGAAAGGTTAAACACGAGTCACCATTGTTTACCTGTGGAATTAGTAATTTTTGCTTTAGAAATTTGTTTTTTACTAAAAAAATAAACTACAATTTATCAAATTTATTTTTAAATAAATAAAAGCAGTTTTGATTCGTTTTGATTTCTATACTATTTATCATTGTGATTAGAATCTCATCTGAATTAAAGAGTACTATTAGTTAGAGAGTGTACCAGTATCTCTTATAATGTAACCTGACTGGACTACGCAGTACTCTTCTGCTGCAGTGTCTACGGCTTCAAATTATATAATACTTCTTAAATATGATTTTCGCTGAAAATCATGTGACGTCTATAATGTACAAAATTGTCTTGTACTCATCAAATGCCAGCATCGAAGTGCATCGAAGGCAATTAGTTACTAGTTTTGCCCTAGAATAATATTTTCATTCCTACTCTCTTGCAAAAAAGCATGATTGAGCAACTGACTAACAAATAATTGTCGTAGAAGATTTTTTTTATATGTCTTTTCATACGCTTAGATGCGAATACGGTAATAAAATTAAAGTAGTTTCTTAAATTGCTTACAAATCCAAAGACATTTTTACTTTTATTAGCTAGCTTTTATAAATGTGACTTTATTTACTAAATTGACAAAGTCGAAGCTTACAAATGTAGTTAAAAATAGCAGCTTAAGTACAACTCCATTACAAATTTGGTACAAAATTTCCTCCCTGATTTAATTAACAAAAAAACCCTCTTTTCATTTCAAAGACGTCTGCTTATACACATTTACATGCAAGAAGCACTCAAATATCAGAATTTTTCTCCCTTTTTTAGGGAAATATAAAATAGCCCTAGAAAAGTTTTCTTTTTTATAGAAGATCAGTTCTTATTGCGGTATGAATATAAAACGCGGTCGGCTGTTGCGTAAATCAGAGACTTCCAATTCGAGAGCCGCAGAGATGTTAATAATATTTATATAACAGAATTATATTTTTACGCTTACACCATGTGTTACCATAAAACAGTATACTAACTTGCAAAATATCTATTGGATTCGATTACAAATAAAACCATTTACCTTAGCTTAAAAAAATATATTAATTTCACTAATTTCTATTATATTCAATTTCAGCGAAGACATATTATGGCGACTGTATGACGTCATCGCTGTTATTTTGGGGTTGTTTGTAAAACGCTGATTTTGTCTGTTATTTATAAGTCATATTATGGAATTTATTTTGAATTCAACAAGTTCTACTTCACAAAATGTCATGAAAACAAAACTTCAATAATTTGAGTGATTTTGAGTGTGTCAAAATTAGCAATATCATATTCTACAGTTAACGATAAAATCATATAAACATTTGAAATTTTTTCATTCTTATAAAAAAAGTACTGTTTTCGTTTATATTTCGCTTCCCTATAGATTTTACATAGCTAGAAACTTACTTATGACAACATAATAAAAACATAATACTTAATATATTGCAGACTTGTTATTATATTCAAAAATTTGCGTACGATATCATTTACGTACAAAGCCTCTGGCGTAGATGGTTGAGTGAGGATAGCCGGGTAGTTATGGATGGCGGAAGGGAGGCAGCTTTCAGGGGGTGGCCGGGGGTAGCCAGCTGTTTTCCTTTTTATGAAAGGCAAAAGGTAGAGGGAGCAAGCCAAATAACAAGAAACTTGACTTTTAGTGGACGCATTATTTTGGTGAATCTCATTTTGTGGAGGGCGTGAGGATTTGCAAGCGATCTAGTAAAAATCCCAACTTGAAAGAAACTGAAACTGTGGGGTAATATCTGATTGTTATACTTTGTTTTTTTCCCCTTTGCGATTTTTACTCGTGATTCAAAATAATTAAATAAATCAGATTTGTTTATTCAACGGCTTTCTTGTAGTGGCTATTTTTTTTAAATATAAACGCGCAATATTTTAACACTTACTATTTCAGCATTACAATCTGATCATTGGAAAACTTTTCACCACAATTCCATTTTAACTTAAGTGACTTTACTGATGCTCAATGAGCACAAATTATAATCTTTTTTACCCAATCTACCAATTACCAAAAAAATAACTTTCAAAAACCCGTTGTGTTAATGTTTTTACTTCTATACTTTGGGACTATTTTAAATAATATCTTCAATGCTTAATCTGCCATTATCTTGATTTAGGTTTGTCATACAATTGAGTTAATTAGAGGTAATGTAAGCCAAGTGGTATTTAAGAAAAAAATGTGTTAGACGCGTTGTAGTATTCTACACGTCTTAAAGTATCGTTAAAGTGAAGCAACTTCAATTAATACACATTACAATAGTGTTAACTCCGCAAAATAAAAATATGAAATCCACAAAAACACCAAATAAAGACGTACTTTACGTACGTAATAAGATTTTTTTAAGCCATCTCCGCTCCCAATGTGGAGCATGTGGACTCCTAATTGAGTTTATTTCAACAGAAGTGTTTCTACGACAACTGCTTGTTACTCAGTTTCTCAACCTCTCTTTTTTCAAAGAGAGTAGGGATAGAAGGATAGGGCTAGGACAGGATTAGTGGTAAGCTAATCGCTCTCGATATGCCCCGTTCATAGGATTGGATGGGTGAGAGGGAGGAATTCAAGACATCACATACACCCATGCCTTTGAACATAATTTCATAAATCGATTGAAAAATCAATTAATAAAACTGTCCGTACCGGGATTTGAGCCCGGGCCCTCTGTAGCCGAAGCCAACAACGTTGATCACTCGACCACACAGGCGGTTATAAGATTGTACTTGAGTAAAAAAAAAAAGTTTTACCATTTTACTAGTTGGCTCACTTTACCTTTAGAGAGCCCAATTGATATTACTTCATTTATCTTATATCATATTGTACAAAAAACAACACGTTGCATCGTTTTAAAAATAGTAAAATAGTTTTAAGAACAGACAATCAATAGTTTTGTTAGTATAACAAACTTAGGACGAATTTAAACAATAAATTATACTATAGGTATTCTAAGATGCTTAGCAGAGCTTAGCGTAATACTTTAGTGCACGCTTTTATTTACCACTATTGAGTGAAAATTAAAGTCCTTCAAAAATATGAACAAAAAAAGTTCTCCATATTATTATATTTATTAACTCATTTTTTTTTCTTTAACCTATAATTGAATTGAGTAATCGGGTTTTCCACCAGTATTTAAACAATCGAGAAATCTTAGGAATCCAGTTCCTTTATCATCGAAGCGAACGTAGTTTTAAAAAATATTTTACTTGAAAATCATATAGATAGACATTCGCATCTGCACCGTCTGAGTTTGGAAATAAGTCAGAATTGAAGAAAAAATACCACGGGCGTTTTATTTATTCAGAGTAAACGCTGAAATTGACAAAGTGTGGCCGTGAGGCATCTCGGGTGTTTTCCCTTTTCCGGGGTGACTTAAGACTAGGCGTCGCGACGTCGAAGACGCTGAAGTCATCGTAGTACGCCACATGCAAGTGTAAGTACGAGTATAGTTAGTGTAACATAAGTCAGAAAAATACAACCGCTGTTTGTTTCACTGAAAATAAATTAAATTTTATTTAAAAAACCAAAATAAAGCGCGATTCTGTTGCTAAAGGATCACTATAATTACAAATGATTCAACTTACCGAATCTGTCAAGAGATGCATTTTTTTGAATGACTGCTATCAATGGAATCCTAAGCCTGAATCATTACAAAAAATATTCACTAAAATATGTTATTGTTTTTAAGGAACTCAAAGAAGACACCTTAAAACCAACAAATAGAGCGACTAGGTTCATCCTTATCTCTCTCTTTTTTATGGTGTCTTTTTTCAAACCAATTCACTATAAATATATGTGCAGTTATTTGAAGCTATATTTTCTATATTTACAACATGCTAAACTATAAGTGATCTTGTGCACAGGTTAAATAACAACAAAGGGTCGATACAATATCGCCGCACCTTCAAGGGGTAGGTTCTAGCGCACAGATACCTCCCCGTCACCGAAAGGTAGGGTGTTTTAAGCAGGATTTACGAGACACGCTGTAATGTAGTTTTCAAGTTGTTTGGAAATTTTACAGAATTATATGGCTTTTGCTGAAGTTTAAATATTCTTGAGCTTTCACTACAGCTGCATTATTCATGGTGTTAGTATTTTTATTGTTCTTGTGCAGCTGGAAACATAATGAAAATTTTATAGGTATTGAATTTATGAATCGTATTTCTTGATTAAATGGATTCTTTCAGGGTTAAATAGGGATGGGTTCTACATTTAAATATATAATCAATCTAAAGAATTAGTAAAAAAAAACTTGCTTGATAATCAATTGTGTTTACAGACGTTGAATATACGGTGGTCTCGTAGTAGTATTTGATAAGAACAAAAAGACTCACCAGAAACAACAATCTTTTAGCAGTATCAACAAGTTTTATGGCATAATAGAACTGAGAAGTTTTAACAAAATTAAAATCGTATTACTTATAAAATATACAATATTTTATTATTTTGTTGAGTTTACTACTTATGATAGTTATGAATATTTGTGCGTTTATTTCTTTAAAGAAAATTTCGATAATGAATAATACTTACTACCCATTCCACTTGATTTGTAACAAAAATAGCGATTTTTCGTATTCGAGAAATATTTACTAGCCCAATGATTCAAAAAAATATTTTAGACGTCCGGTATTTATTTTAGCACATATCTAAATTATACAAACAACAAATAAAAGTTGGTGTATTATTTGACACGACTTAAATTTCTACAAAGCGATTAATTAGATAATAATATATTTGATGTTTTTCAACCAAATATTTAATGTGACGTTAATTTATATTTTATGAAATCACCTTTGTTGCGAGTTATGGTACTCACCATTGAGTTATTATAATTTATTGATCCATCAAATTCATTTAGAATGATTTCTGCAAATTCTTACAAACGCCAAGTGATAATTTCTAACAAACTGTTACGACGTGGTTTTTATTTAGCAAAAACCTTTAAAAATTCTCTGTTTTTCCTTTCATTCTTTTCTTTTATGAAATAGAACCAATAAACAATATTCTGTGATAAAAAAAAATCTAACTTTAATTGTAGTTTACATTCTGAAGACCTTCGCAATTAAAACTATGTCAACTATTAAAAGCAAGAGCAACAGATTTCAGAAACATTATCGATAATGAAATTGTAATTATCTGAAAATAAAGGTATTATACACATTGCAGAAGTCGTGGTATTTCTCGTCCGAACTACCTACGAATACGTACTACAGGCATAATATTTGTAAACACAATACTTATTTATTCAGAAATAACTAACATGAAAAGTCTGTACGTACAAACAATTTTTTTTTAAAAAAATACGCATATTTGTGAAAACACTCTGTTACTTAATATATTATGCATAGCCTACTTAATTGACTTGAGTTATTTCAATTATTTTTGTTTAAATAATTCAACGTTTTATGTCAGAAATAACTTTCCATATCAGTAATTTAATTAAGAAGAAACGTAAACAATATTTTTCCTTGTTTTTATCTTGAAAAGGAGGGGAAAATAAGCATCACGCAAGGTAACAAACGCAACATATCGGACGCGTCAATAAATCATAAGATTTAAATACACGAACGTGTTTCTTGAACGCTCCCCATAGAACAATAGTAATTATCAACGAATTGCTTTTTCAGGCAGGGCGTTTAGCTAATGTTAGAAAAGAGTATATTAAAATTCTTTCTAAATAAGAAAACACAATTCAAACATTCAACAATATAATAAAAAAAACTACATTGATTGTTACATTAATTAGCAGAATATGTTTATGCCATACGTTTAATATAACTATTAAAATATAGCACGAAAATATTTTTTTGACATATTTAAGCGAACATGTTATTAGTTGTTTTTTTTATTTAAAGTATCTCTAGTCACTTTCACACTTACTCAACAAAAAATACCCGTTTTATATAATATTATAAACAACAGCGAGAGATACTTCGAAATCTCAAGATTCAATTTATATGAACATCATGTGCCACATAAACGAGGCAAATTCAACGTTGTTTTCAGTATAATTTATGAATAAAAAATGTTAAATGAAGTACGGATTAACTATTAATATATGTAAAAATATTTTTAACTGATATATGATTCATTGAAATTCTTCTACTGTATTTAAAGTAAACTGTTTTCATACTTTGTATTTCCAAACACTATATTTTTTCCAGAAATGGTCAAACGATCTCTTGTTTAAAAGTAATTTTCTTTCCACTGTCAAAAAGAGAACACATGTTTATGTTTGATTCGGATTTTTTCACTTGAACTCCTTATTATATTCCTACGAATTCGTTGGTCATAATTACATAAAAAATAAAATACCACTAACTATTCGCCGAGAGTTAGGTTTACTACCGAACATCGTTTCTGCATTGAACGACTAAAAGTTAGGGTGTTAAAAGCCCCCCATAAATGCATTTCAGAGAAGACAACGTTTAGAAAGAACACGCAAACGGAAGGAGGAATGTCTGTTAATATAAATCAATAGGGTATTTTCCGAATTACAAACCAAAAGTGTCACGTTCCTTTATTTATAACAATCTGTCAACATAACTCTTTTTTAGGACAATCTTACATCTTATCGTTTTAGTGGTATGATAATTTTTCAAAGACAAATAAATATATTCAAGAAATACATTGCTCTTTTAATAACGACATCGTATAATAATTGATTTTATAAATAGTAAACAAAGAGCCTTTGCATACACGAAAAATAACGGTCAACAAACGATAACCTTCCAAAGATTTACATCCGCCCCGCAATTGTTATACGTGTCAATGTATAAATAATTTATTTATACGTCATATTAATTTTTAAACATTTCTAAAGAGATTTCAGAAAGAATGTTTTTTGTTCGGCTCTCAATGTTTTTGATCTTAAAAAGTTTTGTGACGCCTACCGAAAAGTAATATAATAAATAAAAAATGAAAGAATATTTTTTCAGTGTTAAGTTTTCTTTGAGTTGTTCGGCAACATTCAATCAAATGGCCATTTCTTGTAACTTATTGAACAAGATTATTGTATGAAACGAGTTTTATTTATTAAAGGGAAATAACTTTCGAATGATTGAAATATTTTCAGAGGTACTTAAGATTAATTCTCATTCACTAAATATATTATGTTGCTTGGATTTGTTCATTTGCGAACGAGGCATGTGTACCATATATACATGTTAATTGCATAGAGAAATTAATTCATTTTTTTGATTAGTCACTTTCCATATCACAGTGAGCTATGAGTAGACAGTTAACATGTCGATGTGAAACGTGTTTCTTATTATTGAGACATTAATTAATTTTTATCGCACTAGAGTTGCTTTTACAAAAAAGCTGTCCATGACGTGCAACATAACGGGAAATGGTTTTATCGATCCCATAAAGTATTTTTTCCATGTGAACATGAATACTGCGATTGTAAACATGCACTCTTGTTATTCTTGTATGTGTTATACGTAAACATCATTCATCTACCTTTTTTTTTACAGAAAAGTAAGGTAACCAAAAAATATTTTTCAGTCTATTTGAAACGGCTTAGGTGGCCCATATTTAAAATCTTTACTGTCTAAGCAAAACTGGAATTGAAAATAAATTTATTTCATTGCGTATAATCTAATATTTTTATTTATTTCTGACTTGAATTTTAAATTTGAACAGACAAACATCCTCATGTAATATAGTAGTATAAATATGGAAAAATATTCTTTGCGCAGTGTTTAATATAGAAGGTAGTATTGCATAAAACTTCCTCTTTAAATAGAGCTTTACCAAAAGCTTGCACGTATTCCGATTTCACAAAGAACTTCCTTACATTATAATTTTGCATTTATTTATAAACAGAATGGAAATTCGCTACGATAAATTCTCACTGAACATCAACAATGAGAGTTTTCCAGTGATGTATTTCTGAAAAATACAATAAATATATTGATTCAATAACGATACATATTTGAAATAGTCTAGTTTTAGAGTGTCAAAGTGTAATGGGATATATATTACCTAATGATTATCAATGCATGTTTTGTTATCTATTTTTTTATTATAACGAAGCATGAGGTGTATTTTTAACTATCATCATATTTATCACTATATTTATTTTATATTGAAAATACAATTTTTAAAATCATATTAACCGATTGATTCGTCATATTTTTATTCAGCCATACAATGTAGTATACAAGTTGTTCAAATAGGTATATTAATAATCCATCAGATAGTACGGTTTTTATGAATTTCAAGCAATAACTGTGACATTTCATTAATAAGAAGCGACAAAGAGTCGTATAATATAGTAAGATTTAGTAATGAATGTAATGAAAATTGGTGAAAAAAACGGTGAAAAATTACGAAACTTAGGGAAGAAACATTATACAAATTTGATAAATACTCGTACAATATAAGACATATTGTTCTGTATCCCATGTATCATTTTTTTCCATTGGTTACCTCAAGGTATTGTAATGTTTCGACATGCAATCATGCAACGATAATGACAGTGTCGCGTGCGAGTCGCCATTTTACACTCCGCTTGACAGCTCTTTTCGTTTTTTTGCCCTCACGCTGCATTTGGACTTTCACAATTAATATAGTTATATGCTCACGCTTTTATCAAGACGATTATGTTTCATTGGTTGACAAACGACTGCCAATTACGAAGATAGTTGTGATCACTTAAAACATAATAGCACTAACAAATTGAGCATGTCAGCTTGTTCTTTGCTCTTTTTGGGAAACGTGAAAACACTTTCAATTTTTATTATGACAAACTATGCATAATTTATACATAATTTTGTTTTATTGCAATAACGAAGATTGTATGGAACAACAGCAATATGAAAATGTAACAAAAATAACTTCTAATAATCAGATATTATTTAAATATGATATTAGTTACGTTTTTATAAATAAGTACAGATCTGAGTTAACAATCTTTCAAAACATTTTAATAAATAAAATGGTCGATTAAAATTGAACATTATCATTTAAGCAGTAGAGTATTTTTATTATTATAGGTTTTAAAAGCAATCCAAAAAATCTGCTTATTGTATAACTATGTTTGCATATTCATTCGATTATTCAATAAAATATAAAAAAATATTATTTGAATTACATTCAATATTTTGCAATAATTTTTTGATTTACCCGAATTTAATATATTCAATATCTCCTCGCCGCTTATCATATAATTAGAAATGTCAAAAAAACGACGTCTTACCTCACGGAAGACAAATATGCGACGTGATAATTACGAGTTTTCAGCCCCAAGTACCTTCCCCTTCGTAACACTAGCAGCTGTCCGACACCTCTCCGCCTTCGTGCAGTAATTTGTTCGACTTGTACTACCCTTTAATTCTTTTCATTTCTGCTACCCTGATAGTACAGCACCCTCAGTACGGCTGCATGCACGAATTAATGACCTGCAGTGTTGAGACAATGCTGTTTCATTGGCTAGATTAGTTTTTGTCACGTTGGAGAGTACAGGTTGCCTTAAGCTTAAATGCAACAAAGAGTGTCAAAAAAAGTTTAATTTACAGAAAACATTATTTTTTTAGTGACTGAACTTATGTACATTCAAATTAGTTTATTTCATTTTTACCAGGAACAGAGGTTCAGAGAGGAACAGATTTGTTTGTTATCAAAGAGTATGAACAATACAGTATTTTTGTTAGATTAAAATGATTATATGAATAAAATACAAGTATGAAATAAACTTTTATCACAAAAATAGTCGACTTAAATAGCAGAACCAACACTTATTTCAACGAGAATTACAAAGTAGTGTTAATATTTATTTCAGTATCGCGCCATCGTCTTTAATGATATTTCACATTAACTTGTGATGTGTGATTTTCTCATAATTACATATTTCACAGTAATCTTTTCAAGCTCTTAGATTTTCATTTACTCCATTGACTGGTTTACATTAAATGCTTAATCGTAGTGTCGTAATGAGCGTAGTCAATCACAGGTGTTGTCTGGGTGAGGTCATGCAAGCGCCGCGATGCCTGGCGACGTCTCCTGCCACCGAAGCTGACGTCGCTTAATCTACTATACATAATGTGATTTTTACTTGACGTAATATGACAAGAAAATAAGCTAGTAGATTTTTCTTAGAGTTTGAAATATTTTATTTTATATGTTGTAAGATTTCGTTATTTACGTTAGTAGCAAAAACTTGCCAGAACTTAGTATAGATTTATGTACACACAAAATTATACTATACTATTTCCCCTTTAAGGTCTTAATTGTCTTTTCATTATATCAGCAACGAAAAAGTTATTTTTGTGTTAAACTAATAATGGTTGATATTATAATAAATATTGGAAAACTTTTCATTTGCTTATTTTGATAACGATTAATAAATGGAACTATTTTTGAAATCATTATTATATGTATCTTCTTTATTATATTTGAAAAACCTTTTGTTGCAAATTAGAAGTGTGAAAAACCTAAACAATTTATTATAGATATTTTAGTGATATTCATTTATTATTAGTATCACATATATTTTACTGATTACTTGTCGCACCCTGTAAATAGTCTTATTTAAGAATAACTTTGTACGTATACACTGTTTCCTTAAATGCCCTTTGTTAAAAACACACAATTATTGTGCCGTATATTTAGGACAAAAATTGGCAGAGATTGAATAAGGCGTTTTAGTTATAACTATTGCCAACAATTAAAAAAAAACTTTCTTTCGAGAAATTAAAAATTATTTTTTTAAAATTCTAATTTAAAAATATATTTTAGCAATTTAAATGCAACTAATTTTATAATTTTCAAATATTGACTAATGTAAGCTTAAGCCGCAAAATATTTATTTATTATGCAATATCATTTTTATTGAGACAGGATTAAAATATGTTTATTCTTGAATGCAAGACGATCGTGGTAATAGCATTTATATTATATTGGAATGTAAAGCAAAAGTCATTTATTTTTAAGAGAGTATTAAAATGTTCGCCTCTACGTAAAATGCTATATTTAACAATTAAGATGCCACTCGCTTTGTACCTCTCGTGTTAAAATCGTATTTAAGCATCTCGTTCTGCAAAAATTAAGGTCGTAAAACCACTTACTGCCTAAAGTTTGAGCTGTCAAGCCAAAATCGAGACCAAAAGAAAGGGGAGAAAAGGTTTTGGTATGAATTTGTCAACTTTGTATATTTTTTAAGGAACAAATTACTATTACTTATCGACAAATGCAATATGGCGATTTATTTATTGTTAAATGTCATTAATTATTTTAAAGTCAGTAGATAATTGATAGTTGTTAAAAACACGTCGCTGCATTTAAGAAAAAATACGAATTTCACAAGCAATCATTTTAAACATGACAAACGAAAAAAAGCAAAGTGAAAATTCGTAAATATTTGCACCACAAATTTATTTGACACTGCAACTTTTTTCAATAATTATTATCATTATATTATTCCTGAATAGAAAGGGTAACTATAACGTTGACCTGTTATTAACTTTCATCAAACAATTAACAAATACGTTTTACTATTAATTATTGAATGATGGAGATTACCGTCTCTAACGACTTGAGTAGTGCAGTGCTACTGGAGACATTTTTTTATAAAATCTTGCTTTATAGAAACAGGATATTTTTAACCCTTTTAATGCCGGACGAGTTTACTATGCATATGCTAAAATTGCCACCATCTTTTACAATTTTTCAAAAAAAGTACTAAAAAGCATTTTTTAGGAACTAAAATAAATACTTGTAAACCAGATGAATCCCGACTTCGTGGAAGGCCACTGATGAGTATCCATAGGATGTACTCAGCGGAGCTACGGGACGCTGGGATGACCAGAGACTGGCGGGGGATAGAAAATCGTAGAGAAACAATGTAGTGCTCCATATAGGGAGCAAATTTGGAAAAAATTCTTACCAGAACTGAGTTGCAGCATAACCATCGCCATTGCGAGCAGGTGTCTCCATCTTTTCGCCATCCTTTCACTTACACATGTACGAATTGATGATTGTATCCAACCCTCACTACACTTTAATTAATGTTACTCCGTACTTTTGGAGCATTTTTAGTCCCGTCTTTTTGACATCTGAAAACAGAGAATAAGCATATTAAAATGATGCCAGATTTTCCTTGAAAATTTATTCATACATACTCAAAAACTTTTGAATTGATTTAAATGTGTTTTTTTTTAATAATCCAAACATTTTTAACGAACCAATTCAAATGTTTGTTTATTGAATTTGAATCTTTCAAATTATGTACATTCACACATTTTTTAATATTTTTATTTATGTTTTGATGTAATTTTCATTTTTTGTGAAATCCGTTTAATAGCTGCCGAATTTTCTATACAGCACTATGTAAACAGCCGTTTTTGTTACAACTTCGATAAGAATTCTCAAATATTTAAATTTTCGAACATTTTTTTTTAAATTGACTTTCTGCAATATGCGGAAATTGCCAGTTCTTCACGACATATTCAACTCATGTTAAACAAAACATATTTGCCTCTTAGTTTCTGAACAAACTGCTTTCTTAGTTTCCAGCGTCCTCTTTAAGTTAAATATCCATTAAAAACGCTCCAAGTCTTAGAAAAAAACTTTGATTTCCCAGTCCATTTATATTATACAGTGGAGAACCTTTGGTGTAGAATCTACAAAGGAGTCACAATACTTAAAAAACGTTGAGGGGCGGACGAAAATGGAATTCTTGTTGGAATTTTCAAAAAAACAATATGTTTATATGTAAAACATTTATATTTTAAAAATCAAGGACCGTATTGAAATCTTCAGATGGCCGTATCTGGCCTGCGAGCCGTAGTTTGGTAACCGCTGATCTACAACAATGGTTCCCAACCACTTGATCCCGATAAGAAATTTGGTTCCTATTATAATTGTTTGAATACATGGAAAACTACACGACTATCGCACCTCACTTTCAAATATTTAGAAAAAAATACGAAAATATCAAAACTATTTCGTTTTAAACAAAATAGTGTTTATCTTGAACTAAACCAGCATCTATATGAATCTTATAGGATTCTTATCGTAATCCAAGCAAATTCGAAAGTTGCTCCGAAGCTAAAAACGTTAAGAATTTCTTTCGCCCACAAAATCTAATAAGAATTATTTCAAATATTTTATAATGATATTGGATACATTTTTATTTATGTGTACTAACATTTAAATTTTAACTTTTGTAACTATATTATGAACAATATGTGGTATTTTTACGTATTACCTTAAATATATTGTGGCTCACGTAATGAAGCAAAAACTGATTATCGGCCCAGACGACAAGAGTATTCTTTTTTTTAAACGAACCTATTCATTGACAGTTATTATTATTTATTCAATCTAATTTCGATAAAGATAATATTGAAATTTGGCAAAAGTAAATATTACCCAAATAGTTTAAACAGTAGGGTGAAATCTTAGGAGTAGGGAAAAATTCTCAATGCACAAAAACAGCTGTTTACAGATCTATCATCGCGGTGACACCTCACCTTTAAAAAACATTAACAGTACTTAAGGGCGGTGTTGGTTTATCTCGTGTATTCTATCAAGTGTGTGACAAGACACTTAAAAACGCGTGAAAAAACTTCAGAATAAATAGGTTAATGCATGCCACTATTGGAGGCGTAAGAACTTCAAGACGTCATTTTTTGTTAGTATAAAATAACAGATCATATCCTATAATAATAAGTGTATATATCTTTCCCTTGAAATATTTCATCTTTTCTCTGCTTTTTGTAAATCTTATTTTTTTCAACAACCCCCACACAGTAAATCGTAGTTAAAAATGTAGGAATATAAGAGTCTAGATAAATTATCATTAATATTTCACAATAACATACAAACTACTTTTATATATTTAAAAAAACACTAGGTTGATTCACTATTTGATTTTTGTACAAATAATATTTAATTGACAATGCGTGAGAAATTTTTAATATAAAATCATTAAAGATAAACGTACCAAGATTGAACTACGTCAAAAATGATTAAATCAAACATAATATTATATAATAAAATAAATAACCCATATCAAACATCATAAATGAATTTCAGTTTAAAAAAAAGTATACCTGGTACCTACATTAATTGAATTGGCAAGCAATAAAGTTTTTATCATAGTTGTGGAGTCGGAGTCGGGAGTCGTGTAGTCGGGTGTTTTGCCCAGACTCAGATTCGGAGACACATTTTTTAAAATTATCAATCTACATATTCATTATATTGATTGGTGAAATAATTGCCTTGTACTGGAATTATTCTGGTTATCAAGGATGTGGAGTAAGAAAAAAAAGTAGACTCCGACTCCAGTTTTAAATATAAAACAGACTTCGACTCCGAATTGATTTCACCGAATGATTCTAGTAACTAGGGGTGTGGAGTCGGATCAAATAGGCGACTGCGATTTTAAATAAAAAACCGACTCCAAAGTGATTTTTTTATCCGGAAAAAACAGCTCTACAACGCTGCAAGTAATTATACGATGACATTTTTTTTGCATCCTTGTCCGCTCCGAATGTGGAGCATGTGGCCTTATAATGTAATTATCTCAACAAAACTTCTTCTGCTGTTCGTACTGGGAGTCAAATCATTGAGACCGGAACGGAAGCCAACAACCATCACCGCTTTTTTTGTAGAACCCGACTCATATAATAAATATACGTTAAACGGAATTAATTAAGTCTTTGTTTACCTGTATCTTGAACCCTGGTTTGTACCGTTAAATGTATCATAATTAATGGTGCTTTAACTAATTTAATAAAAAAATATTTTTTTATTTATATAAGACAAATTAAATTTAAATTAATAATGGTGATATATTTTTGTATTGTGAATTGACTAGTTACGTGTAAAAAATGGCTCAAAATTGATCGATTTAATGTTTTATTATTTGTGAAAAAATATTTGCGTTGTGTATAAAAAAAGCCAACACTCACTTGTCGAAGTTCAGTCCACAATATTCACGATCTTTTACTGTACTGGTAGTTTTTTTTACGTTTTTTTATGTCTGTTCAGAACATCTACCTCCCCGATTTTGTTTTTTTTAACCGCATGACAGTATCTGCTACTGAAAGCATGCTCTTTTAAATTTTGGAGATTATTTACATTATGATATTATGATTTTGTGGGCCAATGTAAACGAAGGCACCATGTGTTCCACACGTGATAAACTCCGCTGATAAATTAATGTTTAAATAACTTTATTGTAAAGGGCATCTTTCCATTTAAGATGATGACATATTTTCCAAGCTGGAATGTATTATTTCATGGCTGAGTAAACACATGTTTTTAACATTAAACATATTGACCCAGCTGCACTAAACCATTTTAAAATTTGTTTTGCTAATTATTCAATCTGAAACGGAAACTAGAATTTCATGGTCATTTAAAATTTGAACATGATAATTTAAAATCGAGAAACAGCTATGAAGTTTTTACGAAAAAGTATCTGTTTCGTTATACGATGGCTTCTCAAAACTATTTGTAGTACTTGCAATGTAAGACTAATCGATATATGCAAACAAAGTCATATTTGCAAGGATTTGGAGGTATAGTTTTATTTCAGATAATATTATATTCAATAAAATATTATTTGAAAAGAGTGTTCAAATAACTTTCAACTCCATATTGACTACATTTCAGGAACAAAACAATTTCGTTTTCAAATCGTGCCAGCACTACTAAGTGTATTTAATTTAATGCCACCCCAGTCTTCAATCGTCTTTGAGGCATAAAATATAAATATTATTTAAGTTATCTTGGATGACAAAAATAATTTCTTTACATCGCGTAAAGTGAAAAACACCAATCAACGCCGCTTTGTACTAAAACTATGTATGGATCATACACGATTTTAGTGGGTATTTGAAATGCAAAGATACATTTAATCTTTTTGGATGTAACAATTGATTGTAATACTTAATGTTCAAAACAGGCCGCGATGTACAATAAATATCTTCAGTAAATTTGTGTATATCTCCACCGTACTGGCAAAAGTTGATTAGTAACAAAAATGTGGTAAGTATACAAAGATAGATAAACATGAATTGTATGTTTGAAATAACTTATTTGGTTCATGTATTGTACTATTTTTTTTATTATTTTTATAAATGCATATTGCTGTCTGCGTAGTCGAGTTGCTAACGTCGTTGGCTTAGAACACAGAGGTTACGTATTCGAATCGCAGTACGGATTTTTATTATATCGATTTCTGTTCGAAGGCACCGTTGTATGATATGTCTTAATTACCCCTCCCACTTATCCTATTCTAAAACGGGATATAGCGAGAGCGATTAGCTAACCACTAGTCAAGTCTCATCCCTATTCTTCTATGACTACTCTCTTTGAACAAGCAGTTCTCGTAGAAACTCTTCCGTTGGGATCAATTTAATTAGGATACCATATACTCCACATTGGCCTTGGTTAATTAAAAAAAGGAATGTCAAGAAATTGATATTCAATAATCAAATATTTTGATTTTCTGAAAAAAATAAAATGTCGAAGATAAAGGTTATATCTTAAGATAAAAGCCTTTCTGTCAACTCATAATTAAGAATATGCTACTCACTAATTTCAGTAAATACATCGACGGTAACTGGTAAATAAAGTTAAAGAAGCGCTGTGTTTCTAATGTTCCGATCCATTTAGTATAGACCCTGATAAATCAAAAGTCGAGCAGATGTCTTTGGCATCTTTGACTTTAAGTGCGACACGTTGTTTTTGCATAAGTACCTAAGTAAACATTTTTTTTGTCAAACCTTGGGAGAGGTAGAAGTGCTAAAAATACCCTTAAGATATTTATTGGCATACTAGAAATTCGTTGAGCTATTTATTTTAAAGGTTAAAAGCCGACAAAATGTTTTACAACTTTAACGCTCTGCAGTCAATCATTTGCCGACTAGCGCGTATTTGCATAAATTGCAACCGATGGTCGGGTGTTTTTTTTTTTTTTGGAAATTGTAACTATTTTTTGATAGACTTCACTCATACAATGTGGCACGGAGAGACGGACATCGAAGTTTTTTTATATGTGCAAACTGTTTTTTTCTTTTTTCATTAACCGTAAACTATAGGTAACAATGATGTTCGTTATATATTTTTTTATATTAAAGCCCACACAACATTACACATTTAAGTATTAGTATAGTAGGCAGGTCAATACGATTGGATATAATATCAAAAAATCCATAATAGCACAACCATCAATTGTCAGACAAAAGTTATCACATGTATTTTAAGACTTGCCGTGGGTTAGAGAAAGAACCTATTGTGTTTTGCAGCCATGTAACGTTATATATTTATAAAAAAAACACTAACTCCTTAGATTTACCAATTAGCTAACTAGTCGGAAGCTTAGAACTTTAAAAGCTCCTAGAACTCCCGAAAATAAACGGCTGGTATTTTTTTTTGTGTTAATAAAAAGAAATAATCTATAAATTAGCAAGAAAAAAGTTTTTTCTAAATCTGTGTCCGTATATGGCATCCCAATGAAGAGATTACAACATACTCGGTTACTAAATCTCTTTTTTGAAGTGTGTAGATATAGAAAGCTTTTAGTACACCATGCTGATTTAGAATTGGAAGGGTGGGATGGGGGGGGGGGATTTTAGACATAACAAACACCCATACTTTCGAACATAAATCAATTTCAGACTTGTGCTGTCGGTTCAAATGCTGTTTGTACTGGGACTAGAACCCACGAGGTTCGTCACGGAAGCCAATTACGTCGACTATTACATTACACCGTAGAATAAAATCGTATAATTTTTAATATTACTTGTGAGTTACGACGGAAGTATTTGGAGCCTTCTTTTACTATCATTTAAAATAAAATATTCGTTATATTCTAAAAAGAAAATTATTCGAACATCTTTAATTTGTTAACGTTCCTGGAATAATTGCGATTAGGTATTGTGAATGATTTTTCATGTTAATGTTATATTCAATAATAGTAGGTATATTTACTAACGTCTATCACTAACAATGCATTTGTTTACATAAATAACATCGCCTTTATAATATCCATAAGATGGTTAATCTAAGTGAACAATTCGAATGAAAGTAAATATCTTGATAAGAACAAGCCATGCGTTTTCCTTTTGAAAACACGATTTTTATACAAAGCATATACATTTATCACGGTCGGGATATTTATGTAATCCATTTGACCAGAGATAACAAAATAATGCAATTCTCTGCAACTATAAATGCATCAGGGCATTCGTTGCACTGAATGAACAAACAAAAAAACTATACCCGCTACCTAGATTTCAGGTGTTATCAAGCATGGTTAAAAGATTACAGTATAATCCTATTGTTATTAGAGATAAAATTCTTAAATATTTAAAGTGAAACTGCATACCAATAAAGCTTCTTACGTTTTTACTGAACATCACTGGATTAATTTGTTTTATTTATCAATATTGATTTTACTGGATACAGCACATTTCAAATATCATTTGATATTGAATGAATATCTCTACATAATCGAGCTACATATTTTGTACACCTTTGTCAATGATCTAGAAAAAATACAGATGGTGGTATTTTCCCATTTATTATTGTAAAAACGTTCTAATATACAGTAATAAAAATGATAATAACATAGTATCGTTTAAACAAATCTTATTTAGAATAAACTAATGAAATAGTTTATTGATTTTGCATTTTTTTAAATTTAATTACAATAATTTAATAACATCGACTTTAGAAAGGGAAAAGGACTTGTAACATAGAGGAATTTTTTTACAGAAGGCACAAAAAACATATTTTGATTTTGGGCCAAATTAAAAATATTAAATAAACACAACCTCGTTATAATCGAAGACCAGTGGCTTCTTTACTCAATATATTATTTATTTTAAAATTTGTAAAACCTTTGCGTTTTTCGTAGTCTTTTTTCCTGGTCACTATTTTACATGCCCTTAAGCTAAATTTACATATTAATATGTACTTTACATTATTTTGATAAAACGTGTACCAAGTTGTAAAAAGGGTGATTATCGTTTTTTTTTGTAAAATACGCGATGTTGCCTTTGTATAGTTGATATGTTTGATAATAATGATGATTTTTTTTCAGAAGAAATCATTTACGATGTCGTATATCGTTTTTTAAATTTTAACAATTTACTCTGACAAGCCTTTCAATGTCGTTAATATTGAAAGTCATTTCACTGATAGATAAAAAAATGATTTTTTATTTGATAACAGTTCTAAATTTACAAATTTATAAAAATACAGTTTTTTTCTATTAATTGAAATTTTCAATGATAAAGTTCAACATGTTAATAATTTTATGAATAAAATCAATCAATAATTAAATAGTTTACCTCGACATACTATTTATTTGCAGGTAAACTATACGTTATATAATTGGTATTCCCTGAATTAGGGAGTTACCTTTAAATCGGGGGAACGTATGACAAAAGAGACATAGTAAATAACTCGGTGGCTTACAAAAAACACTATTTATATTAATAACCCAGACAATGGCAACTCAGATATATTTTACAGCAAACTATGACACCCTGGACAAAAGTTGAATAAGAACAAAGTTTATAAAATGCCACGGGTATTCATTTTTTTTTATATTCTATTCAATATTTTTTTCATTGAGCTTTTTTATACGGTCTTAACAATGGTAACTTAATGAACACGATGTTCAGCATTAAAAGTTTCCGAAGAATAATGAAGTTTGATTAATATTACGAAATATAACTTAAAACGTGTCCTTCTGTAAAGGGCGATTGAATAAAAAAAAATGTACCCGTCTGACTATATTGATACGAACCATGATCTTATCAGGGTTACCCTTAACATGACTTTTGCACCAAAATATACATAATACAACAAGGATATTGATATTTTGAATGAAAACCAGCGTAGAATATTAAATGTCCGCATGCCAGACTTTTACATTGTATGTGATTTTTTACCTAACTGAAGATAATAGGATAGTAATTAGAATACATTTCCTGGCCTAAAATGTGCTTTCAATTACTTCAAGTCCAGCACAAAAAATTATAGTGAAAACTAATTTAGCATCAAAGATATGTCAACAACGAGACAATCAACGTTTCTTTTACGGATTAGGCAATTCGTCCGTTTCTTAGGGTTGGATCGTATTAGAATAAATTGAACGCCATAATTATAAAAATCAGAAATCGATTGAAAAAATGTACATGACAGCACGCCACGTAGACGAGTCTTACTGAATTTAAAAATCGTGTTATTTTAAAAACAACGCAAATTTTTGTTTAAAAATCGCGCAAAAAAAGATAATAAAGACCCAATAAGTTACAGAAATATTTTTCATAAAATGTATTTAATTTTAAAAAATAAATACTATTCATCGCTACTTTTTATATACGGGGACTTTCATGGGGGACTGGACATAAATCGCTGTCATCCATAGAAATATCTAACACGTCTTATATGCTAGGATCTTACAAAGCCTTTTGTTTTTATTACTGTAGTTGATTTTTTGTTATTAGGTCCTTTATCCGCTTCTGTGTTTTTTTGTGTTTGGAAGTCGTATTAGAACAAATAATTTGTCTAAAAATAAAGTATTCGTTCTTTTTAGTGGACCGTGCAAAAAGAGTATATATTTTTTTTCTTACAGTAGAATAAACATACCCACTTTTAACAACGCACGATTAACTGTGTAAATTAAAATAATAAACATATTTTGGGCGAAATATAAATTATATTTTAATTAAACATTTCTGTCTAATAATTAAAACAAATTTTTAGGGATTCGAGGAATCAATTTTATTAAAAGCAAGATTGTGTAAACAATATTTTGATAGTCAGTCAAGTATTATTTTAACAATAGCAACTGAAAATATAACATGATGCAAGAATTGTATCCAATGGATACATTGTATATTTTATGGGAAATTTTCAAAATCAATCATTGTTATTTTTGAGATAAAATACAGGATATTCCTAAAATGCGAGCAGATGTTCTGAAACATTTGTTGTAGAGAAGGCGACACTAATCTCTTTGTTAGAAAATGTACCGACAGGAGTGTTACCTATTATTATTTCTTTTGCTACAAAAAAAATGGTTACACCTCATAAAAGCAATGTTTTGTCAACGAAGCGGACCGAGGGAAATTATGCGATTTGGTGCAGTTTCTCTTTATATAGTTTTGTGACGTACCTAAGATGCAAGCGAGGAGCTATTGTTGTGCGTAAATAATCGTAGACACCCATTAATATTTTGTAGACGACTCCTTCAAGGATTTCACGGAACACAAATTTTATGATGTAAAAACATCTTACATTAGACACTAAGGAACAAGAGATAATAGCTGAATTACAATATTCAAAAATAAAATATTACTATTATGAAAAGTATCGGTCAGTTTAGTCAAATTTATATTGCACGTAATAAAAAAGTTATTACTTTAATATATGACCATTTAACAAGAACTATAAATGAGGCTAGTTCCAAAGAGCAGTGGTCGAAATCGTTGGTTTTTATTTGGTACAAATAACTTTTTTTAATTGATTTTTGTTCGATAGCATGGATCTTTGTGATGTATAAAGAATTCCCTTTCAATCTTCCAATTTAGAAATAGCGTGCCGTAGTGAGAGAGATTAGCTAGCCATTAGTCCTGCTTTAAGTATATCCTTTAAACCCCTATTTTTTTTCGACTTTAAACAACTGATTAACAAGCATTTCGGATAGAAAAATTTCTGTCGAGATACTTTCATTAGGATACCATATGCTCAGTGGTGTAATGGGGCCAGGTTGGCGACCCGGCACCTGAAAATGAAGAAGGCACCCTGCAACCTTTTTGACTTGTAACTAAATTTTCAAGTACATACATATATTCAAAATCGTTTTTCTTTATTGATTTAATTGTTAAAACTAAATGTTTTTTTTTTACTTCGGACGGATATAAAAAAAAACGAAAAAAAATAAGGAAGAAATCACAGACCGACCTGGTACCTTTTTATTTGCCACTTCGTATATGCTCTACATTGGGAGCAAACATGGATATATTTTTTTAAGCAAGATTTCTTCAATGAATTATTAATTAACTAGCACTAAAATATTTATTTATAACAGCAAGAAATGTATAGTAAAATTACACATCATATTTTAAGTGAGTTTTTACTAGTTTATTAAAGAGAACGCACGCAGAGAAAGAAGTTTTAACTTTTAGATATTTATTGAAAAATATGTATTTCTAATCGTAATGAGTTTTGGTCGGTATAAATTACAGTAAACTTAACTTAATTTAGGCAAATATATTTTATTATTTATAAATCTAACAATATAAAGAAAAAATAATCGAACAATTCATTAACATTAATCCATAGCAAGGTGCGACTAATTAAAAAACTAAATACATGGCTTAAGCATAATGTTTATTTAGAATCAACTTGGATTTCAAGGGCTCGGGGAGACAAGACATTACCGCACTAAAAATATAAATAAAATGTCTAAATTTACTTTTGACCTTGTCGAGACTTCAGCCCATAGCTAATTTTGCTTGGAGTAAAAAAAGCTATAAACATTAACCCTCAGAATCGTACTATTTTGACCTTGCATGTAATCCGTTTGTTTGGTCAGAACTTACTTTATAACATTCTTACTGTTGTGGATCGTTATCCACAATTCTTCAATTCTTAAGTCAATTCTTGGACTTGCACTAAACGAAACTTGCTAACCTTTTCTAAATAATTGTGACTCAGCGGGAGATTTTTTGTTTAAATAATTTTCAAATAAAAACACTGCATTAAATGATATGGATGATACATGTTTTTGCAATGGAATTCAATATGTTTATAACTCGTTTTTAATACAAATACTGCAGTTTTAATTTAATGCAGAGGTGGTAAGAAAAAGACTAGTAGCTAGACAATCAATATCTACATAGTTAGGATTAGAAAGGGGTAGTGATGAAGTATTGAAAACAATAAAATACTTTAATCGATACAATTTCAATATTAAATTTGAATTTAATATTGAAATTCCACCAACTTACATTCAGTCGAAATCATAAATTAAAACTAAGGTTTTTTTTTATTTTTAAGGTGATGCACAAACCACGGCCCGCGGGCCGCAAGCGGCTCAGAAGAAAAAGTGCTTCATCACCAATATGAAAAAAACTGTGTTTGATATGTTAACAAAGTGTGCAGTGGCAAAAGTATATGACCTAAATCGTCACTGATTGAAAACTTTTTTTTATTATTTTATATAATTATATTTTCACGGGTATAAATTTGCGACCGAAATTCATCTTTTTACAATAAGTCTGCGGTGTAAGTGTAGCTTGGAGTGTAGTGGAGAGTGATTGAAGTAGCTGATAAAAATATGTAACTATGAAAATAAAATAATACATACAATTTGTATCTTTATCTAGTACACTTTTACTCTCTGCGACCCGTGAAAAATTAGAAAATGGATAAATTGGCCCTTCTTTCTAAAAGTTTGTGCACTACTTCTCTAACCACTCAATAGATAGAGACAAAAGACAGTTCGTCAATCGACTACGGATCCAAAATTATTAATAATGGTGCCCATAGCATAAGTTGTAAAACCATTAACCTTCATAATAATCCGTAGTATATAATAAATTATTTTATATGTACCTAAGCTGTGTTATTGTATTACTTAAAATTACCACTGGGTATTATTCATGGTACAATAAGTATTTAGATAGCGGTTGCTATAATTCTAGTGCTTGCATACTGCATAAATAAATTTAATAGGCTACAGCAAAATTTCGAATGTAGTAGGTATATTGGAACTACGCAGTCTAGTGAAGTGACCATAAATGTGTATATGTACTTGTAATAATTATAACATGTTTTAATAAACATTAATTGAATTCATACGTGTCTCTTTTTCAATGCATTGGTTCTGTAAATAAGATGAGACATTTTGTTTTTTCAGTTGACGATGAAACTGTACAAATAAATTTAAAAATATTTTTTTACGGGTCCATCTAGCGATTCATTATATAATTTGTACATACTGAAGTATTCAATCGTATGATGCAAATTAAGTAACAATATTCACAAGACTATAAAAGAGCTAAAATATATATTTTTTTAAACTATGTATGTTATCACTTTCGACAAATACTGATTTCCAGTAATTGATCCTAATATATTTCTCAATAGACATTTTGATAACATTTGTTTATTTAATAAGGTTAAAATATTTATATTATTATATTATGATTTACAATACGATAAAGGATAGCTGGAGAAATCATAAAACCAATGCGGAAACTCGGGGACTCGCGTCTGTACACGGTAAGAACCAAGTGCCTCCTGTTCAACGCATACATCTTGACAGTGCTGCTTTACGGTTGCGAGTCATGGCGCTTTGCGAAAGCGCAAAGTATACTGTGCTTTGAAAACAGATGCCTGCGGCGAATACTAGTAGTACGGTGGTTTGACTTTGTCGGGAACACGGAGATAAGAGAGCGGACTAACAAGCCTCTTACTACGTCCTAACTTAAAAAGCCACGACGGACCTAAATATTGAAAAATATAAGTAGTTTTGCTTAGTAGAGTAACCGATTATTCAGGATGTTTGTCAGCGCCTAACTAAATAAATTTTAGACGGTTTAATTTTCTTAGATTATCAAACAACCACTTTCTTTAAAAAAAAAATACTGTATAATTTTGTGCTGTATAACTCAACATAAAAAAAAACCATCAAAGCGTTGCTCTGATAATCGTAAACTCGAAATTAAGCCGTGAATAAACATTGGGTTAATTCATAATAACAAAGCAGAAATATGAAAACAACTCAAGTGAGAAAATTTAAAACTGTAGAAGTAACGCTAATGGTGGCAAAAAGTTCAGTAAAGTCAAGAAAAGTACTCAAAAGCTTAAAGCTCTTTAAATGGTCACCTTACTTATGGGATAATAGTCGCGGAAGGTTGCGCTGCTGTCATGAATATGCATTACAGGCTTTAGCCACGGGTAATTTAGTGAGCAGTTCTCTTCTACCGGATCTTTCATAATGTGGCCCAGAACCCAAACCACCACCCCCACTCCTAATGACTCATTGCCTTATTTACATGTTTATGGTTTCACGTTAAAAATAAACAAAATTTTATGATGGCGGCCGTTACAAAGCAGGTGGACAAATTAGTAAGGAATCTTGTTTATGAAGACAGGATGCAATTCCGTAGAATCAGCGAAAGTGTGCAAAAGGTTCATTTATTTCCACCTTTTACCTGGCTTAAAAATATTTTAACACGAACTTGTAATTTTGAATAAATTATACCTTTAACATATCGACCTAAATAAGAGACGATTTCGTTTTATGGCGCTGGTCTAAAAATAGACAGCGCCTTCCAGTAAAACTTAAATCAAAACACACACAAATCGTGCCTATTTGGTTGCGAGATATTATCGATGTCTATGATAAAACAGCTGAAATCGTTAAACTATTTAATGTTTGTCATAAGATATCGGTCAGTGTAAAAATATATTCCGGAAAAATGCTATAGCAGCTTTTTTCCAACACGGGTTTTACAAAGAAGATAAAGGAAAAATCACATCTTATCTTGCAGGTAAAATTGTAGAAAAAATAATTATAGTAAATTTTTACCAAAGAAATGACAACATATTTACTTTTTTATTCATATATAAAGAGGTGGGCAAATATTTTGACTGCCAGGCCACATATAAGATGAAAAATTTACCGCGGACGACAAGAAAAACGAAAAATTAATTATTTTTTTAAATTAGGAGGGCTGTGACACTAAACTGAGACCTTCTCCGAATCAAAGATTTAACTTCCAAATAGTCATTTAATTTGGAAATGCTTTTTAAAAGCAACTTGAAATGATCTTTTAATTACATATTTTTAATTTTAGATCATGGTAACAAGGAATCGCTATACTATATATTCATTTAGAATACTGGTCTGATGAAATTGAGCACGATCTTCTTTCAATGTTTCAAATATTATCCTAAACTTTTGTAAATATTCAACTTGTTTATCAAAACTGTCGATAATAAATGATATTTTCAGTGACAGGATTCCAAATATCAAAAACACAACTGGTAAAAACTTGTATCGGTTATTGTAAAAATTATTCATCATTTGTCAATTGAATCCATGACTTTATTGTGTATGTTATAATACAAAAAACAAGAGGTAAAGACTCTTTGACAATTGTTTTTATATTATATGAGTCACGGGCTTACATCCCAGAACGTATAATTTATAGAATGTTAAATTGATTACTGTTCTCGTGTACAAAATCGTAAACATCATCCAATCATAAATTAGAAGCCTCATCATTCTTTATTTCCCAGATTAAAAATAGGTCGGGCAACTAAATACTCAGTCCAATTCATTAGTAAAACTATTCCAATTAATGTACAATGGAGTTTATGGGTAAATCTCAATATAATGTATAATTAATAATTTATTTATGGTCACTGAGTGAATAATGCTTTTAATAACCATTATCTGAAAACAGGCTATTTGTAATTGTAAATATTGTGATTGTTATTAGAAAAGCACGCATTTGCTTCATCTTCCATCGATTTTTGTTATTAAAAATGTACAATTGAAAACAAGTTTATATTAAAAAAAAAATGAATTTTATTCCAAATGTATACTACAATACTGCATTGTCAGTTTTTTCGGAGACATAACATGTCTTTCTGTTCCATTTATTTTATATCCATTAGTAAAAAATATTTAAAGTGAAAACATAACATACTTTATTGATAATAAAATCAATTTAATGATACCCAAACTCCTATCAATACTTGTCATTGTTTTTCTAATAGGGTAAAATTAAGATTCGATAAAAAGGGGCGTAAAAATAGTCTCACAATTTAGATTAGCGGGCTGCAATAGTTTAAATTTCATAGAATTTTCCAATGATTTCGTAGTTAGTTCATTAGATATGTACCTAAATTTTTGACAGTTTAAAACGTCAAACTGAGAGAGATAGAAGGAAAATAAAATTCGCTTCATGCCTTTGTAAATAAAAGTAAATAAATAACAAGAAACTTTAATTTATTATTCTTGTAAATTATAGTTTATATGCAAGCAAATACATTGCATGCCTGAATATGATGTGGCGTATCTTTTTATTTAAATAAATCTTACATTTCCATGCAGATTATTATAAGATGTATTCAAATAATAATGAGATATCTCCATTATTCATCCGCAATGCATCAATTAAACCGATGCTACGCTGAAACAAAAGCTTTCAATATTCATAGCTTATTTATTCGCTAAAAGCTGCTTATTAATATTCCACAAAGATTAACAGAGTTGAATATCATTTCGTGAACAACAACCCTTTAGAAATTATTAAAACAAAAGCTTTCCTGTAACAATAGGCAGCAGTTGCGTGCAGGTTTGCCGTGTTCAGTACACTTTGTATTACTCTTAGATCTAGGATATCATCATACCTGTTACATTTATTTTATGTGATTAAATATGAATTAACAAGTATTTTTTAACAATATTTGCTCATAGACACCGCAGTTTTGTTTGAGCTTTGCGGATGCGTATAATACAATATTATTGACACTTTTAGTGATGGTATTTGTGAACAGTTTGATAAATTTTTCTATTGTATTTCTTGATTTTTTATGTTGAATTTGATGTACTGTGTATTTTTATTTTATGTTTTGTCTTATTATATTTTTCAAGTGCATGGCGAATTGGCGTCAGCTGTTATGTCATGTACTGTAATTTTAATTTTTAACAATAAATAAATAAATATTCTTATCGCAACAGCTTTTTATTTGATACAAAAACAATGATTTGCATAATAACATTTAAATACTATTGATAATTATTTAAAACTTACGCCATCGTCATCACTATAGAACAGATCAGAGGATTTTTACTCTCCTTAACTTATTTAGGGGATAAAAACGGTGTATCGAAAAAAATATAATTATGATGATTTATCATATAAGAGACGCAAGACGACGTGCCACGTAAAATAAAGTATTTTTTTTTTAATGTAAAATAGTTTGAGATAAAATTTCCGTATGATTCATCGAAAATACTATTGATAAATCAATAAGTTTTAAAATTATTAAGAGATTTTTTAAGCCATTATTCCTTATTCATATAAGCTTTTTTCCATATCCGCTCCCTATAGGGAGCATACGGTCACCACATGATTGATCCACAATTATCGTCTACCTATCTAGTCTATCCCTCGCCAGTCTCTGCTTCCTCCCATTTATATTTGTAAATAATGTAGACATAAAAAAAATTAAGTTAACATTCATTAGTATAATACGTTTGTGTGGTCGTTTTGTTTTGTGTAAGGAATCTCAATTAAGTACTTACATTTGGGTGCAAATCCTAATGAAGATAGAAAGAAAAATATTTTTCGAGAGAAATAGTTCTTAAAAGATAATGACTCTCTTTACCCGTAACGTTGGATAGGGAATGGATAAAACACAGTTATAAATAAAGCGTAAAAAAACAAATTATTATTAAAAGATTGAAAAATAACTACTTTCATCCAAGGTGTTCAGTTATTTAAAGATCCTTTTACATATATACGTAAATAAACATCTATAATTAAAGTATTTTGTCAGTAATTGCCGTTGCTCGGTGAGCTTTAGTTCCACACCTATCCGGCTACTCAGTCGAAGGCTCAAATCTCCAAATCAAAACTTTTATTTTAATTTATCTTATATCAATTTCTAGATTTGTAGTTCATGGATGTTTTCAATGTTTTTATCATGTTCGACCCACCTTCCCATTACGATCCTGAAAAAAGGGCGTAGAGAAGGAGAGAGCGATTAACCAACTAATAACTCTTGTAATCTCGTTTTTCTTTACCTTCCGTGTCTGATAAGGGATGTCGAGTGACTGAATTACTAGCCTTGGTTGAACACCTTCAATAAAAATTCTCCACTATTACTACATAATATGATACACATTGCGAATGGACACGTTTGAATAGTAGCATAACGGCATTGATGTTTCCAAAGCTTTTAATCTAAAAAGCGTTCCGCCAGCTTAAATAAGTATGTGATCTCTAAAGGTATAAAATAATGTTTCAATAAACAACATAAATGTGCTGGAACAATTGAAACCATCTTAATTTCTAACAAGCAAAATGCAGCACATTCTTACTATAACAATCAATGTGTGATACAGCTATTCTCAAGTTGGTGTATATTATAGGTAAGTAAAAATAGCTTAGGCATGCTAGGTAGTTATAAGTTTTCAATAAAAACACAAACATATATAAACATACATATATAAAGGTCAACGACGACAACGAGTTAAATATTTTTACTAAAATCAATTAAGAAAATCCATCAGTTTGTTTATAACATATGGTAATTTAAAGTATTTTTTTTGTTATAAAAAACAGAAAATATTTGGCGCACGTCGGGAAAATATAATAATATGGATTCTTTAACTCAAATGTTCAATCTCCACACGGCTCTGCTCCCAATTGAGAGATAATACAGGTATTTTTTATAATTAATTCGTTTAATTTCAAATAATTGTAAATTTTGCACGGCTTATATTTATAACAAAAATATAAAAAATAAAATAGAAATATAAAAAGATGTTTATCTATAATACAAAAGCTATAAAATCAAATATACCATCATTTAAAACATACCTTAATAAAGCTGCCGGCAATTTTAATCATCCTTCGAAAAGAAAATCCTCAAAAGGTTATTAACACGTAATTTTAAAAACACTTTTATGCAGTCATTATCACCCACAAGCTTTTTCGGCGTATTGTTTTTATCCCGTAACATGTGCCATGTACCCATCCACTCAACAAATTGAATGAGAGTCGATGTTTTTGCAAAAGCTCTCTTTCGACACACACTCTCCGCACGGCGGCTTCTCTTAAACTGGAGCTTCGGCGAGCTTATTGGACGCATGACAAGGAAGGGATGCTTCCCAGTGGAGGGGATAACAAAACTGGGAGGGGATGGCGGATGGAGAAGACCCAGCGATGAAAATAGGGAAAAACTTTGATACATTAAAAGCAAGGTACGCACCGCGGCGGTGTTTGGGCTATAAAAAGGTAACGCATTTTTATCATGAGAGCTTTCCCCATCTGTCAGTCTGTTTCTATAAATTATTGCGCTTTTTTAAACATTCGTTTTATTAACTGGTTAGACGAATATAGTGTTTTTACGAAATTCACGCAAATTGCCAGTTGTTTGCAGGATTTCCTAGAAAGTATAATACTACCTTTGTGCAGTAAAAATAAGGGTAAGTAAATGTCTAAAAAAATTATACTATAATATATTTCAGTTTATTTGTTAGCTTTTTTTATTAAATGTATACTTATTTTAATGTAGCTTTTAAAAGAATTGATTAACTTGCGCTACGTTTCATAAATAAGATTTTTCAGCTAAAATTCGAAGATGTTGGTATTTTAATATTTTTAATTGACTGAGCAACTTTGACGGGAGGCGGACTAAATTAAATAGTGCATAATGATAAGAATTGATAAGAAAATATCGATTTTCCAAAATACCGGTCCGTTTCCCAAGTATATTCGTAAATTATGTGATATTATCGTGTTTACTTATCTTTTAATTGTTGTTAGGACTGTAAAAATTCTTTGAAAGTAAATTAATATACATATTTGACGTCTATTTTGATACATTCTTTTTACATTTACCTTTTTATGAAAAAAATAATGTAGCGTACTTCTGCACATTAAGTAACTGAATTTAAAAATTCCATATTATAATATAAGAATAAATTATAATACCATTATAAAAATTCACGGGTGATTCTCTGCAGAGCGTTTTACCCACCCCTCCCACAGGAAAAATAGCATGCTTTTTTCGTATATTTTTACCGCTAAAAATTATATTATTTACCTTACGCGTGGAATACGTTTTCGTCGAGGCTTTCCCAGTCTATCTCTCCCTTACTTCCTCATAAACAATGATCATTATTCCCGGAAAACCTTCAAGTGGCGCGTCCTGCTAACCACTTATACCTTCCCCAATATATGAAAACCTACCCTTGTAAGCGTTTGAGATCAAATATGCCTAACAGTTCACTATTAGTAACCTTTTCCTAGCATTTGCTCCCAACTGCCTACTGCAATACCAAATCAACACACATAATACACAGAATATCAATTTAAACTTTCTTTATGATTGTTTAGTCTAATTTCAATACATGTTCTATTTTTGAGAAATATACGTGATTCAGTTGAACAGAATAAACGGCTTATCCAGATTTCGTACTTATTATAATACATATGTATGTATATTAAAAAAAATAAGACACTATTTGTATTAATTTCATATATTTTTAATGTGGATTAGGATATATTTCGGTAATTAGTTGATAATATTTGTGATGAGTTAACCGATTTTGATCGTTATAATAAATTTAAAACTATTCTAAAATAGCGTATTCATATATCTCATACCTCTCTATCAAGAATTGACAGTGGATACCTAAAAAGCTATCTAAAGTATTCTGTTTTGTTTTATATGATTGGAATTATCACTGACAAAAACATTACATTTCTTATTTATGTCTGCTCCTATTGTCAAGCAAATGGTCTACAATAATAGAGGTATATCAAGAAAGATATTTGTGTTTGTTTGTTTTTACTGAATCCATCTAACATAAAAAAACAGTCTGTCTCAAATAAATAGCTGCCAATTACATAACCTTTTTGTCAAATTGATATTGTGGATTCTTTTATTAGAATGTTTTCAAAAATCGGTGTCTATATTACAGGACTGAACAAGCTTTCAAATTAAGAATATCCTAGTTACCCACTTCATAAATCGCCTCAATTTCCCAGACGCTAGGAAACGTCTCCAGACGCAGATAATCCAGGATAGGGAGGCAGCAAGCAGCAGAGTTGGCGAAGATACGCAAGCGCAATATTGCAACCCCCAGGCGGGCTTTACAGCTACCCTTATTCGCTATCTTGAGCTACAGTGTATTGTTTTAGGACACATAATGTCAGCGTTTATCTGCGAGACCATCTTCAGGGTTGCTGTTTAAAATTATTTTACTGCTGGCTAATTTTTAGGCCATGCTTTGATGACCACGATGAGAATCTCATCCATTCAACGGTTTAGTGTAAACCAAGTAGACATTTAAGTATTTTCCTGAAATATGTAATAATTCTTATCCTATTTGATATACGGTATCACGCGACATATACATTTAACTTTTTTAATTTGAAAATATCATTAGCAAAGTATACTTATTTAAAAGTATTTTTATTTTTATCCTACAATCATGATACATTATTTTTCTATTTCATTATAACTTACATTCTGCGTAAACAAAAAATAAATATTAAAATTCTCAAATCAATCGTTCTCCAACTTATAACCAAATAGTCATTCTTCCTCCTGATTTTTCATATTGTTGGGCATGTATGTATAGATGAAAATGTTATTTTTATATTGAATCCCAGCTGCATTATCAATAAATTGAAAACTATCATAGCGACAGTTACTCTTACAGAGCGAAGCCGGTTATAATGTTTTTGTTAATTGAATGTTTTAACGTTTTTTTTTTAAATGTATGTTAACAATATAAATTAAAAAAATGATTTAATGAAAAGATTGCAGGTCCCCTCATTTTGATTTTGTTTGCAATGCTGTGTTAGTAAACGTGAGTTTTTAGTCGTATTGTTAGAATCATTGCAAATTTCAAAAACTAACTAAATCTACCGAAATAAAATGAATATAAGATTTATTCCTTAAGTATTCAAACAAAAAAAGTGTCACAATTAAATGTCGCGTGTATTTCGGAGTAAAAATGCTGTAACAAATGATCTTCAGTATTATCAACGCATATGTGCGTCATGAATAACTTTTCAAAAATAAACATTAACATCCATTATTTACGCTGTCTTCACATACAAATTAAAGAAAAACGTTGTGTGAGAACGTACCGTCTTTTTAGATACAAAGCAATATCTTTATAATATTTTGTATTCTAATTTGTCACACCAAAACAAGTTTTTGTCTTATTCACAATGTAGGCGGGCGAAAATTTTCAACGCTTCAAGCTCAAGCATAAACTAAACAAAAAAGTCCCCTAATTCTAGAACAATAAGATCATTGTCAAATACAATATAACCGCCTGATTGTTCGACACAGTCGTCCAAAGATAAATTCATTCCAAGAACAAATTCATGTGCTAAAATACTCTTGAGATGTTGGCCATTTTTCTTAGAATAAAAAAGCTCCGGATGAAAGATCGTATCTGTTTTATTATGTGCGAGTTTTTGTGTCATCTCAGATCAGATCTTGAGATGAGATTTTATGAAAAAATGAGCATAGGCAAATAAAATATAATACGTAACAAGGATCTTGTACAGAAATATATTATGAGAGTTATTATTGAAATAAATGTTGATATATTTATCTTGGACAACTTCTACATATTATATTCAATATTCATACAAAAAGAGAAGTTTCAAAGAATATTTATTTTTAGATTATAAATTATATCTATCTCTCATGCATATTAGCAAAGTATAAAAAAATTAAATTAGAGAGCTTTGTTTTCGTTTGATTTTGAAAACTATTCAGCGAAAGTTAAATGAATATTTAGTGCCCAACATATGTTGGTACATACCAGTGATGCACAAACCATGGCCCGCAGTTCAAAATAGCATTTTTTGCGGCTCTAAAATATTTTTTCATTGAGTATGATAAAAATCTTTGTTGAATATGTGAAAAAAATATACAGTAGCATAGGTATATAATCTGAATCGTCACTATAAAATAAAACATAAGGAATTTGACAAAAAGTTTTAGGGAGAACACTCCGTAAACAAATATTGTGTATTTAATAAAATCCTCATCGGTTTATCGTTTAGTATAATATATCATTATTTTATATAACAATATTTACCTCTGCGGTCTGTCGAAAATTTAAAAAAATATATATAAATTGGCCCATCTTTCAAAAAGCTTGCGCAACACTAGTATGTACAGACCGGGTCCGTAGTTTTCGTTTTAGCTACGATAATCATGGGCTCAAGTCCTAGTACGGTTAGTTTCATACATAAATTTCTCAGCAATATATGGATTTCAATTCGAAGACATAGCTGTTTGCGATATTCTGAACCCCTTCTTACCCATCTGATTCTATAATGGGGCATAGCAAGAACAATTAGCTCACCACTTAGTCATATCCATCTATCCTTGCACTCTTCTAAAAAGGGAGGGTGAGATACTGAATAAAAGTGTATACTCTATATGCTCCACATTGAGTGCGGAAATGGTTGAAAACTTTTATACAATATTACTTGAATAAAAAAATGAAAGAACACGTAAATTATAATTAACATACAAGAGACACACGATGTTGGTATTATGGCCCATCTATTTATTCATTATTGTTACATTCATACAAACTTATCCCCTTTATATAAATCTCTTTGTGTCATTTTAATACCACTGAAGAACGTAGTCGTATTTTTTTTTTAAATATTTGCAATACTGCATTGGCCTGGTTTCTAGTCGAGTGGTCAACGTAGTTGGTTTTGGTTGCATTACTCGGTACGGATAGTTTTATAAGTTATTTTTTAATCTTTTTATGGATTTCATTTCAAACGCATGGATGAATATGAAATCTCAAATTCTTTCTTATCCATCCGTTTCTAAAACGTTATATATCGAGAACAGTTATAAACTGACCACTTTTTCAGTTTCAGCTTTATCTTTCCTCTGGGATACTTTCAGGGGTGAGCTGGAGGTGAGCCGAAGTGACTCGTGCGAGCCGTTTGTAAAATTTCATTTTAGCTGACGAGTCCCTTGTTAAATAAACATAAACAACATTCATAAATATATGCATTATGTGATGTATAAAAATACATTTTTATTAAAGTTAAGAACGCAGAAATGTACATTTGTAGATGTATTGTGGATATTTTTGTATTTAAAACTCCGTAAAATTATTATTCGGAATTACATCATTTATCTTGAGTCTTTATTGTTTATTTTGATTAAAACATTCGCGTAGGGATGAAATTTCGTATTTTCATTTGAAAACACAAAATTTAATACACGCGTTTCATTAGTCGGCATTTAAAAGATCGTGTTACACACGCCGTGCGAGGGTTGTTGAATAAATGAACCATATAATTATCCTTCATCAGTAATAACAAACCGGCAACTTGGGTGCAAGGTCTTCATTGCATTTTTTAAATAATGATATGATATTTAACACTTCCCGTGGTGCTAAAAAATACATCCGATATGTTGCTGGCCCTTAAAAAACCAAGTGAACAAAATGTTTTTAAAAAATGTACGTCCTGGGTTTTTACCGTCCATCAAAAAGCGGTAAGTGTTGAAACATGTTTTTTGACTTGGTTGGTTCTTTAAGGGCCAGCAACATATCGGAAGTATTTTTAAATTATTATTAAGTATTATTTCATGACGCTAAAACGCTAAAAGTGAAAATCTCGTCATACATTTTTGCACTACCCAATGATATGAAACTTATTATTCTTTTATCTTTAGCTACTGTTTTAATGTTCTTTACACGGCTTTTTTTGCACGGCAGTTTTGCATAGAACATTTCTCCCGTGCAAAAAGAGTATTGAGCGTATGTCAACTGCATAGTAATCAATAAACATAATTATTTTACATTGTATAATTTTTATCCAAGCCCGCTCCCAACGTGAAGCATATGTCCTCCTAATGTGTGTAACATATAAAATAAATAAAAATAAATCATATACGTATTGTAAAAAAGCACTCAACTTGCATGTATTTTACTGTTCATTGAAACAATTAAATCACAATTTTACTCAGTCAATATAATCCTATTTTAAACAAATGTATTGATTTTCAGTACTATCAAATTTTATATTTAATAATTGTCGTGCTATTGATAAAATAATAAGTTCAGTTTATCGAATTCAAAATAGTTTTATACCAAGCTTAATGGCTGAAAAAAAAATATGTTCGTAGCCAAAAAAGGTTGTCGAATAAAATGTAATGTCCTACTTCAATCAAACATCTGCGCAAATCGACTCAAAACTCTTTTGTAATTCCAAAAGCTCGCTCGAGTGTTTATTGCTACGTATTTTTTACTATAATAATAACCCACTATTTGTGCCTTCAAATCATTCAGAAAAAATACAAAAGAACCCTGCAAGTAGGTGAATGCATACATAAAAAGATATCAGAAAATTTACAACATTGAATAAAACGTTTTGTTATTTATTATCCAGAATGTTTAAGACAAGCCATGAAAATAATGTTACAAGATGAAGTCATAATCACTGGCACACATATCATACATATGATATGTATTTATTTAAGTACTTTGAGAATATCTACTATGTACTTCTATTAATTATATTACACTTTTCACCAGTATTTCTTAGTGAAGGAAAAACTCCCTAACGAGATAGCCCTAAAAAGCCTTAAAAAGTACTGTTTTACACTAAGAATTGTACAAGAAGAGTGCTTAGTATATTTTAAATTAATTTCCTTGTGAAATCTCACTCTCACTTTCTTAATCACCCTCAAGGTCTTGACTCAAGGCAGTTAATCGTGCACTATCGTTTTCTCATTCACTCAGATTGCAAATGTAGCAATTCTAGTAGTTAGTATTAATTGTATTTGTATAATGAAGAAACCCACTATCTTGCTTTTCAACTTCATAGCATAATTTCCAGTGGCGGATTATCCTATAAGCGCATGAGGCGCCTGTTTGGGGCCTCAAAGATGGCTTAAATTATAAAAATAATATATTCTTTGTTCAGATTTTAATATATATTCACTATTTTACATAAAATATTTTGATGGTATTATCTTATAAGAAAAACAGGGCTTCCAAATTGTATTACGCCTGTGGCCTCTCGTATACTTAATCTGCCAGACTGCCACTGATAATTACAATGTGTTGTCCACAGCGCAATAACATTTCAAATTATTGACAGGATTGAAAGAAGACACCTTAAAATATTATTTGCTTGCTATCAAGTGAACAGAAATATCGCATATAAAATGACAATGTACTTTCTTTTCACTGTAAACCGTGATTTTTCTTAATACTTCGACTGTGAAAAGAAAAAAGGACGTAACCCACAGTTTTTTCAAAACATTTTTTTTAAATGATCACAATTTATACAACTTAATACACATTCTTTCAAAATGTTATAAGCTGAAATGCCAAATTAGTTTCTAAATTTAGCTTTTAAGTTTAAAAAAGATGGGCATGTGGAAATTGCGATCAAGAAAAAAACAGATTTAATTAATATTAGATAAAGTCAATTCAAAACCAGTTTATCAGTTTCCATGCACTTCAAATTTTTGTATATTGCATAATTTGCTTTTCGCTCAAAATCATCAAAAAACATTTTTGGGTATCCTGTAAAATTTGTTATGTGTAGGTTACGTACTTTTTCCTTTCCATAGTTGACTTATAATTTTATCTAGATGCGTTCATGTTGGCTCATGCAATGGACAGACAATTTTGACTATTCATCAAGTCATCTTAAGCCAGTGGTTTCCAACCTTTATGCTACTGCGCCTCCCTTTGAAGAAGAAAATGTCTTCGCGCCTCCCCATCCTTTATTTCATATAGTAATAAAGACACGTTTCAAAGGGTAAATATATATTTTGAACTGTTCGCGACTCCCTTCGCCATAGTCCACGTCTCCCGGGTTGGAAATCGCTGTCTTAAGCAATTGTTTACGTTTGTTTTTATTCATACCTGAAAATTCTAATGGATGTGAACATTATACTGAATCTTATTGTCCTAAGCACAATCCTGAATATATACTAACCAGCCAAAGTGAAGAACTTAATATTTATTAAGCTCACATATTTATAAAAACACATAAAATAGGTACATTATATTGAATGAAATCTCTGCCCACATTCGACGTACCTATACAAGTCGCCAAACTAAATTATTGCACCATTATTGATGCCGGTCAGACGCAATGTGCAAAAGCAAATTCAATAGATTTTTAATACCTTTCCAATTGTAAAGCTCCAAGTTATTGACTGCAACTCTATTATATTTGAACAAACTTTTGTTTGTTATGCATCTATCATTATCATTGTGTCTTCAATACACAATAAACGTATTGTATGGAGTTACAATAAAGACTTTAGCAACAATATATTATAAGGATATCTTTTCAATCTATTCACACTTCAAAGTGTCATCTATTCCATGTTTTTAGTGCTTATTCAATGACTTCATAATATATAGATATTATATTATTATAAGATGATTGTATTGACCTTATAAATGAAAACGATAGCAATACGATTCCTATAAAAAAATGTTATTAAAACAGCAAAAATTTGAAAAAAAATCCCTATTATTTTATAATAATTCTAAGTTTATTCAATATATTCCGAACTGGTTTCGCTCTGCATAAGCATTTTTAACTGTTGAAATTTATTTTCAGTCGAAAACGATCATATTGAGCGAAACTGTTTCTTATTATATTAAATTAATGTGGAATTAGTGCAAAACAGTGTTGTGCTTTTTTTAATATAATGCCATTCTATCAAGTATTGACAGAGAATACTTTTTTTAAAAAACTTTGGTGGTGGCGGACGAAAAATATTCTTGATGGAATCATATTAGAATTTCAAAAAAATCAATGCTACGTAATTGAAAAATATTTGAATTTAAAAAATCATGGGTTGAATTAAAATCTATGGACGGTTGTTTAAAGCAATTGCAAATTAAATCATATATCTATGAATGTATTGTATCTACACACATATTAACGATAAAATCTTATTTAAAAAGATATTTTCTCTTCGTGATAATTGTCGTAATATTGTAAAATTAAACGATTTGTTTTCCATTTCAGCAAAGCTTCGAATTTAAAATACTCACGATCTTTACCTGCTAAAAACCATAATATATAATTTACATAAACATGCACAAACTATTTGTGTATTACTTAATTATTCTGTCTGGAGTTATTTAGACTTATAAATTAATTTGTAAGTATTCAAATAAAACACCGAATTTAGATTGTTTTTTATTCAACGCCATTAAAAAATAAATGGTTTGTGACATATAAATTCTTAAATTAAATTTACCGAACAAACTTTACTTATTCAAAATTAAATATAACAAGGTAATTAACTTAAAATCCAAACAACACATAGTCTTTTTTCAAACGTAGGAATCATGTTTCACCGAGTTTATAAAACATTTCTTTTGTCAGTTTAAATGGAATATGATCGCTTTATTTGTATCTATTATTATAAATATTTATTACTTTAAGATCTCTTTGAATATTAATACTCCTTAAGCACCATTGATGTGTTATTATTAATGATTGTATGGAAAATTCGCGACGCGTATAAACACATTGTTTTCTCAATCAAGATATCAGAGAGAACAAACAGTTCAACCGCCAAGCGTGGAGTTCGCCATTATTTCCAACAACCTTTTATAGACCTTCATCAACTCACAGCTGCCCACTTCACAACAGAAAAGCCCTTTAGCACAGTGAGGTCCTCAAGATATATTATTATCCTCTATTCGGACTTCAAAAAATAACGATTAAGTTAATAACTGTTCATATATTATGGCACTTGTGATCTGTCATTTTCATTCAATAATACCGATTTGAATATGAAACGATTTTTAATTCACATAATATTGATAAATATTTAATCTTGTTATACTTTATCTGAAGGTGAGTAGTCAACGCTTTTGGGTTTTTAGCCAACTTGCTTACAGGTTCAATACGTTAAATACGCAGAATAAAACCTCTCATAATTGACTTTTTAATTGATTTACGAGTAGTTTTCATTTTATATTACCAAACTTCTACCAAATCCTGAATACACTGTAAAAAATTGAAAAAGTTTACTACTAAATTTTTAAATGTGCCTCTAAATCCTTTTCATAATTTATGATGAGATTTTTTAAAATAAATTTGGACCTGTAACCGAGTGGAAAATTTCATTTTATTCGGTTGTGATGTTCACGGGTTCAAAGCCTAGTACAGCGGACACCAGAATACAAGCCAGACCCGACCTCACAAAAATTTCAATCCAGCACCTGATTTTTATTACTTTAATATTTTACATATAAGAAATATTGTTTTTGTTTAAATTCTAATAGGATGCATACAATAATATTTTTTCTCCGGCACCAACATTCTTTAAAAAAACCACCCGGCCCGTTTTTAAAAAAGTTTGGCATCCATCTCCATAAATCGATATATGAATTTGTGTTCGAAGACAAGAACTCCTGTCATATCTAAATTCCGTATCACCTATTCAACACTAAGGTAAGGGCCATTAGTTAACTAATAGTTTTGTCCTGATCCCATTTATATCTTTATTTTCTTCGAAAATGAAATATAAAGACTAATCTAGCTCAAATTCAAATACACTCTATAACCAAAGCATTAACTTTATATTATGTTGAGCGGATATGGAAAAACAATTGTGCTCAATCAATCGATCACAATCAACAAATAATATTATCCTTGATACAAAGTTTTGTATAATTCTTGTAAGAATCATGTTTGTTAATTAATTAATTCGAATTTGAAAATTTCATCATAAGACGCATTAGCTATAAACTTACTAAATCTAGGAAAAATTAATGGATTTTTATTTGATCGAACAGAAATTATAAATATTTACTTAAGTCACGTTTTTTTGTAATTCTGAAGACAAAATATTACCATTTTGTAAATAAATTACGTTTATTTTATTTAAGTTAGTTCTCGAAACTTTATTTCAACAAAGAGAATTTTGCTTTATTTTGGAAGTCATTTGTATCGTTTAATTTCAGTCATTCAAATTTAAGTTTTCCCATTGTATTGTCATAAATAGATTATCTTATGTCTTATTTGTTCTTGTAAAATGTTTGATGATAAGTTGACTACAATATTCAGTCAATTGATATGAATAATGATCAATCGTCAGTAATTTATTCTGGAAATGTCAAAAGTGAGGTCAAGTTTGGATATTTTTTAATTAAGTACTACATCACTGGTCGTATATACATATATACATAATGACGACATCACTGCCTTTAATATGAAAACAACTGGTGATTTCAGGACATATCCCTGAAGCGAAACAGCCAGATGCCTGAATATTACCCGCCAAATGGGCCGCAATCGGTAATTAGCAGGAACTACCGCTATTTTCGAATAAGCTCCTCTGTAGAGGCCACTTATAGCGTCGTAAAGCTCGCCTCAACGAATTTAACGATAAAACAGAACTTAAAGCATCCCGGAGCTTAAATAGGAATTTGTTTTCATAACCAATGACAAAGTTTTTTATTTGTGTTGGACCGGATCGAGGTAATTGGATTGAGAATATTAAAATGAATACAGCGTGCATTTTTTATTTGTTTTATTATGTGGAAAGTTAACTATTTGTTTCTGATATTCATAATCAATATAATAAACATCACTGTTTTTCAAGCAATCGGCAAATCGTTAATATTAAATTTATATGTATTTACTTTTATTAAGAAACATTTTTTGGATTTAAAAGAATATGCTTTCTCACCTTTTTGATAACCATGTATTTACTCATGTGGTCATCCTTTAACAAAAAAAAACTTTTGAAATTGCAGATGATAATCTTTAAAAAAAAATCAATTTAAAAAATACAATAGTGTGATTTTGTACAGTAAAATTGTGAAAAATATTTTTTCCCAAACGCGCTGTTAGTGAATGATTTATCACTGAAAAAAAATTCGTAGGATATAACAAACCGTGGAAGTTTACGATTAAAATTAATCGAATTTCTAATTCGCATAAAAACTCATCGTAGCTCTCATTAAGCACAAAAATCATACTAATTTTAATATTATTTTCTTCTGAGCTGTACGTGTTACATAACATACAAAAACATATTTGTGAGAGTATAATTAAAAACAGTATTGACTAGTTGCATTTTATATAAGAAGCAATCATTTATTACATAATTTAGATAGGAAGGATTTGGCGATTTTTGAAGCACAAATTGGGCAGGCAAACACTGATAAACATTATTCGTTCGTAAAAGGATTTCTAATATTTTTATAAAAAAACATCGTACTTGACATTTCCACCTTGCGTGTGACTAGAAGGAACGCATGCAAATATGTCTACGTTATTTAGTATAAACAAAAGAAGAGAAATATCATTGGTGGTAACTGGTTGAGTTTTGGTTCATTCGTTTACTCTAAAAGTATGACTATTTCTACCTATAAGGGGCACCATTTACGTTATACTGCATCGTATTTATTTTTATTTACTCCTAACCTTCACAGGGGTCGTAGGCTTCCCTTGGAATTCATTACCACAGGAGCTGTAAACATTTGGAAGTGCGTGGGCAGACCCTGGAATGGCTGCAGAGCGTTTGCGGTGACCGGCAAACCTTCGCGACAAACTGTGCCCAGGGGACCTGTAAAAACAATAAATCTGTTCTGCCTGCCTACGCTCAAAACTGAAATACCATTGTTTTTGTTCAAGTGATGTGAAATTAACACCATGTTTTCCAGTATTTAAAGTATATCAGTAAAACAAACTACTACCTTCATATTTCCACTTTCATTGACACATAAAATATTGAACTTAAAGTTGAGAAAGTCTATTTCCTTATAGTAAATCTTTCTTAAAATTATTTCTTTTAGGGTCAATACTTGGTGGAAAGGCATTATATTCAAAAAATTAAATAATTTGGTTAATAATGCTCATCATGAGCGAAACTGGTCTTAATCATTCAAAATATAAGTGGAATAAGTACACATTTTAATATTGCAAAGTATAAACAAAAATTCTTTATGCAGATTTTTTCAATCAAAAAATCGTCATTTCCATCGAAGTTTTTCTTTTAATCTTTTTATATTATTTAATTGAAAAAAAACTGTACCATCTGGCCAGGGCTGACACCACCATACAGGTGAAATAGGCAACCGCATAGGGCGCATAAATGGAGCAGTAAAATATTTGCTTAAACTTAAACAATATTAAATATCTATATGCAGTGAGCTTCAAGCAATAGTTCGAAAACTTAAAAAAATCTTTGCCATCACAAAAAGTATTGCTCATTATAGTGTAACAAAATATTAAGCAAGAGCTAAAAAAAGATCTCATTTTATCATTTTAGTAAATCCGTAAATTCCCATGATTTCAAAATCACCGAGTAAAAGTTTCACAATCCTGAAATGCTACACGATTTTATCATGAATGTTGCCTAGGGCGCCAAAAAACTTCGCGCCGGCACTGTATCTGGCTCGTACTATATTCCTAATTAAACTTTGAAATTTTTTTTTATTAAAATTATATTTTCCTATAAATAAATGAATTATTAATCGAAAGTGTTCATACCTACTAAAATAAGCAAACTCTCCAATTGCACAGTGGTGAATAGTAACTTTCAATAAATTATCAGTACAACAAAAAACGGTTAATTTCATTTAAAAGTATTGACCTAGTTTTACATTTTTAATACTTCAAACAGGAAAATAAAATATAAGGTAAACAAAAATAATCGAAAAAATGAAACCTACTTTAACACCATCGATCGGATTCATTTGATTCTCTCCAACAATCATGTTCCGGCAAATACAACATTACAATATCATCAACAGCACGACGCCATACCCCACGTAGTTTATAAAAATGTACCCACATTTTTCGACTTAGTCTACAAGAAAAAAGTAAAGTTTTTTGCAATCAAAATAAAATTATTTAAAGACGATAAATAACTGATGTTTTTAACATAAATGTATATATCAAACCTAACGGCACCAACACACCAATCTTGGTCGAAGCAAAATCCAGGTTAGAAAATAGACACTATTATTCTCGTTGAAAAATATTGATCATCCGAGTGGTTACATCTCTTAGAATCAATATATTATGGTTAGTATTTATAAAATTCTATTTTCGGGTGTATATTCAGATTATCATAGCTTTATGTCAAATGGCTGAATGTACATAAGTTTAATGTAACGTTATGATTACTCTGCCCCCTCAAATCTACATGTGAGATTCCAGTCATTAAGTTTATAGAGCAAACATTTATGTTGGTCTGTTTGACTATCTGATACAAGTTGTGCGTTATTTGAATAAACGTTTCTGACTTCCTAAGCCATTTCCATGATATACATTTGTAACTGAATAGAACATACTACCCAATTGACGTTCATATAATATAGTATATCGCTGGCTTAGTACAAAATGTGTACGTACTACGTATAATTTGACAAAGTGCTGTGACTGGGTTATACATACATTTAAAAAAGCATGCAGTAAGAGTATCATTTAAAATTGGCATGCAAAAAGTTTCAAGTATCGTTCATAATAATAATACTGTATAATTTAAGATTTCTACTGAAGGTGCTTGGTGGAATTTCAATATTAAATTTGAATCGTTCAAATTATGTACTTGAACTGACTCAGTCTGTCCCACTAGTCCTGTCTTAGTCCTATCTTTCTATGCCTAATTTTTTTTTGAAAAAGAGAGGTCGAGCTACAGAGTAACAAGCAGTTCTCGTAGAAACACTTCTGTCGAAATAAAATCCATTAGGAGTCCATACGCTCCATATTGGGAGCGGGCATAGTAAAAAAATAAAATAGTCTTAATTTATATTTGAACTAATTGATGAAGTTTCCACTACTTATGACGTATTACTAGCCAATAACTTCATCTTTCAAATCTCAATACCGAATCAATAAGAAATGAATAAGAATAAGTATTGATGTATATTATACTAAGTAATGTGATGATGTTCAATAAAAAAAAACTTTAATTTAAAATAAAGGAATAAAAAAAATATCTTCAAAATATAAAGACTACAAATACCTAATGGGTATTGTACTACATAGGTTACTCTGTTGTATAATTGGCATATGAAATTCCGCTTTGATTCTTTGATCGTCCGTACATATCTTGTGTACTCCAACGTACGTGAATTTATTATCAATACCCGTATATCAGGGAATGATAAGACCCCTTCAAAGGCTTGACAGGTATAATGGATCAAGTTAATTTGTAATGTAAAGGATAAGATACTCACCTGGCATAGTAGAGGGATGTGTAAATATTTTATCGGAGTTCCTCGTATCCCGCGTCTTACATGTTTGTCATTTTCGACTATTATCCTTAGATCTGACAGAACTGACGCAAACTGACAGTCTTCGCATTCGGCGGACAGATACTGCCTATCCATAAATGTTTGGCCACTAAAGTAAATAGAGAATGGAGGAAGTGTTTCGAAGAAAAATAATAGTGACAGTGAAACCATTGTCTGAGAAATATTTTCCTAATATATTGTAAATAGTAAAGTATTTTCAAAATACTAACGAATGATTTTTACTATTATTTTCAACTGTTTTACAATAAAAATAAAATCTTCTCCGCTACGACAATTTTTTTTATGTAAAAAAATGTATTTTGAGTTAAACTCCATTTTTAATTTCATTCGATATTAGTTGAAACATTATGTTTTATTCGTTCCCATACTAATATGCAGTATATAATATAAATTGAGGTGTCATTAGTCAACAGCAAGAAATTAGTGTATAGTGAAGTATTCTTTCTGGTTTAAGACGTGATGAAGTCAGCAATTTGTTTTAAGCAGAATTGCTTGTAACTTGTTATCAAAAAGACATTTTATCTGACGGAATCCGTGCAAAATGTGTTGTTGATGATGTATTAAACGTTTAAAAATACTGTCGAAAAGGTCATTTTGCTGTTTATACTGTTACTGTAAGTAACACACGACTGGTTTAAACACCGTATTTAAAAAAAAGCATTATATGCACATGGATGCTTAATTTATATTACTATTTTTAGTAACGTCAATTTATGATTATTTTTTAGGTAAATAGTTTATGTTTTACTGTATAAAATTCTTTATGTGTATTTATAATTTGTGCTTGTAGTTCTGATACTTTACAAGTAATTTTTTTATTTATATCAATGTATTGTTTTGTTATTTACAAAAATTAATACTGCATTTAAAACCGATGTTACTATCATTCAATAAAATTTGTTAGATCAAATAAATTCGAAGTTCATTAACAGGGCAACGCCAGAACCGATATACGTATTCATCTTATCAACATAAATTGAAAAATTTAAATTTAAAATCTGAAATTGGAGAGAATCCATAAGAAATTTCTAAGATATTATTATTTCAAAAAATTTAAATTCTTCCCCTTTGATAATTCCTTAAAGGAATACTACCCCACCAAATTTCTTTTAGGAATGTTATCATTTCACTCACTTGAAGCTCGAAGATCGTTTTCAAGCTTAAAGCATTTTTCTCTTCTTCTTCGGGGCCGAGTTAATAATCCTGAAATTCTCATGACTATTAATTTACATGCTCCCAATTTATTCTTACGTGGGCGAAACAATGAGCAAAAACTTTTATTTCTAAAAACTTATACCTCGCTTAGGAGGTATGAGTCACCAGTTCCAAGGGCCGTTCGACTAATCAACGCATTGCCTAGAGAAGTGGACATTTTTGGTGATGGTATTTGTGAACTGTTTGATAAATTTTTCTTTTTTATTTCTTGATTTTTTATGTTGAATTTGATGTACTGTGTATTTTTATTTTATGTTTTGTCTTATTATATTTTTCAGGTGCATGGCGAATTGGCGTCAGCTGTTATGTCATGTACTGTAATTTTGATTTTTAACAATAAATAAACATTGTGCCCGATATCAAGAATATTTGCAATTCAATGACCTAAAATCATGTTTGTGTGTGATATTTTTTCAAAAATATTATTATTTTATTTTTGCAATTATGAATTATCTTACCTAAAAAATAAGCAGAGCGTTCCGTTAAATTTCCTAGATTCGCGAAGTGTTTAATTGCAGAAAAGATTACGTTAGTTAGTAAAGAAAAAGACATAGACGATGTGTCTGATTCAAGAAACAACTACGACACAGTCTTAGTAATAAAAACTGCTACTGAACTATGTTATTTATAATTACGATCGGTATATAAAGAAAAGTTGCCAGGAAAATGATTATTTGCCAAAAATGTCTCTATGGAAAGAGACCATCGTTGAAAAAGTCAAAAAAGTTTTTGCCGCTTTGAAAACAACTTGATGTTTTACGAAATTGGGGTAATATTGAATTGCGAAACCAGGTGAATAGCTTCATATGAAATACATCAATATTTACTCTAAAATAAATATGGGACTTATTAGCTGGAGGCTTTCTATGTATCGAAAGCTCTTTCTGTTAGTAGGTATAACAAATCAATAGGTGATTGAATGAAACATTTGGCTGTGGGCGACTCAACTTTGAAGCGACTGCGGCGGCAAATGAAGGCAATAAATGTTTCGCTTTGCCACTCGTCTGTTTGTGTTTGATTCCCTCACGTCGATTCAATATTTGCTTTTGCCCTCCAACGTTCTTTCTCTCGCCCCCTCACCTTCCACTATCATCACCGGCAGTAGCGCTGCAAGAGCTTTTGCAAGATCAAGCGAACATTTACACAACCATTACGTCCTAGCTCTGTGTCTAATTTAAAAATTAACAATCGACAAGCTTGAAATGAGAACATATTTTAAATTGCATCGTAAACAATTAGAGATATAAAACAAACAACACATAATTCTAAAAGACGGGCACGCAAAATTAATTCGGTGATGTTAAGGCACACCCTGATAACTGCAAAATATTGAAATTACAGAAGAGCAATTTAAACAAATACTTATGTATGAAATAAGAAAGCCTTACCTTGAACATTCAACTATGTTATTTTAATGAAGATGTTTTATTTCAATCGTCTTAATGACTTGGTATTTTCATAAACACATAACTTTTGCCTATTTTTTTTTTCAATATCTGAAATATTCATTCATAAGAAAGTCTGCAACAGTTTGCAAACCGTCAGCAAACCGTCAGAAGTACGCAGAAGAACAGAGCTTTTGTTAGTTTTTAATACCGTTCTACAAAATAATAATTTATTGCCATTCATCAACCTTTTTTTCTATATTCACTCTCTAGTCAGAGCATATGACCACCACATGGTTCCTCTAAGATTCTCTGCCCTCGCCAGTCTTTTTGCTTCCTTACATGTCATTCCAGCGTCCCGTAGCTCCGCCGTCTCTATACTATAGAGACGGCGGATAGATGGTCATCAGTGGCCTTCCACGACGGTGGAATTCACCCGGTTGGTAGAAGAGACAGTCATAATTCATTCTTGAGGCATCCACAGCATATCTTTCAGCACATCGTCACTTTAACTTTTGACGAAATTAAAGGCTGCTTAGTCCGTTCCCTTGTCTCCGTATTTCTGAAAGTCAAACTACCGCACTTCAAGCATTCGGGGCAGGCATCTCTTTTTAAAACAAAGTATACGGTTACCCTGTACTTTTGCAAGGTGCCATAACTCGCAACTGCCTATGCTTATATCGATCCAGAGTAAAACAAAAGTTAGCTGAATTATAATAAGGAAAAAAAAATGTTTATAAATTCCTACTTGAACTATTTAAAATGTTTAGTACACAATTCGATATAATAGAATTTATTTTAATAAAGATATTCTTTTACAAATGCAGATCACACAAAATAAAAACTTGCTTATAACTATATCATGACAAAAAGCTTTTTGTATGTGTAAATGTTTTTTTTTCAGAAAACCTCTCAAAGTTGCGTCCCAGGTTAGGTTTAGAGTTTGTTTTATGCAACCTAATTTTTCTAACACATAAAAGTTGCAGAGCTTTAATAATGTTAAATATTTACCTGCATAGAAATGAAATTAACAATAATAAGACAGTTTTCAATTAGTTATTGAAATTTTAACATAATTCACGAAGAACATAATGTTTTTAAATGTCCAAAGTGGTGATGGTGTTTTAAATATTTTAGACCAGTGACAGATGAAACTTCACAGGGTATGTATAATAATTGTCAACTTAACTTGGTAAAAAAGGCATTATGTTTAAAAAACATCCTTATTTATACAAAACAAAATGAAATAAATAGGTGTACTAAACAATTGGTATTGAAAATAATTTACAAATTATGAATAAGTGAAACAAAATTGACTCAAATTAAAAAGCTTAATACCTCTACCATTTAATTACAAAAATCATCATCTGGATATAAAATGAATTATTTGGAACCAGTTACATCAACAATTAGTTTTAATTTTATTAATATATCATTATATATTACTTCGTTGAAATTTTGAGTTTATTTAGTTTGAAATTACCATTAGTCACCATTTTAGCTTAATGCAAAACTTACTATTTCCAAAATGAGCGATATTTAGTTAGGTATGCAGATATTATAATAATGTCTAAGTAATCGACTGGTCCTATTAGTTTTAATACAAAATGTCTAAAAGACTGTCGTTTTCAAATTGGAAATAATATTTTTATGCAAATTTTATTTTGTTTGTGTTATTCGTTATAGTATTTGACTCTACTAAAAAGTTGGAGTTTTGGAATTCGTACGTTTTGTATTATTATAACCCCGCAATTATTTTTAGAGGTATTGAAACTTTTTAATTAGAGTCTACTTTAATTTGTAAATTCTTTTCAATACCAATTGTTTTTGTAAAAATAACACTGTTCAATTTTATTTCTTATCAATTGATAATGCTCGTCATAATCAAAACCGATCCTGAGCTTTCTAAAATAAAAGTGGAAATAGTACAAAGGAACATTGATTTTTTTAAATATATAACGTGCTATAAAAATAATTCATCAGAAGTAGATGAAATACTATTTCTAATAAATTATTATATAACTAAATTATTATTGTTTTTATTAACTGAAAAATATAATATGAAAATAAATACAAGCTAACACAACATATTATTTCTTTTCTTTTTGCGCAGTTGTTTTTTTATCATTTCACTTTAATTTTTGAATGTTTTTATATTCATTTCTTTATCGAACCATGATTTGGCTTGTTCAACATTTCGAATGTTATCTTTATGTTAATATTCACCTTGAACATCAACAATGTTACCCACCGCTTGATGATTTCAGATGTCGACATTCTATTTTTTCCCACACGACTCTTATAACAAATATTCCGCTATGCCCTGGGGTTTTTCATTTTCGCTGCGTTGCTTAGCACAAATCAAATTATCTTTAATATAGTTACTTTTTCGGAGTTTCCGAGAAAATTTCAGTCAAATACTTCTTTGCCACAAGGCAATGAAATTATAAAATATGTGCTTTCATCTACATAAAAATATGCGTATTTTTGCAAAAATTCTTTTAATTTAATCGTTGTTTTAATATTTTTTAACCATTTTCACCTCCAATGAACATATTTAGACCAACATTGTAACATCATAGTTTTAATTCAAACAACAAAACACTTTTTTTTGATAATTCTACATTTATTTCATTTGATCAAGCCCAGTTTCGTTCATCGTGAAAATTTTCAACTGAAAAGAATAAAAAATAATGTAGTGTTTTTTTTATACTAAACTAAATAAAACTAATAATACTGTTACAAACAATGAGTAAGAAAATTCTGAAAAGAATTTATAACACATATTGATTGTAACTTTTCTTATTTGGAAGTAGGATTAGATTCCCACAAAATAATTCCAGTTATCCCAGTTATAATATTTTAAATATATGTCTTTAAGTTGAGAAAATAAATAAACTACAGATTCTAATTCGATTGAGCTTATTAAATATAGTAAAAAATTAGTATCTACCTATCTTCGTGACACTATAATTCAAATTAAAAAATAAAATTTCACAGATCACTTTCAGTCTAAAACTTGAATTTGAATAAAAAAAAAGCTAGGAATGAAATATTCTTTTAAGAAAAAATAATTTTAAAAAAAATCTGAAGGAAAAAAAACAAACATTATATGTCATCTCCTGATTTTTAAAAACAGGTGTATTTTCCTAACTAATCTTTATTTTTATAAATAATAAAAAAAATATATTTATTGTGTCAAAACTTTTGATTATTGTTTAATCATAAATTAAGTTTATGTAAAAATAAATAACAGATTAATAAAGTCAAACATGAATTAGGAGAAAAATGCTTTGGATCTAAATTCGATTTACTAATCATATAAACGTACGTTTGCAACAAGAGTAATATAAAATATTACTAACTATATAACAATGGCACACATTTATGACAAAATTAATCGAAAATTTTACACTGTCTCTCAATATAATATATAGGTTAATTTAGCAGGGCATAATACTTTACCTTCTGCTCGGATTAGAAATTCTATCTCCCCCTAAAGGTCAAAGTACTACGACCCTATACCTATTCGATGCTTTCATAAAGCCTTATAAACTGTAGTATTTCTGAACGTATCCAGCTAAAGCAGGGAGGAAATCCTTTGGATATGCACGGAAAACACATTCTAGTTTTATTGCATTTTGATATATATTACACTAGTGGAGTATGACTTTATGGTGAGTTTGCGCGTTTTACGAAATAAGGTATCAAGAAATGATACATAAACATCATAATATTGCCAAGAGAGGATTTCCTGGTCACTAGCGTAGTACATATTTTATTTCGTGAAATCTAGAAAAATTTCACGATTTTTGCCGATGCTTAAGCAATTTTCGCTACATACTTTATTTTTAACTAATATTTGATTACATCTCTAGATGTAAGTTTTCTTTACCCTCTGTCAATATCTACACTGAAGTCCTCTGCTAATTTTTCTGAAAAATTTTACTTAATACTTAAATAATATCGTTTATTGTATATATAAATATTTAAAAAAAAAATACTTAGCCAATTACTTACTAGTCAAAGTAATACTGTTAAAAAATACACGTAGTTTGATCGAATCATAATGTTTGCTTACACTGGTTGGATGAAGATACAAACAAAAGTAAGTTACTTTCTACCCGTGAAAAGTAGCACCACAAGTATTTATTTAAGCTGGTCAAGAAAATTGAATTCAACTTACTTACTGTTTACTATTTTATAGTTATACGTGATAGTTTTATCAGAAAAGTTATGGAATGAAAATAAGATTTATTTTCATTCCATGGCTTTTCTGATAAATAACAAAACTTATTGTGGGTTAATAATTGTTTTCCCGTATTTTACGTTTAATTTTGGATTTGATATAAAAACTTCAATTTTCACCGTTAGATGTGTCAATGACAGCAGTATTTATTATTTTGTGTTGCCATTATGAATGATTTGCAAAACAATTTTAAAAGAAAAGTAATGTGTATATCATGTAAAGATATGTTTTTACTAGAATATTTTCGTTGATTATTATAGGTAGTTTAAACAATCATAGACATAGTTTGTTTTTTTTCATTTCGGATAAACTTTAATTACTAACCAACTATAAGCCGTTTCAAAATGGTCATTTAATAAATGAGGTCTGTACCTTTTTTCCGCTCAATCGATGTATCATATTTCAATTCAGATAATCTTCAAGATATTAAATTTTATTTTTTTAAGCATGACAGCTATTTTTTTATATAGCATCTTATAGATGAGCACAACTACTAAGTCGCCTTTTGTATTCCAGAGTTAGTTTATTATATAAGATAGATGGCACCTGTAAAATATAAAATAAAATTGCCATCCACATAAGAGACGATATCGAGAGTTTTATTTCTTTCGCGTCGCATTTATTGCCCTCTCATAAAATCAAAGAATGATTTAAGAGCAGGTTTCATGTCGACACGTTCGAGGAACCAATATTTTCAGCGAATGTCAGAATGATAAATTCACAAAAAAATATACACAACCACAAAGTAATGTAGTCGGTTGAACCAAGAATGAGCGATTAATTTTGCGACACGATAGTTGGGTGGACTTTCACCTACGCCGTCATGATATCATAGGTTCGAATTCACCGATTGAATATTTCCATCAATGGAATTTACTATGGTAGAAAAGTTTGTATTCATGGCTGATATGTAATTTTTCAACTCTAACCCACGTTATCTGTTCAACTAGAATTTCTTTCACAGCATTCTTATACTGTCTGACAAATGAGATTGAGAAGCTAAAATGTAAATTTGTAGTGGACTCAGATAATAACTTAAAATTTGTTTGTTACTGTTTACTTTGTTTCATTATTTCAAATAATGTAGTTTAAGTAGATTTTAAATTTTAATTATTTGTAAGAGAACAGTGTGAAACTTAATATTTTTATTTGGTTTGTAATCATTTATTTGTATTATGATTTAACCTCTTATTGCATTTTTAATTTTATTTGAGATTTTTCAGTTCGTTTCATATTTTCTTCTATAAAAAAATCTGATCGCCAAAAATAGTCCTTATCAATAATCTGTCACCGTTTAGGCACATTACATAAATGAAAGATATCAAATACAGTTGAAAATAAATTTTAATATAAAATAACTTAGATTATTCCACGTATTGTGCTACAAACTGTGACACGTGTTTCGTCTAAAAGAAGCAAAACACGTGTCACAGTTTGTAGCACAATACGTGGAAGAATCTAAGTTATTTTATATTTTATATTAAAATGACCTTCCACAAAGTAACCGCCGAATCCATCGAAAGTATATAAATTTTGATTTTAATACTTATATTTTATTTGGTTAGAAACCGTGGAATTTGTTTAAAATAAATTATTATCGATAAATTTGATTATTCGTTTTCGTAATTTTATCGTTATCACCATGTCATAAAGTGCAATAGATATTTTACTTCGTCACAAATAAATCCAAATAAATAAATTATCTCATACATGTAAAATATATCATTGATTTTGATTCTTCTTAATTGTTTAGTATAAAAAAGTACAAAAAACAATTTGTCGTTAGCTTTTTACTAGCTAGTATCTCAACTTTTGTCAGTTCTGCGTTTTTTTATGTAATGAAATCAGAATTTGAATACACACATATTCTTTTCAGTAGTATGCAAAAAAAAACATGATATAAATCATATTATTTACTAAATTATGTTATTTAAATAATTAACTAACATAATTTGGCAAGCAATATGGTCATGTACTATGTTCAGCATGAAGAAGAATATTAAAAGGATGGAAACGTCTTTGTTTCCTTCCTTATTAACTTTTTCAAGAATATTGAAAATAAAACCATTTCAGTAGTGTTTTATGACGATAGAAGCGATAGCGGTAGAATAAAATACATTTTTGTGTCTCCTGAAAAGTTGTACATTTTCAAATACGAGGTTGTAGAAAATTCTAATTAGTAAATCTACTTAAGTAAATCATTAAATGTATTCACAGCTCAATTATAAAATTGTATTATACCAACTTGTGGCTTCTATTCAAAAACGAATTAAGGCTATGCAATACATATGTAGCTCTGCCAAATGAATGTCAATATATATTTTGTTAAATTTAACAATGGAAAGACATATTGATAAAACATATAAAGCAATAGCTATATATATATATATTGAAGACAATTTTTAGATAAGCAGGAATTTCCTCCAAGAAGTATCATTTAAAATTACAGCAATACCATAACCAGATAAATGGAAAGCTTTCAGTATAAGTCATAGCCCATTACTCACAGAAAAAGCTCTCTCTGGATTGGAAGCATGCACCTGTATACAATATTGGTTTTTGGTATGATTTATAGCCACTCGATGGCATCTAGTATAATGGGATGGCGCGGTATTTTGGCCTAGATTCTCACAAAACTCTCGCCGCACTTAGGTAGGTATATAAAGCTTGTTAAGATATTTATTTTTTATGCTTTATCCGTATTTTTATCATTAATCTTTTCTTTTATATTTTTATATAGAATCAATAAGAGGAAACAGTTTTAATGAATAAATAACTAGACATAAATCATTGCCTAAAGATTGTATGATTCATTCAATAATCTAATTTATTTATTTGAAGCTGAAAAATTTAAAACAACACTTTTTGTAACATTGATATAGCAGAAAAACATGTTTTCATCTCAAGAAAGGAATTGTTTTCTGCAACACAGAATACGTACTCAAAAAAACCCTTTTAAAATATTCCATTTTTATTATTGTTATCGTTTATATGTAGTATTAAATGTAACATTATCGCACTCTGTGGTCTAGTTAGTAAGGTCCTTGCTCTACTGTTCGAGTGGGTCTGGGTTCAAGTCCATATATTTTTTTTCAATTGAAATTTAGTATCGTTGATGTAGGTCACTTTTAAGGTGTTCATTGTCAATTCTTGGTGGAAAGGCATTATAATAAAAATAATAAAAGATTTTTAGTACTTTTTCCACATAAAATTTATTAGATCAGGACCGGTTTTGCTCATCGCGAGCATTATCGATGAGCGAAACCGGTCCTGATCTAATAAATTTTATGTGGAAAAAGTACTAAAAAACTTTTATTATTTTTATTGTTGATGTAGGTGTTTGTGATATATTTTCTCCTCAATATGATTGAATATGAAATATTTGGCGCATTGGAATTAACTGCAACGTAAATGTTTACTTAATTTATATATCGAGACGAGGTCCTCGAATATACCAACTATTGTGTAATTTTATTTTAATTTAAAATTAATTTAATTTAAGGTTGTTTAATACGCACAACTTATACGATAAAAATAATTCAATAGTATTTAATTTTGAAGTTCTACACAAGTATGGAGACGCAAGTTTGTAAAAATGAAAGAATCTCTACTACCAAAAATACTCTGCTACCAAAAATACTTTTGCGAGTTATCAGCAGCTAGCGAAAGACCTTGTGGTAAGATCACTGATATAAACAAATTCATTTGAAAAATACAAATAACAGAAAAACCAATGTATTTACTAACAAAGACTACAGCTTGGCAAGACTACATGTAAGGGTTAATAAAGGTTGAAGATTGACATCGTTTATTAATATTCTTGTTTTAATGAATTAAACAGTTTACTGGAAAGCTTTCTAAAGAAAAAGTTGACTAGAGCCAGTTACAATCGAAGATATAATATAAATAGATAATAATTAAAAATCTTCCAAGCACCAGATTTTTTAAATTATGGAAACTGATTGATTTTAAGCAACCTACACATAAGAAACAAATTACAGTTATGACTGTAAAGGACACTTCTAATAATTGAAATACAAAAATAGATTTCACCCGTATTTTTTTAAATATATGCATACGATTATAATTCCTCGTAAATCCCTATATCCTCGTGTAATTTATCGTTAGCGAAAAGGGTTTTCAAAATGGCGTGGAAGAATTCCCCCTTTTATAGATTCGTCTGTTTGTTTTGATGTCCTGTTGTACTTTTTAATTAAATTAGCATACTTCGCTTAAAATCCGACGTCAAATTGAGCGGCTTTCGACTGTCAAAATTCGCTCCAAATCGAATGGAATCAATAAATTTGTGGAACATAGGGTTATACGTATAATATATCACAGTTGTATAGTATGTAGCAAGGCACAATACCATACAACATATAGGCCATAATTATTTTAAAATATGTACATTTTTTTTTAATTTAAGCCAAACATATTTTTCTTATTTTCTTCATAGTTGAAGCAGTTGACCATCACACTGGTGACTGCAAAAAACATGTTTTCTTCTCGTCATTTTTTCATATTTTATGTCAGTTTGCTCTAATTTGGCCGCTTTTTTGAAAAAATCAGTACTTAAAATAATAAAAAAAAAGTTTTTTTTACGATATTAATCTAAGCATTTTACGCAATTAATAAAATTACACTTGGACAATTTGTTTTTTGTAGAACTTTTAAGGTCTCTCTCTCTTAAGTTTAACTCTAGATTTTCAAAAGCAGCCCTAAAGTATTACGAGTGAATATATTACAACACTGTGATTTTCCTTCAAATGGTAATATTATCAAAATGAGATAAAATCCAATCAATATTTCATACTGCGTTTCAAAAACCTACCAACTGACGAAGGATAAAGTGTTTTTAATTGTTTAAAAATTGGTAAAATTTTCTCTAAAGAAAAGCAATTTTTCTGTTTACTATGTTTTCGTGCACTTTGTATTCACGAATCATGCATTCACTACGAAAAAAAGAATGCCTTTGTGAATCGTGTAACCAAAAGTAACAAAGCAGGAAATGGGATATTCATATAGATATGTATCCCCGCCAAATAGAGTGGTTCACGTAAAATGACCTGCCCCCTTTCCTCTTCAACACAAAGGAGCTTTTTGATTGTCTACGTTGAAGCTGTATATGAGCTTAAGTTTAATATTACAAAACAGTTTGTCAACGTTGGCATTAGTACAAAAAAATTCTTTGACTCCATGTATCATCTTTTGATGAAACACTTTTTTGATCTTTGTAATATTAAGTTTTATATTAATTTACTTTAAAAAGATTTTAGAAAACAATGATATGAAATCAATAAAATTTAAAATTGAAACTTTTTTAAAACAAAATTATGATAATAGGAATGTATATATATATATTTTACATTTACTTACAGCAACCAGGACATCACCGTCTTCATTGACTGGTCTTCAACATCCATACCTTTATTTGTTATCACTTTAAAATTAGTATCATCGACGATTTTAGTTGTGTTTTATTTTCATGAAACTTATGGGAGGGACCTCACAATACCAATTATTTCTTTAGACCTGTTTATCGGGTAAAATTTTATACAAAGTACAAATCAAGATATTTTATTTGAATATTGTTTATCAAAATATATTGTCAGACAACGGTAGGGTACACAAGGCTGGCCGTACAATTCCAAACAAAAAAGTATTCTTATATTTATGTATTTGGAACTATCAATACGTTTTCTTTATTTATCAGCGGTGTAAATGTGTATGATTTCAAATCGCATGCTTAACAATAAATGAGTTACATCTTAAATTTACAAAAATGTATATCTTTGGAAACGAGGATTGTTGATAATAATTTATAAAATATTTTTCTGCATTCGGTTAAATTCATAAAGCTGATTACTGAAAAAGTATACATTTTCCCGTATGTTACTAAGCATGCAAAACATTTTAAATTACTTTATTTTACAACTAAAATGCCACTACTGTTATTCTAGAACAATCCGTTTTCTTTAATAATATGGGTAACTTTTTCGCACACAAAGTGTTTGAAGATCGTGTTTGCAATTTTCTTTCTGAGTTAAACACTTGGCGATATTCAAGCAAATGAACTCTGCAATTCAAAAAACTAATTTGATACCGTATAAACACAATATGTTTATATGTTGTCCATGTACATATGTTAAGCGTGCATTTTATTTACCACAATCCTTTCACTTTAATATTATTGACAGTTAAAACAAATTTTAGAATATAATTATTATGAATAAAAAAAGACCTGAAAAGTAAATAATTAATTAATCAATAGTAATGAGATTATCACAGTGGAAATTTGTGTGCTTTATAAGTTTTGTAAACTGCTAGTAAATATTTGGAAAAGATTATTTGGACAATTTAAAATTACATATCAAGGTATTGTTTTTTTTTTAAATTTATATCATGTTATAAGAATATAAAAAAAAATATTTTGTCAGAAAAAGGGCCCAAAACGTTTTTTAGTTTATCAACGCTCCTACTTATGATTTGCAGGGGTTAACTCAAATAAAAAAACATAGCTACTTTTTTAACTTATAAATTAATATAAATTAAACACCATATAGGTTTTTTTGTTTAATTTGTAAGATACCTTTTGTAGGCTTAACACTATGGGTGGTGTGGTTTATTTAATTATTTCGCACAATATACAAACGCAGCATGTGTGCACACGTAAAATTTAATAATAGAAATTTGCTCTTCACATTCGCCGCGAATAAGTGACGTTTTTAATACAACGGACCCGCAGATGATTGGTGAATATAGGCCGCAGGTCCTATAAATCTAGGGATGTATCCATAATTCCTGTGACGTGGTTTAAAAGTGATATTTGCTTTGATCATTTATTTTAATGATTTGTATAGTAAAAATTCATTTGTCATAGATTTAGTCAGTGCTTTTCTTTCCATGTATTGTGGTGAAACGGCGTTCCGGTACCCTTTTCTCGCAATTTTTGATGCTTTAAATCAATATTCATACAATTTTATTTTTATTTTGCCTTAAAAACTGTTGATTTTTTTCATGGAAACCATTATATTTGTTCCCTATTGAATGTAATATTTAAAAAAAAAACAGGTTCATAGACTTACTCTGTAACCAGAATCAGGGGTTTTTCTAATGCTTCATATATTGTTTTGTTTTACAAATTATCGTATTGACAACACCTTTTTCGGTCGGGTCCATGGCGCAGTGGTCAATGTGGTTGACTTTCGTGACGGATCCCATGGGTTTGAATCACAGCACGAAGCAAAACGAGAGCGGTTAGTTAACCAATAGTTCTGTGCCTACCTTATCATTCTATACTTACTCTCTTTGAAGTGGAATAACAAAGTTATCAATTTTATATTTAAAATTAACTTCCTGCAAACTCACCACCGAATACATCGAAGACAGTCCACGATCCCAGTGAAATTTTTTGACGAAACAGAAGTGACAATGCGGCAGTCTTCCAAATACCATTGTTGATATACATTGTTTGTTTTGTTTCGTCAAAAATTTTCACATAAAACCTTGTAGTACTCGGATCGCGAGACAACAATAATTTGAAAGTGGTTTTCAATTCCAACTCTAAAGGTAATCTTTGCCATGTTAACCCCCACTACCGATAGACAGGACAGCAATCTGAACGGGGTGAGATTTCGTGATCATGTAGAGACCAGGGACGGGCAACAAGCATATTTTAAAGTGATTGTTTACAGCCCTTTCATGACACTATTGTGAAATTACCCCAACTATCTTTCATTGGGTCGCGAACCGGTCAACCCTATTCGCTGTTCACTGTTCATACAATGTCTACGGTACACCAGCGTTATGTAGAGTCACGGCCGACAGCAGTTTTAATTGAAAAACGTGTTGCCGGACCGACATACCGTCACAACCCCGTTATGATTAATGGGTACCGTGTTATGCCCGCAACCCGCAAATTATTTTCAATGTGTCAAGTATTGCTAAAATGTTATCATAATTAATTTTTGATCTCCCGGGAATCCACGCATTCCGCATAATGAATTATATCACTGAATTGCCAAAATTTGGTTATCACAGTCCTTTGAGTTAGCCCCTGCAAATCAGAAGTAGGAACGTTGATAAACTATATGAACGTTTTGAGCCCTATTTCTGACACAATACTTTTTAATATTCCTATAACATGATATAAATGAAAAAAACAATGTCTTGATATGTAATGTTAAATCGTCCAAGTAATCTTCTCCAAATACTTACTTTATGACACTCTAGTAGTCGATAAAACTTGACAATAATGCATGTAATTCATATCCAGCACAAACATTTTCTCTGTGACAATCTCATTAAACCAAATATGACCAAGATTTTTTAATAATCTGTAGTAAAATTTCAATCGACTTCACTCCGCAGACCGAAGAATGGCACGAACTATTTTTTTAAAGTCAGTGTTTACCTATCGACTGTGGAAAGGAAAAACGACGTAACCTACACATTTTACAGGAGATAAAAAAAGTTTTTTGATGATTTCGGCCCAAAGACAAATTATGAAATACACACAACCTTAAGGTGCACGGAGACTGATAAACTGGTTTTAATTGACTTTATCTTACATTAAATAAATTAACTTTTTTCTTGATCGTAATTTTCACATGCCCTTTTTTTAACTCAAAAGCTAGTAGTTCTGACGATGGCGAAAACCGAAATAGCTGTCAACTCGTAAATATAAAAAACTGTAGAACTAAATACGTTGCTATTTTTACCTTATCAAAAGCTAAGTTTAGATAATAATTTGGGATTTTCACCTTATATCCTTTTGATAGAACGTGTATCAAGTTGTAGGGTAAAACATACAATTATTGGCCACTTAAGGATTTTTTCAACTATGTTCTTGAGTTGTGGACACGTATCATTAGAAAGGTGAAATAAAAAAATATCATATGTTAAATTGCTTATTTATTGATGATAATCAATTATCGAAACATGTAAAAAAATATATTTGCCCTTGAAACCAAAAAAAATGCATAAGTCTACAATTATTGGCAATACCGAAAATTGCAGTTAAAAATGATTAAAAAATAAAATAATAACTAATGATGTAATGTTATGTTACCACATCAATATAAAGTGTAAAATTAAGTGATTAATGCAATTTTTATGTCATTTTAATTTAAAAATCATATGTTTTCATTAAATCGAGCTGAATGGACATAAATTTCTAAATGGGAAATACCTATGTTAAAAAATCTATGTTATCAAAATTTTATAATGCGAGCTCGTTTCTATCATTGAAGTGCTTAATCAATTCATCTAATGATGAGACTGAATAAATGATGTAATGTGGTTCAGACATTTTATAATCAATTATAAAAAAAAAATTGTTTCGTCATTACTAATATTTTTTTCTGTATTTAATGATAATGCAGATATATTGATTTTTGTTTTTCCATTACTAATGTTTGATATTCAAACACAATAAGAGGATCAAAAACTGTTCCGCTGGCTGGAAAGGTAAACATAACTGTAGTGATTCCTTTTGATTATGTTTACTCTATTGCGTGAAAAAAGTTTTAATTGTTGACCATCAAAACCACAATTATTGGCCAAGTAGCCAACATTTATATAGGATTGTCGAAAAAAACTGGTAAATAAATAGGTGATTAATAGTACTCCCAAAATACTATTTTCGAAATAAAATTGAACATTTTACTTATAAGTCACATATTTTATTATTGGCCAGCCAGGCCAATAATAGAAATTCTTCAAAACAATGAAACTAATTATTGACCAGCACCATTATAACTTTTTACAAAAAAAATATTCAATTCAGATTTATAAATACATTAAATACAAACTACTCAAATCATTTTCCAATTCATTTAATGAAAATATAAACGATAAATTTACCTTTACACGGAAGTCAAATCCTTGTGATTTTTTCAACAAATCTCACTTGTTTCACGGCAACGCTTCAACAGTAAGTTTAAAATCAGATTTTAGTCATTTTGACAATGCTATAAATGAAAGTTGTCTGCTATACCAACGGAGGAATACTTAACGATCTTCCTTATTAAGTCAACGGGTGGAAATATTAGTTTAATATCTTATAAAACTAGATATTATCTGCAAGTGGCCAATAATTGAACCTGGCCAATAATAGTAGGCTTTACCTTATATATTGTGATAATTGAAAACAAGCTGCTTTGAAAAAACTGCGGGGTTACGTTCTTTTTCCTTTCCAGAGTCGATATGGTTATTGGATGATGCAATAGTATCATCAATTAAGCAAAACAATAAAAAATATTACAACACTGCAAATTCTTGTTATTTTTAAAAGTATGCAACTAATTCTACCATGTACAGCGTTGGACATATCTGGGTTAATATAGCAGAAAAGTTATCAATGTAAAAATAAAGATTTTTCCTTTATCAGAATGTTATGATCATAAATATTAAGCAGTCAGTGTTATTAAATTTGATAAAACATAAACAATTATTTTACTTTTACATTATTAATGTTGTTGATTATCGCACTACCACCCGTTTTATATATGTAGTCGCTTTTTCATGGTCGCCTTCCATAACGCGATACGATAAAAAAAATCATGAATTTATTACTTATATTCTTGTCCCGAAACAGAACTGCACGGGACTTATATTTTAACCATGCACTATTGTGCTTAAAAAATAAAGATAAAATAGAGAGAGAAAATAAAAAAAAGATTCCTACACATCTATTCGAATTTTTGCTCGTGAAATCATGTACGATAAGCCGTTTGGCAACAGATCTGAATTAACAATGAATAGAATTAAGCCTACCGGTAGGCATTAGGATTTACGAGGAATGCAGTACAGCGTTTTAAAATTATATTTAAAAATACTAACAATGCTGCATGGCCGGCTCTAACTGGTGTAATATGAAAAGAGTTATTCGGCAAAATAAAATAGAAGCGTCGGTTAGAAATCACAATGGTTGCAATTGAAAACTTTTGATTGCATGACTCATTTGACACATCAAAATGACAGCCATATAATCCCATTAATCACACACGAAGTATTTATAGAATAGTTAATTTGTGCATTTTTAAATAACTTCATTTAAAATTACATTCATAAGGCTTTGCATTAAGCAAGTTTTTCACATAATTTATTGCACTTTTTTATTCAGTATTTCTTTAACAAAGCCGTTGGCGTCTGCGTGATTGACTTGAAATACACAAGTCAAGGGTTCAAATTCTAGTACGGACAGTTTTTATAGATTAATTTTTCAATTAATGAGTGGATTTCTGTACAAAGGGGTGGGTGAATGTGAATTATCCCCTTCCACATACTCATCATATTCTTAAAGCGCAGAGAATAGCGAGAGTGATTAACTAACGACTAGTTGTATATTCTGACCCTATTCATCCCTACCCCTACTTACTCTCTTTGAAAAAATAGAGAATGACCAACTGAGTAACAAGTAGACTTCTGTTGAGGTACCTCCATTAGAAGGCCATATGCTCTATGGGTCAAAATATATATATATTAAATTTATTAATAATAGTTTTAAGCAAAAAAAAACACAGTACGAGCTTTAAATTTCATTTTTATATTATGATTAAGCTCAGCTTAGCAAGGGAGCATTGTCAATTAATCTTTTTAAATACATTTATTGTGTGATATCATCGGTTTATTCAAAGGGAAAGAAAATCGGTCTGTGTGTTGTGGACTGTGGTACACAAACAAGGTAGGCTTGTGCTATGGATTTTGGAAATTCTCAAGTAATATTTATTTCCAATTAATGAAATGTACTTTATAAAAAAGATTACTTACAGTTATGGGAGTCTTGAGTCTTGGGTTGTTTTATTTGAATGTCCCGAGAACTAAGACAGTCAAAATTAGCCGGGTTTCCCGGGAAGTCTCAGCAAGGTCAATTTATATTTTTTCAACTTAAATTTGACGTACACGGCTTTGGTATTGTTCTTATAGAGTTACCATATTTCATGGCTTAAAAAACCGAAAACTGGTTTAGAATTCTTTAATATAAAAAAACATTCTTTTACTCTTACCTAATTGCATTACGATTGTCACATCCGGTATAATTGGTATAATAGTGCGCTCAATTAAAAATAGTCAAAACTGAGTTTTTAAAACGCATATGCATCATTTATGAATTATTTGCCAACATTTATATTTATGATTTATTAGATTATGTATGAAGTGTGTATGAGGTGAATACATGTTATATTTGAACTGCATCTGAAAACACTGAGCTTAATTGAATTCGGACCAAATCAACAAATTTAATTAATTCACGGACTATTTGATTGAAAAATACCAACAATAACGAGCCATGTAGTTTATAAATGGGATAAAATGCACTTATTGACATGTATATCATCCGAATTTGTACATCAAAACAACGGTCAAGTTTTTTCCAAAAATACAATCGCGATTCCGATGAAAATAATATTTATTAGTGATGAAATATAATCCTAATGACGCAATGCATTGCCTAGAGAAGTGGACATTTTCAGTTATAGTATCTGTAACCTGTTAGTTTGGTTAAACTTTTTGATTTTGTGGGCTCAACATATTTTTTTAATATTAGATACTGTTTTTATTTTAATTATATATGTCAAGTTCATGGTGAATTGGTGTCAGCTGTAATGCCATGTACTGTCCTTTTCATTTGAAACAAAAAAACAATAAAAGTATGTATGGTAAATATTCATTTTTTTGTTAAGTAAAATTCTTGCCTAATATATTAACTTAAAACAAAAAAAAGTATGGATTATATAAGATTTCTTGCCTTAAATACAGTTTTGTCAAAATTGAATTATGCTCAGCTTTGATATCTACAAATCAGTGTATGCTTTCATGTAATTTTATTCTGTTTTTCTATTCCTACTATTAACGGAGATAGGCTAGAGCTAAGAGTTTTTTACGTTGTCAATATAGTTAAAATGTGTTTATGCAAAATGCAATGTTTAAGTTTTGATTCTAAGCGCCTAAAATATACTAAGTATGAATTTTATACATTTTTTCTAAAATACCTTTTGTTAAAGCGAGTAATATTAGTAAATGTGTAGTTTCATTTAAAATACACTTTCGCCGTTACGTATTAAACAACAATTGGTTTTTGGTTGTGATATGCACTTACAAGTTGTTTGGCAATTTCTTGAGCAATTTAAAGAATTTTAATTGACCCTTGCGATGATTTGTCTAGTGATACATCTTAATGATGCGAAACAAGTGACAAACTTTGAAACACAACAAGTGGAATAACAATGTTATCAAATTTTATTCTTTACAAAAAAGTCTGTTTCTGTTTAAGAAAACTACCAAAATATTTTTTGCTTTATTATAAACTTATATCATAAAATGAAACCAATCATTTTATTTTAGTCTACGCATTTTAAATTTAAATCGAAAGCATTTTCTTGTTTATTAAATATCCCTTATATTTCACAATAATTTGAATCAAAAAATTCGAACGGTTTTTGATAGCTCTTATAAAATGATATTACAGACAAATAGGTACAAAAGAGCTTGTTTTTACATCTTCTAAAAGTAAAAAGAAAGAATATAATAAACTTGAAATGCTGTAAATTTGAATGTTTGCTTTGCTTAAACAAGATTAAATATTGTAATATACAGAAGTTATTAGTCTGGAAAAGAAGAACAATTTTATGTGCATTTATACTTCATGGCTATAAAATATGACAACATTTTTCCAATTTCTTACAATAGTCTCAAGCTTGAATAGAGATGTTGTTTAGATAAGCCGCTACCATATTACATGAATAAAACATAAAATGCAATAAAGCGGTCTCATACATTTGAGCAGGCAAGAAGCAAGAATGAAGTAAGTACTATTTGCAAAGCATTCTGGCCGACCGCCAGCCACTTCTTAAATGATCCGAATTATTCCGCCGGCGAAACACGTCGTATGGAAACTGGCTTAATCTTTCAAATTGCAAACGGAATTATTTTGCATTCACCCCGCCTCCTTATTGTGCGATGCACTTTTGGGAAATTCACTTGGCAGGTGAAATTTTAGAAGTTTCTTAGACAACATTGACGTAGAATAACTGTCTTTAATCGAGAATTGTTTTACTAATTAGGGTGACTATTTAACAAAAACAGATTTATCCATCACATTTATTTATACGAATTAAATGTTTTGAAATAGCATAAAAATTATATGCTTTAAATATAAATAAACCTCTGTCATCTTATACAGTTTACTTTAGTAATATGCCTTCATAAATCTATAAAACACCGACATTTCTGCACCTGATAAACTAATAGAAATATGTATATATGTTACAGTATCCATTTTAACCAGTTACAGTATACACGAAATAAAAAAATGACACTCTAACCAAGCAATTCCCTCCACCACCCGCCATGGCTGTATATTTGTCTCCAACAGACGTTTACGTGGTGTGACGAACGTTATGCATTCATTGTTCAGCTGTGTCCAATGATTGTCTAGGGAGGACCTGACCAAGACGTGGTGACTTTAAGTGTGAAAAAAATCTTGTAAAATTTTTTACTCGGTATGAAGCCGCAAATTGAATAAAAGTTTAGAAGTTTGCTATAGTAGCGTCCAAGTCGCCGTTGCCTGTATTTTTCCCCCACTGTTTTTTTTTTATTTTGAATTATAATTTACACTAGTGGCTGTGATTAAATCAATTGAATAAAAATCAGTAGACTAGGATTTAAGAAACGACCTAATGCACAAACTATAGTGTCATTTAGCTACATGACAATTGAAAATAATTCATAGCAATACGTGAATAAAAATACTCACTTACATTCTCATGTGCTAAAATATACAAATGTTTTTATTTACAGCAATCTTCAATACAGCGTTTTCAAACTTCTTGCATTAAAAATGTTACTTAATCGGCAAAAGAGCTAAAACCGTATTGGGAAAAACAAAATATAATATTTTCGTTGAAATTAGATGTGAGTGTCAGTATTCACTAATTTATGAATAATGGGTTTTTCTATAAGCTTTGATTTTTTAAATATTTCTCCATCTTTAATCTTACCGACACATTCAACTATTATCAGCAATATCTCACCAACAAATCAACTCTGATTTTTTTAAGTAGTATGTTATAACCCTAACCACGAAGACAAAATCACGCGGTGTCCAAAAAACTAAGTTTTATTTAATAAATAATGCAAATAAAATTAAAAATGATATTTCCCATGAGAACTATGAACGGCACTGGTTTTTATCCGCGAACATAGCAAGGAACAAAATTAGTTTTGGAAAATTACCCTCCAAGCGGAATACTCAAGCTTGCTATTTCAATTTATCGACACAAACTACAAACAAATAACGCTGTTAACGTGTTACATGTAGTTGTGAATTATCCAAAGATTTAACAGTGTGTACAATTCTTTACTACCGAAGTATTTATTTTCAATAAGAGATATTTTTTGATCAAAATAATTTATCATGGATTCATCACAAAGTATTGTATTGCAGATGAATGTGATATTTATGGATTTGATTGATGTGGTAAGTACATTTTTTAACAATCTATTTTTCTTCTTGCTTATCATACCAAATGCAATAATTTTGATCTGATCCTAAAAATAAGACACAGAAACTGGGGCGGTAAAAACTTTCAATAGAATGTAATATAAAATAACTGATATATTTTTTATTATCGATTTTTTTCTCAAACTAATTGAAGTTCTTTTAATTCCGAGTGAATTAACTAAATTTTATTACTTTTCCCGCTATATTTTTCATTCTCAACAGAGAAAGGTTGAGTTAATAACTTACAACATGTTATTGTAAAAAATATTATTTAATGCTACCTCGTTCATATGAAAAAAGACATGCCTAAAAAATAATATTTTTTCGAAAACGGAGGAAAATAATGTATTTTGTGACACATTTATATCTGATAACCAATAAATTATCATGGCGAGCTTAAAACATCGAATCAGTGAAATAAGAAAAAAATGCACCAGTTACCTGAATAGGTTTGAATATCTTAGTGATCACATTTATTTCCGACCACTATCTGTCACTCGAGATTCAATTCAAAACCGAAAAGTAATAGCTTTTTTAATGTTTCTCCGTTTTATTTGTTTTTATTTTATTTAAAAACAAAACGCCGCCGAGGAAAAAATATAAAATTCTCCTTTTACGAAGCGTTTTATGAAACAAAATTTAATTCGTGAATTTATTGCGCAAAACGCTGTTTCCTTTTATTTGGTGCAGTCTGGTCGCAAAATGTGACGTATAACCATATTCATGGAGATTGAAAAGCAACACCATAAATAGATATTTTAAAGTTATATCTATTTTTTTAACATAATGCGTATTGATAATTGTTTATTTTTTTTAAATGTAATTTGACATTTTTCAAACCAAGTCTACTGGAAAAGTGCATTAGCACAATTAACCTTTTTTATCAACCTTTACACAGTTTTTTAAAATTTAAAAGCTAGCGAATATCAGCAACAATAATTTTCCAATGTTTTTAATGTCTAAGCAACATATATAATACAATCGCAACTCGTATTTTCGACTTGAAGTTTCTTATATACCCACTTTTCTATTACAATATTAATAATATATAACATTGTTCCACCTATCCATATTTTTAGACACCCAATAATACAAATTTATTTAAGCTGACACATTGTCAGTGTCTAACATAATATTCACACACTTCTACCACTGACCTGATGAAATTCATTATAGTAAAAATCATTTCAGGTGTAGTCCGGGATGTAAGTAGAAAATTTAAATATATTCACTGTCTAATACCGCATCATTTAAAATAACTATTTTGATTTTAAAATGGAGATCAACTTTTGTGGATTCCGCTGTTAATATTATTGCGTGCCCACTGGACAAACAAGGTCTACGATTTCCGGTGCACGAAACACCTCTACGAAGTTTGTTGCCTAGAGATACTGTCAGTTTGTTGTTTCTATGTCAGCAGTACACTAAGCATTTTACAGAAAATTTTATATTTTTACAACTGTATCTTTAAAAATTGTCACTATAAATACCATGCGCGTATCTTTAAATATAACCAATTGCTTACTTTAATAAAGTTTCAAAGCAAAATTATTATTTATAAATTATCTGATAAAGTTTAAGTCAAAATAATCGTTTTCTCACAAAAGTTTAATTATTTGTACCTATGTAGATTTTGTTTTGTTCGGTGAACTAAAATTTTAAAATACATAAAATAAAGGTAAAATATCAATAACAATAATTTGCTTTTTGTCTTTTGAATATATTTATCTTAATAATTAATAAATTGTCTCCACTATATTCGTACCATGGGTACAAAAAAGTTAAAGTACAATCTATATATTAATAGTCGATAATGTTGGCCGAATGTTGGCTAATTGTTTGTTTGTATGTCCGCAATTTCGCCTTTTCGATGACGTTAAGAAATATGGTAACCCTTCCGACCCCTGCCCCTCTGTCGTCATTTTTTTATTCATACAAGACATATTTTTTCTTACTTTTCTAAGACTTAAAAGCTATCAATTTTTAATAGTTTTACTAATATTTTTTGTTATATTAAATTTATTTTTTATTAAAATTGCATTTAAAAACTCAAACAAAAAGAAAAAAGTTAAAATTAGAGTTTATCGCATGGAAAATGGTTGAAAACGTTAAAAAATAACAATTAAAGCCAGAAGCAATAAAAACAGTAATTTCAAAGGTAAGGTTCTAAAGATGAGAAACGCCTTGCGCAAAATTAAAGACAAACAAACACAAAAATAAACAAAAACAACAAAGGTGTGCTTATGTTCTCATTACACTGAACAGGCAGAGGAATTAATTGCTTGCTACCTGTTTCCCGGTCGAAATTATATACCCACCTGCCAGCCTTCGGATTCGTAAGCAAATATTTGCGAATCGAACATTAAATTGACCTTTAGTAATAATATTTAATTATTTTTATTAGTTTTAACAAAACCTTTTATGAAACAATAATATTCGTGCCTAAAAGGGTAATTGTTCAATATTATTCTATCAACTTTTCGGGAAACATAACAACAACAATCAACCGTGGGCGATTATTCAAGGGCACACAGGTCAACAAAAATTTCTGTTTTATAATATTATCTTTCTCATTTTCCCATGGATTGTACAAATATTAAATTTAAAACAACCGCAATTTGTTTAAAAAATGCTGGTCTTTTAACACCGTTTTGGTTCTTAATTAAAATTGTTATTCAATTAATTGAAAGAAAAACATATAAAATTTCATATTTAACAGAAACTTGATATTTATTTTGTTAGTAACAAAGTTTTTTGAAAACATCCCACATGAAATGAAGTCATTAGATATAGTATCGCCCGCTGTGTTCTAGTTGGTTAGAGATTGCTCGAACGATCAGGAGGGTCTGGGTTTGATTCCCGGTAAGGTCAATGTCAAAATTGGATTTCTTTCAAATTTAATTAACATGGGTGTTTGTAAAGTCAATCATCCTTGAGTAAATCTCATGTGACTTTCAAAAAATTCTCATCGAGTATATCTCGATCGAGTATATCGAGTATATCTATGATCTTTCAACTTCAAAATATTTGACGCATTGGCGTAAGCTGTAATATCAAATGTTTTTTTAAATAAATAAAAAAATAAAATAGTAATCATAATACAAATATATTATATGTCATATTTGTTCACTGGAAGGGTTTATTTCGATTGGAAAGGGGAAGATTCTGTCAGACAAATGAGAAAATAATTTCAAAGAAAACAATAATATAGCTTCAACAAAATCTCTTGATTTGGGTAATGACCACGAAAGAAGAGTGAGATTTATATCCAATTATGTATTCATCGATTTAAAAGTGATATACATACATCAAGCTGCTTTATGATTAGAAACAAAAATACATCACAAGTCTCTAATATATGTATGCACTACGCATATGCTCATTCATAGCCTCTAGAGAGAAAAAAACTGAAAGAATTTTCACCCTATGTTTGTGCTGGTATATGGGATATACGCCCCACCAACGGGAGTTAGTAGGGGGAAACTCTTTCAAGGAGGTAGGCACGCTAGACAATGCACTCCGAGAGTCCTCGGCGCCATACTTGACGGAAGCATCTTGGTGCCAACGTTTCACAACCTACGGATTTGAGGACTGCTATAAATAAATTACCATTGTAAAATTTAATTGCACATTAACAACTTTGTATTTGTTGCAATTGGTATAAGACAAAATTGTAGTTTTGTGTTTGTTTACATTTAAAAATTGTTAGGAGTATGTTATAGTTAATAATATATTTGTAAGCATCGTGTATGTTCTTTTTATGTATCTGTTACATGCTGTACTCTAAAAAAACAATAATATTATCTGATCAATTGTGCTGAAGGAAAAAATAATTTTACGTAAAAAAGGTAACGAAGTTTACTCATGACATTTTTATTATGTATAATTTGGGTTGCTATGCCAATGACCTGCAAAAAAAAGGTAAGTCATACATTTAAGATTTCTTAGTGCTTAGCAAGTGTAAGAAAAGTCATAAAAGCTTCGATTAGCTAAATTTTAACGAATAACAAAAACTGTTGCTATTAATTTGACAGCTAAGCTTTTAAAAGCTCAATTCGATCTTGAATGAATTTGTTGAGAAGTATCATCAGACAGACTATCGTAATGTTTACAAATAAAATAAAAATTGATTCAAACCTTTCGCTGTAAATTACAAAATAGAAACTGGGTTTTGTTTTTTTTTCTACTGGACACAGGGTCTGATGATACTTCCTAAAGAGGTGAAACACACGTCACAAGTTATCAAATTGGATTGTATACATTAAAAATAAACTTCCATAATGTAATCGTCGAATCTATCAATGAAACTTATTGTATTAATGTATAGTTACCTAATTAGTGATAGCAATAATCCAATCGAGCCTAATCGAGCCTAAAGTTTCAAATATCATAATGAAAACACACAATTATTCACGATAGTTAGTTTGTTATAATATATTTATTCGTATTTTTACTTGAGAATACACTTCTTATCTTATTTAATTAATCCAACAGGTTTTACCAATAAAGCTAAAATGGTCAGAATAATAAATCTAAATGTTGCATTCAAAGCGTAGCCAAGCACTTTGAAAATCTGCCGCAATTCGCCAAAAACCATTTACAAACAAATTTAGAAGATCCAATTTAGAGTGATCGAATTGTCAATATTACTTTTTAACTTTACCTACGATTGAAACAAAGCTTTGCAATCTTACTAAAAGGAAAAGCAAATATTGATTAACACTCCGATGTAATGAAAAGAGATGAAAAACAAAGAAATTTTAGGGAACATCGATTAAATCGTATTCAATTTACAATCGTATTCAATTTAATAATTGACTAATTTATATTCAATTATTAAAATGAAAAAAAAAAACTTAATACATTCGTCAATTAGATATATTTTTTCTCATTTTAATTTCCAGGAAACTACATGGAATTGACTGCACGTCGATTGCTGTGGCTCAATTGGCTAGAGCTTGCTCTACCGATCACGCATGTCTGGGTTCGATTCCCGGTCAGATCACAGTGAATTTGAGAATTATTCAATTCAAAGTTGTGATCGAAGACTGTGTGTTTGTGATGTCATTTCACATAATTTCCTCTCTTTCCATCATTCTGATCCTTTAACCCACGAAGGACGAGCGTGACCATATGGTAACGCTTGACAGGCGTCCCTATTAATCTCCCTGTTGATCCCGTTTCTACCTAAATATCGTCGGCTTCACTTAAAATCGGTTGACAAAGATGTTGACTTTAGTAATTCCTGAGCTGCAGGCACGAAAGTACATTCCTAAGGCACACGCGATTATTTGAATTTACGGTTGAATTTTAAAAATCAAAATGGACATTTCAAAATTGTAAGTACAAGTTTTATTTAACTTTTAAAATATTTACGCTACTAATAATAATACATCTCTACTAAGAATTGATTGATCTAAATATTTTATATCGTAAATATGTTTTAATATTTTCCGTGTAGCTGTATTTCAACCCCAAATGTGAGCGTGACCATATGGTGACGCTCGTCCTTACCCATGACAAATTATTTCGAAAGTTTTTTTTAAATATATTTTTTTTTTAGTTTATTTTTGTTGAATGTAATAATCATAGCCTCACATTTTTAAAATTATTTTAGATCTACCAAAGATTTGACTGTTGGAGAGGTTATAAATTTATTAGAGCAGCCTGCGACTAGCGAAGACGATGATTTTGAAGATTTGGAGGCGGATATTTTCATTTGTCCTCCTGAATCGAATGTTTTGACGGATGAAGACAGTGCTGATGAAGACGACGGAGGGTATCTTGATAACCTGAGTGGTCGTCAACTTGCTGCGTGTGCGGAAATTCGTTTTGCACGGAATCGTATAGGCAAAGAAGATTTTGAAAGTTTCAAAGCATCGAGTGAACGAACATGGATTGATGGGGACTTCGAGCATGTGGACAATAAAAGTGAATTCTCTGAGGAAATGTATTCTAAATATTCAACTATGTCTCCTACAGATTTATTCGAATTATTTTTTGGGGAAGAAATAATCGCGCTTTTATTGAAAGAGACCGAAAAATATGCTGCATTTAGAAACTCGCCAAATCCTGCAGTAAAATCTGAAGAGCTCAAATGTTTTTTGGGAGTTTTAATTTTATCTGGGTACAATAAATTACCAGGAAAAAAATATTATTGGGACACGAAAGATGACATGCATAACAAAATGGTAGCAGATGCAATGAGAAGAGACCGATTCATCCAAATAATGCGATTTATTCACGCGGCCGACAATAATAAAATCGACATCAACGATAAAATGTGGAAACTTCGGTCAATGATTAACATTTTAAAAAAAATTTTTTTGGAAAATTTTGTGCCCTACGAGTATCTTGATTATGATGAATCGATGATAAAATATTATGGGCATCATGGTTGCAAACAATTTATTCGAGGCAAGCCTATAAGGTTTGGATATAAAGCCTGGTGTTTGAACACAGACTACGGTTATCTTATAGACTTCGAGATTTACCAGGGAAAGAATCCAAAGGCCGTTACGGCATATGAAACCGCATTCGGAAAATGCGCAGCTCCAATGGTAAATATGTTAGAAAACCTGCAAAAAAAGCCGTATCAAATTTACATTGATAATTTATTTACAGGATTTAATTTGCTAGCATACTTAAAAAAAAAAGGACTCAGCTGTACAGGGACGATACGTGCAAATCGTTTACCGAAAGACTGTCCAATATCAAACATAGCCGACATGAAAAAAACTAAAAGAGGTACATTTGAAAGTAAAGTAGAGTGGGGAGACGGAATATTCGTTTGCCGATGGATGGATAACTCGGTTGTAACCATCGCTTCGACGACACATGGCGTGGCTCCGCTTGGCCAAGTAAAAAGATATTCATCGAAAGAAAAAAAATTCATCATCGTTCCTCAACCGTCAGTCTTCAGCCATTATAATAAGCACATGGGAGGTACCGATAGAATGGATGAAGACATCGGAATGTACAGGATTTCTGTGAGAGGAAAGAAATGGTGGTGGCCTATTTTTATATGGTTCATTGATGTGTCCATGAACAATGCCTGGCTTTTGTACCGGAAGTCAGTTAAAAAAATTACAAAATTGGAATTTAGACGGCAAGTGGCGCAAATATACCTGACGAGGTATAAAATAACAACAAAATCAGCAGGAGGGTCGACCTCGTCAGGTTCAATCAACACACGAGTCATTCCTGATATACGATATGATGGCTTTGATCACCTGGTGGGATCCACAGACGATAACAAAAGAAGGAGATGCATAGGGGATGATTGTAAATCAGTTATAAGGACTAAGTGTGAAAAATGTGATGTGGGCCTTTGTATATTTTGTTTTTCAAAATTCCACCGAAAAAAATAACAATAAACTAATATTTTTTGTGTTCTGCGATAATGATATCATTTGTTTTTGATTTCTTTAGACTCTTTATTATTATTACTCGTAATTAAATTTATTACATACTTGATTACTATTATTTGTATTGAAATCTATGTTTGTTCATTATGTTTGTGTGATTATTACTATGATAATAATTATACATATAATTTTAGTGTTTTTTTTTTACTTGAATTATTATATTCGCTTTTTTTGTATCTACTTAAAAACTATTTCGTTATATTTCTTTTATGTAAGACTATTTCAATATATTATTTTTATTATATTCGACAAAACGATTGCTTTTTTCTTCTTGCATTCCCCAAAATACGCCGTGGACAATTATTTAAAAACTCAATGCTCAAGATTCTTTATTTACAAGCGAGTTGATTTTGAATTATGATGTTTTATGAATGATTTTAAAACTAAACAAATGCATATTTTGAGTATTGGCGCCGTGATATGCAAACAAATATTTGCCGCGCGCGTTTACAAAATACACGTACCCTGTAAGGACGAGCGTAACCATATGGTCACACGGCTTTTCTATATGAAAACGATAAATTTTATTTTTTTAATTATTTTTCCTAGATATAAAAAGTAGTCTGATGATCAAAACCAGTTAAAAAAATTATTATTTCGAAAAAAAAAATCCTCGTCTCTGGAGGGTTAATAACTGGGTGTAGCAATAGCGATTAGCCAACCACTAGTCCTGTTCTAGTCTTATCCTTCTGTCCTTACTACTCACTTTGAAAAAAGTGAGGTTGAGCGACTAAGTAACAAACATTCTGTTGAGATACCTCCATTAGGAGGCCATATTCTCCACATTGGGAGCGGACATGGATTAAAAAAAAAAAAAAAAAAACTGAAAAAAAAAAGAGAAATATCTAGTTAAAAAATAAAATATTACATACCAATTTATAAGCTATTCTTATCAATTCAAAGTTTTAATATGTTGGTTTTTCAAAAATATGGGTGTCATGATTTTTATTGACTTTTATTAATGTGTTTTTATTTGTTTATTAGGCATGTTTAAGATGAACTTCTCGCCATGACAATTTTAGTGCCTCACAATCACAAATCATATTTACTAACCGTATCTTGTCAATAAAAAAACTTTAAGAAAACCTTATATGCACAAGTGGTACAACAAAGTATTGAATTTTGTTTTGTCATTGTAAAATGGCAATATTTATATGTTGCATTATTCAGGATAGTATGTTTTTAAAGTTATCTTTTACTAATACTAGCAGTATTATGGGTGATTTTATTGATGTTTTTAATTACGAATTAATCCAGCCGTTGTTATCATTTTACATATAATATGTCCGACAATGATTATGATATAATATATTCATTTGAACGTTTTCTTTATTTAAAGTCTTAATAACAGGCTATTTTTTTCTTTTGAGTTTAAATTACGTGTTATATGAGTGCTCTTTCCCTAAACATCAAAATTCAATTTTGAAATTCAATCTCCACATTTGAAGACTTGTTAAAAAATGCACTCCCCACTCATAAATAGAGGAAAAAATATTCTAATAATATCTTGTAACGTAGCTTGAATTCATCCACCCTTGACTTATCCCCAATCCCTTTAGCATAAGAGTTTCATTCATCCCTCTGACCTCGTCATTTTCTACCCCATCTAAGTCCCGCAGCCTTTGCGATTTGAAGCCCAAATAATAATCAATTAGCACAAGTCAAAGATTGACACGGTGAGACGAAAGGCGTGTTCTTTCAGACTTATTGACAAAATTGAATCAAGTTGAAGACAGGAGGGTGGTATCCAAAGGCGTTCAAATTTTAAATAATATATTTTAAAATATGTTATAAAACAAAAAAATGAGCTGTCACAATTCTTTACATCATAAAGCTGTTCACTTACATTTTATGATAACTGCTGGTTAAACATAAAAATACCACTTTTAAATTTTATTCCTTACATTTTCGATTAATGTTTTTATAATTATTTATTCAATTAGTATATATTAGGTTCCGTGGCGCAGCGGTTAACGTTGTTGAATTCTCACGTATGTTAGTCTAAGTATGAACAACATTTTTATATTGATTACTGTTAGAATGCATGGGTGTTTGTAATATCTAAAAAATACTTCATACATTAAAATCCTAAAATGAAGGAGCTAAGCAAAAGCGATAAGTTAACCACAAGTCATGTCTTGTGTAGTTTTATCCACCTATCTCTACTCTCTTCGAAAAACAGAGGTTAAGCAACTGATTATCTAACAATTCTCATAGAAAATCCTTTGTTACGATTAGTGTTATCTTTTTTACCGATGTATTCTTTTTCTAACGTCAGCAAAATTTTGTATTATAAAAATAATAATAAAATGCTATTGATCAACCACGTCTGTTTGAGCATATTTCTCCCTTGATACCTAATTATATTATCATGGGACATTCTCCATACAGCAGGGTTACTCTTAAAAAAATAAGATACTTTATATTTTTATTTTCAATATGATCGCGTAAATGCAATTATTTTTAATGTGGTGCATATTTGTTGAATACTTAGCATAAAAAAATAGTATGTTTTGTAAATAAATTTAATACAAAATTATTATTACTGAATACCTCGAATCTGCACTATATTTAGAATAATTTTATTTATAAGATAAAATCAGCTTCTTTCAGGTAGTAGATACAAAAGTATTTTTTTAATAAAAGCACTCTCTTTTTATCACATTAATTATAAAACAACACAGAAATACTCACAATAAATTTTATTATATTGTAATTATTTGGTGTTCTCGACAGTGCTACACGTTTTCATTTGGAGAAAAGAGAGAGAGTTACTATGTTGTGGTGTGCATTTTAGACAATGATATAAATAAAAAATGTTTTTATTTCATACAAATAATAATTTATATATCCATAAATCCATAAGATAAAATAAATCATTTGGTGAGACATATTAATTTTAATGGTAAATTTCCTATTTTTAATACATATTTATTTTTATGTAAAGCTGAAGACCATGTCGAATTGCAGATGCTGCAAAATGGGTTCACATTTTTTCTAGTTTTAATATAATGGTCAGATTGATCATGAAAAAATAAAAACTCATCCCTCGCATTAATGATAGCGTGTTTTTGAAAGGAAAAATGTGGGTTACTGGCGCTACTCTCTCATTAGGGAGCATTGTGTGCACATCTGTGCACTTGTTTCCGTTACCATAACAATGAAAACTATTCATCATGCTGCATGGGCGTTATATAAAAAATATAAAAAGGAATTAAGTATATGGCTCACATTAAAGGAACTGTTATTAGTTTTTCAATTTGAGTAATTTATAAAATAGCTTATTGCTGGATGTATAATTGTGCATTTCTAACAAGATTTTTAATAATCAACAAAAACAATATTCAAACATTTGAACTGTATTTTTTTCTTAAATCTTTCTCAACGTATTAAGGTATTAAAAATATATATATTTACCCGAGTTTTGTAAAAACTGATTCCAAATATAATACATATGATTTGGAAATGAAAACTATAATAAATGAAAGTTTACTTTTAATAAAAAGAAATGTTAAAAGCTTTAATTTTACTTAATTTAATAAATAAACACCGTTTTTCCTAAAATGTATCCTTAAGTATAATATTAAATTTTAAATATAATCTCAAAATTGACATAAAATAATGAAGATTTTTTATGACATCTCGGCTGAATTCAAAGGTAATTGCTATAACTCTAAGTATCCAATCGCTTCTTTCATTGAAACAGTCTTTTACATTTTGTTGAAGACCTAAATAACTTAATACACTCAAGACCCCGGCCCCGCACTAACACGGAAATGGTCGTTATCCGTTAAACCCCGGCCCCGCGCTAGCGCGGGTTTACACACGTGGGCGTGTAATCGGTATCCGTTAAGGCAAAACTAATTTATTTCGGGTTTTTGGTTTTTTATGCTACTCAAGAGGGTTTGCTGTGTATGTGTATTTTTTGTGTCGATTTATCTTATTATTTATGGGTGAAAATGACTTTTGAAATAACATTTAAAAAAAGTACATATAATACGTCAACGCAAACAAATATTACACAGTTTGAGGTTTTCTGGATGCCGTAAAAATCAAACAATTAAGAGTCAAAATTTATTGCTTCACATTTTTATGGGCATTTACTTTAATTAAGCGTGTCAAATTTTTATTATTTTTGGTTCTTTTCAATGATGTCAACATCAGTGAAATTATGCATTTTTATCGCGTCACATACTCGTTCACAAGACCATTCATTGTTTATTTTCATAGGTACGGGCGGCTCTTTGCTTCCGAGCCCTTTTTGTTTTAAAGAAATGTGTCGATTTAATAAAAAGATTTTTAAAGAAAAAGCGCGCGAATCCGGCTGCATGTGCGGGTTTAAGCGTAACTTTGTCGCAAAACTACCGGTTGCTTGAGTGTTAATACTTTATCACCGTTTTGTTTTCAAAGATATCTTGAACGTATTTGAAGACATTGGTACTTTTTTTGTAATTATTAAAATATGCGAGTGTGCTATGGTTTTGTCAGAATGTCTTTATTTCGATTGAACAATCTGTTGAGCGTCGACTTTAACATGAAATATATAAAATTTCGGTGAAAGTAAAATCGTAAGAACGCAGTTTGCGTGAAACTAATGGCCAGTCCTTAATCTCCACTCACTTTTTAATTACCTCCACTAAATCTTGCGCCATAACAATGAATCTTTTAGTAATCAGCATCGCTAAGAAATACTGGGAGATGCTTTTTATTAGGGGATTTCATCATCTCATAATAGATTTTATTCCCTAAAAGGGTTTGTTTAATTACATAATAGTACTTCATTGAAATTTATTGCCGTTATGCTACTAAATATAACATTACTTTCATATTTAAATGTGTTTTGCTTAATAGGAAAGAGTACTTCGTGGGATGAAGTAAATCTTGAAATTTATTTAAAAACTCCCTTCTTCATTGCTTGGTTAAGTATCAATTGCATAAGATTTATATAAAATTCAATTTTTCAATAACTCTTATCCATCGAATACAATAATGTTATTGGATTGTAATATTGAATTCTGTATGTTGATTTATGTACCAAATGAATGATTCACAACTCAAATAAAAAAAACAAAATTTATTTACTTTAACAACACACGTAATTCTTAAAATTATTAAACAATAAGGATCATTACATAATTTTGAGATCTTTCTTCTTGACTTTTCTCGAAGATTATCAATATAATGGAATACTGCTTAGTACTTAATTTATCATGTAGGTTATAAAACAAACTTCAATTCTTTCACATAAATCAGCAATTTAATTCACATTGTTAAACATATTTATATATTTTAATATTACATTATAAAAAAATATATTATTTAAAAATATTATTGTGATTTAAACACAAAATAATTAACCATTTATTCCACAGCTTAGGAAATACAAACTTTTTGATAATAAATTTGAAATAAACTTGAAATATCGGATTCAAAACTTTAAGATAATACTATTGTAGCATAAAAAACATCGTTACATAGCCCGTTAGTTAACATTTAGTACTTCTTTTGGTATCGGAACGACGATAAGTATTTTTTGAGAATATCTGGGCTAGACAAAGTATTTATTTGGTCATCAAGCCAAGAAGCTTGCCACCCGTTTCGGGATTACTTGCATTTATATATTTTTCCAATATGAAAGTAACACGTGCGGTCCGATGTTAGAATAATCGACGCATTTGTATGAAAGTGCTGAGACGGCATTTGCTCGGTTTAGATCTCAGTAACTTATGGCATCTGTCTGGAGAAAAAATGGGGCTGGAAAATACAAGTAAGCTGTTCCCAAAAGAATCATTCAAATGATTAAGCCTACTGCCGCTTGTGACAGTAACATGGAAATTCATTTCATCTTTCAATTGCAAAGACATATTATTCATTCTTACATAAACGTTAACAAATTAAATTAATTTCATTAATACTTAATATCGTTGGATAAAGTTTAAAAATATTTTTATAATAAGTGTACGTTTGTCTTATTCTATTCATTAAAAAAAAATAGTTTGAGTAATGAAAGAATTGTTTTGCTGAAAAAAGATTTTGCAAGCTTAATAAATAACAAATATAATAATTAATTTTTTTACCAACGCATTGAAATTACATCAAAAATATTTATGCTTCATACCCCTTAATGTAAAAATCATTTTTTGGCACTTTATCTGACGCAAATGAATTCGACAAGTAATTATATGTAGTAAACAATAAATCAATCTCACATAAATGAAAAAAAAATACATAAACAGGTGTTTAGATAATAAAAAATACAATACAGAAAGCAGAGCTCATCGTTACATCTCTCACCTTTCTGAGTAAAACACTGATCATTCTTATAGCCTTTAGAAAAAAATATTTTAATCTCGAAGGAAAAAAACTAAATATTTGTACATATAAATTGATTTGTAAAACAACAAATTTATATAATGGTATATTTTTTTCATTTTTATTTAGATATCTATAAAAGAACTTCTTCAAAGGATATGATTAAATACATGATGGTTCTGAATAGCCTTTTAACTCGCGGGTTTCTAAAGTCTCAGCTTGTTACTACTGAAGAGCTGAATGTAGAAAATATAATATTAATCTGAAACTTGAATGCGCGTTATCGAAGGAAGACGAAGACACAATTGAATAAAAATGTAGCTTACATGTTATGTGAATTTATCTCATTAAAAAACTGCTATCTTATGATGTCTTATATCTGCAATGCATTAAATATATCAACACATTAAAAATAACATTTCGAACAAATAGACGTCTGTCGAAAGACAGCATGTGTGCACTTTTTTTGAGCATAAATTATTCATTACGGATTCTGAGGACTACTTACAAACTTGAGTGATAAAGCAATTAGCATTTTGAATTACGCGCAATAAAATCACACGGTTGAGATGGAATGGACCAATGATACCAAAAAACCATCTGCTCAAAACTTTTATCGTGAGTCATCATACAGTGTGATTAATCATTGTTCTTTGATAAAAAATGAAACAAACTCACATAGATAATAAGTACTAAATATAATACTATCGGATTTTTCAATATTTTTCTTACATGAATACATCTCCAGTTATTAATTTTTTATTCACCAATACTTGGTGTAAATACAACATAAAATAACAAAAAAACTGCATGAATAGTAAATACCTAATTTTAATATTTGTATTTAAATTGAACCGATGCATGTCTCTTGTTCTGTACCGTACAAAGTTTTAATGGTGAACTTTGTTTAATTTAAAATATCGATAATGATCTTGATATAACTTCAATATTACATCATTCAAATATTTAGATAGGATTTGATACCACGTCACAGGTTTTGCCACTAGAAGATTCCCAAAGATGCGGAAAGACAATATCTGAGATTCAAAAATATGGAAATATTCATATTTCGGTCAATACAATACCAAGTTTATAATATGGAAAGTTAGAAAAGGGAACTTAAAAATTATATTTATTTTTTGAGAGATTGTCACCGTTAATTGATATCTATAGTAGACATACATAGATTATAATGAATAAAATAAAAAATATTTAATAAGTAAGGCATTTATTTTGTTTTAATTATAATCTTTCAACATGTAATTAATTTAAATAAACATATTATGTATCATTAGTTTTTCTAGTCGGTGTTAAATATTATATTTATTAATTACTATAATTTAACTCAAACCGTTTTTAAATACACAATAGACTTAAAAATTCAAAATTAATGCATGTACTAAAAATCATTTTTAACACGGTATCTTCAAATGACTATAAAATTGAATAATGCTCGAATTTCATTTAATTATTTTAGGATATAATATAACAGTAAATACAATTTCAAGCTCTGTATTAATTAAATAAACTTCGCAGAAGGAACATTGACATTCAATATTATAAATTTCTGTTACCCTTTAAATTATTGAACAAGAGATAAAATATCATATTCCATTTATATTTTTACTGACAACGAACAAATAATTAACATATCAAGCATCCAATATCACTTAAACCAGATAATGGTTAGTAAGTAATTGACAATTAACCAGCAATGTCTATTAGTATTGCTCGTAATTCATTTGTAATGATCCATTAATGTCTGTAAAGCCGATAGATTAATTGATTATTCCAAAATTACATAGTAACGTTGATGTATATTGAAACAATCGTCAATTGGTTTCATATTGTGACAAATATCATAACATTGTTTATTATAATCGTTATACGGCTTAAAATTATTTGTAAATAGATTGATGTTTGGATTACAAAACATATTATATAATATATAGTAAATATTCAGGCATAATAACTCATTCACTTGCAAGAAGATATTTAATAACAAATTCTCCTTAAACTATGTTTCAATTTATACATTACTACTTTTATAAAAACAGTAGCACTCTGTTATACAATTATGAGGATTCTTATTTAGAATCTGTTGACTTCTTCTAAAAAGATTATGATTGATATTCAATTTCGTCAATTTTATTTTTACAATAAATTACATCTACCTATACGCAAATTCATCGTCACTTTCCTTCCGTCACCGTCCTTTTATTTGAATAATAAAAAAAAACACCTATTTATAAATACCTATACGATTTTTATAACGGCTGAACATTTTCTTTGATTATTAACGTTTCAAAACTTTCAAGTAGAATTTTGGTCACTTTCAATGATATATTTATATTATTCCAGCAGCCTAGTTCTCTTTCACGACTTAACCTAGTGGTTTTTTGGATTGTATTTCAGTGTGTAATTTATTCAGCAGACTTATTTTTACGATACTTTAAGATATGCAGAATATTATTGCGCATCCAAGTCAATGTTTAATATAATATCACTCGGCTCACTTCACTTCTCAGAGATTTATATATAATACCGTTTTATCAACTGATCCATGCAATAAGACGTTTATTTTAAGAACACCATAATCTTTATACCGAGAAACAACAATATAAATAAAACTACTGTTTATCGTGTGGACATAAGTCGCTGTATCAACTATTATTTTATACGATAAAGCTTTTTTTACCTGTATTCAATAAGCTCACGATCAAATGTTAAGAACATAAACACATTCTAAATAATACTTTAACTCAGCTTTGAAAAGATTTGGCTGGTATTGATTTTTTATTTCATGCTGTAAGACAGAGGTGATCAAAGATATATCGATGATTTTCATTCGCAGAAGCGAAGGGCAACTATGCAGTTGTATTAATATTTGAACATAATATACAACAAATAGTTTAGCTATTATTATAATAAAATACTTATCTAACTACAGAAACATTCAACGTATAAATACAATCTTACACTTATTGATGATGGCGTCTTTTTTCACACAGTATGATTATCTAACCTTTTACAAAGTATAATTTATTTCGAAAATGAAAAAGTTACAGCCATAATTGTTTTAAATGTTGTCATAATGACAACAATATTTTGTCGTTGTATTAGTATTGTTCAAAAAATTACCTACATATATAAAAATTAAGTCTGGCACTAACTATCTCACAATTATTAAAAAAAAATACTTGAAATGAAAGTTAATACCTTTTACTTTATTTTCACTTTTGTTGCTTGATGAAAATACTTTATATAGTTTTTAAAAAGCTCATTTATATGAGAGCTCGGGAAACAAAAGCGACAGTGTTCATAATCCTAAAATATTGACAAATAAATAAATGTATATATTTTTTTTTAAATAACACTTTTGATAAAAGTAAAATTATTTTAATAAAATTAACAATGTTTTGTGAAATCCGTTTTATACTGCCGTGTTTTCTATACAAGACTGTAGCTCTACATGTTTTGTGTTTGCTCCGCTAGCAAACATATTCGAATAATAAATGGTAGGTATCGTTATTTAATCATTAATTTAAATTTACTGATTTATAATTTATCCAAATAAGTTTTCATTTCACCCTATTAGCAATGAAAATATTTTTTTATTACTTTGATAATAGTCTGTGACATTTAAAAAAATGTGCCAAAAATTCTCACACACAAAGTAATTTAAAAAAAACCTATTTTTTAAAAAATAAGTGGTTTAATGTTTATCAAGTAATAAGGCTTTTATTTCAACGTTTTATACAGTATAACAAAAAAAATCATTGTTTGTGAGTATGAAATAAAACAAGTTCTGTGATTTTTAGACTCTGCTGGCAAAGCTCGGTCACGAAACGGAACTCTTTGCCCAATGTTTTCGCGAGACTCTTATAAATAAATCAGTGGAATGCTTCAAACGAAAGTGGGGGTTTACAAAAGGATCACATCTGGCGGGAACAACCAGCAAAGGCTCGACGTGCTGAATACCTGATGTGATAAATCCGCTCAAAAGAAACGATCGTCATTCGATACACGATCGCGAATACGAATAGAAAGTTGCCATTGATCAAAATCGAAGAACGATTCTAAAAAATACTTCTTTATGTGAATCACAATAGTTTTTCTTATTTTTCAAGAAAATCGCACAATGCATTCTCGCAAAATTTCCGAATAGTTTTTCATTTTTTAGCTATTATATCACAAAGTGCTTTTGCCAATATTAGAACAATAAATAACAAAACTGACTAAAACAATACGTTTTCGATATCAATTTCATTACATCAATTACATTATCATACTAGTTTGACAAAAACTGCATTTTTATCAATGCAGATTAAAAAGCAGGCAATTATGATCCATGTCTACTAATTTCTTACTTCATTTGTGTCAGATTAACAAAAATACATCTTCTTCTCTTTCTTCTTGGCGCTACAGTCCGGTGTGAAACTTAGCCACCTTAATCAAACTCCTCCACTCTAATCTACTAATCTCCGTCTTCCTATACCAGTCGCTGATCTTCAAAACTTGCAGGTCTTGCAACACCATATTCATTCAGCAAAGTCGCAGTCTTCTAACGCTTCGTCTTTCCTCAAGAGTAGTTAATGTGAGAATTTTTTACGATCACATTCACAGTGAGACATTTTGTTAAATACATAAATATTTTGATATTATAAGTATCTATATAACACAAAGTAACGAAGCTAGAAGCTTTATTCTAAAATGTAAAATTTCATTTGCTGTTTAACTCATAATTTTCAATTTGTTGCATCATCCAATTTCGCTAGTATGGTAAAGATACAAACTCTTAACAGTACAGTACCACTTTTTAATTTTTCGTAGAACATCTTTTCAACATAAGTTTTTCTACTACAAATGCTTGCTAACCAGAAGCTCAAACAATTTTCTCTTAGAGAAAAAAATATATTTCTAGGATTAAACTAGTGGTAAATTCGTCAATCTCGCTACCCATTGTACACATGATAAAATAATTGAAAGATAATAACATTACAATCATTCATTGATATCGATAGCTAGACCAATTTAAAATTGCACTTTTTTTGATTTTATATTATGACAGAATATATATTACTATATTTACTGTAGTTAAAAGAAAGAGAAAGCACAATTGGCGTGATTAATTCAACTATTTATATTCCTTAGAAGTCTGTTAATTGAACTTTACATCTCGATGGCGAGATCTTTGGATGAAGATGTTTCATCCAATGTTACGAATTGTCATAATTACAAAATCTCGCATTCAGGCTAATAATGAAATCCAATTTGTTCCTATGCTTTGAGCTTAGCTTCAGAGTACCCAGTACCCCAGTACGACTTCGTTTCAGTCTCTCGCTCTCTGTAAATAATAATCAACGACTATATGAGTCGTCCATATGCAATATTCCCTGTCTAAAAACTGAATGAGATAACGTATAATTGTATATTAAATTATTTAAAGGATTATATTGATTTACTTGGGACAGAAAATTATATAAATTTATACTTTTCTTTCGTCATGTCATTTGATTGATGCTATAGGATCTGTCATTGTTTTTGTGTAATCAAATATGATTTGTTTTGAAATCATTTTTGTTTCGAACTGAAAGTATTTTTACTTGAATGAATGAATATTTTTAGGTAACGGAAAATTGCACATATGAAGCTTTTGTAGAATAATGATAGTATTCTGACGTTAACAGAAAGCTTTATAAAGTAGACAGAATAAGAGTTGTAAAAAAAGGTTTTTGATAGCAATAATTAAAAATCTAATTAATAAAAATGAGTTATAAAAGCTTAATATTAATTTGTATTAGCTTTCAACTTTTTATGTCGTGACAGCTCAATAAAAGCGGAGTTTTGTATTTTGATAAAAGTAAAGAAAAGTATATTTACAACCATTTTCATACTAATAAAGCGGACGGTATTTGAGTAATTAGTAAACATCTCAGCTAAACACTCTGGCAGCTGGAAAAGCAATCCTGTTTCTTAAACACAATACGTAAAATACATATTGTACAAAGTGTAATCATTATTATAATTTATCTCTCTGGTAAAGTTGTAAGAGCTGTACACTAGCAACCAGATGGGTTAAGGCTCATGTTCCGAGACTGGTAGTATCAAATATTGAAATTCTTTATCCTATTATTTGAAATCTTGAGCATAGGTGTTTGTAATATTTTTGAGATGATTTAGTAGGGTTCCAAAATTTTAAAACTTCCAACGCCGTGTCTGTGGTTCAAACTAAATTTTTAAAAACATAACATAATATTAAATTTTTTTCAAGCAACAATTTTAAAAACGAATGACCCAAGTCCCCGTGCGTTTGCTTATTTACGGTATGGCTAAACGTTAAACGTTATTTGTATGATGCGTTGAGCAAACATTTGCAATGGAACATGTAGCTCTCTTGTTTGGTCATTCGATAGCTGTACGTCGGCTTTTCGGTAATGACTTGCTTTGTTGCTATGTGTCAGGACTTCTCTCGTCTAGCCCAGGATTACCATTATATTATACCTGAAGTGAATATCTTCAGGTTTTAAAATAATAACTAAAAATCTATTTTATGTTGACGATAGTTTGAGTAATAGAAAAACCGATGACTTTTTTTGAGTTTATTTCTAGAATATTAATTTTCACTACGAATATTAAATTCCATTGATGAAATTGGCATTAACTTATACTTTAACTTGTTATAAGTAAGGTAAAAATAGCATTGTATGTAGTTTCATATTTTTCAATTTAGTTACGGCCTCATCAGAACTATGTATATTTGAGTGACAAAGATCTGTGTGACGAGAACGTAAATAGCTTTCAACTAAATATTTTTTACAAATCAGTATCAGAATTGCAGAGACGAAGTTCCAGTACGAAAAGCTTTGTTCTAATTGATTTGTTGATTTCTGTTAGAATGTATGGATTTTTGCGATGTCTAGAAAAATCTGTCCCACGCTTCCAATCCTAAAATAATGGACGTAGCGACCGCGATTAGCTAAGCACTAGTTCTGTCTTCGCATTATCTTTGTTATTTCTATTCCCTTAATTCATTAGGAAGCCATATGCTCCTCGTTGGTAGAGGACATTTAAGAAGTCTTCAAACGGGCGTATACTTAACATTTAATACGCAAGTCGAAAGCTACTGGGAACATTTCTATATAGTACGTTAATAATCTTAAAACCATTTTATTGTTATTTTTAATGTAAAAAAATATTTTTTATAACCACGTTGTTATTTAATTGTAAAAACGATGAAACCCAACATGTGACATGTCTTAATCTTTTTTAATGACAGTATAAGTTCACTCATTTAGTAAGTGAGTTATTCATTCTAACAAAGATTTGTAAGTCAAAATATTTATTTATGAAATGATTAATAAGACATTATCTCTGAAAATTATATTTCATATTTGATAAAATGATATGACTGATGCCTCCTACTATTCCATTGTATAAATATGCCTATTTTCAACCTTACTTTTTGTATCGCAGACGATTTGCATCTTATGCAAAATATCGTCACGTTAACAGCAAACCTAATCGCTTGTGTCACCATACGGTGCCAAAGAATTAAATTTACATTAAGACACTTCAATATTAAACTCATCGAATCTACTTTCTAAAGAAGCACAATCTTACTTATAAGTTTTATGATAAAATTTCTTCCGCCTGTTTTTGTTCTGTTAATCAACAGTCGTTTAATTTCAAAAACGATATTATTGGGTATTTAATCGACATATATATCTACCGAGTACTTTGTTTAGTTTCTTTAGTTGTTTAGTTTAGATTTGACGAACTATTCTTTTGGTAGTTTAGATATTTTTTAATCCAAACCTCATCGGTTACGGCCCAAAGCAAGGGTAGCTTTCCCGTATGCTTAGCTTATATAACATTTTAAGAATTGTATTTTTTTAAGCATTTTCAAAAATGCTATAACTGTGAAACCACTTATTCGAAGAAAATTTTACCGTTTATTATTGCTTTATAGCATATTTTTAAAACCTTTTTGAGCCTATAGCCCATTTTGAGTGTCGTATTTTTCCGTGGCCCCCATAACTGTTCTTGTGTAAGCATATAAGTTTTTTGAGACGAAGTTGAAAGATTCCAAAATAATTTTGAATTCATTGACTATTTTTATTTTACCCAGGAATTTACGGATTTGCCAAAATGAAAAAACGCGTGACCATTTTTTAGCTCTTCCAGAATTTGCCCTTACCCCCCTCAAACTATTTTTTTTCTGTCGCCCCCGGATGAGAAACCGTGCTTTAAAGAGTATAACTATGCAATTCCGTATGATATTATTGCCGGTATTCACTGCTATGGAGAACCACATTACAATGTTTGCACATGTATCGAGTCTTAATCTTTTTTTTGCTTGGCGTAGACTTTACAGGTTCTACAAGGCTCATTTTTTTCGCTGATACCATATATATTAAAATATTTGTAGCATATCAAATGAAAACACGGCTTCGGGACTCAACGTGCATAAAAAAGGGATTTCTTGTTACTACACTATAAATCGACTATTTTTCTAGTTATATGAATACAATATGTAATGAAGATAAAGATTGGGATTTTTTATAATATGCTATTATTTACTTGATTAGTAATATTTTTGCATTCACATAAAAACAAAGTACAATATAAGAACTGGAGCAAAACTTTGTCATATATATCATGAAAATGGTAGATAAATATAACATATTTACAACTTACGAGTATTTATGTTTGAGTTTTATCTCATTACGGAAGTAATTTAAAGGTTAACATAATATGATTTAAAGCTGCGTGAAAAGTATGTTATTGAAATTACGCAATGAAAATTCAGCGTTTAACATTATGTGTAACAATTTCTCAAATATTCTATTTCAAAATTATAATCAAACAATTATTTGTAAAGAAGTATTATCCGGTAGAAGTATTACTTTCCGATAGCTTTAGAGATAAAAGTTACGCCTCAATGTTTGTTAGTAATTCAGTGGTGTCTTCAGTGGCAAGAAAGTTTTCCGTTAACTTCAACGAAAGCCTCGAGCTATATCAGGAAATCTAAAATTCTGTAACGTATCCCTATTTCTAGATACTAAACAGTACTTCCAGAAGCTTTCACAAATGATGTTGAAAATTTGCCTTTAGTATTTATTATCAATGAAAAGCAAGAACAAATCTTGTACTCTACCGTTCGTATAAGATAAAATCTAAGTTATACAATAGGTAGAAAAAACAATAATTTGTTTTTAATGCTGAGGGTTTTGTATTCTGTCTATAGTTTATAAACTCAATAATAATTCAGTAGTTTGTTAATATAGATGTTTTACTTTTTGCATGCAATAATTATTCAGATCGTAAAATTTATTCTGTTTTATTTAAATCGAAACTAAATTGTTGTATTAAACTCAATTCTGTTGTGCTCCAAGACACTTTTTTCCCCAAGAAAAATGATGTGCAAAACAGTATGAATATTTTTTGATGTCTGAATAACTGTGAGAAACTTTTCTACGGAACATTTGATTTATAATGGATTTTTGCTTAGTTAAACGACTTCTATGAGAATAAACTACAACAAAAATAAGCAGATATTATCATTCCAGTATCTAATTAACATGATTGCAAATTATTCCAACATATAGTTATTTTTAAATAAATCATACTATATTTTCATAGACATTGCTATTTTTAAATATTTTAAATAATTGTTTATTTGTCCGCTAAAACGAATGTTTACTAAAAACAATAAAGCAAAAACTGAAAAAAAATCTGTTGATAATTTGGTTAGGTTGTAACTCATTATATTCTGGATATGAAATTTTTATTCGAATTTGAAAAAACGTTATATTTGACCTGATACCCATCTGATGCAGTGGCCGATAAAAAAACATTATATCACTGAGAATGAGTACTGAAATTTGTCTGAAATAATTATTTTATCTGAAAACAATCCTTTGTTTTCACTGTATTTACATTAGTTTTAATTAAATAAGTTGCAAAAGCGGTTTTGTATTTTCGCCTGTCCCAAAACTAGTGTAAAACTATGGAAAATCCAACTAAGGTAAAGCAGTAAGCCCCAGGATATTCTGTTAACTAAGTGAAGCACATGACTCGACTGCGGATATCTATTACCTAATTGGCCAGCCAGCCAGCGAGTTAGTCTCTGCTATGGTCAAAACATCAGTTTATTTTTCTGTTCGACCAATATTTGCCTTTTCTTTTTAGTTCCATTGAGTTTTATTGATTTTGTCAAACTATAATTGTTTTTTTTATATTCATTTGTTATTAATTACTTTAAAAGTATGGATTGAACGTTCAATAACCCCCATTAAAACATGAAATACATACTATAAAGTATAAATAGCCCACACATAGAAATATATGTATAATTAATTAACTGTTTTACCACTCTTTCGTTATTATGTTGTAAGCATTACTAGATTTTAAGTGATAATAAGTCTGTCAATACTAGGGTATCCAATCCCGGAGCCTTTTTCCAATCCCGGGATTTCGGGATTGATCCTCTTTTTTTCGGGATCCCGGGATTGTGATTTTCTTACCGAGAAATTTGAAATCCTCAATTCGTTATACTTTTTCCCAGATTCTCACAAAACCTCGTTTTTTTTTTTAGCTCACCGAGGAATTTGAAATCTCCTATTTGGTTTGGATCGCGGCCATCTCAATCCCGGAATTTCGGGATCAAAAAATTGAACGGGATCCCGGGATTGCATGCCTTAGTCAAACCTTTTAAAACCGTGTTTGCTTCCAAGGTGGAGCAAAGCTACTCCCAATAGTACTTATTGAAACATAACATTGCTACTACAAGAACTGCTTGTTACTCAGTTTCTTACTCTATCTTTTTTAAGAGAGATGGTATATAAGGATATGACAGAAATATTAATTAACTTATCGCTTATTTTAGGGATCGGATGAGTGGGAAGAAATTTTATACTCAATATTGAGGTAAAAAAAACTACTTGCCAATTTCAATTTTGTATTTATACGGACAAAATTAGAATATATATATATTTTTTAAATTATGTTATGAATTAACAATTTAACTGCGGGATAGTTATAAATAAGCAATATGAAGCACAGTGAGTTTAAATTATTGAAACAATATAAGGAATTTCGTATTGTTCATAGTTTATACTGAATTTGAAGCAGTTTAACAAGGAAAATAGTTGTAGGACATTCTCCAATAATATGCGCAAATTTCACTGTACGGCAACTATGCAGTTAAAACGAAGATCCAATCGAGGAATTGGTTTATTTTTACTTCATATAAAAACGTATTATATCGTTCACGGTCTCTCTATTATGCTCGTTTTTTAATTTGTATTAAATTTATCCATCTCATCATGCAAGGCATGCATAAATCACTTGTTATGATGTAGTACCCGATGACGGAGGTTAGTTATTTTCGTAACGCTATGCCATACAGAAAACCAAAATAGAATCTAAAAACACGCAAATGGGCGTCCATTTTTTAAAAATAATTTTGTAAATAATGGAATTGTATAATATCAAAATAGAGATGGGGCATTATTTTAAATAGATTGCCCAATTTTAATCATATTTATAAATATGTTTTATCGTGCATGTTACAATGTCGTTTCAGAAAGTAATCTGTTTCCTTAAAGATCGCAGATTTAATATTTGTTGAAGCGAAATTCCAACAATACATTAAAACACAGTATAATTATTTGTATATTATATATACTAAACACAAATACAGTTTATGCAAAAGATAAGTTATGAAATATACTATGTTTTATCAAAATTTGTATCTTACCCCCTCCATGCGTCAAGCGGAAAAGGACAAACCCCGAAATTTATTTCGTCATTTATAACTCAATAATTAGAATGAATTTAGAATGAAACTTTGCAATCTTAAATCAGATAATGCTTTTCAAGATGGCAAAACATGGTTAAAAATATCAAAGTATCTTAGTTCTACAGTTTTTAATAATTTTTGTGCGTTTGTTAATTTTAGCTATTTCGGCTTTCGCCATCGTCAGAACTATACATACTACAAAACTACAAAGATACTACAGAACGAAAGCCGTAATAGCTATCAACGCATAAAAAATATTAAAAACTGTAGAACTAAAATACTTTGATATTTTGAACCTGTTATAAACTTTAATTTACTATTTCATACAATTCACTTATCCCGTTTAATATTTTTAATTCATTTAAAATGTAGAAAATTCTTTATTTCTATTAGGCAGAAGACCAAGTTTTTGTTGTTTATGCCAACCAAAGCGTAAAATAGTTGATAAAAATATTGCTTTTGCAAAATAATTTTATTCGTAGTAACATAGAAATTTCACGCTTTTAAAAAGTATTTCTATAATACAATTATAATTTGATTGATTTGAGACATTTTTTTGTTTTGTTAATCATTAAACATATAAAATATATATAATGAGAATTAAATATTTATGAGAAAAACCCACCAACAATTACTAACGACGTTACCAAACGTTGAAAAGCTCTCCACAGAAGTTCAATAAACTTATACCTACATGTGATTCTAAAAGCACCCATTTATTGTTCGCTGTGTTTATGTAAAATTATAGTGAGCTTTGAATTGATATTAATTTTGAAATCAAAAACATCGTTTTCAGATGTAATGTTCAATATGTTTGCGGAATTTGTTCCCAACAAGAGAAATGTATTGACTGTAAGCTATGAAAATTGCAGTTTGTGTATGAAAATTGCAAACGTTCTCGATGTTAAATTTAATGGTTGATTTACTGCTACCTTTTATTTAAATTTGCAGCAGAAAACAAAAGCTCATATGCAATTCTCAAATAGTTTAATGTTCGTAAATTTAATTCTATCGAGAAGAAAATAATAATTTAAGATTTCGACTGAAGGTGCTTGGTGGAATTTCAATATTAAATTTAAATCGTTCAAACTATGTACATTCTCACAGATTTTGTCACTAACGACCCGGGTTTCGCCTTTCGGCATCTTCTGGCATTCAACTTTCATTTACTAAACGTCAGTTCAAGTTCATCCGTGCACTTGAATGCCTGAAGATGCCGAAAGGCGAAACCCGGGTCGTTAGTGACAAAATCTGTGAGAATGTACATAGTTTGAACGATTCAAATTTAAGAAAATAATAATAAATTATTATGATCCAGAATAATTTTATTTATATATTGTCGATAACAGTAACAAAACACGCTTTATTGCATTGTTATAAATATGTTCTAATAATCAAAACCGTAACAAACATTTTTGCTCTACAATATATCCAAACAACAAAAAAATCATGCGCGATATATGACCGAAATTGGCCACCCTTTTCATTCCTCGTTACCCTAAAAAACCGTTTACGCTTCAAGATATTTCGTCAACTGATTGCGTCGCCATCTGTTGTATCTAATGTCAAAATGATCTATTATTAAAAGTCAAATAAAGAGAAAACAACTTGTCACTCACTTTTTTAATATAGAAAGGGGCATTTACCACCTTAGGCTAAAACGCTTCAGCCATCTTTAATTTGTTATATTTAGAAATAAATGGCTGTAATTAGCGAAAAAAAAAACAAAAGAGTATTTACGCAAATCGAAATTCAAAATAATTACCATTGATATTATTTCGATTCAACGATAAGCAATCATTTACTTAGAAGAGAATTTTTACTACTTATTTTTATACTAATCCAACAACTCAATATCAATGGGTAACCATTTCATAGGCCATTACGGCATACGATAGCGAGAGCTTCTCAAAGAATAATTTAATTGATACATACAAAATCTTTAACTTCATTTAAAATACTAGATACCTACTGTCGTTTTATTGAATGAATATAATACAGTAAAATATTCTTTTCAGATGTGTCTTAAATACTTATTACTAGAGTTGTGATGTTGGAATCAGGAGTCGTGGAGTTGGGGGCTTTGTCCGGAGTAGGAATCAAAAAAAACTTATGACTCAGACCTATTATTGAAACTATTATTTAATGACGTGTTTTCAAGCCACAATAGACAATAGTGTTACCACTGCATGTTAGGCTGACTAAAGATGATCTGATAGTACACAGCTGTTAAAATGAAATGTTTCTTTGGAGTCGGAGTCATCTTTTTTAACACGACTCCACAGCCCTGCGCTTATAACCACGGCTTACTGGCAACAAAGGGTGACATTTTTCAATTGCGGAAATCCCTCCAAGCATTTTTTTATCGCATAACTGTGTGCAAAAATAGGGATTCATAATATTTCAACCCCTTGTCCATTCGCTGAGATTTTCTCACCACCCTTCATAACTTTAAGCAATTTTAAAATGCATCATTAGCGAACAAGTATTTAATGAAATGCCAAATTGGGGAAACGTAATGAAATACGAACGCAATTAAGTATGCATTATAAAAAGAGAATATTAATTGGATGTGAATTAAGCAAAGTCTATTATCCAATTCATCAACAAAATAAGGAAATATACCAAGGAGTCTTGTAGTTATGAATGATTTGTTGATATTAATCAAGGAATAATTCCTCGATTTACAAATTTTAAGCAATGTTACTGGCTTGGTCCTTTAAATATACACATATTTTATAATATAGTTGTATAAAATATTTTTTATAACTAAGCTATTTAAAAAAATGATAAAGATATTGAGCACACAATTAAAAATAAAATAAAACAAGGTTTTAAAAAATTAATCAGAATCATATGAATACTATAGTTTCTTTAGCATTCAAGAGAGGATGGGTTTTTCTGAAAACCAAGTGAGCGATTATATGTATGCCTTAACGCAATCAGTCATCTCCAATTTTTCAAAGCAGATGCGTCTTTTGTGTCAGTGTTTCCGATGTTTTCTACAATAAATCAGTTAAATATTAGTCGGCTCTATTTTGATTGTAATTCTATATTTAATATAAAGTTGTTATTTAAATTATACCATATAAGCGACAAATGCGATGAAGTTAAAAGATCATACGAGATAAACTTCATGAACAATTTTAAGACTCAAGATCAAATCGAGGAGAATTGACATCACAAATACCCACATATTTATTAGATCTCAAATTTAAATTAAAAATTCTAAATTTTTCATTATCCTTACCGGGAATTAAGTCTAGACCCGTTTAGTCAATGGAGCTTTTACGTACTAGACACATCTATCAAACATTTTCTTGGGTTTTCTTGGATTATTTTGATGTTTTAAAAAGAATTTTCACTTAATAAATAATATAAAATAGATTTTAGCAACATTAGAACACCCAATATTGATAAGTCAAAATCAAGATACAATTAGAAACGGTAAGTCAATTATTAGTAACTCAATTACGACAGTAGAAGATGTTTCGATGACATTGCGTGAAGTTATATTATGTTCTAATGTATGTCGAGTTTTTTCTAATTGAATTTGAAATCATTACAAAAACCATTTAGTGTTTTAATTCGTTTAGGTAATTAGAATTTAGATAATAATGATGCCTGGATAATCAGTAGGGGGCAAATAACTTTAATGTTTACCGACTTTTCCCATGGAACTGATAAAACGACCGCCGACGTCTAAGCGACAGTATGGATGTCAATTAAGCGTAGTTACTTTAAACATGTTTCATTATCAACATCCGCTGACTACAATAATATACTTGTTTAATAGAAATTATTGTATGATACATTAAATACCACGACAACGTAAAGATTTTATACATTGGTGAAAATCAAACACATTATACGAAAGAATGATTAAATGTCATCCTGACTTTAGCACGCGGGACACTAGCGCGTAGTACAACCCCGACATAAGCGCTCAGTACATTTGCGCGCAATATAACATGATTTTGTATTGTTGACTGTTCATTAAAGATTTTCTTATCTAAAATTATATGTTCTTTAAAGTTATTTGTTACTTTGATATCAAGAACTCATCGATTACAAAAAAAAATAAGGACATTTCACCATTTGAAATATTTGAATGTTGCTTAAAATATAAAGGTATTTGAGTTTTATAAATTTTGATACGGTTAGTCAATCGCTATAAAATATTATTTTTATTATGATGTTAAAAATATTGGCTTTGGCCTTCTAATATCCCGTGAGCTAACGTCGCCGCACCGTTGGATATAAAAAAAAAAACAAGATCTGGATAATATTTGAGTTTGGTTCCTCAAATATCTGTTTTTTTCACAATATTTGTCAATTTTTATAATTATTTTAATATTTATTTTTTAAAAATTAATTAGTTATATTGGTGCGGTCTACTAATTACTTTTTATAAGTAACGAGTAAGTCACTTTTCTATCAGCTCTATATCTTTACATCTCTATGTTATTTTTAACAAAATATATTATTTGATTTCACAACATTTTTCTAAAAAAAAGTTATACTTTAATTCAAACATTCATTTATGGTGTTTTTAAAGTGCAATATCTTTGATCTTGCTAATAAATCCTGAAAGACCAAAAGCACAACACCTGGCTAAGGCAGTAATACAAACAGTCTTATATTTAACAACCCTTCAAGCAAGAGCGTCTTCGAAGGATTAAAACTTAAACTGCCATTTGGCTGTCATGCCGTGAAACGAGGGAAAAACTTCTGCAACAAAGTGGGCTTCACTCGAGATGCTGAATTTAAATTGCGTTATTTTTGCAGTATACGGCGTCGGTAACGCCAGCGATGGCGTCGATCGGTGTGTAGTAATGTGCATCGTTTTATTTATACAGCCAAACTTCTGTATCTATTTAAATATGAAAAATGAACAATATTATTAAAAACATCGTATTTTTACAGTATTAAGATGATATTTATAATGAGTTTATGTTTTTTTTAATGAATTATTCCTGGCCCCATTGCGAAAATTAATTGTGTCAGCTGTTTAGTAATTTGCACATTATGACTTGAAGCCTTAGTTATGATGATGGCTTAGTACCAAAACAGGTATTCCTTAAATGAGCTATTTGTCAATAAAGAAATTGCCATATTGTTGTTTATATTAATTGAGAAGTACGAATATATATATATTTTAATACTTTACTATCCTCAGTCAATTTTTCTTACTTGATCAATTTCTTCAAAGCAATACGCTTGTTAAAATTAAAAAAAAATCAGAACATAATGGTAAGAAATGTTTTTTAAAATTAAACGTAATCATCTAGTAAAGTAATATAGCATTAAAAAAAATTCTCTGTAGCCTAGTGGACGTTCCTCAGCTTGAGTCACAGAAAGTAAGTATATTTTCAAATAAATATATTATATTTAATCAGCATAAGAGTATTTATGACATATTTTCTTATCAATTTGATCTTGTAAACAAACGATTTTTTGTAGTTTTCTTCTTTTTTATTATTTAATATCAAATACCCACCGCGAATTTTTAAGTGACCAAAGAGAGAGTTTTAGTGATCACAGTTGGTACCAAATAAATTTAAACACATTTGAAGACCATTAGTGACCATATATCTAATTGTTTTATAATGAGAAGGAAGCAACAAGATTATCAAGGTACAGTAAATCTATGAGAATGATTACCATATACTTAGAATGCATAGTTGGAATGACTAAAAAAGAGAAAAATTATAATTGTTTTCATTGCAAAACGTAAGTTTTGTAACAAAAATAAACCTTTTTTATATATCCTTATAAAACAACAAAAGTCCCATTGTAATTTATCTACTCTCATATCACAGTTTGTTACCAGATAACATAAGCTTTCCAAAGTTGATTCATAATAAACAAATACTCCAAAAGCTTTGGGAAGAAATTTTCATTTCAAGAATTACCACAGTATTATAACTAGACAAGACAAATGAGTAAACGCCAAACGCTGTAAAACTTTCTAATGAAATGTAAAGTTTTTCCCCTCTTGAAAGATACCCCAAGCGGTTTTCATGTTTGTAATGAATCTAGCCCTGAACTAGGTAACTAAAACTCAGTCATACAATAACGAATTAGTAATTAACACTACACTAGAAAAAATATCAAAGTATGTATTACCAATACCGATCATAAAAGAACCTGTTTTTTGTTTCTACATATATGTGATTCTCTCGTAGACAATACAATTATTTAAAATAATGTGAACAGATTTATAAGAAGAAAGCACTCTTTTGATATTTAAGAATTCAATTTTATTGAATTCTACTGAAAATAATAATATATTATGTACGTTGAAGCACAAACGTTAGCAGATAATTTGAATCAATTTCTTAAACGATTATTTGAAAATAAATAAACAAACCACAATATATTATCACTTGTAGAAAATTTTCAGTCCATGTTGTTACAACAGACATATTTTTATTTAAGAGTGTTGAATAGTTAATTAAGAGTTGATTTAATCAAATATACTTAAACACTTTACACTAAACCAATTAAAATCATTATTATGCAAAATTATTCTATTTTTGTTTGAATACATTGTTTATCAAAAACAATACAATACAGATTATAATTTCATTTATTTTTCTGCTTGATTTCGATACGCTTATTTTTAAATAATCCTCTTATTTTTTAAATAGTGATTATTTTTTTGTTTAATAAAAAAACGTTATTTCTAAAATACAAAACTACAAAGACCTCTCATTAGTAATAAACAGTCAATTATCGGTAGTTATGTATTATTTTAATAAAAAAACAATAATATCTTTTAATCTACTTACCATACAGTTTTATTGAAAAATTCTTTGCGAGCACATTCAGTAAATTAATAAGATATTTACTCAAAAATATTTTAAGAAGAAATTGTTCAAATTTACATTTTAAATTTGTTCCTGCACTATGATAATAGCTATAAATATAAATAAGATTATTTTAAATTGGCTTACAGTGAAGAAACATTCGTGTATGACTTTCTATTTAAGTTTACAATATCTTCGCAGTTTAAGCATTTCGAATGCAAGACTCGACACGTATTAAGACGTTTTATTAGTATCTTTAGCTTTGAGAGTTTAATGAATCGTGCAAAGACATTCAAATGCGTGTTTATATTTAAGTTTTATGATTGTTACGGATATTTATAATTTTAATTTCTTGTTTTACCGGTTCTTCTTTACCGGTGCACTAAAACTAAATAAATGTAATGTTCATAAAACTAAGATTGATAATAATAATTATTAGAGACACGTATTTTTAGCATCTATTTGAAAAAAAAATAGCGTTTTGACTTTTTAATTTCGCATTTTGGAGCAAATCAAATTTAAGCATATATTTAGCGTATATATACTTATGACATCCCCCAGTTTCGCCGAGTACATCCTATGGATAGTACCTGACAAACGTCCGGGACGCCGGAATCCCACCGGTCGAAAGAAGAGGCATGCAGGATTGAGGCTTTCCGGAGGCATTCGCAGCACGTGACCCAGTCAGTTCCAACGTCTCTCCATAACCACTGACGTCACGGGACGCTGTCTTGTACGCTCCCTTATCTCTGAATTCCTCACAAAATCAAACCACCTCACCCCCATTATCCGACGCAGGCATCTGTTCTCGAAGCTCAATTCAGAAGCTCAGCTGGCATGTCATGGGAGGAAGCAAAGCTATTGGCGGGAGACAGGGAAACATGGAAGTGCCGCGTGGCGGCCATATGCTCCACATAGGGAGCGAACATGGCCAAAGAAGAAGAAGAAGTTTATACTTAAAACCCCTTGTTTATGAGCTGTTGCTCTTTCTTTTATATTACACGGATCCATCACTACACTTCAGAGTCAAATCGCCATTTTGGATATTTTCCGACTTATATCAAACATGATTTTGTATAGCAACATTATTAGGACGAAGCCCCATGTCTTGATTATTTTTGTCATCCTATATATGACACAGTTTCTCAACATTTCAAGAGTCGACACCTCCCACTGTCTTCATCCCATGTTACACAGCTTATTAGCATTTTAAAAGCTGACACCTCTACTGTCTATATCAGTGGAGGGGAACCTGCGGCCTTTTGGTTACTCTGATGCGGCATTTTGACTTGATCAAAATGTTCACTTTAATCAATTATAAGCAAGCATTTGGGAAAAAAGCGTAATCAACCCATTATATGTTTGACAGTCGAAATAAAGGAGGAAGGGTGTCAAAATTTTCTTTTCTGCGGCCTTATGGTGAATTAGATAAATGAATGTGGCATTTAAAAATAAAAGGTTTCCTACCGCTGGTTTGTATGGCTTATGTTAATTTCGTGGCGTGGTTTCCCAACATTTCGGGACTCGACACCCCTGCTTTCTCAGAGGTCTATTGTCAAATTATTTTTTTATTTATACTAAAACTACAAATAAAATTAAAAAAAAATTTTGACTATAGATCAAATTCTTTTTTAACACTTTGAGCAGAAAGTTTTCTTTTATTAAATCTGGTTTGGATGTAAATTCTGATTATTTACAGTTCGGTGAAATCCTGTTTTCGCGTGCCCGGAATTTTCGGCTATTTGCGTATTTTGTTTTTCAATCCCGGTGTATTTTAGTTTTTTTAGAGAACTGGGTGTATTCTTAAAAGATCCATTTAGATAATTAATTACGTTTAGATCTTCTGTTTTATTCAATAAATAAATATCTTCGCATTTGATTTTTGACGCCAGTAAATTTTCTGATTATTTAAAAATGCACAAAAATCCTCCCCCCCCCCCCGTTGAGGGCAACGGGCTTACAGCTAGTTTTACTTATTTTTACTTGCGGCTAATTGCTAAAGCACCAAATAATTACAATTTCATTGAGTCGAACAAAATAATTATTTAACAAAAAAACTTATCTTATGACAAAAGAAATCACTATGTTCCATAGCCTAAAACTTGAATATTTGGACTTGATATTCGAATATTTTGATCTCTCATTGTAGTATTAGTATATGTGATAAAAAAAGATTATGTGTATTTTTCATTGTGATGACCAATCGTGACTTCTACCTGCACCTAAAGTATCTTTATTAAGGCCTGTTTCCCAACACTACCTGTTTTATTCATGCAATCAGTTGGCTAATTAGCCCAGTGTCATTAATAACGAAATCTACCGCTAGTATTGATAAAAAGAGAGAAGCTGAATGGGGCTCACATTGAACTGTGAACTGACACACTTAAAGAAATATAATATAAATTATGAAAGAGTCATAAACGATATTTTTTTCATTTCTTTTTCGATTTCATTTTGACCCCTTATATTACGTATTCTACGTATTTTTGTTAAATATAAATTTAAATGAAATGTTAAAGTCAAAACGATACAAATAAAAATCTTCTTTCGTCTACAAGAATCGTGTTGAAAAACATACATTCATATTAAATTTAATATTCTTAATCGCTTTCTTGGAAATGTAATTATTTCCTATATCGAATTTCGAGCTTCAAAAATTAAATCTCATTATACCGTATCGAAAATTTGCTGCATCAATAAGTTGGTTGAAATTTCATTATCGTCGAAATTATTGGAGTTTCATAATAATTGATCGTAATCTAGTAATTTATTAGACTAAAATCGGCTCACGAAAATGTATAAGGGCCCCGCCACAAATAACTTAACTTTGGAAAAGCTCAGTCAATTAATTTAAAGCAACTTTATTATGAAATAACTTCACCGGTAGGAATTATGCAAATTTTTGTAATTATGCATTTTCAATGGCGGCAATCAAATGTAATGTTAATCATTTTTTTATAAGTGATTTAATACTTTTGGCCATATAAGTACTAGTACAGGGATGGCGAATCTTTTTCGCAAGTGGGTCAAATTTGTTTGTTTTTTTTTTAAAAATCATGTCTTGGTTCACATAGATTGAATAATTAAAGCTTTAAATAAAAACAATCATTTCCAAAAGTTCGAGCGGGTTAGATATTTTTTCACTTAAGTCTGAAAATGCCGCAATGTGAAACCCGAGTCGTTGATAGATTGACAAAATTTATAATTACTTATACTTTATATTGAAATTCCATCAAAAAAATTAGTCGACATCGTTCATCATAAAATATTTTATAATTGCATAATACACTGTTGTCAAAACATTACAAATTAAAACATAATAAGAATTCAATTAAACTAACAAAATGTAAATGCATTTTGTTTACTGCTTACAAACATAACGCTGTTTAAGTAGATACACGTGTTAAATATATTATGATTCTTCCTTTCAACAATGTATTTATCAAAAACTATAAACAAAACATAATGTAAATTGAGCATAACATAACCCACAAGTAGATTTTCACACGGTGACGACGCCTCGACAAATGCGTTGACTTCCAAAAGATTCATTACTTAAAAGCGTTCGCCTGTCATTACTCGTCGTAAGCACATAAATATTTGTGTTGACTGAATGTGTTCGTAGAAAAAATCCCTTTGAAGTGGGAACTTAAATAACGATATCGTAAATCCTTTTGGACGGACGCGGAAAAAAGGATTTTGTTTCTGAAACTTCATCTTATTTTATTGTGAAATATGTGGCGCCGATATATTTTGCGTCATTTTTTCACGGCCATTGAGACAAACACAGTGTTTTTATGGACGTCCGCGAATTTGCAATGAAAAAAGCTTTCAAGTTTATTGTCGTGCTGTCAAAATATTTGCGGGTGGTATTTTTCTTATTATTAACGAGCATCATAAATACATATGAATATGGAGTAATTCCATGTAATTTTATCTTAATATACAACACAATAACATGGTCACTAATAGAATAATGTTTAAATAAATTCCTAGAGATGTCAAAATGCACTTAGCATATTATGAACATAGCAAATAAAACTGTTAAACACCGAAATAAACACATTTAAATAAACCAATTAGCTATATACATTATAGTATTTACCATCACTTAACAATGTTTCATCGCTTGCATGCATTTCAACGAAACTATTTTAATTAAAGTAGTCTTTATTGCAATAAACATTTTCTGATTGTTTGTACGAGTAATTTAAGTTTGTTAATATGTCCTCGACAAACTAGCAGAAGGCGATAATGCAAAAACAGGCTGATTTTAGTTTTGAATGCAGATATATAGATTTTAACACAGTGTTTTTTCTGATAAAACAAGTTAGGATAGATAAAATAGGCATATTTTGTGTATTTTTACATACTTTGAACATATATTAATATATAGAAAGTGAATTCTGAGTAAAGTGATTTTTGACAATAATTTTTTTGACATTAATTTCAATATTAATACGTGTGTTTTTGAGTACCCTTAACATTTTTAAAAAAATGTGTAGCGTTTGCACTATCAGTCCAAATTCAAATTCTTTAGTTTATAATCTAGGCGGGGAATGCCAATCAAAAAATTCGGCAGATTAACTTGAGAATTCATTTTAATAGTTCTCCTATGGACTATTCCAACAATAAAAAAAACATCACCTTCACTCTTGAGTGGCACCGTATTTTTTATTAAATAGATAGCTAGTTACTTTGTATCTTACCATGGCTTCTGCTGCTTCACGAACTTGAACATTAGATCAGAGTCATATGAAAATTATTGAAACCTTTTCCAACTCATGTTACGTGCGTGTCATGCAACCTTAAGAAAAGATTTTCCGATTTGTGCAGGATTTAATCCAGTATCTCGTTGTAGAAATATGAAGGTGTTCTTGTCGCGATACATTAATAATATCCTTATAACACTTTCAGGTTGAATGGTTTACTATATGAGAGGTAACTGCAAAGAGTGTTGAGTACTAAGATTTTTGTTGGTTAATCCGAAAACACAGCATTTTTGACCATTCGTTCCATTGCTTATCATTCTCGGGTGGTTTTATAACAAGCACATTTCACGCTACTTGTTACATTCAATCTGATTGGTGGCTTGGAGATATTTAAAGCTTGTCTAACCCTTAATCTTGTGTATAAATAGTAAACATAATAAAAATCAAAATTTTAGTTTAGTGCACAGTATAGACACAGCCAGGAGCATCGTCAGATCAAATTCCTTTATGACCTTCATCAATTGCACCGTTTGTACGTTGGCTGAAAGCTTTTTGTATGTGTCCCTTGTATAAAATTTTGATTTTAAAATATAATATTGCAATAAAGTAATGTCGTTTGTAGTAATTTGTAGATCTTTGAGAATCCTGTCAATGTCGTATTTGATATATTAGCCAGAAAACACTGAAAAATTATTTTGCTAAAATATTTATACACTTTGCCCTTCATCCAAATGCGCATCGGGTGTACGAATGTACGATTTCGTTTGTGAATGAGAAGTAAACAGTATTAGATAATTTTTGCTTTATCTTTTGATTTAACGATTGTTGAATGAAGTAACAGTATCTGTCACGATAATATGATAACATTTTTGGTTACCAAGCACCATCGACACAGTTTTAGTTGCTATGACAACATCATTGTGATGATCGTTCTTAATGATGTCTTGCCGTACCGTAGAAGCAGTATCGAAAGTGTTATTTAAAATTAAATATTGAAAATAGCACAGTAGAACTTGAAATGGTTACCAAAATGCTATACGAAAATTCCAAGTTGTTGCTGCTTTACGCTTTGAAGGAGTTCTTGTGACTGATAAACAAATATTATTTCTGTTTTATAATAAAGAATAAAAAAAAGTAGTCACATTTTAAAGGCATTGTAAAATAATAATGTACATAAACGAAAAAATAATTAATTTTCAACGAAAGCTGAACTGCCCATTTAGTTTTTTAATGTGATAAAATGTAGCAAAAATATTAACAAGAAACCCCTTTACCTAAGCGATTGCCTTTTGTTTGTGCAGTTTGAATTGAACTTTGTATTATGTCACCACAATTTAAGTTAATAATAAAATTGTGTCAGCATTTTTTTTACATTTTTGTTTGATGAATATGTATTGATTATAATTAGGGCATCCAATCCTGGGATCCCGTTTAAATTTCTGATGCCGAAATTCCGGGATTGATACGGCTGCGATCCCGAAAATTGAAATTGGCAAATCGAGAATTTCAGATTCCTCGGCGAGCTAAAAAAAAAACGAGGTTCTGTGACAATCCGGGAAAAAGTATACCAAATCGAGAATTTCAAATTCTCGGTGAGCTAAAATAAAAACGAGGTTTGGAGATAATCTGAGGAAAGAGTATAGTGAATTGGAGATTTCAAATTCCTCGGTGAGCAAATCCCAATCCCGGGATCTCGGGATTGAAAATTAATCAATCCCGGGATTGGAAAATGGCTCCGGGATTGGATACCCTAATTATAATGTGAATAAATTATTTCATTTATAAGCAACGCAAAAGACACTGTGTTATACGCTATAACGATATTATGTTTTTTATTCATGCTACGGTACAAATGACAGTAAAAAATTCTTCTGATCTTTTTGTAATTTGAGAAATATGTCTTTACGCCCTCGAGATTGTACTTGCATAAGAGGCACGTCAGTACTTACTGTCACGTCCTGTAATATGGAAAAGGAAGACGTGTATCATAAAAACTCACCGAAAGTAATTTCATGCACTTTGATATCGAATCAGATAATAGACTCGGCAGTTAACTTTGGCGGGAGCATCTGCTGTTGTACGTTCAGAGCTTTTTTAGCAGCTATATCAATGTCGATTAGGGTTGCTCTGGTTTGAGAAAAAAAAGCAAAGGTAATCCATAAAAAATATTTTATTATGTTTTTAATGCTAAAGATTGTTTTTTTGTAGATAAAGATGTAACAAATACTTCTTTTCATTTATCTAACAAATAATTTAAGAAATATATTTTACATTCATATCATCCTATTTTGAGGCTGATGATATTTCATACATATTTGTAACGTTTACTATACTTGAAAATTTGACAGTTTAATAAAAATGATTTTATTTATGACAATTGTCTTTGCACAATTAATTCATTTAGTATTGCAGTTTACATCGAACTATATTCTTTTTTTTACCAATTTCTGCAAGTCAATAAAAACGGTTTGATTGTATCTAATATGTGATTTTTTATAATTGCCCTAAAGTGTTCTTTTTTAATTGAAGTTTTTGATCATATATTCCTAGTATTATATTTGGATGTTTTTTGGTGAACACATATTTTTAATTATATATATATATACATATAATAAACATTTTCTTGATAATTCAATACATTTTTTTTATTCAGATGAATGTTATTGATTGAATTGGCATTTGCTTGGTAGAACTTCATTGTACGGTAAAAATAATAAAATATTTAGTTTTACGTTTTTTTTTAAATTCAGTTGATAGCTATTTTGCTGTAAACATTCATCATAACTATGTTTAAGCCTACATTAACTCAGCTTTATATATTGGCATAGAAAAGATACAGAATACATCCTGATATTTACTCCTGATTATTATTACAAAATATAGTATTGCATTGAGTGTTAATAAGAACAATCACACATTTTTTATTGAGCGCTTAAGTTAAAAATAATTCATTGTTTCTTCATAAACTGTATGATGATAATATTATTTGGAATATATTGAGAATTTAATCTTACAATATTTTTCCTTTTAACCGTTATACATCAATTTACTATTATATGTATGATCTATACTAAATCTACTTCTTTACGGTATAGATAAACAAATTAGTAAAATGGTCGGCTCCAACTTTCGTTAAGGCATATATATCTTGATAATTCTTGGAATACGCTGAAAACTGTATAGTCTCCCCCAAATGACGGCGGAAACCAGGAAATTGGTAATCGATGGTTGGCGCACTGTACGAAATGGAAAGTTGTTATAAAAGTGTTGGGGTTGAGTCTGCTAAGGAGGTTCTTGCGGGTAGACTGGGGCGCAAGGGCAAACCGTGTAATAGCTTTTCCTGTATAAGGAAAGTTTCATGTGAGATAAGTTTGGCGATATGTCGATATGTGAAATTTTCTGCAATTGGCAAACGTTTTGCGGGTTTACGGACATTTGAGAGTAAAGGAAAGTGAATTTACAGGAATGAGAATATATTTTTTTAATGTTTGTTTTTATGTTAATAATACGTACATATTTGCATAGTGTGATAAAATGAAAATAAAATTTGGATAATCTTAAACAACTTTTCAATTGTGAGGATTCGGCTTTTTTACCGTAGAATTTTGTTGCACATTGAGAAATTCTTCGCTTATTAAATTGTTTATTTTTTTTCTTATTTGCATTATAAGTTTCATACAACAAAAGAATTAGGATTAAAACTTAAAGTATGATTGCTTTCAACAAAGTGACTGGAAGAATTAAAACAAAAACGCTTTACATTATAGTATGAAAACCATTTGTGGTTACATAATATTGTGTACGAATATTTCAAATGTAAATTCTTCATATGAGATACAATAACCCCGTTGTATAACAAACTTTGGAGGTATTTTGTTGACAATTTGAATAAAATATTGTTACAAACCCAACAAGCCAAATAACTGATTTAAGCCAGATGTCTATAACGCCATTTTATTTCCGTAATCGAAGTATACTAAAAATACATATATGAACGATGTGTTGTGTAAATAAAAAACGCTGTTATTCAAATATAATTACTTTCGCTTAACTGGTTGCTCAATTTTACTTTCCGTTTTTGGTACGGTCTCTATTCCGCGAACACACAAAAATACACGCAAGTATTATTATATCGACAGCCGTCACTAGCCTGTCTCCGCCAGATCTTATTCTCCCTCCACACAACAACTGTGCTCACGCATTTACATTTTCAAATCACAATATGCCTTTCGAGCCTCTGTTCATTTCACTTTTTTGATTGCTTGAAATATCTCAGATGTGTCACCAAAAACACCCGTTCAATTTCCTCCAATTACCTCGTTAAATTCAGAACGACCTCATCAAATTTTGCCGATCGGGAAATCTGGTTTAAAATTAATGAGCTGACAGATTTTTATGGACTTTCTGAAGGAGTTTGACATTTTATATTTTTCACAGAATGTAATCTTTTACAATTTCTCGGCTTTTTAAGATAGGCAAAGAACTTTTGATAAATTAAAGAATTCGAAGTAAGGGTTAAATTTTTTCAACATGACAACTGTTTTTGGTTATTTGCATTACACAATTTATTTGAAAAAATCTAAAATAAACTATATAAATATTTTTTGAGAATACCAATTTAAAATCATATACATTTTTAAGTGCGGAGAATAAGTTTCTCTTTCTGTCATAAATCCACATCATAGTGAGGTTTGTGGAGAAAAGTGCGACGTATTTTTGGCATAAGTTTTTATCGTGTTATCAAAATATTGAAAAATCGATGAAATACGAATGAATTAGGAAGGTTAACTTTCTCACTAACTCTAGTTATATCTTTTACATAAAAATAAATAATATTATGTGACAAAAAACACTAATAAAGTTTTCTAGCAATCAAATTAATCTATAATTTAAAAGAACAAAACGTCTGGCAATTCTCATCTTTTTTAAATCAGTGTTATTTATTTGAAATGATTTTTAATGAAGGTTTAATTAATGATTATTAGCCTACAAGAAAATGTTTTTACTATAATACATATATATACATAATGAAGACTATTGACTAAGCGTCAGCTCTCTAGTTCATCTGTGTGCTTGATGAAAATAATGAAAGGTAAAACCGGGGTTGAATCTAAATCAAAGAAATATCTTATGTGAGTCATATGAAATCATTCTTATTGTCACGATAGCAACAAATCTGGGTTGAGTATTGGTTTCCAAACACAAATCAATCCATTATCTTTATGTATATTAATATATTTCACTCAAAAGATAATCTTAGATCAATGTTTATTATCTAATAATCCGATCACATTTGTTGTTAAAATAAGGTTAAAAAAAGTAAAAACACCTAAACCTGCAAAATTTACGGTGTATTCTGCGCAGAACCACTATGAATATAGTTCTAACAATGGAATGAAGCTGAAATAGCTGCCAACTGTTTTTTTTATTTATTATTGAACACGAATTTAAATATGCAATTGTATTCTAAATTAAATAACTTTTTATTTAAAACCTTTTCCATCGCTTGTACATTCTATCGAAAAAAAACAAAACCGGTATTGATATTGTAAATTTTTGTCAATTATAGTTTTATTGCTAAAATGCAAAACTCTAGTCGTAAGTTCAAATTTAAAATAGTGACACATTAAAGATTTTCAAGATATTCAAGATACAATATGAAGTGTTTAATATTATTATAGTACCTACCTACATTTAATTTATGAGCATTTTCAACATGTCAAATAGAGGATTAATGCAGCGCATTGTCTACAAATATGTTTAGACACTTGCCTGGCACATACTATTAGTGTGCATGGTTACATCTACTTTCGAAGGCTTAAACTTTTCGATTTCTCTACCACAACAAGGTATTCTCATCAATTCTTTATTCGCGTTAGCTTTAAGCCCGATGCAAAACTTTTGCGTTGCAACTTGCAACACTACTTTTAAGAGATTGTGTTCAACCGTCAAACTTTATTTACTCATCGTGAAGAGAAATCGTCTCGTAAAATCCTACCCCATTTTCCAGCATGGATAAACATTGTTGCGCTCTGTACTGACTGCGGGCTTATTTATTACAATATATTTTTATTTTTGAAAGTATGATAGATGCACATATATTATATCCTAACTAAAGCCAATTCCAATGTAAAGCATATCAAGGTTCTAACAAATGAAATGTCATAAATGAGTGAAAAGATTTATTAATATTATTATATAAAATCAAATTTGATAAAGTACTTTCATTTTTTTATTTAAAACTAAAGAATTATAATCAAAAATTCGTTTACCTGTAAACCTTGCAATGTTATGTCTGATGATGGTTATCAAAGAAGCAAAACATGTTCTAAATTTTGTAACACAACAAGTGGATGAACAAAGTTATCATATTGTTTATATAAAAAATGCAGCTATAATGAGGGCGATTGGTCAAGCACTAGTCCTGTCCTAGCCTTATTTTTCAATTATTACTAAAAATTATACAATAATAATGTACATTTTTTTTCAAATTAAATAAAAACTATATTTTGCGCTAAAGCTCAGGGTTGTCAATTTAAGCAACAGCTGTTTAAATACTTGCTTGCTATTCTTGATTTTCTAACCATCAACATTTTGTGATATATGAATAAGTTTTTGGCTCTATATGATTCATATGGCCTCAACAGGAGATGTATTAGAAAAAACTGGAACTCTTTCAAATGAAGATAGAAATAGGAAAACATTTTGTTTTTTTTTTTAATTAGATAGTGGTTTAATTGGAGGGTTTCACAAAACTCAATAAATCGATTTATAATTAAATATTACTTTGAGTGTCTGACTTATAACTAGTTCTCAACAAATGGAGTGCAAAGAAACCGACTCGCTAACTCATATTCGTTTTCTTCGTCACTATTTTTGACTCCTTCGAAAAGAAGGATTGAGCGAAAGAATTACAGCTGGCTCTCTCTCTACATAGTAGCATTCGGTGAAATATTTTATAAAATGTCCATAATGCTTTATATCGAATGTGCAAATTATATAAACAATTTGATCACATTATTCAACATAATACGAATAACTTTGTATTCAATATTTCGAAACAATATTTTATTTAGTCACGATTTCAAACGTTCCTAAATAAATATATTAAATCAGTTCTTATATAATATATTTTTCAAAGAAATATTTCAGATTTATTATTAAAATTTACCTTCTTAACTTACATAATAAATAATAAAATATTTTTCCAGTGCCAGATAAAATTGTTCTATACAGAAATGCTATTGAATTGACGAGTATTTATACTATTTGAATAGCTTACGTGATGTAATAATTATTGAAAAATTCAAATATTTTCATTCAAAATGTTTTTTATGTAATAATCCTGTCATAAATATACATAGGAAATATCTCTTCAAAGACGCTGTCAATCACACGTTTGTTAACATTGACGAAAATTCAATAACGATCGAAGGATAAAAATAAACTGCATTGTAATCGCAAGAATCCGTTTTAAGATTAATTCCAATTGCCACGTGCTGTCCGCTTGATAGGCTGGTTGTCAAAATATACAGTCTTATGATGGTTCATATTTTTTTTTCAAGAATAGACTGAAAGATACGTCAATTCAAATCGGTAAGAGATATTTTTAATAATTAATTGTAAAAAATAAATACGTTTCAATCTACATATTTTGTGGTTGGTATAAATTAACTAAATTGAATTATATATGTAATACGAATCTCAGATAACTTTTTGTCTGCAAATGAGTGTTAATAATCTATCGCAAGTGGTATTTATTAAAATCGTTATGATCTCCAAAATCTTATTGAACTTATGAAGTGATAAATATGTTTTGCTTTAAAAATTTAAAAGTAAACATAAATATTATTGAGCAGTCGTGAAAGTGGAATTAAATGCTTTGGTAAAGGAGTTTCCATTTTAATTTTTTTTAGTAACACTATAGTTTAAAACGTAATTTTTTCAGAGCAAGATTTAAAAAAAAAATTCAATCGCAAAAAATATGTTAATTTTTAAGATTTATCTTCTTTATAATTTATGACCTAATCATATTATATTGAAATATAAAACACTTTTTGTACTAAATGCCTATTTTTCAATAAAGATAAACACCGTTTTTTGTTAATTAATTTGGCATTTACTTGGTAGAACTCCTTTTTTGCACTATTGAACATTGTCAACTGATTCTCGTGACAAGCAAAATTGATGTGAATTCAGTACTAGGAGTTTTTAATGTTTTAAATAATGCTTTTCCACTTATAATTGATAATAAATCATTTAAAAGTGTTTTTTAATTTAACTTTAGCCGTATATACATGTGGTAATGGTTTTGAAATTTGATTCGATGTCGCTCAATATGTTATTGGGAGAATTAAAGCCTTGCCAGTTCATACAACGCTATTCAAGTGTATACCTATTAATAATTATTTGATTCTGTTGGTTGAGATACATTCGAGAAAATAATCTGCTTAGTAATCAATTTTAAATATTAATCTTTTTTAAAAACGTGGTTTTAATATTTAAATTGTTATTTTTAAAATATATGCTATCTCACCAACAAGAATTAACAGTGAAAACATTAAAAGTGATTCATATTATACTCTACAGATTGAGAAACATTGGTATTTTATCGCAGCCGACTGATGTACATATTTTTTCCACTGCGTCGTCTGAGATATTAAAAAACATCGCGACAACAAAGTCGAGGGGTTGAGCTTTTGTCAACGTAGCTTTCCCTCAGAGGGACGCCAGACAATGCGTCCCTCTCGCCCTGGAAGCCTGCAGACGTGACAAAAGTATTCAGCTCGGAGTAAATTAGAGACAGCCTCTCGCGTGATGCCGGGGAGGCTGTTCAAGTTGCCTCACAGAGTGGCAGGTGCGTGCGTTACGTCAAATTAGTGCGTGAATTTACGTATGAATAGTTACATAATATAATAAAACCATATATTATCAAAACAATCCACATTAAGCAAACAATATAATAAAAGTAATTAATTTACGTTTTTTGAAGCGTGGTTGGGTTCTTTTTTCTCTCTTAATATACATATTTTATAAAAATAAACAATTTATTTGTAAGATAAATACTACATTGTGTCATTCTCGGCGGAAGAATGAAAAAAAAAAAAAATGAAAAGATCAGTATATTTTTCCCACTTTAGTTATAAAAATGTTACTTTTACTGTAAAAATATAATTATACAATAATCCTCCAACCAGTTTGTATTTAAAATAGCTTTACAAAATAAAGTAATAAAAAATTTTAAGACGCCATCAGCCGAGGACACTACACAATATGTTTAGGTCATATATCTAAATTTATGTTCCAAAGACACATTTTAAAATAGATTACCAGGAATTAAACCTAGTAACTTGAGTATGGCTACATGGACAATACTTCTAAGCATTTGTATGCCTATAATAATACTTTTCATTCAAAAAGCACTACATGTAAAGTGCATTGTTAGTTCCTCCGAATTAACATCAATCACCCTCATACTAGGGTCAATGCAACATAAATCCCTTATATTTATTCTGTTATGCATATTCATGCAGACAGTCCACATTTAGGTTGAAAGTTAACACAAAAGCTTGGTAGCTATGCGTTCTGTCTTGTTAGGGGCAAAAGTGTAGTTGCTAGGATCGTTGTCAAACGATTCATTTTCTTTATTACAATACATACAGCTCAAATATGAAATAATTTAAACTGATATTATGTTAATGAATTAGTGTGTTTTTTTTTTATATATGTAATGCTCATCAAAAAATACTACCATTTTATCACTTCTTCGGAAGAACATCAACTCAAGTGCAATGTTTTTGAGTTAACTATGACAAAAGTACTGAAATAAAATAATTTACCCGATGCAATTTGAGTTACAACTAATTTGTTGATTTGAAGTCGATAGCCAACAAAATTGTTTATAGCTACCAGAAATGATTAAATTGCCAGATTTGAAAATTTTACGATTTATAAAAGAAAGTAATGAATACTTTTAGCAAGCCAGATACAAAAAATATATGGGGAAAATCTCAGAGTTGAACAAGACGGTCTTCAAAAACAATCAACTTTTATGTTTGCTTTTACATATAAATAAAAAATGAAAATATGTAACTGAAAATAAAAAAAGAATTTACAAAAATTACTTACTTTAAAACTTATCCCCAAATACTATGAGCCATTTTTTTTTTATGTTGAAATACTAATAACATTTCCTAGAGGAACAATAGCACAAATAGAAGTTAGTTTACTTTGATAAGTAGTAATTCTTTATTTTTTTTGTTAAATTTAAATAAAGACACCATGTGAAACTAGAATAAATTTTACTATTGAAATCCACGTCTATTATTTCGAAACTAGATAATAACGATTCAATTGTAAACTATGTACATGTAGGAAAAAAACTAAATCGCTGTTATTGAAGAACTCTTAATTCGTTAATTGCATCATTGTTTTTTCAGAGAAGCTAATCTTGTTAAAAAACGGTTTCAGTTAACTGAATAATTTTTGCAATGAAATTTTTTGTTAATTATTTAAAAATTTATGGATATAGTTATACAACAAAATAATTTTTCAACCATAGAAATATTTTAAAGGCTTCTTATTTCGTTCATGACGAAAACATTGTTTTTTCTAACAATTTTTTTACTGAACGAAAAAATTGTGAACGAAAATAAGGGTTAAAGACAAGAGGATTTATAAAAATTATTTAATATTCCTCGGCAATACATACACAATAGTTATAAAACATACGCTTTATTTTATGCGGCTATTATAAGGCTCTAGGGTTTGCTTTTATATAAATCATTATATAAATATTTAAACTGTTAATTAAAGTGGTTTTTTGATTGATTTTTTCCAAAATTCATTCCCAGCTAGTTTTAGTTTCATACGAAGTAAACGTTTTTATTATAAAATTTTCATGTAAAAACTGTTTTATTTAGAAGAAATTTTCTCTATAAATAGTGGCGATTGAGGCTTTGAGGGAGAAGGGCGTTGCGACGTCATGCTTCGTTAATTGCCAGCGTCGCCGTCGCCCAGAAGGACTTGATGTGTCTGAATGACGTATGAATATTCATGAGAGTCCACCCTTGCCTTTCTGCCCCGAGCGGGCACTCTCCAAAAAGCCTTCTCGGCTCCCTTTTGTACTTGAGCTTTTTACTTGAAATAAAGGAAATTTGAAACTCTCAAGCCGCTAATTTCTTTAATATTACTGTTCCTATTATTTTCAAGAACACATTATGACTTTCAATAAAAGGCTATATAACTGCCCAAGCTTGATATGAATATTAAAAATATTGAACTTAATATCATTTTTTTTTTAAACTTTTACTCGTATTATGATTGAACTATGATAAGACATACTTTATTAAATTATATTAGAATTAGAATTTTTCAAACTTTGTACACGTTTGTACTCTTTGTCACAAACAACCAGGATTTTATGATTCGGTCATTTAAGGCACTCTATAAACGGATGAACTTAAACTCTCGCTTAGTAAATAGGTCTTCATCGTTTTTTACGCTCTTTAAAGATGATCACATGTAATTTTAAAGGCCTGCAGTAATTCTAATTGTATATACAATTACTTTTCTAATCAATTGAACATCATTTATATCAAATCATTAGTAAAACCCATCCAAATCGCCATCAATAACATTAAACTTAGTGATATTTATTTGTTTTTGAGTTTATTGAACAAAATAAAAACTACTTGAAATCGACATCTTTATTAACTTTTATTCTTCTTATTAGAAATCAAAAAATCGTTGGAGAGTTAAAAAAAAATAGAGAAATTTGACTGATTACTTATAATTGAGATCTTTCTTAAAGCTGCAAATATTTTCGACGCACGTCAGAAAATCAAATCACTTCTGCCAAGAATTTTCACCCTTGCTTACTATGCAAACTTGCGTCATTAACCCCCCGAGGAGCAGATGCTTCTAGTTGTTCAGTGCTCAACCCCCTGTTGCGATTTGGATACACTCAATCATAATCAATTTGTTATCTTTGCCCTGAGCGTCGTCGGGTTAAGTCCAATTCCGTGTTTTTTTTAAGATTTGTCATTTTTTAAGTGTCGCCGGGAATAGAAAAATAACTCAGATAAGATTTCGAGGGGTAGTTTTTTTATGCAAGTTTTAATAAATAACTTTACGTAATCTATTATTGTGTTCACTATTCACAATTCATCATTTTTTTTTTAATAATTGTCTTACATCTTTCTTACTAAAACTTTTTCTTTTTCGAAAATTATTTGGATAAATTTCCGAATAAAAGAACAAAATATTGTTATTCTTATTTTGTAAATCTATGTATGTAGACTTTTTAAGAAAACTTTGCCTTGCCTATTTTGCTTTTTGACAGGAAACATCATTCGAGGTGATGAATTAATACAATTTAACTTTCCATGTAAAATCCATAAACATTGTATGAGACTTTGCTTAAACTTAATTTTGATGTAAGAAATATTTTTATATTTATGTGAATATCTGTTATTTCATTTTTATCGTTTTCTTTAATTGTGAATATATTTTGTTGGCTTTCAGTTTTAAAAACAATAGTTTCTGTTCTAAAACAGCTGTATCGAAAGAAAAGTAACAATACGTATAGTGAAACGAAAAGGTTGAAAAATAGGGGGACACTTTGATTTATCACTCTCGCGCAGAAAGTTTTAAGGTGGGATTCTATTTAGAAAGGAAATGAAACGCACCATTCCTTTCGCAGCAGGTTCTCTCCGACTTCTTTTCTAGGATTAACTATACGAAGCGTTTTTGCGATGAACTTTAGCACCTACCCCTTAAAAGAAGAGTTTAAATCAAAGCTTAAGTCCGTTTATAAAAAAGTTTTTTATTTAAATGAAAATACAAAATTTACAATATAAATTTTCATTAATAATTATTGAATAAGACGTGTCATGACTAGGATTTCTGACACAAGTATTAAATAAACTAAGACACACAATGGTTTTTAAAATTATATGTTCAGGTCTTGCAAAAGATTACGGTCCAATTATTTAATAGTTGACAGCTTTATCTCGGTTACATGAATATCACACTGATATTAAGACATTTCAGCTCAGAACAACTATCCTTTCTTAGATATATTTTAATTCAAAGAATCGCTAAATGAAAGCAAAGACGATCAAAGTTTAATGATTATTTTATAGATACATTTCTTATACCCGTATTGATATAATCGATTGGTATTGCTATCTTTTAATTCCATGACAAATTCTTTCACATAACAATCTATATAAGTTGTATAATTTTAACGGAAAAAATTGAATCCTTGAACATAGTTTATATATCAACTCAAAGTCGTGTTTTTAGTATATTTTGGAGTTGCATAAGATTGTGTAGAAAGATTTTTTTTATTTGTTTATACTATACGTATAAGCGATATTCCATATCCGTCAACATAAAAATTATTAAATGGTGGTAAGAATCGCCAGCTTAACGGAATAAAATGACAAATTACATAATTAACAAAGTAAAGCTTATCGTTTTTAATTGGTAACCATACTCCATATTTTGCATATTGTTATCATTTCACTTACTCAATATTTTAACGAACATACCTACTATCAAGCGTAAATAAATAAGTTAATTGTTGATTGTATGATTGAAAATTTAAAAAGATTTTTTTTATTCGATTTTTTTCGAACCGTTTCTTTAATTTGATAAGAAGTATTTAAAGTTGATTTATATCAATAGAAAGATCTCTTTCAAATGCAAAATCTCTTTACTATGTTGTTGAATACCAATTTCTTGCTAAAACGGTTTTCAAGTCACGTTTTATACAGGCCGCTTGAATAAGTTTCTCATACTAAACAGTTTTGCTACTTTGTAATATTTCATTTAATGCTTTACAAATACGAAAGCTTTAATTTATACATTCATCATGAATATCGAATTTATATTACATACTTACCTACTGTTTTATAAAGATACTTTTTTAGTGGAAATTTTACCAATAATACAGTTAGGGTGCTAAGATTTTAACCTTTGAGTATATATAACATTAAGTAATTGTTTTAATAATCAACATATCAATGGCTTACTTCCATAGTGTTACAACTAGACATAATTAGTTTTGAAAGTTGACTGACCAAAGTTTTAGTAGTTTTAACTGAGTTGTAAAAAAATAACAATTACTATTTTTCTCATCTTTTTAGTGAATCATTTAGTCATTGATCTCAATTCAATAATATTGAAACGTTGACAAATCCATAAAATGATATGTCAAGTTGTCTTTATATATATCTAAGAAAAATTGTTTTATAAATGTTATTTTTCATTTAGGCAACCGTTAACCAACAATAGTTTTCCGCGAAGTTGAAAGCTCCAAGTACTAAGCAGTAGGTAAATCAAACTATTTTCCATTAGCAACTTAAACATTATGGTAGAAAATTATAACGTTAAAAATACTTAGATATAAAAAAGCAGAACGTTATCTCCGCTAACGTGATAATGATAGCCGCTATAAAGCATAAATAATTTTTGTATTGCACTTCTAGACTGTTATGTGCTATAACCGGAAACGTTTCTGTATTTTACTAAAAAGTGTCGGATCCCATACACCCAACCACATTACCGTAATAGTCTGCCACACATAAAAGGTTTTTTTGGGTCTCTTCGTTTAGATTGGGTACAGAATGGGGATTTGCAAGTCGCGGCTTTTTCTATGTCATAAGACGTGAATTTTTTTTTCTTCGAATTTTCGAATCAAGAGGATAGATAGTACGAAATTAAAGAAGTGTGACTTTTGACAGAATCCACAGTTTTGATCGATTTACAAAAGAGTTTTTAATTACAACAAATTCGCGTTTCTTCAATGAGGATTCTTCATTAATTATAGAAATACCAAAAGATTTCAAAAAAGAAATACAGATCGAATGATTGGTACTGCGTTGTCGGAATAAACTTAACATCTGGAATGGATATGGAAAAATATAATTAAAATCAAAAAGAAAAAGCTGATACTGTCAATTTTATTATATTACTTGTGGTACTCACCGTGGTACCCACCGCCCACTCACTATGAATTTAAACTCTTTTTAGATAGTAAAAACTTTATTCGAGTTTCAAAACATTGCTAGGAATGTTACGCCACCCACAGCGGTCTCGTTGGTTTAACCAACGACTCTATAGATCAGGCGGGTTTGAGCTCGATTCCTTGTAAGGTAAAAATCAAATTAAGACTTTTTCAATTTAGTTATGAGATTTTATCTTTTATCTTATCGTACAAAAACTCTCATCGAGTTTATCTCGTATGATCTTTCTTCTCAAAATATTTCAATAAAAGAAAATAATAACACAAAAAATCTGAAAGATTTCGTTGCACGCACTGTGTGAGTTTCATTTTCATTCCATAAGATACTGAGATTTTTTGATTTTAGGGTTTGAATAAAGCGATTTTAAAACTATTTAAATAGCAATTAAACAAGCGATTTAAGTTGCTTTTTTTTCTCTTCTGGTTTTATTTTGCAGCTGCTTACAACCTGTTTTCTAACAAACACTCAATCGTACAACTTTATAAATATTAAATAGAGTGGATATAATTATTTATTTGAATTTATTTTCATGGGGAAAGCTCTCGAGAAATATTTTGCATGAAGCTTAAAAGAGTGATCAATGCAAGGATTGTATATTGAGTATATTACAACTTTTCTTTTAAATTAAGATCGCTATCAATCAATGTATTGTTGTAAATTATAATAATTTTAAATAAAAAAACTCAATAACAATAAAAAAATAAGTGATAAGACGTCGATGAATGAATATTTAAATAAAAAATATTAAAAAATTGTCACTGTTATATATATCATCTTTAAAACGTTTAAAAATATTTCGGTAACTTACTGAAACATTGAAGATTTCCACTTTCGTTTGTATGTCTCGCTTTTTGCGTCAGCAAGGATCTGTATTACGTGGTTAGTGGAAACATAAAATCTGGTTTAATGTTCTAATAATTTATTCCGCGGCTTTCAGGTGCTTGAACACTTTTTTGTGGTAATTTTATCTGCGCTCATAAAAAAGTTCTATTGAAATGTAAGAAAGGGAATGGCTCTACAAAGCTCACACAATGAGTTTCCAGCTAATTTAAATACTAAAGTACTCAACATATCTAATTGGTTAATATTATCATGAATAACAGTGACACTATTAATGCTTTTTTATAGTGTAAAGAATTTTTTTTATGCATTACCTTGAAAACTATAGAATAATATTGGTCATTATTTTTTCCTCAATCGATTATAAAGGCTAAGCTTTTAAACATATAAATGTTGATTCATTCAATAAATTTAATATCATTTTTATAACATATTTGTTTCTTATTAGAAACATTTAAAGAAGCAATTTCTTTACCTCTCCATGTCGAGTAGAGTCAAGATAGAAAGATGAAGCTAGGAATGATTTTGTTGTGAGCTTATTCAATAAAAAGCAGTTTTATTCATGAGTCTTCATAACATGTTTTATTTAACAAACACCATTGATTTGCCATCATCACAAAGCTTTTGATATGAGATCCTATAAAAACAGTATCCCATTGAATATTTACAATACGCGAAGACTAAATTTTTATATGATCTTAAACAATTCACCGTGACCGTAATGGTTTTTTTATTTTCTTATTGACTTTTTTAATCGATAAAACTATATTCCATTTTTTAAATATTTAGTGGGAGTAACATACTCTGGACGTTTTTTCCAGTGGCAATCAGCAGAATACTGAAAATTCATCACTTAAAAATAAAATTTGATAATTTTGTTATTCGATTGATTATGTGATTATTAATGTGACACGTGTTTTGTCTCTTTGAAAAAAAAATCAGATCTTTTAATATGTTAATAGTTTGTGTCAAAGTTGTAAAATATCGAAGTTATGAAAAATATGTTTTAATTAATTTCCATAAAGCTACCTCTAAAATTTAAAAAAATCTCTTTAGTTTAACAATAAAGACACACTCTGTTGTAGTATTCAAGGAAGCTTTATTTATTTATGATGTTTAACTCCAAAATTCATTTTGAAATGCAAATTTCTTCATCCGTTCAGCGACATGTTGAAACTTCCGTAGACCAATAAAATAAAGCAGTTTCCGTGTTTTGTGATTTTTGGGGACGTTATTCATTACCTTAGAAGGGCTCTCCCAAGACTTCCACCCTTCGATTCAATCAACCCTCTGCGCTCTTAGGCTTCCCGTGGCCACCCTGCCCCGTCTCCTACGTTATCTATGGTCTTAATGTACCAATGTGTCCCGGGGACTGGCGTGACAAATGCCCACGACTTACAATAAACAGGTGAGCGGCGAAGCCAAACTTTGCCATCAAAAGAATCACTTCTGAACAAGTCAACGACTGAATGACATTGTGAAGGCACTGAAACTTTTTTACTTATTTTTCAGAAAGTTATTTGATCAGACAAGTGAAAAACAAAAAATCATTCGTGAAATCAAATAAAAGCTTTCTCTTTGTTTGCGCATGGAATCAATGAGATTTATTGACAAATTAATCAGGTGATAAAAAAGGTAACTTCTAATAAATAGAGAAGGACTCGTTTTACTCAAAATGCCATGTATCAATAATTGATTATTTTTAAGTTTTAGTTTCTAAAATCTCCAACTATTCATTTTAAATTCCCTACTTTTCACTAAATAAAGTATTTATACATCATAAGGATTGTGGATATTTTTGATAAAATGGTTTGACAATTTTAAAAAATATTGAGTTATCTTGATTCTAATCTCGACGTCTGTTTTCCTACAAAAGCAAGTTCAAAGTATTTACCAGAGTGTTTTTAAATTTCACTAGAGATATTTATGGATTATTTATAAGTATAGAATTAAAATCAAAATTAATATTATTAATCAATGTTATATGAAAGAGTTAGTGTAATGATACTTCTTAAAGAGGCGAAATACGTGTCATACCTGATGACATAACCAGTAAAATAACAAAATCATATATTTTTAGTCGGATGGGTGGGAGAGAAAATTATGCATCACAAACCTACATGCCTTGGAAGTCTTAGAACAGAAATCCATTTTTCGATCGAAAAATGATTTTTTTTTTCTGGGATTCAATCCCGTCAGCACCGTGACAGAAATTAATGACTTCAACCACTGGACTTTAGGCACAACACGAGGTGTACTTAACACTATCCTTATATCCCTACTTACTTCGAATAAGAGAGGTTGAGTAACTGTGAGTAGCTAGCAGTTGTTTTAAAAAAAACTTAAAGATGCTTTTAGATAAGCTCTATAAGAATTTTGTATGCCCTACATTGAAAGCAAACATGGTTAAAAAAATGTTTTTCTTTACACAAAATGAATCAGCAAAATTTTTCTGATATATTATATTAAATCAATTACAATTACGGTGAAACGGAGAACTAAGCAAACACTCACCTCAAATATATGATAATAATAACATAATATAGTGCAGCGCTGTGTTGAATGGAGGGTGCTTCAATATACTAGGAAGTGCCTGAGGATCATCAACCAGAGTAATTATCACAGAATACAACCAAGAGCTCCATCTCTTAATAAATAATAACAAACCGAAACCAGAAAGGGATTTATGTTTTTATAAAATTTCATCGGTTTTTAATGTTTGCGTTGATTTGTATTGAAGCATAGTTTCTAGTTATTTATTTTACTCTTAAAATATGAATTATTTTATTTATTAGTATCAAACAAATGATAAACAAAAAACATTCACTGACGTTGAAAATACTACTGAGTATGTCTGAAATCCATAACAATATAGGACAATCCTTATAATAATCCTCATAATCCTTAAAGGGCAACAAAGTTGGGTGGTATATGTATTTTGTATTCAAGTAGGTCAAATGAATATTTTTTTCTTTTTTCCATATCCAGGTATAATAAGAATATTGAAGAGTTGATTAAAATATAGTACCTATATAATCGTTTAATTTAAAGGAAAAATAAACGGTACATGTCATATCATTTCCTTGTACTATATTTTAACTATTTTTTTCAACCCCTGATGGTAAAGCCAATTTTCTATATATCGTGAGTTGATTTAACGGTGCTTTTGCTATTAATTATAACTACATATATTGAGCATGTTTATTTATTGCAATATTTTGCTAAATTCTACTAGACTATATTAATTAAACTGATAAAATGCTTGACTACGACAATTTTACTAATTTATTTATCAATTATAAATTTAATAACATGTATACAATTTTAAACTAAAATAATAAAACACAACATTTTAATTCAACACAGACTTCATCGGTAGTGAAAGTATTTATTAAAATATTATTTTATGTCTGTATAAGCTGATATAAGCGGAATATGTGTCAACAGTACGTCGAGTATGCAGGAGTGTACCCTATTGAGCAGACTGCAAACTGAAAAATTATGAAAAATGTAGCAACGTTCTTATTAAAAATACAATGTATGTATTTCTTTTTATTTCAATTAAGGAATGATTTTTCAAAAGTGTGTATTTTCATCTTGATTTTTTTAAATAATCTTTAGTTTTATAGGAAACATGAGTAATCATTTTGATTTTTGAAGACGAAATATGAAGCCTTTTTTTTAATGCTTTATGGCACAGGGGTATGCATTTCAACCAAAATCGTTTTCAAAGTGAAAAGTGAAGTGAAGCTCTTTTAAAACTCTTTTTTAATAAAATTATATAAATATTTCAAGTTTCATCACTCTACAGTCTACGCATAGAGAATAGTGTTACAAATAGAGCAGCTGCTTATTTTTTATAGACGTGCGACATAGTTATCTGAAATTAAATCACCTTCATTAGTAATGATGAGGTAGACTGCCTTTGCGTCGATAATGAAATTAATTGAATACTTGGAGCAGATTCCAATCGTGGTATGAATATTAATTCGAAGTTTCTATCTTTCACTATACACTGATGAATTGTTAATTCAACACTCAAACTTTAATATTTATGTGTAAAACGACATATTCACAGTATTCACATTATATTAAGTAATAACGGTCTAAGCTTCCAATAGAGTTTTTTAAATATTATTAAATAAAATATAAATGATTAATTATAATATATCGAATTGCTATTACTAATCTTGTTTTGTATTGCTTCTCGAAATAATATTTTATAAATTTTGTTTTTTCATAATGCAGCGCTTATTTGATAACAAAAATCAGGCTTTAATGATAAAATGTACCATTGTTGTAATGTTGGTCTGGCTCCAACTCTTCATGTATCAATGATGAATGGCACGTTAAACTTTTATTTATTTCTTGTTTAAATGTTTTTTAGTTACACGTGGTCAAGTAACAAGAACTTTATCGTATCGATCAGTTGGGGCTAGGTCCAAGTCTCGCCAAGATGAAATATTTTTTTATTTTTGTAAATTTAACATTTGAGAAATTGATAAAAGATTTTGTTTTATAAGTAAAATTGTCATAAAATATATTACTGTTGATACTTGCATTATTCATATTTTTTTACTGTTGACTTTCCACGCTTATAGATTTTTTCTACTTAATCGAAAAAAAAATGATGGTTATCTGTTTTCAAATACTAGCAGTTTTATAACATCAACTCCCTGTCAATAACTCCCGATTGTATGATATGAAACAATACGTTGATAAAACACAAAAAAAACTAATAAACTGTACTAATTTAGTTTTTCCCTTGCCAAATTATCAAATACTGTCTCAATAAACATTAAAGTTTTATCAAAAATATTAGTAGTCAAAAGACTAATAATTTCCAAGCAAACTGCAACAAATAACCCAAATAAACTTTTAGTTTTACAAATCATCGGTTTCTATAAAAGTAGGTTAATTGAGCTTCAGCACGCACCTTTTTTATAATGCACATACATAAAAATAGCATTTGGCAATTTAGAAAGACTAGCTATTAGAAGAATACAAATTGCTATCAATCAAAATAAACGTTTTTTGTACGAAAATATCAAACATCAATAATATTGATTTTTCGTAGGCGTGTATAAAATATGTATGCATATTATTGATTGACAGATATACCTCAATAAAATACATAATTATTCATTATTTGAATGCATATTTTTACAAACTCATATTGTACAATTATTTTCTCACAGAGGACGATTGTGTAGTTTTCAGCTACTCTATTTAAATTTTGATCATCGCGCATCGTTTGTATCAAGCGCATTGAACAAATGCTGACAATGGCACGGCTCCCAGGTGATAATAGACAGCTGTGGTCTAGTTGGTTAGAGCTGGCTTTCCAACCAAGTGAGTCTGGTGTCGATTCCCGTTAAGTTCGAGGTCAAATTTATATTTTTCAATTAAAATTTAAGACCTAAGACATGAGTGTTTCTGATGTCAATTTACCTCGAGTTGATCTCGAGTGACTTACAATATATTTTCATCTAGTTTTTCTCGTACGATCTTTCATCTATAAAATATTAACTGTAATGCAAAATATTTTATTTTTTTAGAAAAAAACCGTACAATTTTGAGTAAATACATACATTAGCACAGCACAACACAGTAAGCTGTGTCACAGCCACCTGGTAAATTACTTTACAAGTTTCATTATAATACAATAAATATGTCAACTCAGTTGTATTTTATTTTTTTTGAGTTTTAAATATGGTTATTGTAAAATATACGTGGTTTTTAACATTGGCATAGATTTAAGTACTTATTTAATCTTGGTGGATTTAAATAATGTAATGGTTTAATTTTTTATATTCATAGATGAAAAATGCAATTGTGGCCGGAATTGCACTGGCAAACATTGTTTGAACTTTTATACGAAAAGTGAAAAAGCGAATGATGGCAAGATTTCGAATATGAATTATTCAAAAGTTTACTTTGCAACATAAATCTCGTTTGGCTTCTTCTTGTTATGCGGTCAAAAGATTTCTTGGGAAATGAAAAATATTGAAAAGGGTTACGGACCAAAAGCAATAAATTGGAGTTATGAAATATTTTCTTATTGAAATATTCAACATAATCAATATTGTAAGGCTTCATAATAACATTATTATTCAGCCTCGAAAGTAAACATAAATTTATTGAATTGCGTAAATATTTTTAAGAGTTATCTGTGACTCTATTTTTTATATATTGAAAGTGTAATACATGATTCCTAATGAATATAACTATTTGCTACATAAAGTTTTTTCAAAACATCTTAACCTTCACTTTACAAGAAGTTAAATAAGATGAATTATGGATTGTAAAATAAATATTTTACAGAATTAGAAATATATTACATATATAAAACAGAAGCAGTATTGTTTTTTATCGGTGTCTACCAATCCTGTCGATAAACTTTATAAACTATAGTTACATATTCAAAAGAATGTATATTTTATGATTCTAAGTTATCAATCGTACCTCATTGAATCTGAATTCTTCTGAATTCTGAATTATTCTCTTCGTACTTACTAGATTTCATTACAGCTCGTTTTTAATGGCAACAGATAAGTCAATTTCCAAAAGGCTTTTCTTTCTTTCTTACAGAATTATCCGTTTGAACGTAAATGTTTTTATAAAACCGGTCATTCGTTAGCGTCATTAAAGATTTTCGGCACGATTCCCGAAATCCCACACTATTTAGCACTGGTATATTTTTTCAAATGCGCTCAGAAAACTTTTACCAAAAGAACGTGCACATTAGGTGTCTCCTGATAATCCCAGAGGTGATCCGGCGAGCTTTCGTTTCTACGCGGAGAGAGTTCAGAAAAGAGTGACCAAAACGTCAGCTATAAAATATTTCGACGCTATCTAAATCGCCAACTATAAGTATCAAGTAAATGATCATCATGCAAATCAATTTTAATAAATAACAAACTTAAAATGTTAAAACGTTTCTATAGCCTGTATTTTAGATTTTTACACAAAATTTGATGCAACGGTCGCCCATTTTTATGCCGAATCGTAAGCGCAGATATATTTTATCTCCTAATAGCTCACAACTGGCATTATAATTATAAAAAATACGCACAGATGTAGTTAAATTTTCAAATATGATTGAACTCCATAACCAATTAAATTAAAAAAGTTTTAAAAATTTAAAAAATTAATTACGTGTAAGCATACAACATAATACAAATAGCAAACTCAGTCAATTAATTATATTAAATTGATTTTTAAATCGTTCAAATCATGTACATTCACAGAAGTTTTGTTACTAACGATTCGGTTTTCGCCTTTCGGCATCTTTATGCTCTTTATAACATGAACGCCTGAAGATCCCGAAAGGCGAAATCCTGGTCGTTGGTGACAAAACTTGTGTGAACGTACATAATTTTGAACGATTCAAATTTAGTATTAAAATTCCACTAAGCACCTTCACTTGAAAACTTAAATTTAACTGATTATTTTAAAAGACAACATAGATTTTTCAAGAAACTATAATAAAAAAAATACTAAAACCAAAGTGTGGCTCCATAAAATTATTCTATGAAAGAGGGACGATTCATTATTTCAACATATTTTCAATAGCCATCAATTCAAATGTATAAATTAAGTTTAGTAGTAGGTTTAAACACGTTGTAAGAATTAAAAACGTCATTTAACTCACGGGCGATTTTGTATGATGGAGAACTACAAAAAGATACCACGGGACGAATCGGGATCAAAGGTTTGTGTATCTCGGAGCTTGCGGGTTTAAATTAATATCTTTAAATTTATCTGAGTTAAAAATGACAGTTTTGACACACATTTTTACCTCATCTTGAAATTTGGATGTAGGATAAGTTGTAATTAAGTAGTAATGTTAAGTAATTGGAAATGATCTCCTTTCGACAAGAAGTCTTCCACTTTCGATATATAATCTAATGAGTTTAAAATAACTACGGAATTGCTTTATCTGGTTTCTTCAGAGTAAGGTTTTCTTGACGTAGATTCATCGTCACAGAGTGGTATCTATTGACTCTCTTGTGGAGACTGTCAAGTTTCTTATGTTGGACTGACAGGTAGAAACTTTAATATTAGAATTAAAGAACATATAAGATGTCTAAAAATTAACATTTTTTTTGAGTTTGCCAATCATTTAACAGATAATAATCATAATTTTAATCAGATTAGTAATTTAGAAATACTCCACCGAGTAAATAAAAAGGGTTTAATGATGAATAGTTTAGAATTTTTAGAAGTAAATAAAATCATTAACAAAAAAGAATTATTATTAAATAATATTCTTAATAGAACTGGTTGCTTGCCATTACTTACATTTTTCCAATTAATAGAGTAATCACCAACCTATCTGATTGATTGCAGCTCATAAGATTAATAGTTTGTAATGTTTAACGTCATTAGTAGTATAATTATATTTGTTTGCTTTGTTTCAATTCTATAACCCACTTCTTTCTTCTCTTAAAAGGGGAAAATCCCAGTCTGATTGATTGCAGCTCATTAATATCATTATTTGTTTGCTTTATTTCGATTCTATCACTCCCCTCCTTGCTTCCCTTAAAAGGAAAAAAACCCAAACTCCTTTTCGTAATTTTGTAATTTCATAATTTTAAATGTAAGAATCAATCTTGCTTCATTACTTAAGCAAACTTTGCGATAGTAAGTCTAAAGATGCATCTGAGAGAGGCGAAACACGTGTCACAGTCAGTAGCACAATACGTGGAATAATCAAAGTTATTCTTAATTTTAAATTTAAAATGGACTTCCACAAAGTTACCGCCGAAACCATCGAAAGTATTATTAAAGCATATTAAAATTGACACTGCTTGGTCACCCTATAGTATAAGCATTTATCGCAGAGAAAACATCGTTCATTAAGGCTTGACTCTAAACGGATTATACTCTCAGTGGGGCTAGCTGGAGGCTGTATCCCGGAGGCCGTAGTGACCACTCATAGAACGAACCGATGAAATGCTTTGATGGAATTAATTGCAGAACCGGATATAGGATAAAAGTATGCATACTAGTTATATGACGGATTAAATGTCATCGCTATGAAAGCCTACACAAATTAAATTTTACATTGTCTTAGTAACTAATTTAATGTTGCCTTCTAACTTCTAAGCTTTATTCATTAAATCCTGGAATTTTGTGTTTTTATGATTTCTTTTTTTGGAAATCTGTGTAAATAGGCAAATTAATGATAAACATTTGTTCACTGAACGGTCAATAGAAATAAATAAATGTCATTCAATGCTTAAAAATACAAAGTTATAACACAATAAAACAATTTTCTATTTCCTTGTCATCTTTCCAAAAGTATTTTTACAGACTTGTAACCGTGTAATCAGTAGTCATTTGTTGACTTTGTCTGAAGTGTTCACTGGTTCAAATCCCAGTCAGAACAGTTTTTTAAATTGATTCTTGAAATTATGTTTTAAAAACTGGATGTCTCAATTTATTCTAGAACTATTTCTATAAACAAAACAAGCAGTTCTCCAGAACCGCTTTTAATGAAACAAGCTCTGTTAGCAGTCTATATGGTTCACAATAAATAAATATAATGTTGATAGAATTTCAATTCAAAATCATTTTTTTAAATTATACAAAACTCTCTATAAATTATAAATACCATAATTAATAAAGTCTTTTTTGTCATTTATAGTAGTTACCAGAAGCAAAAGTTTCCCAATTAGTGGCGCATTGCAAATTGTAAATATATTCGTTTTCTATACCCATTAGCTCAATATGAAATACAAAACCATTCTCAGTTTTCCACATAGGGCTGCTCTTGATAATTGTGATACTGTTTTTTTGTGTAAGTATAAACTATTATACATTAGTATCCCATAACTAATTTTTATATCTACCAAAAGAGTGTTTTTAATAAATAATACATTTTCAGCTGAAACAGTCAAATTTAATGAAAGAAATTATAGGTGGAAGAAGTGCGAATTACTTTAAATTTTATCGTAAACAGATTTCAACAAGCTCTATATTTGAAAAGAAAAGAAATTTAGCAATTATTTAGTTATTCTTATGTCATTAGAACATATTTTGCATCAAGTTAATAATTCCTTTCCAAGTTATTAATGGCAAAAATCTATGAGTAACTTAACGCTTTTTTAAATTTAGAGTGAATATATAAGTCATTATCAAATAAAATAAGAGTTAGGATTTATCACTTTTAGGGTGTTCACTGTCAATACTTGGTGGAAAGGCATTATATTAATAAAAACACAATAATCCTTTGTACTTCATTCCACTTTATTTAATATGTCAGGACCGGTTTCGCTCATTGCGAGCATTGTCAACTGATGAAATGCTCGCAATGAGCGAAACCGGTCCTGAAATTAAATAAAGTGGAATGAAGTACAAAGGATTATTGTGTTTTTATTAATATGTTAGGATTTATCATAGGTGATAGTTATAATGCACAAATAGAGATCTTTACTATTTCATAGTTATCGTAATCGACGATTATGTAAAAAAAAAGATTTTTTGACTTAATGTCTTTTTCCAGTATATCCACAGTAAATTGAATCCATTTGAAATTTAATTATGTATTCGTTCTAATTTTTAGCAATTCGTTTAACTTTTTTTCCGCAGAGGGAAATAAAATAATGATAGTTTAAGGAAAGTATAAATCATTTTTAAGGTGTTTACTGTCAATACTTGGTGGAATGGCATTATAATAAAAATAATAAAACATTTTATGTGGAAAAAGTACTAAAAATGTTTGAAAGTATAAATAGTTGAAATGTAATTATTTTTACGCACTGATTTTAAGCCAGAACATAGTTGATTTGCTAATTTCTTTTTTTGCGATACAGATCATGGTGAACCTTGACCGTATCACTTAATGTTATCCGTTCAGCTCGGTCGTCTGCCTTTCTACGCTTGTTGTTGATCTCCAGTACTATCAAGCCCTGAGACACTTAATTCGTCCAATGAAGTCGCAGTAGTCTGCCAACGCTCAGAAGAAATTCATAAAACTATTAAAAATCGTTTTTTGAAATTTTGAATTAAAACCTGTTATCGCACATCCTAGTGAAATAAAAACTAAACTACTATGACCACGTGGCTATGGAACTCAATAATAAATAAACATTAAAAAGTTTGAATATTTTTATTGTCCAAATTTGATTTTATCAAAGTAGCAACCCTAGTGATGCCCCGGAGCTTGTAGCAGTTAAAACTTTGCCCTTAGTCGTGTTTATATTCCTTTTTCAGCCGGTTTCAATAACTCCGGAACAAAATCTTGCGGGTCGCATTTAAAATGGAAATTCAAGATAACTTTTAAATGAGGTTATAACGTTGACTCGGTCTAATATCATTAGAGGCGAATTGAATCTTCTTTGTGCATACTACTATCTGCGGGCGAGAAACTTTGCAGCTTGTGTTTGCAAGTGTAATTCGAGAGGGATGCTTATGTATTTTAATCTACAATTTAACTTGTTGGCTAGCTATCCAATAAACTAAGGAATACAAAGTTACAAAACAGGATAAGAACAGTAAAAACGTTATTTTATTTATTAAGGGCTAATTAAAAACATTCATTTGTTTTGATATATTTTATACACAACTGTTAAAAAGAAATATAACTCCAATTACAAACAATACCATAGCATAAAAAGAAGATTTAATACTCTTGTAAGTAACTGTTGTAGATATGTAATTGGTCCATTAATCTAATAATTTAGTAAGCGATACCAGTATTATTTATAGTTGTATTAAACTTAAAATGATTGTTAATATAGTATGGAAAAGTATTTGTAAAGAACTTTCTAAATAAACTATCGATTTTATTTCAACAACTTGTTATCTTTCAAACTTGATAAAAAAGTAAGAGCTATGATTTTGTTGCAGGCCATAGACAAATTAATATAGCGATCACAAACCAAGCAAATATCAACTTTAAAAAAATATTGATCATAATGAAATAATTTACATGTAAGAGTAAACTATTATAAATATTGTTTATTATGACTGTTCAAATAATTATGACATCAAAATAAAAAAAAATCAGTTGTAAGAATATGAATAGCAGTAAAACCACTGCATATATCATTTTCTATTTGTCTTTAAGATCCTTTCTTTAAATTTCTATAAACCTTTTTTAATTTTAACCACACCAAATGTTCCTTATTGTTAAGCTATTGGTTATTAATTATTTATATTAAATCCACTTAGAAAATTACAGATAAAATCATTTAGTTGATGAGTGAACATACGTTTTTTTAAAAAATAATCTTTTTATTTTATTAATTTATGATCTTTTAAGCACTTGAACCCCAGAAAATTATGAAAGAAATATTATTTTGTGACAAAAAAAACATTTATTCACTTTTATTATGACATTGTTTGATGAGGAAATATTTTTCTGTATAAAAGTACGAATATTTGCTAAAAATACATTTCAAAAGCATTTATCATCCACGGAAAAATCTGGCAGAAAATTTGGTATCCTCAAAAAGCTTCTTACACAAAACACACCAAAGAGGAATTCTGTCAGTCTCTGAAAACAGATGCAATCTCCAAGAAAAATGAACTTTTTTCTCAGCTCCACATAAAAAGCGAAAGATTAATTCTCAGTTCGTACGAATTCGCCATACTTAACAATGGGCTTAACTTACGACGTTCAACGAGTCTTTAGACAACCCGAGCTTTTATCTCTTTCAATCTTAACACTTCTTCTTTCACACATTTTCTCCACGCGTGTGAAAATACACACAAGGCTTGTGAAAAACAATAGTTCTTTGGAATATATAGGGTAAATGCTACGCGGAAAAACTTGTAGTCATATTAGAACATACACATTGTAAATGCTTCTAGAGATTTTTTCTTCCGCATTGGAGTCAAGAGAGCAAGCCTTTGTTTATTTATAACAAGCATTTTTTGGATTAAAATTCATTGTGAAAACATTATCTGAATTGTTGTATATCCAACGTTTTATTAAAACACAAACATTTATATCGCATCAGAAAAGACATGAAAACTAAGCTTAACAGATTCTGATCTAAAATTAATAATGTGGAATTATTGCAAAAAGTACTTTTAATTAATATATAACAATGCTTTTCTACCATGAATTGACAGTAAACAATTAAAAAGTAATGAAACTTTTCGAAATAAAAATCTAATGTGGCAACAAAATAGTGAAATACTGAAAGACATGTATAAAGTGGTGGTACAATTCATTTTTCAATGTAGTTCATGAGGAATATGTGTTTTATAAATCTAATATAACTAAAAATGTTTTTTTAAGCTATAGCTTACATATAAATATAATAATGAATAAACTACTTATTTATCTCGTTAAAGAACTTTAGTTTTTAAATGTTTATTCAAAGGCATAATTTTCTGTGATGTGTTCACTTTTTATATCACTACATCCACTTTTTATACGAAGATTAGTTTACCACTTGTACTTTTCCATCCACATTTCATCCATACCCTATCTCAAAAAAGGCATTGAGCGATTACTATCTTGTTGTCTAGTTGCTTGAAATTACGAGCGAATATGGCTATAAAAATATAATCTGAAGAATGGCTTGTGAAATATTTTTGACAACAGAGACCCCATTTCATTATTGAACAATAAGTAATTTTCTTGTGTTTAACAGTCCTATTTCTAACTATATTAATAAATAATTGTGTATAAATATCTTACAACTCGATAAAAGTATTTTTGTATTTCATTAAACATCATCTTAAATACCTTCTATTTTTGGATAATTGAATCAATTTATCTTCTGAAATCAATTTGCTTGATGGAAATTTCTTCTCTGAAAGAAATCCTACAAAGCGGCATGGTTTATTACGATCAAAGCTCTTCCATCTTTAGAGCCTTCATAAAAGCTTTCTTGTTTAAAAGAAGTTCTCAACAAACACGCAACAAAGCAACCGGGACAAGAATCAAATGTGAAAATCCAATACTTTTATCGTTTTCTCCGAGAAAAGAAACCTTAGTTACTTGAAAAGGAAAGGGCATACCTTTTAAGTAATCACGTTAAACGCTTAGTTGAAGTTATAGAACTTTGTTTATATCTTCATTCTCTAAAAAAAAAGTAGCCATTCGATAACAAAGTAGGTATAACTTAGGTTTATTTGATATACATAGCAAGCAATTTTATAGTGAATAAATTAAAATATTTGGAATGGACTGATCAAAAACTTAGTGCAAAATCATATTTCAAATTCACATAATCGCAAACGGATTAAACTTTTTGAACATTGGTTTGATAATTATAACGTTTTTCCTTAACATTAGAAACTTACAACATTTGAAAATTCTTTTCATTTATATTACATAAATATTTATTATCGTATTGGCAATTTTTCTTTCATCTAATATAGAATACAATCAATGTTTTCACTTAACTTTTTTTGGCAATGATACCATAAGTAATTTCTATCATATTTGATGTGTTTTAATAATGAAGATTTATTGTTCATCTTAAATTTAATAATTTATAATCGTACCCTTAATTATACTTAAAATGAATTACCAGCGGTTATCCAAAATTAAACATAGCATATGTTGCTTATATTATATATTGTATGTACTAAGTCGTTACATGCGTCGACCCATATGACAAGATTTACCTTATGGGAAGCTTATTTGGCTTACGCACCTTCCACTTAAGCTTTAAGGTTCATTAAAGCCCATAAACTTGCAGCGTAGGACGTGTACTTCTACGCTTCTACGGAAGAGATACCTGGATAGAAGTTTAAAATTACAATAGCGATAAATTATAAAACATTTAATCACAAGCTGTAGTTCAACTCCTTTGCTATCATATATTTTATTAATAACACGTTATAATATAAGAAATATGCCAAATTACTTATTGGTAGTAAGAACAAAATGATTTCTGGTAAAATCTAGTAAACAAACAAAACAATAAAATCTTTTTATTGATGAATTAGGCACATTCAATGATTTTTTTTTTATCATTATTTTTTCATGCATTTACTTACTTGTTCAACTCGACCATTTCATTTTTGTTTTATATTTAAACACACATTTAACTTGTGGTCAATCAATATCGGTACCCTCTCAATACTTTTTTAAAAACTATAAAGTTAATTGTTTTATGTTATATTCTCACACAAAACAGTAATTTGATTGATAAAATATTATTTGTTTGTGGACGAAAACATTTTGATAAATTCTACAAAATTGTCTTCATTTTGTACTAAGGGAGTATTACGGTACGTAAAATACACAACATAAGACCAGCAGGCGAGGTGATTTTTCAGGTTTATTGTTATCTAACGTCTAACATGTAATACAGAAAACTTTCTCATACAGAACAATTTCTTGAAGCCTTCGATTTCTTTTTACCCATGTAAGCATTATAACAAACTTTTCTTATTAAAAACTACTTTAAGAAAGTAAAGAAGTCATAAAATCTAAATCATTTTGTTTACCTAACGAATTTATTTTTTTACCAATGGTATTTTTTATAAATTCTAGATTCTTTTATATTCATTTCTATAAAATGTAATAAAAGTGAGAAAATCAATCGGAAAACTCCCGATATAGTTTTGTGTTATATATTGTTTCATTATTTGTAAATGCAGTATTTTGACAATTTTTGTTTGTCATGATGTCCTTAAGTATTTTATCAGTTGTAATACTTATTTCAAGTAAGTCATCGTCGAAGTTTTTTAATTTAATTTTTCCTCTTTTAAGTTAACACACAATGTTATCAATCAAACTGTCTATTTGAATTGTTTTTCATATATATCGACCTATAATCAGCAAAAAATCCAATTGACACAATTAGCTAAATTGCGTTTTAAGTCAATAATTGTTTAATATCGCATAAATCGTCAATGACAACAATTTCAGAATGTTATCTCGTTCCCTAGATATTGTTGAGCCTGTGCATTTTAGCGGCTTGACTTGTTATCGTTTGTTCCACGTGGACCCCACCGATTGAGAAAAGATCTTATTATCTAGATAACTGAAAGTAGCCAGTATGATATCAGGATAGGCAATGACTATATATTATTATTCACTAACCACGTTTAACGAATTCCTTTATCATGTACTTTGTACAAGAATAATTAAAAAAACATTCTCCTGATTTTCTGCCTACAATGGGTCGATACGGTATGCACAAAAAATGTGAAAATGTATAAACAGAGTATTGTAAAAAAATGCGTTTCCATTCTCATACTGTAAACATGAACCCAATATAAAGTTTGTTTCATTCTTCATGCTTAAACTTACACAATGTTCAAATACATAAACAAACGTCGAGTATAGAGTTTAAACTAAATCACTGAAATATCAATGCTTTTCGAAACATTGCATGTATTGCACCCTCTTTAGATTGACTGCATAATACACCCTTAAGGATACCGTGCAGAGAGGAAGTCCTGCTTAATATTTATGCACTATGGACGGATTGTAAATACGTCAGCGGTTCTGCAAGCAAAAAGAAAACCACTAATGTTTTCTAAACTATTTAGTAGCCAGGAAAGGCGGAAACTCTACACGACTGATAACGTTTTACTATTGTATGCCTATGCTCCCATAAAGTGTTTTGAATGGATTCCGGGCGTCGTTTCTTTTGCCGATGGCTGCAACATGACATTAACACTTAGTTTTAACTATAAAAAAGTTCTCTCAGGCTAGATTGTGTAACAAATATAAAATAATTAAAATCACCTAATTAAGTATTTTTTATTAAAGCAATTTCATGTTGAATCAATATTTGTAGTTATATATTCTTAAACATGAATGCATTCGTAAAATTTCAAGAGGAAATGTTATTTTTAAATGTACAGTTTACCATAGTACCCATCCTTATTAAATACAAAACTATTTAATTTTATAAATGTTTCAACGTTTTCTTTTTGAAATCGAATGGGCACTAGTTAAGGTACATAGGTAATAGTTAAAACAAGTAAAAAATAAAAAATCAATTGGAAATTCTACTCCTATTATCTTATCATTTGTTCAATTATGTTTAATTAGTAGAAATAGTTCTGCCTAATTTTTTATTTATAAATTATGTTTTTTTTAACCATCGATCAATAGTTATCACCATAAATATAGCCAAAGTATGTTTGAAACGAAATATTTAACCGTTAATGCACATACTATATGCAGAAATAACTGTTATAGTAAATATATATTAAACAAAGAAAATTTAAGCACAGCGTTGTAGATTGCAAATGATTTGTTGTTACAAAAAATGCTTATTTTTAGTTTTCTTTGAACAAATTATGTGTGGTTATATTGTGGTTACTTCCTTAACAAAGTTACATTTTACGTAATGTTCTATATTTCAAAATATTATTTTTTATGTTATTTGGTTATCAGACTTAACGTTATAAAGCGTATAGAGTCAATGCTGAAAACATCAAAGACACCTCTCAGTAAACAATACAAAGCAAACCAGCTGAGTGAATACCAGGCTCACAGCAGGGCGCAGTCGATAGTGAACTGCAGTGGACTTCCATTAGTTAGCGAGAGGAAGCTCTGCGGTTATTCTCCTATTGATGAAGTAATAAGCAGAATGGTGTTTGGTAAATGGCTTCGAGCTGTATATCCTAATGATCGTTTCTATTAATGCGGTACAGAAGCCCTCTTCACCTGCTGTGTTCTGTGTCCTATAATCGGTCAAATGCGGAGTCGGAGCGATTTAATTGAGCCGCATAAACGGAGTATGTGATGTGACATTTGCAAGGTAACATCTATGTTGCAAGATCAAAAGTTATATTAAATATGGACACATTGACGTTTTCAGACTGGTTTTGCAAACACAACAAAGATCAGCTTAACTTTTAAATATTTTATATAGTATTTCAGAATAGATTAAAGTTATTAATTATTATATAACAATATGGTTAAGACAGCTTACTTTTCAAACCCTGAAACTCTACAAATGAGGGTAATACTTGCAAACACGGCTTTTTTCAAAATGGTTTGTCTATGGTCAAGTATTTTTAGTCTTACATTACTTTGGAATGATAATTTGGATGTTTTTCAAGCCATGTTTGAGACTGATTTCTAAAAATACTTTCAAATTTTATTTTTATCTACTAAATTACATTCATGGTTCACGTTTCAACAACTTTGGAATAAGCCGGTTTTGCAAGTAATACCCTCAAATATACTATTAATTACCTGTGGAAAGGCGAAAGGATAAAACGAACTCATAAAATTGTTAACATAAGGCAACAAAAGTTTTTTTTGCTGATTTTGGGCCAAATTCAAATCCAACCTCGATGTGCATAAAGATTAATAAATTGGTGTATTATTAACTATAAATGGAAACTTTCATAGATGTAAGTAAAAATAATAAATATATTCAGTAAATTTCTGGATCTGCACTCCAATTCATTAATAATAGTGTTTTTTCGTATTTCCTGAGAAACAAACGAAAAATTTATTGTGAAAACTGTTACAATAGAAAATTTAAATTAACTTTGATTATTCCACGTATTGTGTTACTAACTGTGACACGTGTTTCGCCTCTTTCAAAGGCATCTTCAGAGGCATCAGAAAGAGGCGAAACACGTGTCACAGTTAGTAACACAATACGTGGAATAATCAAAGTTAATTTAAATTTTCTATTAAAATGAACTTCCACAAAGTTACCGCCGAAACCATCGAAAACTGTTACATATTACCAGACATTATTTTCTTATGAAACTTTTTTTCAAGCAGACATTAGAAGTGAAAAAGTTAATAATTGAATCTAAAATCATCTCTGTGTGTAATATTTACGTCAAAAACGGTAATTTCATAATTTATATTCGACTTGTACTGTATACATTAAGTTATGTTATATGGCAAAATTAAGCTTACCATCATGAATCACAAGTGTCCGATGCAAAAGTGAAATTCCAAACATTTGTTTATGATCGACCCTTGCAGACATAGCTACTGCCACCAGACACATAAATAATTACCCACACTCGCAAATCTTTCATGCTTTCTTCCCCTCCCTCAGTCCTGATGCAGGATCTATCTCCTCCCATTCCGTGTTCCAGTATCGGAGGCCTGATGAGTTCAGGAGGATCACTCCGGGACACTTATGTTACATATTTAGAAATCGAAATGCACTATGAATGGAATACTTCATCTCACTTGACTTACATTTTATTACGTAACTTTAATTTCAGATTCCATCGTGTAACTTAAGACACAGTTTACAATTTGACTATTTAGCTGATTGTTCCAATAACATATTTGTGTAACGACAATGAATTCACGATCATTTAAACATTTGTTAAATCTTGAACTACGGTGTCCGTTATCAAATTTATCAAAACTTCAATAATAACTCATAAACCAAATAACAATTTGTATTTACTTTAATTTGAATAAAATGATAAACAACTCATTTTATTAAATACTACAGTTTTTGTTCAGCTTTTGTTCATTTTTACAATGGGTAAATAAGGAAAAGAGTCACTACAAACACCTGATGGATTGAACTCTAAGTGGTAATCTGTAAAAGCAATTATCAATAATTTGCGATAATCGTTTTCATTTTCATAAGTGATCCAATACACAGGTTGCAAACGTCGAGGTTGATTGACTTCGCCATGGCAGTTTCAAAACATAGTCGGATTGACTGTCATAATTGTTACAATTGTTATGGATCATTAAATCTCATTTATCTGCGCAATATTCATAAGAATTCTGAAATAAAAACAATTATTTGTCATTCAAATTGTAAAATATGTTTGTAAAAAATCTCCATGTCTGCTATTTTTTCTATTAAAGCTGTGTATGACGCTTTAATCGAGATTTTTTGAAACAGTGTGTATTCAAACGTTTCCATTACATTTAATACTCATAATATTAATGAAAAAAAACATATACTCATTTGCAATCCGTATCAGCGGAAGCAAGTCAAAATAGCCACAAAACGGAAAATTAAACAACCCCGTGTAAGCGAAGCGGAAAATTGGATTTTTTCATTTGCTCTTGTTTAATTGAAAAATAACTTTACGTATGTAATGATAAACGCGCATCAGAATTTCATTTACTTCATTGGTTGGTCCACGATAAAATAACCGTGTTTTCTGTTATCAAACAAGGCTTGTTTTGAATCAGTAACCTCGCATTAGATTGGAAAATACCGATTTCATTAAAATAAATGGAATATTTATTTGCTTTGATTTTAATTGCCTTCCAAATAGCCGTTGTAAATCGTTATAGCATTATTTATACAGAGTGTACAACGTTGGTATACATTTTAAAAGTATTAAGAAAATATCTTTATTTACAAATTGGTTTAATTGCAGCATTCGAAGTGACGCAAAGCCAATAATAATTTCAGTTAACTGTCATCAAAATTAAAATATCCTTAAAAAGATACTTGAACAGAAACCTATCAAAACAAACGTGTGAAAAATATATTCACTATAAGACACATCATTTTTTGGGTGTCTTTTTTTTAGTAAAACTAACAATTTTGGAGAAAAAGTCAAAACATATTCTGCAAATTTGCTAACATTGTTAGATTTGGCATTTTATAAGATTGGCAGTCATAAAATTTAAAAAAAAAATGAAAATCCTTGAAGTTACAAATCATCATCGTACTGGCAAACGTTAGTAAATAACAAATAACTTAGTAAACAGCCATTTAGAATTAAACTCTACAACAAGGTATAGATTAAAGCCGATCTGATAGAACTATAGCTAAGAATTAAACGGCAGGGACCATTAAAATCTGTACTTCACTTATTTACACAATCACTTATTTTATTCTTAGTACTTTTTTTTAACTTAACAACCTCTATGGTTACAGAATATTAAACAGTTTATTTAAAAAAATACCATTTCAATATTTTAATTCCTTAAAATAAAACAGTATAACACAAACATAACATAAACAATAAATATCTAGGTATTTTTTTTACAATATAAGAAGAAATTTTATTAAGCCATTCAAGCAAGATCAATTCGTAAAAAAAACATTACCAATCTTTTTTTTATATTCCCTAGAGTACTCAAAGTTGTACCCACCACCACCCGCTACGGCTTCACACTCTTCTTATATGGTGTATTCCGTAGCGTAACAACGTTAGTCGTGTTCAAAATTTTGCCAGAAATGTCCCGAGAAGAAATTCTTCAAGACTTGGTTGCATGCACTACAGTGTGCAGAAATTAAAAGTTAATTAATAATTAAGTGCAGTTGAAAATATGAGATTTTATATATTTAACTAAACTTTTTTCCAAATGACGCGGAGAATTCTTTAAATGCCCTATAATTTGCCTTCGATGCAACCAAGTCGGCGTGACCGACGGGGCCGACAGATCCGACAAATAGTCGTATTGTCTTGAGCAATTTTTCCCGTTCGTTATTTAAGTCTGGACATTCCCAAAGGATGTGATCAGCATCCTGAATCATATATCCGCATTTACATTCAGGGCTATTTACTAACCGGCCAAGCTGGAAGACCTTGGCAGCGAAGTAACCGTGGCCAGTTATGAATTGGCTGGTCCAGAAATTAGGAGTCAGGACTTTGGTTATCTCCATTCGCCATTTAACATTCGGAAAGAATTTAAAAGTTTGCCTCCCCTTAGAAGATTTTTCCCATCGAGCCTGCCAAACTTTCATTGCAGCTTCTACCGCCACACAGCGCGCTGCAATTCTATGAGCCTTAGAATTGTAAGGGTCTGGTTGAGGAGGAGGCAGTAACTGAATTTCTCCCACCTGGGACTCAACTCATTTGTACAGCATAACTGTCGCGCCTCTAACTTGAATGTGCAGATCCAGCGGAAGTATACCAGCCAAGACCGGCAATGCATCCGTAGACGAGGATCTGTATGCTTTGGTTAGGGCTATCATCGCACTGCGTTGTCCACTTAGAAGGATTTTCTGTATCGTTTTCTGTATCATGACCAATTGTTCAAAAGTCAAAATGACATTTGAAACGTTGATTTGATTCCAAGACAATCGTATCGTTAACCTCATCTTCAACCGCTAGGCTACACCAAATGTCAAAGCTTTCATCTCAGACGTTCAGTGTCGGCAACTTACCTTTAAATCAAGAATGTTATTTATCGGAAAATTATAAATCTAAGAATTTTGTGATACATATTTGAATTTACTGGTAGTAAAATAGTAAAGATGTCGACAAATAAAAGATAGTTAATGTCATCGATGCAATGTTCAATTTTCATCCAGTGCTGGAATAAACATTTCATTGGTATAATATGATGACGTTTTAAAGTTTCTGTGTCTTCGAAACAATATGGTTTCAATAGCCAATATCCGCTTCGCTTTCACATAAAATCCCATCTTGCCGTCGGAAGAGAAGTCTCAATCTACAATTTTCCGGAACATTTTCAGTATAGAAATAAACAAGGAGATATTTGCGGCTTACAAGACTCTCACGCCATCGTGTTTTATTTTCAGTCTGAGAGAGATTTGTAGTTTCTTCATTGTAGCTTTTACAATATACGTAGTCCGTCTACACTGTTGTAACAATTTTCAAGCGATTTATAACTGCCAAGAAAAATATTAAAGCCTCATATTGGATGAAAGGCTTTCTTGTTACTTTATTAATTGCAGTGGAACTAAAAACAATGCTTTGTGTAAAGCAAAACGTTATTAGTTTTACAACACAATGAAAGCGTTATTAATTGTAACTTTGTCAATATTTACTGATTCCGTAGCAGAGTGTTCATCGTCTTAGATTAATTGAATTTTTAACGGTAAATTTGTTTGTTTTCTTAGAGCGATGTCTCATTCTTGCTCTGGTCTGATCTTCGTGGTTGATTGGTAACAATCTAGGTCATTGGTGTCCAAAGTGGGCCTATTGGCACCTCTAATGGTACTGGAGGAAACTAGGAAGGCATGCTTGCCCGGGGAAGGTAGAGTGGGGGCAATGGGCTCACAAAACATCATTTTCTTATCAACTAGTCCAGTGTCGCCACTACATGATAAGCTGGCTAAAAATGATCTAATGATATGATCACATATAAGTTAAACTAAAATTATTGAAAAATCAATTGCAGCACAGCGATCATCAGAAGTATTTTATTAAAAGATTAGTTCTTCCCCGCATCTATAGATGTTTCCGAAAAATCTTCAATCACGATAATCTCTTTGCGGTGCGGACTAAAGAGTTTTTAATACATTTTATACTGTGACGATTTCGAAATTATAGTAGAATTATATTTACGAAAAAAAAAAAAGTATGAAACATAAAATAATAATTTCATAATTAAGAAATCAGCGCTAGCTTGACAAAGCGATTATGACAAAACATATTTAAGGATAATTAATCAGGTACAAGCAGTTGGTTCGAAATAAATGTATTCTCGTTTTGCGGGTTAGTTAAATTTGATGGATTTGCAAGCAAAAATCTTTTACATTACAAAAATTATTGATCAATCGAATTGACATTACAAAAAAATACCAGGCATAAATTTAAAGCACGGAGAAAAATAAGATAAGAGTTACACATGCAACACATTAGCCTTGCCAAGGGTACGTATTTTCCACTGGCCATTAAAATTTGTCATGTCACTTTGAATGCAAGCGAACTGATTTTAGCCAATCAAATTCTCTGGTTTCAAACTAGCGTTCATGACCGTGTTGTTTGAGCATTACTCGATCAAGTTTACTTAAATATTAATTATACAAATAGTTAATTAAATTTAGTTATTTATTTTACTCCTAGTTGTTCTCGTAAAAGGGCACTTCGGGAACCTTGCAAAAAAAGGGTGTAACACTATATTTATTGCGAAAAATTTTACACCATTGTAAAGTACAAATCATAAAACCCTTTAAAAAATTATAACTTTTCTATGCATTAATGCATTTCGTATTTTTTTATTTCTTATAATAGAATTACAGTCTTTTTTTTCAGACTATACAGGATTAAGAAGTATTATTTCATTTACTTTTACAAATTTTGTTAATCAACCCTACTTGCAACTGGTGGTGCATAATGTGACTAACGCAAAGAAATAAAAATCTACGTAATAAGTATGATGCCATAAAATCGATTGATTACGTAACAAAATTATTTGAACTCATTGTATCATCAGTTTTCGGAGTGAAATCTAGTGTACTTATCGGTCGCGTGGCTCGCATAAGACTAACGACTATCATTTCCTATTCGAAGCAAGCCGGTAACCCAATGCTCTCACTTTGCGCTACTGCAATAACTCACCCTTGACTCTGCTGTGGGAAAATCAATGAAGTTGAATGAGAGAAAAGGAAACGCTTCCCATTCAAATGAAACTTTCAATTAGCCGCGGCTAGAATTTATTTTAGCAAAAGACCATTAAGAATTGTTCATAAAAGTTCTAACTGCATTAAAAAAAAGCTCTTAAAGATAAAATAAAAGTACACATAACGATGTTCGTTTTGGTTGTGGTATTCACGAGCTCTTATTCAAATACGAAAAGTTTCGTAAATTGATTTGAGTTTGAAGGCATAGATATCCATTATGATGTCTTAATTCCTTCCCACTCATCTAATTGTAGCGCAAAGGAAAAAAGAATTCATTCGCTAACCATTCGTTGTCTACCGCCTTATATCTCAACGTAGTGAAAAGCAGTGCTTGTAGAATAACTTTTATTGAGATTAGCGGCGTATGATGTCTATATGTTCCACTTAGAGAAATAAAATATATGTACACAAATTCGAATTAGTTTTATTCTGTACACTTCCATAAAGTTTGTCGATAACGACCCGGGTTTCGCCTTTCGGCATCTTCTGGTTTTAAAAATCTAGTGCACGAATGCACTCGAACTGACTCGGACTGAGAATAAAAATAATTTAACATTTGAGCACCTTCAGTTGAAATTATAAATTATATGTATACAACTTTAACGAAATAAATTTTAATTTACAGTTGGCATTGTATAATTAATTGTAGAATCTATATCTTCATGTCAACTGAAATTATCATTTCTTTTAAAAAAAACTGCAATTTATCAAATCTCTAAAAAACTTTTTAGAAGTGGTTTTTTAAACATAATTTTTCTGTGGAAAGGAAAAAGGACGTAACCTACACATAACAAATTGTACAGGAGACACAAAAAAGTTTTTCAATGATTTTCAGCCAAAGGCAAATTACGAAATATTCACAATCTTCAAGTGTGTGAAAACTGATAAAGTGGTTTTTAATTGACTGTATCTGATATTTATTCAATATATGTACATATTTTAAAAAAAATCATTTAAGTATTTTTTCCTGATCGCGATTTCCACAGGCAATTCTTTTTTCAAACATAAAAACTAAACTTAGATACTAATTTGGGATTTTCGGTTTACATCTTTTTGATAGGTCGTGTATCAAGTTGTACACATTGTGACTATCGGAAAAAAGCTCTTTCGAAAAAACTGTGCATAACTTCCTTTTTTTTCCTCTGTTGATATTTACTATTCACTTTTTGAAATGCATTAAAAAAATGAATAAAAACTTATCCATAAAAAATGACAGTCTACTGTAAAATTCACTTATACATACATATGATTATAGTACTCACCTGAAAATACTTCATTATATTGTAAGATTGATTACAATTGATTGTTTTTAATCTCATGGCAATCTTTATCGTCTTTAATATCAACCGCTAGATACAGGAGTCTCAAGATATTTGGTCCGGTGCCTTTAATCATCTAATCGACTGTTTTTATGCTTGTCTGTTTGTGTTATACAAGGAAACACCTCTATATTCAATCCATTGCTACTTTTTTTCGGATTGAAACAAACGCAATTGAAAACACAAGACACAAAATTATTTTCTAAATAAAAACTATGCAATTATATTAAATTCAAATTATATTATACAATGATTTATGTTACTAAAATTATTAATTATTAAAACAATCTCTACAAAACACCAACTAATACATTAATAAGTCTTGCGGTAAAATTAATTGTTCAGAAATTTCATATAGTCATATTAAATTTATTTTCGATTTCCGCTTCAGCGCTACTACAAAGCTGCGCTGCCATTCCGATTTAAATTTTCATTGATTGCTTTTAGACTGCGATTAATGAATTACTAATGATAGCTTTCCTTTCATTCTCCGAACACCTTCGCATTTTTTTACCTCAATGACGATTATTATTTTTTTGAAAAGGATTCATTTCATCATTTTAATAATAATGTTTTGACGAGTTTTTTTTACAGGATTGTTACTTTTTCTTTTATTAAAATTTTGATACTCAATTTAGTGTCAACAAGAAGAAGTTTTTTAGCTCATGAATAAGTAACATTAAATGCTTAAAAATATTCGATATGGAAAGAAAAAATGGTTGCGAGTAAATAGTTTAAGACTTGATTTTCAAATATCGACAAAGGGAATACAGTACAAGTAAAACACTATGACTTTGAAAAATCATATCTCACATCACGTTGAGCTGTTTAATTTGTATCGTAATAATACACAAAGGAAGTTCTTTTGTAAAATCCATTATGTAAAATAACATTTAATTATAACTACCACTAAAAAATGTTAAAACTTAATCGACGTTGAATACGTCTGTGCTTAGTAGCAATGCATTCTCAAGCAAGTGAATGTTTCACAATAAACGTAGACAAAATAACGTAAATATTTCATACTTCTAAATGTTTCGAATAACCTTAGTTGTGACAGAGTAAAATTACATTTTTAATCAATTCCCGTTTTTATTCCACGCCGTAGAGAATTGTCAAAGAGGACCTAAAAGTGTGTACTTTTGTTTTAGTAACATATTGTGTTTTAATTATTTTCTGTGTGTATCTAGTTCTTCGTGCGCAAAACTATTTATAACAAGACCAAGCGATTATACTGTGTTGAGTTATTATAAAGTCATACACAAAGCTTAGATTTATTCTCTCATCCTTTTATCAAACATATTTCAAACACATCGAAAATCCACATAAACGTAAGCTAAATTATAAGGGTCGGCTCTAACACGTGAAGCAAAGACCTAAGTAATTAAGTTTATTTTACCCTTTCTACTGCGGAATTAGACAAAAGGTGAAGCGCGTACTCAAACTCTTTCGCATGAGACCTGGTGGACACAGTAGCGCACAATTTTTATAAATCACCTAAGAAAGATGCATGCCCATATATGTTTTATGATCATGACCTAACAGCAGTCATTTTTTTTATCCGCCTTACGTGTAACATCCCTCATTTTATTCAATGTTTTACCCACTTTCTAAAATGACTTGAAATCCGTGCATAAGCACTATTTGTGTATTATATTTGTATTTGAAATATCCTAGAAGCCTTTTAGATGTTTGCGCTATAATAAAACATGTACGGAAAGTTGTATCATATTTGCATAAAGGAAAAGTTTTTTGAAATTGAAATTCATGCACTCTCCATATGACGTCGTGATTTTTTTGTGATTTATAATTGACGACGCCAATAAGTCGCACAACTGAATAGTTGTGCGGTTCGGTTCTGACTCAATCTTTTTTTCAAAATATTTTTGAAAAATTTCCACCTTTAAAAATATTATATAACAAGCAGTTTACTTAAATAATACAAAATAGCTCGTTTTGATCAAATAATGTTGACGGTAAAAAAGTTTAAGTGATCGTTTCAATTTTACAAAGTCGAGCGACATGTGCTTAAATTATTAGACAATATCAAATTTCATCTTCCAATGACAGCAGTAGTTGAACAAGAACGAGTTAGTTATGCAATAAGAATATGAATCAGAATATAATGTACTTCATAAGTAAATGTTATTTTGAGATGATATATTCTTAATTAAAACTTTTATTCGAACCTTTGTTTCTATGTGAGGACCACTTTCTAAATTACTTTTTAGACGATTACTTCATATCCACCTGTAATAGCAACATTTTATAGATTTAGTAAATAATTATGTACATATTACACTTTCACTACACTTGAGTACCGTAAGAGGCGGTACCCGGGTCATCAGCTTAAATTTTAAACATGCGTATTTTTACAAGTTGAGGAAACTCATAGATATTATGTAGATAATTTTACAATGAACATAACTGATTTTAGCTTGAAGACAACGAGTTTTGTAAACAAATAAAGATAAATTTTCTCATGAATTAATAGAATAAAAAGATTTTTTTCTTTCTTTCAAACGAGGTCAAATTTTAGAAGAATCTCAATAATTGACACGCACGTTAAAAATCCTAAATTTGGAATGCGTTTCCATCTAGAAATAAATAATAGGTGATTTTTTTCCTTCACACGGATATTTAAAAATCTCCACCGTAAGACACTGGCACTACAGGAAATAGAGGCAAACCTGAATCCGCCGAAATGAACCCTTTTAAACAATGGCTAATCTAGGAAGGCTTACGGAGGCTTTGTAAAGGTATTCCCGCCCTTATATAAGGGTTTTTGAAAGATAACCTAGTGGATATGAATTGAAAGACGATCATTCTATTGCTAATTTCAAATAAATATATCTGAATACTGGTTTAAAGAGCAATGTCACCATTCAAATGAAATTTAACAATAGCAGATTTTGACCAAAACAAAATTCAAATATTAATCATATTTTGACAAACTCTGTTGTTAAATATTTTTTGATATGATTGATTGGTTTTTAACTAACTAAACGTAGTTTTAAAAATATGGATACTTAAAACATAATATGAACAATGCATATAGGAATTCAAACCGTCGATTGGGAAGCGGACAAACATCAAAATTGCAAATCAATGTACGATACTTTTAATAAAAATCTATTTTTTAGTACTAGAATAAAAACAAAAAGAAAAGATAATATTTTATGTGAAATTTGTCAGAAGATGCTTCTCAGAGAAAAATAACGTGCTAATAACTTTTCTATGTAAAAACAGTTTGCTAAATATATATTTTTTTATATTATAAAGTGAGCGAAGCGGAATACAAACCAAAACGTAATGTGGCGAATTCCTTACACAATATGTTTAAGTTGAATTTTTATTGTAAACAGAGCGAGTGCCCCAAAAAGCGCAAGAATATTTTTTACAGAAAGCTAAAAGGCAAGACGTTTAATTTATATTTGAATGTTTCATTGTCTGCAACAGACAATAAAAACTGCAAGCTTGTATAAATTTTTCTCGTTTTCTTGCATTCAATTCGTATTTTCTCGTTGAAGTTTTGCAACCCTCGCCATGCAAGAAGGTCTGCCACCCGCTGTTAGGGTAATACGTTTCAATTTCTTTAAATTCTTTTTTATCGGCTGACTACCTTTTTGGTGTATGCAAGGTAAAAGATAACGTAGAGGAGCTTTCTTTTATCGTTCGCCTTTTTTACTTACACATATACTCATAGATATTTCAATGCATTATTACTATTGTAAATCTTTTTTTGAATGTAATGACATGAATGAGTATAAACGTTTTATAATGAATTAAAAATTGTATTTATTATTTAGTGATCTTTTTATATATCATAAATTTATACGAATCCTGTCATAATTTTCGACTTATAATTGATATAATTTTAGATTGTGCAAAACTACAAAAACCTTTTTAAATGCAAAATAATGTAAAAAAAATTGATACTCTAAAGTCGGGCTAGTGAAAAGTTTGTAAAAAAAATATGTCCAATGTTCATTATATTGTTCAGTTAAAAATACATTAACGACGATATTTTCTACCCGTGTTGAGCACACCAGCCAAATAGAGTATTGATTAAACTAAATTTACAAAACGTATCTTAAAAAATCATTGGATTAAAATTAGGGTATCCAATCCCGGAGCCTTTTTTCAATCCCGGGATTTCGGGATTGATTAATTTTCAATCCCGGGAATGGGATTTACCCACCGAGGAATTTTAAATCTTTAATTCGCTATACTTTTTCCCCAGATTATCTCCAAACCTCGTTTTTTTTAGGTCACCGAGGAATCAGAAAATCTCGATTTGCCAATTTCGTGTCAATTTTCGGGATTTGTTCAAAATTTCTCATTTCCGAAATCCCGAGATCTCAGCCGTATCAATCCCAGGATTTCGGGATCAGAAAATTGAACGGGATCCCGAATCCCGGGATTGGATGCTCTAATTAAAATCAATGTTAAAACAAAGTATAAAAAATATCTTTTTAAAATACAATGTATGTACTTGGATCACATTGCATTGTTTGAAATAATGTTTCCAAAGTAGAAATCCACATATAAGTGTGCAAACGAAAAACACTGATCAACCGGATTCATAAAATTATAAAAAATATCCTAATATTTATTTATAGCCCCATCAAACTGTATTCATTCGAAAGATGCATAAAAACACTAAACTATATTATGTGGTTACCCCGACGGCTACGATTTTATCCATTATTTTTTTTAATTCTTCTCATTAAAACATAAACTTAAAAAATAGTAAAACGTTGTGCAAATATTTGTAAATTTTTCGTACACTGCATTTCGCAACAACAGTGTTCCTTTTTATTTGAATTTCTGTACGCGCAATTTTACACTCAGATTGACAGGGATTCGCTGGATTTCATTATTGCGATTCTTCCAGCGGGTTTCGCCTGTAAGATCAGCCAGTTATTTCGTTGTTTACTTCTGTTTTTTGTTCTCAAGGGATCTTTGTCTTAGCTTAAAGCTTTTCTATGAACTGCGATTGCCTTTAACAACATGAATTGCAACCATTTCATACAGCGGCAAAGCGGTAACGCGAACATTTTTGATTAAATGAATCAAACTGAATGCTGTTATAGGGAGCATTAACCTATTTAACATATGTAGAAAAGATGTGAATTTACTAAAAGGAACTCTTTAAGCAATACTATAGATTTCATACAAAAATAATAAATGAATTACAACAGGTAAAAAAATCACAGTTTCGTATGTATAAGTATACAACTTCTATTATACCGCATTTTACAAATATAATGATATTTATTGTACCCAAACATATAAATAAATGTTTTAAATGCAATTTTTGTCAAGGTATAAGGTACAAGATGTCGAAATAGTATTTAAAGAGCATTTTGCAAGAAGTGAAAATCATAGAAAAAAATTTACTATAGGAATACATCAGTTTTTGCTGTGAATATCTGAGTTTTACAAAACACATAGATCATGTTTTTAAGTGTTATCTGATTATGACACAATGGTTAACGACGCAAGCATCCATGACAAACTTCACGGGATCGAGTCTTAGGACGAAAAGCATTTTTACAATCAATTTATCGATTACTGTTCGAAGGGGTGGCTGTTTTTTTTTAATCTAAAAATTCCTACCCATGATTCCAATCCTAAAATGACAGAATGTGGCGAAAGTGATTAGCCAACCATAATTCCTGTACTAGTTGTATCCTTTATATCCCTACTCTCTCCCAGAAAAAGAGAGGTTGAGAAAATGAATGAAGAACACGTTCTTGTAGAAAACTTTCTGTTGAGATACTTTCATTTGAAAGCGGACATTGAAATAAAATAATGCTACTGTTATTGAACGATCAAAATCACTTAATAAAATAATAACGTTTAGGGGAACTGATTTAATTCGATTGAAATTTTTTAAATATATGAAAAAAGTTTAGATACAAAAAAAACAAGCATTGCATATAAATTCTATAAATGGTGACCATGCCATGTATGTTGTTTGAATTTTCGATAAAATACAGCACTTAGTTTACTTAGTTTTAAATTAACGCAGTTTTCACTTTGGAGATGAAAAAAAATATTTAAGTGCATAATAATCGTGCGGTATATGCCTATGCTGAAAAAAATATTTCCCTGTTCACACCACAATAAAAACATAATTCAATTTTCTTTCAAAACAACCAGGCTTCAAAAGAAGTGCGTTATCATTAAATTACTTAATAATATTCAAAGTTGAAAAAAGTTTGTTTCGAGATTACAACAAATGTGTAGACTACCAGAGATATTCTAAAAGTTTTTAATATTGTTTTTTGTTTACCACTTTTTTTAACGTTGTTGTCTGAAAACTTCGTAAGCTGGCTCTAAGATAAGGTGCAAACTGTATCAGCTTCTCTTCTGAGGATGTTTTCATCCCCTCACTGACGGAGACTTCTAGGGCAGGGGTTTTTATATCTGAAATTTAAACAAACATACGATTATAGTGTATTCTTTGTGAATGGACCACTCAGCGTTGCTTAAAACATTTATCTTACATGGTATAATTCTTGTTCATAGGCTTGAAAAATCCGAATTACTTAAATTTCGTTGATTACTATCCAACAAACTAGAATACAGTTTTAAAACTTAAATAGAAGCATAGTTTTTTTTTCGATTGAATGGCTTATAAATTCTGTCAATATTATTACATATTTTAAAAATATCAATTCACCACGAACAATTTTATCAACATTCGTTCTTTTTTATATACCTACTTTCAAAATGCAATTTTGACTTATTTTCATAACTTTTATTCCAACGTTGAAAAAACACCACGATTATCGGAGGACCCCGATTTCAGTATTTCAATTCTATGTTCCAACCTTCGCTAATATAAAATAACAGTTTATTCTTATTCGTGAAACGCTGTATTATCGATCATTAAGAAAGTCTTATTTGCGATAAAATATATTGTTAAATAAATAATGTAAATGTGACGATTTGGTAATTAGTGTGTCAGAGCGGTATTTAGAGCAGTCATCTTGTAAATTAATATGAAATGAATTTAACGTATTCAGCCATGTGGCAATTTTCATGTATCGCACTTATTTAATGATCGAGACTGACTTTCTATATCATAATATCAGGAATATTCGATTCAATCACGATACGTATCTGCAAATAGATAAATATTGTCACTGTCTTTGAATTGTATGATGATGTAAGTTTGCAATCTACGCCTTGTTTACCTCTGGTAGAGCCCCTCATATCTGGATAAAAGAATCTCGCCTTTGGGAGAAAACTTAACTGGAAAGGGACGGCAGGTTTCCCGGGGGGAGAAACCTACTCGGAAAATCCGAAATGAAAATGCATTTGGGTATGTTTTACAGAATCAGGGATGCTTTCAAATTAAACGTCCATGGCATTTACGCTTGAATTGTTTAGTGTTGTAACTAAATTTATTTGAAAAAAATGTATTTTTTGATTAAAGTTACAAAGCAGACACTGACTTTAATAACATAAAGTTTTAGTAAATAGTTCGTTTTTCTATTAGTCTCGATTTGATGGTTTGCTATTTTATTAATTAATAAAATAATTAAATACAATAGAGACTTTTATTCGCCTACATTGAAATTAGAATATTTCTTAACAAGATGATGCCATTTTACTTTGTTTCATACGTTTGTAATGATCTTTAATCATTTTTGTGCATTTGACACTGTCAAATTCTCTGAAATTGAAAGTTAAGTGATAAACTTGCATTGATCTTTTGTTGTTCATTTAATTTAAAAACATGCTGTTGTAATCTACAACGAAAACAAAAACGCATAGATGGTACGGTCAATTTAAACATCTCGAACCTTTCGTTAAGAAATATTTTCAACTTTTTTCTTTCAAAGTGAACTGATTACTATGATGGATCTATAAGTTTTGCCATGTTGGACCCTGAACTAGACCCTCCCTTGATTTTGTCATTTCCTCAAGCGGGGAGTAGCGCTATTTCCTCAAACTCGCTGCAGGAGTTTATGAAGGCTTACGTCGGATTATTATCATTGTTTTTGTAGTGGCGAGAGTTAAGTGTGCTGACTTTTGGGGTCTTCTGAAGGAGTATGAGATGCTTTACGATCGATAGTCTGACGCAGGAGGGCTGGGGATGAAACTAGACTGATCTCATAAGATGACACAAATTATGAGGGGTTCGAAGGTATCCGGATGCAATTTTACTGCAATTGCAGTACTTTCCATATTGCAACCAGCTTTCAACTTCAATTGCATGCCCAATAAAATGCCACGCTCTCTATGGGATTATTGAAGCTTGATATCATGTTGAAAAAATCTATTTAACAAAATATTTTTTTCTTTGATGACTTTTATGTAGTTTTGTAGATATATTTTAAATTTTTATTTGAATATTGATATTTTTTTTTTCATATTTCAAAGTGAAGACTACTTTCATATATATTTATTTCAATATTTACAACAATTTTAAATCGTTTTTTCTTCAGCCTAAAATAACACAGAAATATGCTTTTTTTATTCCAATGATGTCAAATGTATTTTTTTTTTGGGAAAACATTAAACATATCTGTTAATATATATATAAAAAAAAACTATGTTTTTTATCACCGTATACGTCCGAATTTAACACGGCATTAAAGGTGAGTGCAACAGTAAACGGCAGTGGTTTCCAACCTTTATGTTACTACGCCTCCCTTTGAAGAAAAAAAATATCTTCGCACCTCTCCATCCTTTATTCCATATTGTAGACACGTTTTAAAGGGTAAATAAATATTTTGGACTGTTCGCGCCTCTCTATGCAATAGTCCACGCCACCCAGGTTCGTAATCTCTGGTTTACGGTAACATATATAATTAAGAAAAACTGTAAAGTGACTTATTTACAAACATCCGTGTAATTGATCAAATATATAACACGAATGTTTTTATATTTTTGAAACATAAAAAAAGCATTGAAATTTTACATTTAAATACACTACAATCAATGAAAAGAACTAACAATAATTCTAAACACTCATTGTAATATATGTAATTGTTAAACTTATACTAAAACTGGTATGAATACGAGTAAAGAGGTGTATTTTAGACGTATACTTATTTTACTATACCCGAGTTAACTTTGCAACTGTTATTTCCGTAATAACACTAAAAGAAGGAGATTCAGATGAACAAACATTGCGTACTTATGAGCATCCTATTGTAGAAAATAGTAAGCTCGCACATAATGTCAGTATAACTACTGCTATCAACTTAAATCGCTGGGTCCTTATAGCAAGAATAAAACAATACTCAAGTGAACCTAAAACTATTCAGTAAAATCTGGAGATGTTTTATAACATCATAAAATTATATTACAACAAGAAAAATATTCATAAACATTCCATGATTTTTTGACTTTTTTATGTGGTGAATATTGGTGTCATTACATGGTATAAGCTAATTAGACTAACAGTGGCTCACGAGATTCGTGAGACGGTCATACATGTTATCTTCTGAAATTATTGTTTTACAGTAATCTTTTAAAAGAAAAAAATAGTTTGATTAATCCATAATTAAATCCAATCTTAACAAGAATTAAAATGCTTCGTATTAAAAGGGTCTGAAAAACTTAAATTTATTTGATATTATTGTACATAAATTTAAAGTGATGTTTTATTTAGAGTAACCCTAAAATATTCTTAATTAAATGCTTGTAATATAATAGTTTTTGCAATTGTAAAATAACAATTTCTAAATATTTTTTTCATAACACGCTCACACTGTCACATGGTTACTGTGTATACTGTATATTATACACTTCACATAAAAACATATTTCGTAAGTTTTTACGTGTTCGTAAAAATTATATTGAAATATGTTTAATTTTTCCTTCAAAAATTTCAATTTAGTGTAAGCCTCGAAAGCAAAGGTAGGTATTTAAAATTATGCGGAAAGTTTAAATTTTAAACTTTTTATCCTAACACCAGTTTGACATAATGCATTTTTATCAAACGAGTTTGTGAATTTGTTCTTTTCTTAGACATATCGGTGAAACTTTGCTAAGCTACAACTTCATATAAAATGAAAAATATGTCGAAAGAGGAGGAGCTAACGAACAGTGGGGAATAAAATTTTGCATATTTTATATTCTCCAGGGATAAGTTCATCTTTTGAAACACAGTATTTTTGTAGTAGGACTAAAAAATCAGATGAATATGAATTAGATACCTGAAATTGCCATCAATAATTATTAAAATAAATGGTTTAATAATAAGGTATTCCTGTAATCCATTTTTTTATCATCTCACTCAATAACCGAGAGTTATTATATCAAGAAAAACGGTATAAATGTCACTATTTTGTGCTTTTTACAGAGTGTAAAATATTAAAAACTAACTCCCAAGACAACTGTCCAGAATTAAGAACATTTTGTTTTTCACAAGAAATAAACATTCGAAAAAAGAACAAAATCAAATATTATAGAAAGATGTAAACTCCTGTAATACATTTTTTTTTATCATCTCACTCAATAACCAAGAGATATTATATCAAGAAAAACGGTATAAATGTCACTATTTTTTGCTTTTTACAGAGTGTAAAATATTAAAAACGAACTCCCAAGACAACTGTCCAAAATTAAGAACATTTTGTTTTTCACAAGAAATAAACATTCGAAAAAAGAACAAAATCAAATATTGCAGAAATATTTAAACTCTTGGTTCTGAATATTCATTTAATTTATGTGATATTGACCCTTCAATCTTTAATAACGTATCAATCATCTTTTCACTTTGCTTTGAATGCCACTTCATACGATTTATTTATGTGGCTACAAAAAGCATGGTGATGTTATACCGATTTCAAAAGAGATCAGACGTCATTCTTATTTGACGACATCTTTCAAAACAATGAAAATCAGGTTCCGTCTGAGTTTGACTCGGTAATCAGGATGTGAGTGTTTTTTTCATTTCTTCTTATTTCACAAGCTATATAAAAAAACATGTGTAAACATTATACGTGCAATATAACTTCAAACGAAAAAATTTCAACCGAAATTGTAAAAGTTTGTTTTGTTAAAATATTTATATTATCCAATATATGAGCTGGATTGACTATGATTGAATTTTTATCGTGTCTAATAAGTTTTTAATCTTAATAATCACTCTTAACATGAAACAGTATAAAAAAAACATTAAAAGATCTTGCTGTACGCCAATTGCAACATTTTCAGAAAAGTAAATTGTAAAGTATTTAAGACTTAAAAATGGACTATATCATTAATGTATGCATTTATAATATTTCAATTTATCTAGGTTTTTTTTATTTATGTTTTATCGAAAAAATATATGCGGAAAGCGAGAACATTCGATGAGAACATGTGTTTTTAATGATTTCTTTTTTTAAATATATATACTTATTATGTGGTGCATATGATCCATCGAAAGTGCATTTTAAGTAAAACAAGGTTTACTGACGTTTTAGTGAAATCATATTCAAGAATATTTTTACCAATAAACTTTATTTTTAAATTATCACCAACAGTCATCGGAGAAACGATATTTTTTTTCAAACTTTTGTTGAAACTAAATCATTCGTAAACTATTCAAGCGTAGGGTTATACTGTTGGGGAAGGTTAGTTAAGACATTGTGTAAATATACCTGTCAATATAGCTTTACTGATCCTGAACAGTGAAATTGTAAAGCAATTGTATAATACATTTTCACTATCTGAGATAACGAAATTATATTAACACTTGTGAAAATGGACATCCACTTAAGATATTCTTTCGCGGAAAGAAATATTCTTTTCATGGTGCATCTAAATAAGATTTTCATTTTATGAAAGCTTTTTAAACTTATCTTTTTAGCATAAAGTAAATGTAGAAGTATGGGGCTGGAGATGGGTGATTTGGTGTGTAGGATAAAAATTATGCATTACAGACAAATACGACTTACGCTACGTCTTACCTGGGTGAAGTCACTGCGAACGCGATTGTAACACGGCTTAAAGCGAATCAAAATATCAAAAAAAACTGATCACGGCGTGCGTTTTGTCACGTGGACAATCTATAGCGGCAGAGACCATTTGATATTTTCGTGCCACACTGAGTCGCTTTTCATTCACTTTGATTTCGTCCACGTAAGACATAAATTTAGAAAACAAATTTTCGAAAGCGTTAAATCGGTGATTTTACACCGCGAACAACACCACTCTATTACGGTTTTATTTTAAATCCATACTCACTCCTAAATTGAAGCACATGGCATCCTATTGGAGGTATCTCAGCACAACTATTTTTTAGAGAGCTCTTTGTTATCCAGTTCCTCAACCTTCCTTTTTCAAAAAGAATAGAATGATAGAGCTAGAAAAAGACTAGAGTGATCAATAATTAATATTCGATTTGTTCCGTTATTTTAGAATATGAAGAGTGAGAGTAAATTTCAAATCGAAAAGAAATCAATAAAAAATATATGATTGTACAGTGGCTCGAAATAACATTATTTACCGCTGCGCCACGGTTCCCACTGTAGTACTAGCACATTATATTTAGCCCATATTTTAAAAAGTTTAAAGAAAATCACATTTCTTATGTGATAAATTAATAAGAACTTTGTTATTTTCTTTTTAATGTCGTCACAGCGTAGCTGAGAGTTAATTAACGAGGCCACTTCGCAAATGGCAAATTGTTCATTCATATTATATATACCATAAATGACGTCTCCGAGACTTCAATACCACTTAGGGATGGCTTTTGTAAATTACAATAACGCCAACATGAAATGTGCCCGGACATTAAAAGCTCCCTGCAGCACAACTTTTGTTGGCTTTAGAAGGAATACTTCTCGCAAGAATTTTCTTTTCATTTGCCTGACGAGCTTTTATACAGCGCATGGAGAGAGAGCTTTCGTCTTGGCTTATTTGGCCAGGTGTATCAGTAACTTGCTCAGTACAAACCTTAACATTTCGCTGTCGGCGGAAGTTTGTGTTGCGAGGAAAGTAAATTTTGGTTATGACAAAGTTTTACCTGTTCCAATAAACTAAAGGAAGTGTAAGTATGAGAAATACACCTAAATTTTCAATTTATCTCATATTGAAATTTTCCACGGAAAATCATTCATATTAAATATAGCCATTAAGTAAAACATAAAAATGAACATTAAAACATAACAACCATATTTATTCTTACTATAATACAATTTTTAAAAGTTTATTTTGACTAACTTTTCTTAAATGATATATATTTATAACTTACAATTAATATCAAACTCATGGAAAAGGAATCGTAATGAAACAATTCCATGGAATTCATGACAATGCTTAAATTAAGAGCTATGTAGAAGAATGATAGACGATGGTTAGTTTTCCTTTTATTTATACCACCTACATTAATCCATGCATGTAAATAGAAGGAAGGCAGCACAGAACAGATTGGCAACGTTTATTTTTTTAATGGAAGTGTTACCGTCTGAGCTATGATGGTTAAAGTCATTTTTATGGCAGTGTCTAAATAAACTTACAGCTTTCAAGGAAAGTATTTCAAATACAAATAATCATATTTATTTGTCAAATCTCACAGGAAAATATTACCAGGTTTTTGATTATTTTTTGATTTTTTTTGGCCAGTCCAACCAAGTCGAATTAGTTAAAAAATCTTACTAGGGAGACGAAACCTTTCTAATAGTGAAATAAAATGTAAACTATCAACCAACCATATAGGTATATGTGTTCAAAGAGTCCTAAAAGTTAAAAAATGAATTAAACATGACATAATAACTACATTGTAACATTACATATATTATACGCATGGAAGTTAGACGACCAATCAAATCAGCGTTACGGAATGAATAAATTTCACACTTCAATATAACATTTTACATCTATCTCCATACCTTGTTTTGGGCTCCTCTGAAAACTGAGTTTAGAAATACAATAATAACGAATGCTCAAATCATTTGGTATTATATCAATAACACCAATGTTTCTATTAATTCAACTAAATAATTTGTCTTATAGGTGTCTAACTAAACTCGCCCTTAACGTAAAAATGTTTTAAAATTGAATAACTCAAAGTTTGTACTTTTCAATACACTTTGTCACTATTAACCCGGGTTTCGCTTTTCGCAATTTAAAGGCATTCAGGTGTGTGGGTGAAATGGAACTGATGCTTCGTAAATAGTTGTATCGTGTATGTAATTTAAGAATAACATTTATTCATATCACATTAGCAATTACAATTTCTGTATGTCTTTGAAATTAAATCTACGTGTGCTTTTACTAAAACTGTACAATCTAGTTAGAGGACTTTAAGCTTCTGCGTATTTTCATTTTCAGTATGGGTATAGACTTAGTTTTAATATCATGTAGGTAAAGTAGCATATTATTAAAAAAGATGTCAGCTAAAAGCTTTGAATGAGGAACACAGTCAAGCAAAACTTTAACAAATAATGATTTAAGCCGGTGATTTTTTTTAAAAAGGGGTCCGGAAATCAATTTTTGTCAATCTTTTTTTTCTAAATAATTTCTTTTCTCAATAAGAAGGATATGGCATCCTAATGGAGTTATCTCAATAGGGTTTTTTTTATGAGAACTGCTTGTTAGTCAGTTGCTCAACCTACTTTTTAAAAGTAGAGTAAGTAAAAAAAGATAGGGTTGGTACAGGACTAGTGGTAAACTTATCGCTCTCGCTTTACCCTGTTAATTTAAGGATTGGAAAATAAGATTAGATATCACAAATAACATCGCCTTAGCGGTATAAAAATCAAAAGTTTTCAATAGAATATAAAAATAAAGTTTTGCAAATATTGATTTGAAACATTCAAAATGTCGAGAAAAAAGGTGCCGGAATGCCGTTCCACCCTGTTACATGGGAAAAAAGAACTGATTTAAACTATTCAGTAAGGAAAAATTCGAATCAGAAATTTTTCGTCAAGTCATTCTTACCTTGAATCTTTCCGCGTCTAATTTTAGCAATTTAATTATTCTATTGATATTATTTTTATCAATATAAACTTAATAAAATTTCAATACTAAACGTCCTCTCGTGGGAATGACATAATAAAAAAAATGTCAAGATAATTATTTTAATGTGTATTTTTAAAACGATAACGTTGCATCAGTATGCAAGACACTTACTCTATGCCTCGGGGAAATTGTCGGCGAGTTTTTATTTGACTGCACAAAAAAAACAAAGTCTCGATCTGCCATCTCCAATCTCCCCAGAGTGTTGACATAAAATTTACGCTGATACTCAAACAAAGGTGTGTTGATTTTTTGTACTTACTACTCAAATCTGTGGGCATTCCCATGAGCTTATCCTTTTCGCCAGCAATGGCTTTAAACTCAATGATGCATTTATTTCTTATATAAACACGAAGCTTTCATTTACTAAGCGTCAGTTCAAGTTCATCCGTGCACTTGAACGCCTGAAGATGCCGAAAGGCGAAACCCGGGTCGTTAGTGACAAAATCTGTGAGAATGTTCATAGTTTGAACGATTCAAATTTAATATTGAAATTCCACCAAGCACCTTCAGTCGAAATCTTAAATAAAATGTGGCATTTAGAAAAACATGTTTTTCACCATCACATGAATTCCAGACAAAACAATTTTACAATAAAATATATATTCTGTGTAAACAAATAACGTACGCCAGATACCAACCCCAGGCCCGCGTAGGCCATGGCGCCCGCCAACTTGATTTTCAAATTCATCGGTGATATTTTTGGAAAAAAGTATAGAGGGAATTGAGGATTTCAAATTCGTCGGTGAGCCAAAAAAAACGAGTTTCGGAGATATTTTGGGGAAAAATTATAGGGAATTGAAGATTTCAAATTCCTCGGTGAGCTAAAAAAAAAAGCGAGTCACGGTGATATTTTGGGCAAATCGGTAAATTCCTGGATTTTGAGATTTTGAAAAAATGTGGTGCTCGCCGCCCTGCCAATATTTTAGATTGTGCTCTAGGGTCCGAAAAGGTTGGTAACCCCTGAAGTACGCGTACCTTATAAGACTTAATATATTGTACTATTTATTATTGTATAATATAGGTACCACTAAGATTAACTTACATATATTTATTAACAGTATAATGATCCAATTAATACAGTAGTAGAGGCTTTAAACATTAATAATAAATTGATTTGTATCTCAGTTTTTGAAGCGCTGAAACGAAAGGAGATTCCTTCATCCCAGTTGTATTTTTCAACTTTCAGCACTAAAGAGTGTCCGTGTCGGTCATACTTGATTTTAGCTGAGTGAAAAGTTTTCCTTTGCACTTTTCTGCAGCCGAAGTTTTAAAAACATATTTGACATTTGGCAAATGTCGCGATCCGATGCAGATTTAACAATTTTCAGATGTGCTTCGAATTTTCAAAGGTTCTTTTGCATCTAAAGTTTACAAAAAGGGATAGGTTTTTTAAACAGTTAACTCTATACTAAAAAAGTTTTATTTATTAATGTTAACTTCGAAAACTATCTCTCAATTAACTAGTAATAATTCGTTTGAAATCAAAGAAGTCGAGACAACAAAAGCAGAGTTATAGTTTATAAAATTAACGCTTCTGAATCGCTTGATGTGCATTTTATGTAGATTATAATTGTTTCAAAGACCACAAAGAGGGTTAAATAAAAATTGAGTCGAACACATGATTAAGTATTTTTAATAATTAATAAACCATACTTTTGCATGTCGTACGATTTAAAACATATATACCTATAAAGCAATTCATTTCTTTTAATCTATTCATGAAGATTTTTTATATTGTAGGTATTCGTTGTTTTATGATATTATTATGATATTTCAGCCCTTTTCATGTATTTTATTTACCGCAAATCATTATATTATCTTATGCTTAACCTTTATCTATCAATACTTAAGGCAAACTCTAAAATAAATAATTACCAATTGGCTACATTTGAAATACATACTATGTATATATTTTTTTATTGATAGCTTATTTTCTGATACATGACATCTCTTCATAAACGAGTATACTTATTTCTTTGTACAAAACACCTCCCATAATAAAGTTAGTTGAAGGGGTAGGTGGACAAGGGTTGAAAGTTGCATGGAACTTTGGTCAATAGATGCACGCTAAAAGTATGTTATCAAAGACTCAAACCTCTTCGTCTTCTTGATTAAATTAGTGATTACTTATTGACAACAGATGTCGTTATAACATAATGTAGTGAACAATTTTACATTTTGTAAAAACTTTAATCAAAAACTAACAGATGGCACTTATTTTAAACGCGATGAAAAGCTTCATATTATCTACCAGAGAATCAAAAGTTTTCTCTACCTGAATATTATAATTTATACTTATACAATGTTTTAATTTCGGTCATGTTATTGATAGCGATGATTATATTGAATCAAATTTATAACTATATTAAGAAGGTCATTAAATGAATCGTTGAAGACTGTGGCCACTCAAAATGTTTTTAAATTTTACAAAATAAGTGATATTACGTTACTTAATTAGTGATATACCTACTAAAAAAATTCGAAGATAACTGATACTTTTGTGGAATACTGATACTACTGTGATGAATCTGTGAACAAAGTGCACTAAATGATTTTATATTCCAAGATTAACAACTATATTATGTTATTATCTATAATTTTTTTCGTATCTCGAATGCATGCACGAGGGCTGGAATACTTTCAACAGTAAATACATTTTCTATCAGAAGATAATGTCGAATTGCAATTTATTCTAGGCCAGCCAAATCAGTCCATTAACTACTTACCAATGGTATCAATGACTGAGGCTGTATAGTCAAACAACTTTGCATTTCAAAGCCTTACTGATATATTTTTTTCTTTAAAAAATCTGTCGAATATGTTTACTGTTTTATGGCGGAAATTGAATTTCTAGCGTGATCGCCTTAAAAAACTATTGGCTTTTTAACTAGACTTTAAACTTTAATATGGTGCATTTCAACCCATGAGAATCATACATCGTAAGAGCAACATATTTTAAATCAAGTATAAAGTATATCAATTACCAATACGGATATGTCAAATATTATAATCATTATCCATCATATTGCTCATGCCATATTTCGAGTTATAATTACATAGTATAACTTCAAAAATGTTTCTTGTCATTTAAATTCTAACCTATATTTCGTAATCCGAACTATGGTTATTTTGTCATCCGATGTTTAAGACATTGACCGAGCTTTTTATTGACGAGTCAATTTACAAACACATTTTTCCGACTATGTATTCTTCCGTCTTATGAAGAAAATCTTCTACCATTGTACACCAATCCAAGATATTCAATGTTGTTTTATTATTGATTGATAATAGACAGTGCTTTTTTTTAAAAAAAAGGTTCTGAAACATACTTTTTATCAACCTTTTCTTTTTACTAAAGTTTTTTTTCTAATCATTGTCGATTTCCAATCTAAAGCATATGGCTTGCTATTGAAGGTATCTCAACAGAAGATTTATTACAAGAACTGCCTGTTAATCAGTGGCGCAACCTTTCTTTTTTTTAAGAGAGTAAGAATAAAAGAATTTGGTTAGGACAGTCCTAATTGTTAACTTATCGTTCTCGCTTTGCCCCGTTAATTTTACGATTGGAAGGGTAATAGGAAATATTTCATATATCGCAAACACCCATCCCTTCGAACATAAATCGATTAAAAAAAAATGCTGTTCGTACTAGGACTCAAACCTGTGAAATCTGTCATCAAGCTTTGTCTTCTCAGTTGAATGATCAACGTATTTTAAAGTAAAATAAAATGTCAATGGTCCTCCAACGAGTTGAATGAATAAAAGTGATAAAACTATTGCGGATATAATCCGAGTGACACAAAAAGCATTAGACACCTCTGGTTCTGGTCACCAAGTAAGCCTATGAACCTGGTATGGTTTTTTATAATGACATTAATTTATGAGCATTACAGTACCCGGTATAAAACATTCAAAAGGGACCTACGATAGAAACAAACATCCAAACTTGGAAATTTAAGTTTTTTAAAGCAAAATATAAATTAAAGTTTGCGAATATTGATTTGAAACATTATTAATGTCAACAGAAGGGAACGCCGTTCCACCGCATTTCATGAAAAAAAAACACTAATCGCAGATGAAATGGTGGTTAATTTCTTAAATAATTGGATTTTTTGTAATTTTGTTTATTTAAAATTCGTTTTCGTAGGTATATATTTGCTGTTTTTAATACAGCCAGCCACTTGTTTTTGTAAAAAAAAAGCTTGGTTGCTTGTTTGTCAAAAACAAGGCAATTAAATTTAAAAATGCTTGTATATTGCATAACTAACCAGATTTGGCAGAGGGCACTTCACAGTATGTTTGTAAGTACGCAAAACACACGCTAAGGGAGTGGATTCGTATCCTAACAAGATTTAGTTGGGTGAAGGGGTTGCGTTATAACGCGGGACTTCTGTGCTGCGACCCTTATTTTATAATATACTCCTTGGCTGACATTGTCAAAAATTTATAATAATAAAGCGTTAAAATACTTGGACTAAAATAGAAAAATAAATAAAAACTAAATTACACTTTATTAGAAAAAATCGCAAAGAGAATCTTTGTTTTCGGACCTCAGTAGATAACAAAAAAAATAGCTATATAATTTAAAATGAGTGAGTGGTAAAATGTTATGTTTGAATATTATTTCATGAAATATAACCGCCCCTGCATATACAAGGGGTGCATTAATCCAATGCCACATTGACCAGCCGCCACTGGACTATAACCTTACCTTACCTAACCTGAAGACCAAAAGACATACAATAAACAGCTGATGGCATTATCATATTACGGCAATTCCAATAACTGAAAAACATTGATTTTGGCTAGTTTACAGGTTTCTTTCGCTTGAACATAATTTCATAAGAATTTTATAAAATAATAAATATGTAATTTTTCCTTTACTATTTGTTTATTTGTACTTACTTTGTATTTGTCATCATCAAATTGATCACATCTTTTTTTTAGTAGTGACACTGAGTTTTGTCTCGCAAAAATGGATATGTAAAAAATAATAAATTATACGTAGCCTTCTGTGTTAAAAGTTTAAAATTGCTCATTAAAAATGAACGTCAGAGAGACTTTAAAATTCAATAAATTAATTTAATATTCAAACAATGCTTCCTTTTATATGGTCACATTGACACTAGTGACATTGAAATCTATAGTAATCAATTAACGGCTCTGAAAGTCAATAACAAGTCCTAGAAAAAAATTAAAACTTTTAAGAATGAAGCACAATTCATTGTGTGTTAAGTAGTAGTTCATTTTATAATATGATTGGATTGGTTTTTGCTTAAGCAAACATCATTTTCACCTGACGAAAATCCAATAATGAATAATGTGCTCTTGCGCTCAGTGAAATCAGTTTCGAGTGTCTTGACCATATATGTCCATATCATCGAATTATAATCAATAAAGCCATCGAAAAAGTTTAAGATTTTCAAATATTTATTTAAGCTTTCTTGATATTGTCCCGATTAATAAAGATACATGTTGGTCGCATACTTACATCCGATTAGAGATGCATTAGTAGCGTAAGCCTCGTCTGTTATAATATGGTGCAGTTGGCGCATATTGGCGTGGCTGAGAGGCATCTGCAGCCAAAGCTGCCAAATTGAAGGTGCTCCATTGAATTCTAATTGATTATGCAGATGGTGTTGCAGGTGCCCGGTTCGGTGCTCGAGAAGCCATAATAATGAATTTAGGAAAGATTCAATTATATCAGTGTAGAGAGGAACTTTTTTTAAATCTCATTATGTTAACATTATTATTGGTAAACTCATGATTCAAAACAGGGAAATCACTGATTTCGGCATTTTAGATGTTCCCATAAGTAACTGTAGGTATTTTTAAATTTTGGCAGGTATCCATGGAAGCTAGATTATTATTGTCAAACAAGGAATTATCGTAAAGCAGAGATGATATATTTGGGCAACTTCCTTTTTTCATACATGACATATTTTTAAAAAAATAAATGACATTTAAAGAGAAGCGATGTACTTAAAAATTTCTAATCTACTAATCGTTCTCACGCAAATGAAAAAAATAATTAGTAGTAAACAAACGTTTGTCGTTTTTAACCGATCGTTGACGACTCCGACCCACTTAAAATATCACTACTCGTGACTCGGTAGCTCTGTTAGGCAAATATAGTACAAATATTATATTTTATTTTCAATATAATAACAAGTCAGACTTCATTTCTTCGAGATAATCAACATTTATCATTTAAATGAAATAATTAAGTACTTTCTATGAGTGACAGATTAAGCACATGGGAGGCCCAAGACGCAATAAAATTTGGATGCCCTGTTTTTCGGATGGCATAAAAACGTCATTAAATTCCAAGTAAAATAATAAAAACATATTTACCTTAACAAAAAGTTATTTTGAGGCCCCAGGCGCGCGCCTCATTTGATTATCGGGTAATCCGTCACTGCCTTGTAGGATGTTCATTTTCACCGGTAGAAAGGCATTTATTAAAAAAAAAATACTCATTAGTACGATATAATTCCACTTTAGTTGAATTAATGATATCAGTTGTGCTATGTATCATTATTATGATATCAGTTGATAATGCTTGTCACGAACAAAACCAGTCCTGATCATTTAAAGAGAAAAGTGAAATTAGTACACATGAGTATTTTACTATTTTATTAAATGAAAACAATAAAGTAGTTAATAAAAATAATGAATGCAAGTAATCTAAACTTTTTCTTAGTTAATACATCACGACTATGTTAAAATTAATTAATTTGTTTTTTTTCATAATTCTTACCAGTAAAAAACCGTCCAATTTAGTTAGATTCTTCGTAGTTTTTTATAGAGAGCTATTTTTAAATACATACAATAAGTAAATCAGTATTTAAAAATGGAGTTGTAAGTGATGCGACATCTTTTATATGCTTTTGTTTTCGAGAGTAGTCTGATGACAAACAATGAGTACTTCTTCTTCGCAATCATTGCTACGGAAACTTCTAGAAAATAGCTAACATATCTTTATTGATTGGTTCACTGCCAATACTTGGTTGAAAGTCATTGTATTAAAAAATAAAACACTCTGTTAACTTATTCTATGTTTATTTATTAATATCAGGACCTGCTTAGTTCATCAGGAGCATTTTCAAATGATAAAAATGTTGATTGAAACGGGATTATGAATATAAAAATTTAATCAGGGTGTAAATAAAATACAATTGGTAATAAAAATATCAAAATAATTTAGTAGGGAAAAGAGACTCTAAGCTTACCATAATTAAAATTTTCAAGACATCTTAACAAATTAATGTGAATAATTTGCAATCACATTTAAAAAATTAAGGGTAGGTGTAGCGGTCTACAGTGACACCTATAATTAAGAAAAATTAGTAAATGAAATTACAAAATTCTTGTAATTGATAACGTATAGCTTAATAGGATTTTCAAGACGTCATTTTTAATATTCTATTCCAATATAATTACGTTCAAAATGAACAGGGAGCTAGTGGCGTCAACATAATTAAATACATTAATATTAACTTTTTTTTATCTTTTACGCGAAGTTATGTAATATTTTTTCTTAATTATAGATGTCGCTGTAGACCGTTACATTCACTTTTAAGTAAGAAACTTAACAAAAATCCAAAGTTAATAGTAAAAGAAACAAAAAAAAAAAAAATAGTAGGCTAATGAAATGGATGTGACAATGGCTAAGAATAAAAGATAATTTGCATTTTAAATATATTTAAAAATACATATCCATGTCCACTACCAATTTGGAACATATGTTGGAGATATCTTAACAGAAGTTTTCTACGAGAACTTTGTTTTACTAAGTCGATCAACCTCTTTTTTTCTAAGAGATTAGTAGGGATAGAACGTTAATCATAGAACAGGGGCTAGTGGTTAACTAATCGCTTTCGCTACACCCAGTTATTTAAGTGTCAGGGATATTTAGACATAACAAAACCCATGTTTTCGAACAGAAATCGATGAATCGATCGTAAAAATCCTGTTCGTACTGGAACTCGAATCCGTGAGATCCGCTACTGAAGCCAACAACGCTAACCGTTGCGATATAACTACTCGACAATTTCAATTAGGCAGTATTTAAACGAATATGTAGTTAAGCAAAATTCTATACGTTTTTAAGTGAAATTATTGATGAAATTGAACATTTTTATTATTACTGTATTTATCCAAAAATAGTTCCACTAGTAATGCTTAATTTATTTATGTCATTCAATGTTCATATTTAATTTTGATTAAACTTCGTTTTAGTATCTGAAATCCATTGGTTGAAATATTATATGGCACAGTATATTGAGTACAGTAAAATATTACAATACAGACAGAGCCATGGCATGCCTGTCAGAATAGAATAACACGTCAAAGTTCGACGCTGCAAATTTGGTTTTTCATTTGCAGATAGATCCCTTTGACATTACGCCGCAGAGCCATGTCGGGGTAATTCTGACCCATCACCGGTCAGACTTAATCGGATCAAACGAATATTCTATCAGACGCCAGTGGTCGCCTCTAGCCGCTTCCCTTGTTCGGTTGGCTAATTTGAAGCATTGTTAACCTGTCGGCTTGCAGCTCCAGGCGATACCATCGAAAGTAGTGTCTGTGTCTACAGCAGCAAGTCTAGGAATGGTTTCAATAACTATAGCCATTCAATTTATAAACATTTTTAATTGAAGTATGATTTCTTCGACTATTAGTCTACAAAAATTCAACTGTTGAAATATTTCTCTATTTTTTTGTAAAAACAAATTTTATACAGTTCCGTGTCCCGAATTAGTTATTTTTATCACTGACTACGCTTCATTTTTAAATTAATGTATACACTATCTATTCTGTTTTATTAAATACGTTTAGCTTAAATGAAATATTGTATTTTATTCTGTTCTTCCCAATTAAGCGTTATAAGATGCAAATAAATAAATAAGGTTGTCTTACATAAGTGTGGTTTTATTTTAAAAAAAAATGAATTATGACTTCCAATTTTATCTCTATGAAACACAGTTATATAATAAATTTAATCGAATAAATCAAGACTCATTTCTTACTCAAAGCCACCCCTGACTTTTTTGGCTACACAAACCGTCAAAGCGTTCTGTTATATCACTAGAGCTTTGAGCTTTTACAAATCTTGTTGAACAATGAGTTCATAATTTTGTTTCAAATTGCTTCTAACAAAACAGTTATTTTGAATAATTATTATAGCTAATGACTATGACATACATTAAAATCACGTACAACGTACAGAGACGCAAATAATGAATACAAATCTGAGCAATTTGTTAGTTGTTTAGTTAGCTATTAGCAACATTTATACGTTCGAAGAACCCTTATATTTTATCATATGTATTGTAGGTACTCAAATTTATATTATATTATAATTTAAGCCAACATCTATTGTATTTAATTTCGGCTTCGTGAAAAAGGTTTTCATATTTACTTCACAGCTATCTTATATAATAGTGTAAAGTATAGATTATGAAAATCTTCACCATTTATCAATTTTCAATCAAAAAAATACAAAACTATTCCGATTTTGTTGCTACGCTAATATTAGGGTATCCAATCCTGGAGCCTTTTTAAAACCCCGGGATTTCGGGATTGATTAATTTTTAGTCCCGGGATTGAAATTTTCTCACCGAGGAATTTAAAATCCTCAATTTGCTATACTTTTTCTCCGATTCTCACAGAACCTCGCTATTTTTTTAGCTCTTTTTTTAGTTTTTTCTTTATAATTTTTGAGCTTTTCCTATTTTATTTACTTTTTAATTCGATTCTTAGTGGAAAGGCATTCTATTAAAAAAACACTTTTGTACTAATTTTCACTGGCTAGTTTATAATGCTCACCCAGCGGTGGGCTGCCAATACGCTAACAAGGATCTCGTTTAATCTCAAAGCAATTCCCGGTGTTCTGGGGAAGGCGTGATTTTTTTATCACTCGTATGCAATTATATGCAATACTTGAATAAGCAACCAATTGTTACTTAATAAACTTAATAATTTTTACATATAAATGTAAAAATTCATATGCAATTTACCGTAAACTTATCAATGTAAATAGCTAAAAATGTACCACTTTTGTATACTGAAGCTGTCGAAGATAATATATATGTAAGTCAAAAATTGCAGTTATATACTAATTTGATCTGAGAATATTGCTTTTTCTTAAATTAAAAAGGGGCTTGCCGGCCTTAGTGAAATATAACAAGGGGCTCGCGCGAACCTCATCCAACCCACCCATTTTCTCACTATGAACAAACTGTCCCTAATCAAAAATAAATAGTGTGAATTGGTATAAAAGTGTTTTATTTGTAATCACCTTTTATTTGGCTTAATTTATTTCTTCGAGTAAAACAAGTTTGAACTATATATGTATACGTACTATACGTTTAATACTTTTGATTGAATTGTGTGGATTAAATACTGTTTAATTTACACGTATTTATTTACAAAACGTATCATTATAAATTTGTATATCTTTGTAACAATGTGACATGCACTGATAGAGAAACGAATTCAATTTATAAAGCTTTTACTCTATCACACGCTTTTAATTAAAATTAAAGAGATTCAATTTCCCTCTCACTGCGTGATCACTTAGATTGAGGTACAACTCTTATGAATACTTGAAAAGACTTTAATGTCATTGATACTCTGATAACATGTTTGTTAATAAATTGAAGGATTATACTGAAGGGAGGTTTTCGCTCTTTTGAAAACAATTTGTCAAGTCTCATTCGCGCTGTACAAAACATAACGAAGTTTGTTTCAAACGAATTTCAAATGTTTTGACTTCACGTCGTGTATGAACAGTTTTAATTCTTTAATTATCATTTAACACTTTGAAACTAAATACTTAAAACATTTGAATTGAAACTGATGAAGCAACATTGTATGTACAGTTTAGTCAAGTGAAACATAAACGGTATTTTAATTGTTGTATTTTTCACTTTATATTTGATAATTTACAATTACTGTAGGTTAGTACTAATAATACGGAGCTCAAACACTTCTAAAAAAGTATTTAAACCAAGTGTCTTAACAAAAACTGATTGTAAGATAGACTTTAAATCACTCTCATCAACTAGGAGACGACAAAAGTAAAACAATCGCTCTCATTCTCTACCTTAAGGCAACATTTAAGATCAACGAATTCATATCGATTAAAAGTTTAATTTTTGAAGTTTTCTATTTGGTGATATAATTTCTTAAATTATAGACTAAGCAACAATGTGTGTGTGAATCGTTTATAAAAATATAAATTAGTAACAATATATTTAAACCAAAATCAAGTTTTTACAAAAAACAAAACCACTTTAATATTAAAGACAACGGTATCACAACACATTAAAATATACATCACTTACATGTTGATATAATAGAAACGGTGATAAAATTAAAAAAATAATCGTTTAAAGTTTTGTATTTACATAGCACGATAATAAATATATTGAATTAAAAAAATCTCAAAAAAACTGAAAGCATCCATCATGTAGAACTAAATACAAATAAAAATATTAATGACTCCATTTGAACTTTAAAAGATAGCCTTCAATTATTATATACATAATATTTTGACAAAGCGCCTATTAATTGAACAAGATTTATGAATATCCACATTTTGAAGTGTTTGCTGGATCTAATCAATTGCTTTTCAAGACATGCCAATTTATCTAAAGCGTTCATAATAATAATCAACGCGATACAAAGCTTGGATTGCTTAAGCTCACAATTCAATTATGAATAGAAACGTACCGAGCTTATTTTTGATTACAATCTTCTCGAATAAGTTCATGTTTTCGTGAACTAGTTATCTGAGCAATTCTAAGCTCTATTCAGATAATATTAGTTTATACACATAAGCAATACACTGAATTTAGTTTTAGTTGAATGGTAATCTTAAGGATTTGAATATTGTTAAGTCGACACAGTCATATACAAAAGTTTCAAGAGTTTCGAAATAACTTTGATAGTCTTTTTTATGATGGATTATTTTAACGTATTAAGCTTTTAAAACACTCTTTATTTTTATTTTGAAATCGTTTATATTTAATAAAAACATTAATTGTTTTATAAATAGGTGACACTTCTATCGCTTCGGACTAAATATTTCCTAAAAATGATATATTGCGTAGACATCGGTTCAAATCTATTAAGCAAAAAATAAATAATAAATTGTGATATTATATCGTTAAAGCATCAAACATATCGGAACAGAAAAAGTGAAGTCACAATAATATCAATTTAGCGAGAATAACAATAATTGAGAATAAATTTCTACACAAAATTCATCTATTATATAATTCTAGAATGTATTTTTTTAAACATGATTTCTAGCAGGTTCAAAATACATCATTGCATAATAGAGTTTATTTTGTACAATTAATGGGGCTGTAATACAATCCTATATAAGCATAGATTTTTAGGGGAAACATGTAATGTATATTTGGTGCTTCATAGCATAGTAAGCCAATTTGAATAAAAATAATGATCTTTTTATTAACTTTATTTAAAAAGCGATGTTCCAAAAACGAGTTATTTTTATATCATATTACTAAAACGACGACTTAAATTACTTTTAAATTAATATTTAATTTAAATATCAAAAATGCCAATAAATTCGATAACTTCCTCGAAAAGTTCGACTTTACATTGTTAGTTGAATCAATTGTTTAGTATTGACAAATAGATCGATTTCTTATAATTAAAAAGTTTCATTTAAATCATTGACATGATTGAAGACGAAATTCTTCTGAATTTTAAACTTTTTTAAAATACAACCTTTTCAAATGATTGATAATAAATAAGCACTACTCAGATTAAACTTAGCTTCAGAACATCTATCTCACTGTCTTTTTTTCGCTTAAAATAAATAAGGTTTTAAAATTTATTTTTTGAAGAATCAAAGATAATTTTATCACTTAGAACGCGAATCTTCTATTTGTTATATGGTTACGCATTATTGCATAAAAAATTCGAAAAGTGAATATTTTTTAACGTTATTTAATTCATAATACATCGTTTTTACTAACATTGAATTATCCATGGGTGATATTTTTTCATATTTGCACTAACCGTTAATGAAACAAAGAGTATATTATAAACGTAATGGTAATATGATTAATTATGTGGCATTATCAGCTGAAAAGGGCTTTTTATTATTATTATTCTGACATGAAAAAGAGTTTTCTCTTAGAAAATAGAATTCCAATTCTTTTCTTTGTTCAGAAATTTTCAAGACTTTGAAAGCGATTCAAAAACAACCCGCTGACATTCATTGTGGAAATACAAATACGATGACTCAATAGTATGGTCACTCAATGAAGGATTATACAATAGGGAAAGGTCCTTGACAAGGGTGATTCAGCCAACCTCTCTTATGAACTAAAATAACCATCCCGCATTTTAGTTTTATCCTCCCGCGGCACCGAGCAATTTGCAATTAATGAAGTAGAAATTGGTCGTTTGCAGCAAAAGCGGGCAAAAGCCTTTTGCTAATGTAAGCTATTATTGTAGTGATTATAAACGGATATGACTGAGAGCTTTCTAGGAACCAAACTCTCTGCGAGGTTTTTGGGGAGATCGTTATTACATCTGCGGAGAATTTTAGTCAGAAGCAGAACCATGATCGTTTTTCAAATAATATCATTTACCTTTAAAAGACTTGTTATGGCTTGAATTTTAAATCGTCAACCAAATTTACCAACAATAAATACATACACTCACAATGTGACGTTACGCTGTTCTAATAAATATGAAAATAAGTTTTTTTGAAGACCTTTTTGAAGACCGATAAGGTAACGGGTCTCCAATCCCGGGATCCCAAATCCCGTCAAATTTCGTTATCTTGAAATCCCGGGACATTGAGAAAAATAAGAATAATTTGAATAATAATGATTTATACAAATGTTTTTTTAAAAGGCTTTTTGAAATCTGGCAGAGACAAAAATCTCTGGAAGAGTAAAAAAAAGGTTTCCACATTTTTTCGTTTAAGGAAATCCGTAAATTTCTAGGATTTTAAAATCGGCGAGCAAAACTTTTTGAAAAATCTGCCAGTGACCTTCAATCTCACAATCACGAATCCAAAATTCTTACACGATTTTAAATTGAACGATCAATACCGAGATTCTTGGATTGGAACAATTGTAACACCCGAAATACCGGGGTTACAAAAAGGGATCGGTATTGGATGCTCTCGTTACAACGGACGGATGTAACTAAATATATGCACCTCATTCAGGGATCAAATAGTTGGATTTCATAACATTGAGGACACATTTATCAATCGAAGTGAAAATCAATTTATTTTAGAGTCCGTATAGAGATTTGAAGCCGTATCCAAATAAGACGAACACCGCGTTTTCCATTAAATTTCAGACATGCATTGAAAATATATATAAATTTGACTTCTAAGTGCATTATACTGGTTGGTGAATTGAGACTAGCAATTGAAATACCATTATTTCTATACTTTATATAAATTCATGTTAAAACAAAAAAATGAAATATAGCAACAAAAATGCAACCAACGGGTAAGTGTCTAGAAACAGAGGAACAGCTGGGCGAGAAAATCAAATTCGGTACTTCAATATTTCAATAAATATCAATTTTTACTCTGCGTGATAATGAACTACACATAACTCTTTTTTACTAGGTTAATATGTTCTAGAAAAACCGTGTTATTTGAAAAAGACAACTTTGTGGAATATAAAATTAAGTAATAGGAATTCCCAACAAGTAAATTACAAAAATATTTTTCATATTACGTATTTTAATTAGGAAAAAATAATTCTACTTATCGTTATTTTATTCGAGGAATTTTATAAAAGTTGGACATAAATCGTTTTCATCGTTAAAAATATCTTACTAGCATAATGCGCTAGGATCTAACGAAGCATTTTTCTGTTTATCAGAAATCCGTTATACGCATCTGTGTTTTTTGTTTCTCAAGTTGTTCAAACATTTTTTGATACCTAGCCATACACTTCTGTAAGTCCCGTTAGAATTTTAAAGCTCGTTGTAGTTTGAAATCATGAATGATAAAATACTGTTCCATACATACAGCAAATTTCCAGCCCTCGTGAATCAAAGAATCAAAAAACATTGTGACTGTGACATGAGAACGATAGATCATTGACATGTTTCTGGAAATCGTGTTAGAACAAGTAATTTGGATCAAAATAAAGTTTCCGTTTTATTTAGTGGACTTTTCTATTTCGAAACTGTGTAAAAAAGAATTGAGCTTAGTTAAAAAATAAATCACAAATTAACTTTATATCTAGCCAAAAAAATGTGTTCTATTCCAACATATTTATTCAATTGGTTTTCATTCTAGCTTTACTGACATCTAAATATAACTTTATTTATATTATACTGCTTATATATATTGTACAGGAAAGGTTATCGGAATATAAATGGTACCTTTAATAAATCTCAAAGGCCGTAAATTAATATTGGTGTATATAAATTATGCAAGTATCTTTTGGAACCCTTTCGTCCTTAAAAATCTTTTCATGTGAAAAATTCATACAAAGCACAACGATAAGACCCATTTTCCTCAACGTTACGAAGCCAACCTTTCGCCATCACAAAATCTATTAATTCCCGGTGAACATCATAATGGAATATTGCAATATATTACACTTGATACGAGGATAATCAAGAAATATGACGGTAACTCGAGAATACTTCAGTACCGCAATGAAGCATGTGCACCTAAATGTGTATAATGAAGGAATGTTAGTGCAAGTTCACATTACACAGCCTGTGGAGAACCCTTTTATTATTAATGTGGGCCATATTACCGTTATAACTTATGGTTACCCTGGCCGCCTTGCCTGTACGGGTCAGTGTAGTAGTTATAAAATAAAATCTAAAATATGTCGTAATTTTCAGTACGCCTCATGTATTCGCTTTTACGCACGGTCGACGACGTAATTTACGTATCACACTCGATGTGAGAGCGTAAATAACGTAAAAATATCTACAGCCAACGTGAAATTATCGTCGCTGGTCGACACAGCTATAATCATAAATCAAAATCAAATGCACACATATATTGTTAGTGAATTCCCATGTTCAACAGTAAAAGATAATTAATTTGTTTCTATACAATGTCAATTTGTTTGGCGCTTGAACTATCATTATCTTTGTAAAACTGTATTTTAAACAATACAATTAAAAATAAATATTTGTTGCTATTGTATTTTTTATTTGTTAATACTGATTTGCTTTTTTCTAAACCACATCTTATTCCGATAACTTTTTTTTCGTGGACTTCAAATAAAAATTAAGGACAAGAATAGGGTAAAATAGTTTCGCACAATTGAATATACATATAATATCTCCTCCTAACGGAAGTCTCTCAACATATTTTTTTCCTAGGAGATCTGTTTATTACTCAGCTTCTCTTTTTGGACGACAATATTAAGGATAGAAGGATAGTGCAGAAAGGCATTGGTGGTTTATTAACCACTTTCGCTACGCCACGTTATTAAGGGATTAATACAAACGTCGATTGAAAAAATGCTGTTCGTACTGGTACTCGAACCCTTGAAATCCACCATGGAAACCAATGACGTTGACCGCTTTACTACGGACCCTACATAACTTATTTATTATTTTTTTATATTTTTAAACAATTATTCAATTATTTTTTCGAGGATCATAAATATGAACTCTCGGATGGAATAGCGACTAACTTCAGAAACGTTGATTACTTGGGTAAGAGACAGGAAAAAACAAAAAATTAAATATGTTGGCATGGCAAGTATGTTCCACGTGGTAGTCATACACTCTACATAAAAATATATTGTAGTCTTATAATAATCTAATAATTCACAATAGTTCCGCTGTGTCACGGGATTTGGTATAAAAACTGTCAAAAGAAATTATATTTAACATTTAAAAAAACATAATTTATTTTGTCTCATGTTTTGAAAAAAGCTGATTTTTATTTATATACAAATAATATACATTATGTTTTGACTATTCAATTCGTGCGACTTTCAAAAAAGTTACCAAGTCGTGGAAAAAAACTTACACGATAAATCTTTTCCGAAATGTCCCTTTGCTGTCTAAATGTCTATCTCCAACTCCATTATCCAGGTATCAAGTATTCAACAATGTATCCCTTGATTTGGGTATCTTAGAGTTATTCAACGATGATCAAAAAACACAATAGTGACCGGTTTACACAGAGCAAAATACAGAAAACAACTTTTACAAGTTTTCAAGTTACTTACGTTTACGGCCCAGACTTTATTTTTCGTACTCGATACAACATATAGTGTATTTCGGTTCTGAATAAATCGTAACTGACTTATAAAAAGATGGATTTATCATAAGATGGATATAACATAGACAAGTTTATCGCAAATATTTCAATGTTTTTTTTTTGTATTTTAACAAATAATAAAAATATTTTTCTGCAATAAAAAAACATCTGCAATAAAAGTAACAATAGAATTGGTCACTTTTCACAACGGCTGCTCTAGTATGAAATATCTATTGAATAATTTTTATATTAATTTGATTAAATTAATATAAGATGATTGATATCTGAAAATTGAACGTAGAACGTTGAAAATTGGTTGAATACAAACTTTTTACTTTCTTAGTTCTATCACATACACAAACATTATATTAATAAAAACAATAATCCTTTGTACTTCATTCCACTTTATTTAATATGTCAGGACCGGTTTCGCTCATTGCGAGCATTGTCAACTGATAAGAAATATAATTTAACAATGCTATTTATACAAAATTGAAAAGTTATACACAACAGTTGGCATTGAAAAGAAATTGCCAATTACATTAAAGTGATTCTAAAATAACACAAAATTAAAATGTTCAACACATCTAACATATAATTAAAAAGTCATCTCAGATTCATAAATTCAGAATGCGATTGAAAGTAATTACAAACATAATTAAAATTTGGGAAATTTTTGACAAAGTGATAAAATGTTACATTAATAAAGTGAATATGCTTAATGATATGAATATGCTTAATGATAGTTTTATGTTTTCCCCGCTTCCAAGTAGTTGGTGTGTTCATTCATCACTTAAACAAAATCGACAGCCAGGAAGATTCTGAAAAACAAATTTTTCAAAGACCATATCAATTCTAACAAAAGAAATCTATATTTATTTATTTTTTTAATTTATATAAAAGAATAGTTAACAAGGGCTAATGCAATGGATAAAGTAACGGGGAACTAGCAAAAATTATTTGATCGTTTAAAAGATCTGAATCAGGTAAAAATTTGAATCTATTGATTTCTAGGATTTCTTGCTTGTCTAGTTTGACAGACTTGTTATTTAAATGTAGAACTTTAAAGTTTCTACCAATATCGAAAGTGTGTTTATTTTGAAACAGATGGTTTCCAAATGAAGACTGTTCATCCCCTTTCTTAGCACAATTCAACTTCAAGGATTATTGTTTTTATTAATATAATGCCTTTCCACCAAGTATTGACAGTGAACACCCTAAAAGTGAAAAAACATTATAATTGTAATTTAAGATATACATTATAAACCTGCATCTTTTATGATTATTTATTGCAACACAAATAAAAAGACCAAAGCACAATAACATCTGGACTCTGGGAAACTAATTTAACTTTCTAGACTTATCCAAAAATACTGAAGCAAAATAAAAATTGGCTATTATCAAAACAGATAAAATGAAACAGGATTTTCGCTAAAAGTGTATTGAAATTAAAATTAAAATATTTGCTTTTAATAAAAAAAATATTGAGGTAAACATTTAGTCTTATTATTTTAGATATATTGATTACAATGATGAGGCTGTTATTTATTTATTTACTAGTATTATTCAAATACTATTTTTTGACAAATAAAAACTGTTCTGGGTTAAATAAACGTAACTTTGTTACAGATTTATATGTAAAAATCATATTTTAGATCATTCTAACCGATTTTTATTTAAAATACAAAAACATTGAACTTTGTCATTAAACTTCTACTAAGATCTTTTTTTTAACATCCGATGGTTAACTTGTGGAAGTTCATTTTGAATATAACATTTAATTTGATTAATATTTCATTTTACTGTTATATCATATTAACTTAGTCGGAAGATACTTACTTCTCAAAGAGACACATTACAATTTGTTACATATTCACATTAAATTAAAAATCCTATTTTTATATTTACTAATCTAACTAATTGCTTAATAAATATTCATGATAGATTTGTAAAATAAATAAAACCGATTGGTCTATTTCATTATAAACATTTAAAGTAGGATTTATTTGACATATTCTGTTTTACATTCATTGCTCGAGCTTCCAAAGAGAGATTTAATAACGATTTATTTAAGAGCTTTTTTTAGTTTGTTTTAAAAGTTTCATCGTGATCTCTTTTTTTCACTTAACACTAAAACTTTAGTAAAATAACACGGGTTTATTTGTGTATATGTAGATTTTTATTTACATATATTATTAAACTCATTTCAGTTATATATTTAATGTTGTATAAGTATATCAGATTGATTTCATCGTCGAATATTATTTGTGAGTATTAATTAATTTCATTGATATTTCAATATTTTTTCTTCTATACCTTTGTTTGCTTATCTATATATCTTAAAAATGTAACTGTGTTTGGATTACATTTTGTATTCAATAAATTTGACTAAATTCGAATAATCAATATAAACAATTTTATATGGAGAATTTCAACAAAAGTCATATGACAACCTTTTTGTATTTTACAGATAAAAGGCTGAAAAAAGTAATGGTCAATTTTCTAACTGCCATGTTTGCTATGGACAGCCGCTTTTGTTACAAACTTGACTTAAAATTTACATGTCAAAACCTAAATTTTGTAAAATGAACTTTATATTATATTGAGATGAAATATTGTATCTCCATTAATCACAATACAGAGAGAAAACTGAATTTAAATGTTTGCAAATAAGATTTTGTGATTTCAAAATGAGCGATTAGATTCATATTGTATTTGATTTATTTATCTTGCATATTTATAAAAAAAACTATTTTTCTTCATTGCAAAGTGTAAAATATGTAAACTTTCTGACCTGAAATATAAATTTTCATTTAGTATAAAAATAAATATATTGTTAACTAAATAAAATAGCTGTGCTCATAAAATAAATGCCTGTTAGATTGATGTGTTTTGGAACATCAGGTTTGAAAATTCACTAGTTTAATGCATACAAATATAGGCTATACTTGATACATTTCAGTACTTACTCAAAGTCGACTAAATTTAGATATTTTGGCTCCAGAATTTCCATCTCTACAAAATGGCATATCTAATTAATTTTCAAATAAGCATAGAGACTGCCGTCACTGTTTTCCGAACCATCATATTTATTCGTTGTCACAATAATGTAGCAAATGAAACAAATGTTTAATATAATTTTACGTTCTCTCCTCTTTTTCCTTCATGTTAATCATGTGTCACTCGTTCAACAAGATTTTCATTTATGTTTTACATATTTCTTTGTCCGTTCTCGTATTATGTTGTTCATTTGATTATAATTTGGCATACATTATTACTGAGGGTCTCAAAAGAGAAACGGACCAAGCTCAAAAGCAGTGTTTTGAGTAAATTCAATTTTGAATAAGCATGTTTTACAAATTGCAATATAACAACACAATTTCTCTACGGACAAAATACTACATATACTAAAGATTTTAATTATTCAATCATTCAAGCTTGACGGTTTTGAGAGATCTGCCAAGACTGTCAAATACAAATAACTAAAACCAATAAAGATATTTATTAAGCAACAAACGGTTCAACGGCATATGGGTTTGTATAACATATGATGTAAGTGGAATGTTGAAATAATTAACTTTTCTATTTATGACATAGTTATTGGAAAAAATATTGGAGAATTCAAATAAGTTACAAAAAATGGTTGGCTGATTGTGAATTGAGCCCTTCAATTATCTTTAAACACAATTAGTTTTTGTATTGTTATATAAATATTTTATTACGCATACATTTGCAATTCAGCGTAGGGAGTTTTACACAATTTTACAAAACTTTTTAGCTGTGAGGAAATTAGTTTGTGAGAAAAACACACCATATTTTATTAAAAAATCATATAATATATATTTTTTATTTTATTCTAACGAAACCATACTAAAAAATTCTGACCACTGTGTTCCATAATATATCCTGCGAGAGGGTAGTATATGTTATTTGTTTTACGTGATAATATTATCTTATGCAAAACAAGGGCTTGAAAAAAACGTGAAATCATTAACTCTTTGTATGCTTGTCTATATATTTCATGCAGACTTCGTGATAGTGATGTCTTGAACGAGAAAAAAGCTAAAGTATTTTCGTCACATCGCCGTGATTCGTAAGGAGATCAAAGGTGACACGTGAAAGGTGACTGTATCACCGAACAACACTTATATTATATTTAGTCGTCCTTTTTTGCCAGTGCTAACACGTTATGCAGGGCCATGCACATAATGAAAATGATACTTTAAAAATAAAAACCGAAAAGAAATATTGTCTTCATTTTTACACAAATTTAGGTTAATATATTTTTCTTTCAATCATCATCCGATAAACGAGATTTATTAAAAAGTAATTCAGTAAATGGTTTTTTTAGAATAAAATTTGTATCACTCAAACACGTATTTCAACAAATCAATATTATTATTTAAGATTTTTTGTCTTTTTTTATAAAAATAGCAGTCGTTATTTTGATTTAACTAAAAATAAATAGACTTATAATGCTTTACAATCATTTTTAGATTTAAAATTATAATAATTATTCATAATTTTATAATTCTTGATTGTTTTTAAAATCAATCATTTATTATATTTACTGTTTACAAAAATACTTTTTTGCTTTAGGTACACTGAATTATGATCACGACAACTATATTAATTGGTATTATATTCATTATGTAGTATGAGTTAAGTGTTTATACGATTCATGGGTATAAACTTTATCAGATAGTCAAGAAAACAGACATTGATAATATTAAAAAATCATTTCTCAAATTTTCTCGTAATCAAATAATATCTGTTTATGGGAAAATTTGGTAGATGATTAAGATGTTATTCATTTAATTAACTAATTGTCTACTGCTTAAGGCGTCAATAGAATTTGAATTAAATAGTTTTTCTAAAGTAAAATTAAATCAAACAGTTGATAAAAACACTTCGTTAAAAGACATTATAGTTTATATTGTATTTTTTGTGCTGTGATCTAAAACTAAATTAATTTGTTTATATATGATATTTTCATTATTTCAATAATTATCAAAGCTAAAAATTTCTAAAAATTCTAGCAGAAACAAGTAATACTGTATTTAAAATTCAACAAAAGCATTGGTTGGATTATAATCCAAAGTGACATTAACAACACGATGAATTGAGACGCAAGTTTATTTATTATAAAATGTAAAAGGAGCCAATGAACTTTGACATCTATTTTCAAGTTAGCGAGTCTCATCTAGGCTCTATTTGAGCTGCCCTACCTCTTCTCTAGTCCCTGAGGTCCCCATTGCTTATTTCTATCATCTAGTAAGGTCTATCCATTCAGTGAAATGAAATTTGAACCCATAGGAATTGACTAGAACTTTGACAAACAGTATGAACAAATTCTTAATTTATTGAATTGAAGGAATGTAATTTTAAATTATAAAATTACAAATTTAATGTTGCGAATATACTCGTGAAATCTCGTAAAAAACAAAATATTTAATGGAAAATATATTTTTTTTCAAAACATACAAACGTCTTTTAAGGTTGAGTGTAAAATTATTAAGGAACTTATTTAAAAAAAAATAGTCAAATTAGTCAAATCTAGCTCAGTGGGATTTTCAAAACATCCCAGTTGAGTTAAGAAAGCCAGTGGCATGCTGAGGAAAGGCCTCAATTTTCTCCTTTTTCTCACTTTTTTTTCAATAAATAGTTGCATCTCATCCAAAACGCAATATTTATTCTCGAAAATTTTAATAAATCAGATAAAATAGATTAATATTTGAAACATATCATATAAGGGCTAGATTCTATCGATTTTATGAATTTTCGTAAATGAGTTACTTTATAATCTGTTTTAATTATAGGTATCGATTTAGTTTACTACCCTTGATGTGACATTAAAAAAAATGTTTTTGTCATATTTTTTATTTTATTATTTTTACGGATTAGTTTATTTTAATATTTAAAATAATATTTTTTTTTTCAAAACTATTTGAAAACAACGACTTATGGTTATTTTGTAATCAGTTTGTTTGAAGAAGATTTTTGGTAGATTAAATAGATTTTAAATAAAAGAATAGTTTTAATTTACAAAGCTATAATTAATTTGTTTTTATAATTTACGATGGCTTAATTATATTTGTTTTGAAAACAAAATTTGTCTTAGGAAACAAATTTCTGTTAAATTTAAAATTGAAGATACATTATACGTTGAATATCAATAGTAAATTTGAATCGTCTAAATTGTGTTTACTTTATCAAATCTTCAGGCATGCAAGTATACGACTGAACTTAAACTGATATTGTTAAAATAGTTTGTCTAGTGCATAGTTTCTCAACCTTTTTTAGCCTGTGGCCCCCTTTTGGGTCTCAAAATTTTCCGTGGCCCCCCTACCCATAGTGTTTAGTTTCTCGGTAGGCGAGAATTTTTTTTTTAATATGCGCGTATATTTAAAATTATAATCAAAATATATGTTATAATCAAAAAAAATAAAAATATATTATTTTTTTCTAATTCCACTTTTATTTAATATGATCAAACCAGTTTCGCTCATGATGAGCATTTTCAACTGGTGTATTTATGTTATAATATCGATTATGGGAGGGCAAAGGGACGTAATGGACGGTTTTTTCAAAACAGTTTTTTTTAATCACAATGTGTATAATAACTTGTTACACGTTATATTAAAAATATGCAAACTAAATGTGCTGAATTAGTGTCTAAATTTTTTTTAAAGTTTTTTTAAAAGGACTTTTCTTGAAAAAAATATTAAACTCATTTAAAGCCAATTAGAAATTAGTTTTTTTTCCAGTGTCGAATTATGGTATTTTCTCAGTGACCGCTTATAAAAAAAGAGCTAGAGATACCTCGTCTCAAAAGGAAAAAGAATATTGTAGGAAGGAGCGGAATTAGGCGGCATGTAATATAAACTCACAATTGGTTTTCAGAATAAAGTTCAGCTTTGAGTCTGTCGATTTATTGAAAAAAAAAACAAATAATACAGATACAAGACAAACACAAAGTTTTTTTTTATTTAAAAATTATAAAATTGCGGAATCGTATTTCAAAATCTTTGATTGATGTACGATAGGCCACGCATGGAATGGCAATAATATTTACGCATGGGAAAATATTTTTACAAAAATTAGAAATCTGTTACTTCATAAATAGCTTTAGTATTTATTAAAGTTATTTTGTAAATAATAAACTCGTAATTACAAAAAATTTTTCGTTAGAAAGAAAGCCTTATTATGTATGTGTTGTTTTAAAAATAGTGAAAATCAATGTACGATTAATGAAAATATACTAGTTTTCAACTAGCGATTAATTGGTTGTCGATTTAGCATTTTCTTTTAAAGCCGATAGATCGGTGGTCTCAGACTAAGAGTGTTTTAAGCACTACAATCGGCGGCGGTGATAAGGTGAAATGCACCCGACTAAGGTTGTGATTCAACCCGCCTAAAGACTACTCTATATATTTGATTGAAGCTTGATACATAAAATAAATTACAACGATAATGAAAATAAACAATAAACAAACATATACTGCAGGAAAGGAAAGATTGTGAGACTCGCCTCGCTCAAAGAAAATTGTTGATTGACGCTTTGTACACACAAACACAATGAAACATATATTGTTAAAATAATGTACAAACAAGATAAATCAATTTTACAATTTGATTATTCTTGAAATAAGAGTTGCCTATAGTAATTGAACATATCTTTAAGTATCCATTATGGCTTATTTTAAACTTGGGTCACTGATTTTTGTTTACAAATTATACACAGTTGGCAAAATTAACACGACACACACGGAGAAAAATCATATAAAGTTTAGTTCAGTGTGATCCTTGTGATTGATGCAAACTTGCAAGTTTATTAATGTCTGGTTGTAATGTTGTTAATGACAAACGAAGATCGCCTCTCTTCACAATATCGAGACGATTACGAGATTTTGAAAGCAAATGAATCACCCGACTAAACCCAGATTCAACGAGATAAGATGTAGGAAATGCTATTAAGTATAATTTTGCCTTATCCAAGAGCTGTGGAAATTCAGTTATAATTTCACTATTTATCCAGAAATTATACTTTTTGAGTTTGTGTTGTATTTGAGCTCTCGGATTACTTTGCAGTTCTACGAGGCTTTCTTGTAGCATAACATCAACATAAATTGCATTTGCGCTAAAAGGATCTATCACCCAATCCGGTATTGCTAAATCTTATTTTAATAAAAACAATAATCCTTTGTACTTCATTCCACTTTATTTAATATGTCAGGACCGGTTTCGCTCATTGCGAGCATTGTCAACTGATAAGAAATATAATTTAACAATGCTATTTATACAAAATTGAAAAGTTATACACAACAGTTGGCATTGAAAAGAAATTGCCAATTACATTAAAGTGATTCTAAAATAACACAAAATTAAAATGTTCAACACAACTAACATATAATTAAAAAGTCATCCCAGATTCATAAATTCAGAATGCGATTGAAAGTAATTACAAACATAATTAAAATTTGGGAAATTTTTGACAAAGTGATAAAATGTTACAATAATAAAGTGAATATGCTTAATGATATGAATATGCTTAATGATAGTTTTATGTTTTCCCCGCTTCCAAGTAGTTGGTGTGTTCATTCATCACTTAAACAAAATCGACAGCCAGGAAGATTCTGAAAAACAAATTTTTCAAAGACCATATCAATTCTAACAAAAGAAATCTATATTTTTTTTTTTTTTAATTTATATAAAAGAATAGTTAACAAGGGCTAATGCAATGGATAAAGTAACGGGGAACTAGCAAAAATTATTTGATCGTTTAAAAGATCTGAATCAGGTAAAAATTTGAATCTATTGATTTCTAGGATTTCTTGCTTGTCTAGTTTGACAGACTTGTTATTTAAATGTAGAACTTTAACTGTTGTGTATAACTTTTGTGTATAACTTTTGTGTATAACTTTTCAATTTTGTATAAATAGCATTGTTAAATTATATTTCTTATCAGTTGACAATGCTCGCAATGAGCGAAACCGGTCCTGACATATTAAATAAAGTGGAATGAAGTACAAAGGATTATTGTTTTTATTAATATAATGCCTTTCCACCAAGTATTGACAGTGAACACCCTAAAAGTGATTGCTAAATCTATTATATCACGAAAACGAACTTGCATGTCATCGTGCAGCTGCTTCAAATGCTCAGTAAAAACTAACAGATCATCATCTCGTAGTTCAACGTTAATAGACGCCAATGATGGAAATTGTGTAAACTCACGACGTCCTATATTAGTCTTGTAAACCTTTAGTTTCCCAAGAAAAGAAAGAATGGCTTCTTTACATGTTATGAGGTTGCAATTATTTCCTTGTAACTGCTTGTTCAATAAATTTAGTTTTTCAAATATATCTAAAAGATAAAAAATGTCACGCTTAGCAGCAGCTATCTCTTCTCCAAATTCTTTATCACTCATAAATGATACAATGCTGTCCCAAATTGAAACAACACGACTAAGACAGTTACCTTTCGATAACCATCGAACTTCCGTGTGCAATAATAAGCGCTCAAAATCTTCATCATTTTCCTCACACAGTTGTCGGAAAAGACGATCTTGAAGTGGATGGGATTTGATGAAATTTACTGTTTTTACAATAATATTAAGGGTGTCGTGCAAACGCCCACCCAATTTTTTCGCAACCAAATGCTGACGATGAATTACGCAATGTATACAAAAAAATATTTGGGACATCATTTTTTAGATAAGCAATAAATCCTCTATATCTGCCAACCATTGAAGCAGCGCCATCAGTTGCACAAGATAATATGTTTTCAAGCGGAATATCATTTTGCATAAAAAACATCTTAACTTCTTGGTATATTGTTTCACCCTTAGTGTCACTTTTAAGTCGTCGGGCAAATAACATTTCTTCACGAAGTTTATCGTCATCCAAAAATCGAACATACGCCATCAGAAGGGCTTCATTGTCACGTAAAGTAGATTCGTCGATTTGCATGGCAAACTTCTTTATTTTTAATTGTGCAATCAGTTGTTTTTCCACATCTTCCGCCATCTCGTCGATACGTCTTGATACCGAAGAGTTGCTCAAAGGAACCGCTTGCTTAACAGTATTTGCATTTAGACTCAAAACTCTAGTAATTATGATTGACACCGCCGGCAAGATCAAAGATTCGCCAATCGTGTGTGATTTTCCAACTTTTGCAATCAATTGAGAAATTTCGTACGAAGCGATTAAACCGGCGTCTAATTTCTTTGATTTTTCACTGAATACTTTTAATACTGTATTTTTTTCTTTGAAAACATCATGGAGCTTTTTGAAGTATTCGAGTGGTTTTTCTTTCTTGTCCTTGTGTTTGGTTTTCAAGTGTTTTAATAACTTGGATGGACGCATGCTGTCGTTGGTTAATATAGCCAAACATATTAAGCACATTGGTTTCATAACATCATTTGGTGATGGAATAAATCCATAGGCAAGGTACTCAATGGAATATTGTCGACATTTTCTTTTCATCTCAGGTGCCATGGTTGCCCTAAAATAAATATCATTAATGGAAAAAAAAGAATTCACAAATAATATTATTTTCATAATGAGAATTCTTGTTATTTCTTGTTCGATAAAAACTTATCGAACTTATTCGGCTTAGCTTATCTCTGTAAGATCCTTTTTTTTACATAAGCGCGATTAATTTGAAGAATAAGAATACGCATACGAATTTTAAGATTTTTTTGTTTCAAAACTGAAATTTTTCAAAAAAGTAATGGGTTGTCACACAAAGCAGTGCTGTTAGATAATGCATTTTTTTATACAATGTTTGTATTGAAATCTGTCAATTTTAATTCAACCCGTGGGTCAATGTTTATTTTTCCATTAATGAATTGTCTTACCTTACCTACTTATACTTATGTATGAAAAATTACTTTGTGAGCCTTTGTAAAAAAGTTGCCAAAATGCTTAAATCCTGCAAAAAATGACAATACTGGATGAGAAACACGAAGTAACTTAATCTTGACAAACTCTAATAATCTTCGTTATCTCTCTAAGATTTGTTCAATCACAAAATAAATTCTGCTAGGTTTAGAAAAAAAGCTTATGCCAAATTTACATGGCTTTGAAAAGGTCAATGAAGAAAACATTGAAGAGCAGTTAAAATACGATTTGTGAGATCCAGGTTATCAACGAATAAGTGAAGCGGATATTATTTCCAATCTCAGTCAAACAGAAAAGAAAGAAGGAGAAAAAATATCAATCGCATTAGGTCTATTTAACGTGGAGAAATTAATGGCCTGCTTTATAAATACAACATTCAAGTATTTTAAGTCGAAACAACAATGAATAGTTCAGGCAATCTGAATATTTTATTATCCCCAAAATGAGCCCGGATATGCAAGAGTTTATTGTAAATATTTTATAAAATACATAAATGTATTGTGATGTCTATTAATGATCCCTCCAAATGAAGTGGAGCACTGTTTGAGTGAAACTACAACTGAGTCAGTTCAAGTTCATCCGTGCACTTGAACGCCTGAAGATGCCGAAAAGCGAAACCCGGGTCGTTAGTGACAAAACTTGTGCGAATTTACATAATTTGAACGATTCAAATTTAAAATTAAAATTTCACCAGGCACCTTTAGCCGAAATTTTCAATTAGCGAATATTATTTAAATGGTGCCACAGAAAATATAATGAATATAACAAAAAAGTATAAATTATTCAAGTAGCTGGCCATCATTCATGTTGTCTGCAGTGCTATTCCTGCGTACATACACTTATTTTAGGCGGCCTGAAATACTCAACACGTGATTGTGTCGGACGTTGATTTAAATACCAGCAGGAGCATTTTTTGTGACGAGCTGTTTTTGTTTAAATGTTAGCGTAAACTTTTGGTAAGAAATGTATTAACAAATAAATACAACAAAAGAGGACCAGACTCATCGGCATAAAATATCAATTCATCTGATGGTAGTAATTTCAAATAAAATGCAACGTTTTTTCAATGTACAATATTAGTAAAAAAAATGTTAATTAATATGCAAACAAAAACTTACAATTTGCAATAAATTACTTATATTTTCGTAAAAATAGTACGGCGATCGATGGAGAATAATATGGTTATTATACACTTGTCACAAATCGGACAGCGAGAATTAACTAACGGAATATGTGCAACTGCAGTTGTTATGGGTAGCATGCATGATTCACCCAGGGTCACGCATGTGGGTTAAGCAGACTGCGTGCAAACAAGTATAAAAACATAATTTTACCCACCATTCGATTTCTACAGTAGGTATGCTACGTAAAATTTCGAGAAAACTCAAGACCGCGTAAAACAAGATGAAATAATAAATGAGAAAACGGAAAGTAAAAATTTCCCGAAAAAATCTTTAGTAAGGTAAACTTAGATTTTTTTTAACAACAATTATTTATTATGCGATGCCGGTATTTTCAAAAATTTTAATGGTAAGTAACACATATATTAATAATATAAACGAGGGTTGAGAATTGTCCTGATGAAATCATAAATAACCTTTATTGAATAAATAGTAAAAACAATTACAATCAATCCTTATTTAAATTAAGACATGAACTCTGCTGTCTACCTGAGGGATGTGGAAGTGGAGGGCATTATAATGAGTAAATATTAATGAAGAGAGCCCTGATAATAGTCAACGAAGAAAGAAAACGAGTTCATGCTGCTTTGACTTCCTCAATAATCTTTAACATCATCCTTTCGCGCAATTATTCAATCCTGAAATCCCGCAATACGGGACTAGCATAAACATATTAGAAATTCATTCAATTATAAAGAAAATTCTTAACCGACGAACAATACAAATGTAAAACCCTCGGCGTTGTTTAAGATTGTCAACTTTTTCTCAAACAATTAGTGGACATATATTTGAAAATTCTAAAATAAATATAAACATATGTATATATTGTTGTATTTTCTATGCATTATATGAAAAGTCACCTTTAATTCTATCAAAATGATATTCGAATATATAATAAATAATATACCTTCTTAGAAAATGCTTGAAAAAAGTGCGGTCCGGCACCTTTTTTTTCAAAAGAAAGCACTGTACATATATATGTATGGTTATGTAACTTCACTGATAAACCACTTAACAAAAACATACATAGGATTCTGGACGGTTGGCAACCCTAGAGTTGTTCCTTTTTTTGATTTAGGTATTTCCAACCTTTTTTACTGAAAATAATTAATATAAGTATTGTTGTCTCTTTCTTGATTACACTGCGATATAGTTGAAAAGTGAGCAGAACGTTTGACACAATTGTATTGTTTTACTGCATCGCTATACCTTTTTAAAAATCAGTTAAAATATATATAATCTATTTTTAGATTCGCAACGGCTTCGGAGTTTTTTCATGAACACGCGTTTGGAATTATTGTTATTTCTCAGTACGATATGTTATTCCGACTTATAAATTCAAAATTTTGTCATTCTATTTAATTACAATATTTATTTTATTTTGGGTGGCTGTGGCCCCCCAAAAGCCTGCTGTGGCTCCCCAAAACTGATGTTTTCTTCTGTGGCCCCCTTGACACATGCTGTGGCCCCCGGTTGAGAAACGCTGGTCTAGTGTATGGTTCTACAGAACAAACAATAATAAGAAAATTTTACTACTTTTACATTTAGGAATTAATCAATACTGGTATAGATCTGTATTTATTTAGCAAATCCTGGTATAATATTAATGACGAATTTAGAAAGAAAAATATTTATATCACTAAATATAAAAGCTGTGGGTTTTTGTAATAATTTCAGGTGGTTGCAAGAAAACAAAAATATTTTTTCTGAAATTTCAAATTATCAAATTAGTCGAGAAAATGTTTTCAAAGCTTTAAGGCTACTTCTGGAAAAACTTAAAAAGTTTTTTTACAATAGCTATAAAATCACGACATTTTTTAAGCTTCAGAATTATTCATTCTAAACTTATAATTAAAAAGTTGGAAATAAAAAGTTTACGACATCTCATCAACGTTCTATGTCATACATTTATTAAGGTTACTTCTTTTATGACATTTTTAAATACGTAAGCATGCACTTCTCATTTTCTTTCAAAATGTGATAAATCATTTACTTAATCGTTTCTTCATATTATCATTTAATATGTTCGTAGTGTTTGTACAATCATAAAAGCCACTAATTATTAAAAATCAGATTATTTTAAGATCTCATAGAGTGGCTTGTCTAAGATATAACTAATTTGGCAAATCCAATTGGTTCATATGTCGAAACCAAATTACCCATGATTTGGACATTCACAAATGGTAGTATATATTTTATAGTTGAAAGAAAGTATTATAAGGCATAATTTCACTCATAGCAGAATTCGTCTTTATCTATTTGGAGAAATTTGGAAAAGTACCGCAAAACTTCATTTCATTTATTGTATACTATTGGCAACCTGATAATAAATATTCTTAATATTTTTTACCTTAATAACACTTTTCAACAGGACTGTGAAGTCGTTGAAAAACAAAAAGATTCCAACATTGATTTCATCTCCGACTTGAAATTAAAAATAATAAAACATTTTTAGTACTTTTTCCACATAAAAATGGTTGCGTTGTTTATTATTTATCTTACGCACTGAATTTTTGTTTCATTCCTCATAACAGGGTTAGACTGGTATAATTTCATTTACTTAAAATCATCTTATATTATTCCCTGCCAGCAATTAATTCAAGGGATGAAAAAAATATTTTTTACTATTTTTTTTTAACTTGATTCAGAAGTCGGAGTCGTAATACTAGGATTACGACTCCGACTTCTGAATCAAGTTAAAAAAAAATAGTAAAAAATATTTTTTTCATCCCTTGAAATAATTGCTGGCAGGGAATAATATTAGATGATTTTAAGTAAATGAAATTAAACCAGTTCAACCCTGTTATGAGGAATGAAAAAAAAATTCAGTGAGTAAGATCAATAATAAACAACGCAACCATTTTTATGTGGAAAAAGTACTAAAAATGTTTTATTATTTTTATTTATTTTCAATATGAAAACAAAAGTATAATTTCTCTATGAAGTGAAGATAAACACTTTTTTTCGTTGATCAAATGGTTTTATAATAGTTTTATATTAAGTGAAATAAAATCACATTAGTCTTTATTTTAAGGCACGTTATTTGTAACTATAGTTTCAACGTCCGTCGATGACTAATTCAATTTGAAAAAAGCAACCCGTAACAATTATTGTGTTTTTTTTTAAATCATTGATGATAGATGACTTCTTTTACCAAAAAAATAACAAAGTAAACTCAACTCTCCAAAAAAAATTATAATTCTTTAATCTTATTTTAATAAACCAATTATTTTTTAATAATGCAGCGCTGTACAGAAAAGGATTGTTCTCCGCCAATTTTCCTTCCAAACTTTGTTGTTGAATGTTGTCGGGTGTACTGCAGGAAATTGTGTAGAAGTTTGTTAGCCGTACAACACGTGATGTGATGAGTAAGCTCCCCAAGTTCCACGTGCAAGTGCATTCCTACTAGTTGCCTTCCATTGTCATTATTTATTTGTTCGAGACAGCACACACATATTATAAAAGAAACAAAAAAAAATCCAAGCCAATTTCTATCGCAAATAGATTTCGAAATATTATGCAGAAGACTAAGAGTAAGAATATTAAGAGTATTTAAAAAAAATAATGATAATAAAATGAGCTGACTTTACAAAGCAAAAAATATTATTTTAACACAGATTTTCGATAAATAAACATATGTACATAAAATACTTATACAAAACAATGAAAATAATAAGGTCTTTTAAAGAAGGTGGTTTATAAATAATATCCATATCAATCGTGAAAGGATAGGCGTCTCGTCACATGAGCTCAACAAGCAGTGGAAGTAGGAATAAAAAAGAATTCATGTGACATACAGTATATGCTCGAGTGTTTCAGAAACTTTTTATTTAATATTTTTTTTAAATCTAAAAGTAAGTATATAAATTTACTCGATAAAAATTAAATTTTCTTTTTTCTATTTGTTTTCAGTTAGATCAAAATATTTAGCAATGATATTTGCCATCATGAAAATATGTAAGTTTCTACAAATTACAAAGTATTTTCCGTAAAGTTTTCACTGTCGTTTTCAGGCTTCAAAGAAGTACAAATTCTTGTATTGGATTCTGGAATTCTTGGATCAAGCACCAACCCCCAAAAAACGCTCCCTCTAAGCTGAGCGCGCGCGTAGCAGTTGGGAAGTCACCGCGCACTCATTCTGGGTTGGTGCGCACTACAAGACAGTTGTTAAATTAATATTTGATCGTTCCACCCAGCCTTTGAAATTTTCGCGCAGTTAACTTCTTGTCTTAGAGGAACATTGCCCCCAACCACTTCGTTTTTTTATCGATGACTTTTAATGCTCGGTGGGCTACGAAGGAAGCAAATATAAAACAGTCCTCGTGCTGTACTCACTATAGTTTCTTAATCCCCCTAAATGGTCCCAAGAATGTATTCAAGTTAAATAGACATGTTTTTAGAGCCTCTACATCCGGCTCTGATTGGGTTAGTATTCATTTAGTAGTAATTTCATCCTCACCCTGTTTTCAGGATTATATAGAGTGTGTAAGAAGCTTCTATGAAATATCACAGACAGCTCTGCTTTTAGATATAAATCAATAAATCATTCAATGAAAGTGTAGCATCGGAAGTTAAATCTTTTAAGCACACAACTTGTCAATAATCAAAAGCCAAAACTTTACCACTCGGGAATGAGACCAGAATAATGAACGTTTATTTATTAAAATAATATTATTCAATCAGTAAAAACTATTTATAAAAATCAACATATTATACGTAAGTCTACTTTTAAAAATTGGCCATGTGCTTGCTGTATGTAAATAACATCTCTGAAAAAAGAAAAATTACGGCAGTTTATAAGGAATGTAAATTAATCGATGTAATATGTTTTTGAAAACATTTCGGTGTAAAATTTTGTATGATTTGTTTTCGCATTAGTTAAAAAACATTTTTAGCCACACAAAATCGAGCTTAACATAACCCAGCTGTGGAATATTATCATATACTTAAAATAGTATATTATTTTCAGTTTAGCTTTTGATGTCGCTTAGTACTTTTTTTTGGAAAATGAAATAAATTTCCAAAATTAAACATTATTTGAACATGTATTTTGAATTAAAAACAAATTATCATGCATATATTACAAATCTAATATTTGTTTCCGTGACTTCAAAGTATCGGGACAGCCTTTGCGTAATTTCCATGTAACAGACTAAGTGCAAAATGCAATTGTGACTTGGTGAAATGCATAGACATTAATCATGGGAATTACTCTGTTGTATACACTTCTGTCTGCGTCGACTTGATTGGCAATACACAAAACCAATCGGTCTTATTGCATTCGATCGACCCGTCTCTAAATAAAGCCATTCTAGATACAACTTGAAATAAAAGGTAGGCAACTTAAAAAATATTAAGATTATTAAAACATACCATATTTGACACATTGCTAATGTATCACGTATTGTTAAAATGAAATTTCAATAAAAAATGAAATAAAATGACGGTCAGATGTATTAAACACATTTATGTTTTTAAGTAACAATAATTTGTTGAAAAATTCGAATTATTAAACTAAGTAATATTTAACATATTTTTAAAACTTAATTTTTGTTAGATTTACTTTAAACTGAAACACTATGTCGTATCATTAAAGACGTATGTATGTATTTAAAACCAAATTAAAAAATATATGCATTTTGTTCAAAAAATTGTCAGACAATTAATATTCGTATTTTTACTTTACCTCATCAATGAAATGCTACCAAGTGAATGCTTGAATGTTAATGATAGAATTTTATTAAATCTATGATATTTTTTTATATTTTATTCATATATCTATTTTTTTAAAAAAATAATTGGAAATCAAGCATGACTTGATTTCGAGCTGCTTGGTTGACGCAACGGTTCATCAAGGTCTATGGTCAAATTAACAAAAATAGTCCAGGTAATTTTGTTACTTACTTTCTATTCAATCATTCACATCCAGATGCATCTCGAACACACTCATCTTAATACTGTCCGACTATCTTATCAGGAAGAACCCAGGGGTGAAAGCCTACTTGGGTCCTTTCACTCACAAAGGGAGAGCTCAAGATTCTTCGAATCTTAAAACATGGCTTACCCGTTTGATTCTTTTTGTCACGAATGTTATTATTAACAGTATTGATTTGAGTGACTAGTTTAATTTTAAAACGTTGATTTATAATTATGTATGTTAAATATTTTATTCAAATTTATTTCAATTATATTAATGTATAAAAATCTTTTTTAACCTTTTAGCTGCCGTAGATAATTAAAAGTAATTACGTAGCACGCCAGCTATAATTTGAAACTATTAATTTAATTAGTTATTGATGAGATAACGCGTCTCTGGCGTGTTAAGCACGAAAAAATTTACGAGATATCTCGTCTGTGGCAGCCATCGAGTTAAAGCTTCAAAACTTAAAATCTACCATAAAATTTATTCCCTCTTATTTTAAAATCTCGTTAATTTGCCGTTTACTCTGCTGGATAATGGTTGCACGAACTTATGTTTATTTACCTTGATCATCGTCAGTAAACAGGCTAAGTATAAATAAGTTAATATTGAATCAAACTTCTCTCCATTAAAGCGACTTTCAAATTACTTTTTGCTATTCCATTGTGCGTTTAATATTTTGTAAACGAAAATTGGCTGTTTGTAGAGCGTGAAAAGTTTCTGGGTAAAAGAAAAACAGATTAAATTATTTTAACCCCAATTACATAAATAGTTTTCTTGGAAAGTTTCATTATTCTTCCGATTACTTTCACTTGCGTATACAATGCTTTTCAGGTCTGAAGTGGCAACCTCGCTCCCTTTTTCAACCCTTAACCAACTGCTCACCGTTCACCATTGTCGCTTAATCGTATTTGGCTTTTGTACTGCAGCAAAATGGCTTCATACGTTGCCGTTTCCGATTGTTCGGACTCGGATTGAGCAAAAAAAAAAACACATAGCATAAAGATTTTCAAGCCACAACACGGAAAGTTCTTTCTGCAAAAAATAATTTTCAATGAACTGCCAATAAAACATTAAGCGGCACTTATTCATTTTGTTAACACTTTATGATAGCATGAAACATTAAATACTAAGCAGCATTTTTATAAATGTTTTAAATTCAATGACCTCCGCACGCTCGCTCGACCATAATATAATAATAACTGATGTTTGTTTTTCGTTTAAGCAACATTTTTTGCAGCAACACCCAATTTTACAGCTGATTTGTGCTCAGTTTGGTTGGCATTTTGATTCGAACACTATAACAGCCATTGCAAATGTGCGAATTTATTTATTTGTAAAATAACATAATTTCGAAAAGAATCATCATACCGTCGATCGGCAAAATTGCCGCATTTCGATTAAAGAAAATTCACAAGTTATTATTGTATTGCATTGTCAAACGGTCGTTACACTGCTAATATAATTGGATGATATCTGTAATTCTATAAATTTATTTCATCATAAATATCTTTCAGTAAAGTAAAGTGAAAATGTTGTCAAAGCAGAATATAAATAACTAAAATCATTAAATATTTATAAACTGTCTCACATTTTTTACCTAAAATCGATTTATTTTTTTAAATGAACTAGGAATAACTGCAATGGTTGACTCTTTCCCAATAACTGCCTGTCTATAACGCTCAAGTGTATATACTATAAACTTGTTTCGTATCTTTCCTGTAGCACTATAAACAGTTAGCCTTAGCAGACATATCTGGAAGAAACAGCATTGCAGTGACATTAAGTTAATAACGTCTTCTTTCAAGCAGTGCACTGTCAAAAGATTTCTGTACTTTTTTACACTTACGAGAAAAAGACAGGCTTAGTACGATATCGATTTTCCAATTGGATTTTAACTTCGTATAGCAATTAAGGATTCTAAAGTGTGAAGTTTTTACAAATCTAGGGCCTCAAATACAGCAATCAATATATTCATAAAAAAGTGATACATGAGACAAGAGATGAACCAAAAATTTTGATGTATACGTTACAAAATGACAAAAAATATCTTGATGTAATTAAAATTACGCGTTCACTCACTGTAAGCATTTATTAAATGATAATTATCACTATCAGTTAATAATTCTGACCGTAAGATAAAATAAATAATGTGAAATCACTATAAAAATGATTTATTTTTTAATGTAATGCCTTTTCACCCAGAATTGATGGTGAACAGCTGAAGAGTGATTTATATCTATAATTATCTGAAAAATATACGGCTTAAATATAAAAGCTACTTAATTTTTTAAAACGCAATTGGCATATTATAAACTTATTAAAAAATATTATCAAAGTGAAAATAATTTCAAAGTTACAAAACTTCTCAAGCTGTTTTATTTTGTACCATCACGGATTTGTACTGATCAAAAAATTAACATAATTCATTATTGTTATAAAATCTGTAAAAGCTTTTTTTAAGCATATCAAAAGTGGGTGCGAAGAAGTCTTAAAAATAAAGTGCAGAAGTAAAACTTGTTTGTTATTCCCGATTATTTTACTTGTAAAATATTTTTATCGTTTAAGGGAGGTAAGTTTGCGAATTTTCAAATAAACAGGGTACCAAAAGCGCTTCCTTCTTTACGATAATAGTGGCGTCAGCCCTCACTAACTGTAAATAGTTGTTTCGTTCGGGCCACTGGCTACAGACGGACCAGTCCAAGTTATGCGTAAACAATTCTTCAACAGTATTTCACAGCAAAAACTTCAAAATTTCATCTACAATTGGCTGGCTCAGTACCAAATGTGACAATCCTACATTTAAAAATCTGGGAAACTAATAGAACGAAAAAAACTTGTTTTTTTAAAATCTCCATTGTCGATACAACAACAAAATCAATTGAAATATAATACCTGTAAATATAGATTTGTTTATACTTATGTATTTTCAATTTTAATCTGGAATGAAAAACGCTGCAATTAGTTATGTCGGATACAAAGGCATCGAATCAACCAAACGTTCTTGAGTTTTTTTGCACTGATTATAACACTTAATTTTAAAAATTAATTCAAAAAGTATTACAATTTGTCCGATCCTGCAATTCAAAAAAAAATAAAATAACTAACCGACTATTAGCTATTTTTTCTCAACCTCATATTGCATTGATCCATTTATTGAATTGTAAGCTCAATTGTTTGTTTTACAACTAGTCTTCGTTATCACGACATAAATTCAAATACTCTTTAACGCGGGCATTGTGAAACCATATAAGATTATGAATTGTATTAAATTTAGCAATATATAAGCACACTGAATCAGATAAAGGTTGCTTTACTACAGTCAAAATAATAGTTTTTTCATAAAGTTATACCTGATTTTTGATCGCACTATATGGACACTTTACAGCACTTCTAATATTCTCTATCCTAAAACAGCCTTTTTGCTTCTTTTCATATCATCCTTGTACCAAGTAGCTCTGCCAAGTATATTCTATGAATAATCATCAGCTGTTTTCCACGGTAAATGGATTCAGAAGAGACATCCAGGAATCATGCTTACCTGGGGCATCCGCAGCACATGTCTAAGCCAAGTCTACTTTTGTATATTGCATTAAGACTATTTGAATTCGGGAACTACCGTAAAAATATATTTAAAACTTTCTTTCAAAACATTTAGTTACATAAAATACGCAAAACTTTTCCAATTAATACCGTTTTTTTATTTTTTTTATTTATTAAGACCATTAAACTGTCGACGAAGAGCTTTCTCGATATAATTCAAAACTTGCTAAGAAGAGTGAAATGAACATTTATGTTGGATCGTTCTCCATGGCTACAAGCAAGAATACTGAACTGAACTGCAATAAGAACTGCAAAATCAATTAACTTGATAACACATTTCATTGTTTGCAATTGAAATTAAATTTAAGAGATGAAATAAATATTCAACTACATTCATAGCACGGCAGTCATTTATTAAGTAAATATTTGAAAATCAATGTCGGACATTTCTTTTGCTCTACCTAATATATAATCAGCCTAGCATCGTTATATAACACATTATTTGAATATTTCTAAAACTTTAATATGTTTTATATATATATAAATATTATATATATATATATATATATATATATATGTGTGTGACACATTATACCAGGGCTGTGAAATCGGAATATTGCAACTGCATGCTATACTGACAAAAAATTATCTGATGGTACACATAATATGTAAGTTAAACGAGAATGACTGGAAATTTATAGTCGGAATTGGAGTCGGAGTCGGTTTTTATTTGAAGCTTGAGTCGTTTTTTTCACTAGAATCCACAGAACCGTTTTATACTGGTACCTGTACTGTTTGCTAATAATATAATATTAGTAAATACAGTATACACGACCAAATGAAAATTGCTTACTTACTTGCCCTCCCCCGCCCACCAGTGCTTACCCATCCGCTAATTTAATACAACAGAAACTAGTGTTGTAAAAAACGGTTTTTATAATAAAAGCTCAAATTTTCATTTGCGGATTATTCAAAACTATCATTATTTTACTTAGAAATTTCCGCCAGTGTGTGACCATATTATGAATAATTGTAATTTTAAATTGACTTTTATCCTAGAAAGCATACAAAATTATCATTATCTAATATTATATTTTAATACTTATGACCCAGTCTCTGTCCATCTCTTTTATCGATTTATCGATTTCTGTTCAAAGGCATAGGTCTTTTTGATGTATTCATTTCCCTTCAACCCTTCCCATCCTTTAATAACTTGGCGTAGAAAGAGCGATTATTTAACCATTAGTTCTTCGATCTCCACTACTCTCATTGAAAAGAGAGGTTGAGTGACTGATTAACAAACAGTTCTTATAGATAAAGTTCCGCTGAGATACCTTCATAAGAAGGCCATATACTCCATATTGGGAAATTTATAATGTTGTATATCGCAACATATACATCAAAAAGACAAATTAATATTGCCCTCTGTGTCAGAATTGACAACATTACAAATTTTGGAAATGACCCAGAAAATGTGATCAGGAAGTTTTATCTCAACACTTTCTGCCAAGATAAGAATAAATTTCGTGAAATGCAACACCTAGGTTTCTGTTTTAGTTTTTTTAAAGGAAACAACTTTTTTTTTAAATTTTTAAATTGTTTTCTCTTGATCCTTTGTTGAAAATAAATTGTATGTTTGACATTAAATTTAAAAAATCAACATGTTATAAAAAAATATTTTGAGAATTCACCGAGTTGGTGTTGAGATGTGAATTATGAGCTATGAATGCTATGATGAACGATCCATCCATCATTCTATCCATCGTCACATCATCATATAACAGTGCTCTCGTACCCGTTTAGATAAAACCAACAACGGTTCTCAAACTTTGGGTGACAATCATAAACAAAAACCCGTTGTCTTCTCAAAATAATATTTAAAGGTAAAAATCTTTTTAAACCTATTTTATTTTCCGCAACAGAACTAGTAAAACTAAGCGATTTGAATCAATAAAAAATTCTATAATACAGATGTTTAATAGTATTATAATGTATTTATTATAAGAATTGTTTATAAGCAAAACGACGGTGGAAACAAAATGGTACAATGATCGTCATCTCAAATATGAGTGAAGGAGTTTTTTATTTTGTAGTTTCACCCCAGTTTTTAAATAGTAAAAAATACAAGGCTTGTGCAAGCTATCAGCTAATTGTTCTTTCTACACCTCACTGGAAGAAAAAAATCACATACATTTTAACAATACATCAATTGATTTTTAAATTCTTGTATCAAAGTGTACATAACTGTTCAAACAGATACAGCAAAAAAGTATTCTTCCAATTTTCAAATTAATAAACTTTAGCAGCATAGCTAAAAAACTCGATTCTTATTTACATTTATTTATTTTGTGGAAGTTTTTGATCACAAAAGTTTTAGTAGACCAATGCATGCTTTGAGTTAAATCCAGCATAAGTAATGCCATAATCACATATGATATAACATAATAAAACAAAACACGTGTTACAACCTTCTTCCACGTTTGATATAACAGTTAACATAATAATTATCTAAGTTTAAACATCTTAATGAAACTATAAAGTAAGAAACACGAAGACATACACCGATTTAATTATATTTAAGAACAAATAGAATAATAAATCATATTTATAAAAAAGATGATTATATGGTATAATTGGCGATAACTTTGTGGAAGTCAATTTTATATTAAAAATATGTTCCAAACTTACTGGAACACCATGAGCTTAAGTTCCATTGCACCAAAGTCTTAAATTATGTTATACTCAAAACCATTGAACATTCAATAACATTAAAGAAATATATGCTTAATGATATATTCATAACTATGTTGGTTACAGAAACATATGTTTATGATATTATTCTTGCACTATTATGATGGTAAAAGATATATTTTGTTTCTTTACTGGTCTTGCTATATTTAAAATAAAATATGATATTAATATTTTCAACCATCACAAATCGATATAAAAATAAAATACACATACATACATATATTATGTTCAGCAATCGTCACATGCGCTAAAAATAGTCATACGTATTTAATGCCCTCATTAATATGGAAATAATAAATTCAGAAAAATATGTTTATTATAAAGTTTTCGAAATACCACGAATATTATGAATAGCTTTACTTTTCGCCAAAGATATGATATTTTTTATAGTATTCATAACTAGTATCATTATTTTCTGTTACCAAGAAATCGAACACGTGTAAGTGTTAAATTTTAGACCTGAGTAAAAATCAATGGGGCAGTTTTTACGACAACAACCATTAGGGAGTCTAGACACCACCGAATAGAAAGATGATATCGCAAGAAGAGGGGTCGAAGTTCCTATGCCTATGACACTATACACTTGAGACGTCAGCCTACACATTTCGACTCTAACATATTTAAAGTGAGTAAAACGTTTGTATTTATAATGATATGTGAAAATATGTATAAATTTAATATGTGTCAAAAAATATACAAGTAAAAAAATTTCATCATCAGATGAAACGTATTATTTATTTCTTCACACTTAAAGAAATAATGAAAGTTTTATTACAAAATCTTAAATACATTAGACAAACTTTTCAAAAGTTTCTCAGACAAACACATATTATTAAACTTTTTTTTGATTAATCGTTCCTACACAGTTTAGAAATCAGTTACAAAATATCACAAATGACACTCTTTTTTTTCAGAGTCTCAATTAAAATTATTTTCGTATTACAGGACCATAAAATTATCTTCGAGTAATTTTTCATTTCTTCATTTTATTTTAAAGTTAGTGGTAAATGGAATAAGATAATGGTGTTTTTTCAACGCTATTTTGTAAACGGTCCGGACTAGTATTGCTCGTCATTTCAACAAGACTCATTTTTTCGGTTGTCACTTTCCGCATCTTTCTTAAAAGTGTAAAATCAATGTACAAATGAGTTGACGAAGGGATTTAAAACTTCAAATTGACAAACATGTAGACAATAGCTCAACACTTATTTAGGTTTGCATACGAATCAATAACACAGTTCCAAAGTGTTAAAGGTAAAAAAATTGAGAAATGCTTAGAATACCGATACCTTATAGGTTCAAAATGTAACAAGTTCCAATCTGTGGTTATAAAAATGACAGTTTTTTTTATTCTTTTGGTCCAAACTGTCGAAACTGCGAAAAATTTTCTCTAAAAAATCTTATCCTGAATATAAGAAAAGGTACATTTGTTTTATTATTATCATAAATATATGTTTTTAGGGAACTTTAAATTTTCATTTAAATCTCCCGTTAATGCATGTAGAGTAGAAGATTAAACTTGCACAACATTATGTTCCCTACTATCTAAAAATTACGCTTTTTGATTTGTTACACTTTTAAAGCAACGTAGCATAGCAAGCATTACTTCAAACAGCTATAATAGTATATCACGCATTAAAAGTTTTATGATATCTGACATATTTTGTAGTTTATGGTGTACGACTTCAATATTTTTACATCGATGCCATGCCGTATCCATTTTTCACTTAATCCAATACAGAAGATTTCTACTGTAAACGTCTTTTCTAAAGAAACTTCTCGCTGGGCTCATAATGTAAGAAATGTAACTTTCCTATCGAGAATGCTCTTCACATAGATGTACAGAAACGATTTCCTTTGCGTTTTCTATTTGAAACTTTTGATAAAAGATATTTATAAAACTGTTAACTACAAAAAAACTGAAGTTTTGACCTGACATCCTATAGCTGGTTTATACCGGCATAAACAAAAACTTCTTTTTACGTGAGTATTTACGCAAATTTGCTTATAAAACATATACTTTTTCCTCGGTCTTAATTCAATTTTAAGCGTCTAAAAAATTTTTTCATTTCAATTCTTGCTTCAATTGTGAATATTTAAATTTCCCCGAATAATATAACTGACTGCTAAGTAGAAAAAGCAGTTGATTGAAATTTCAATTATGTTTCTAATTCACTTTTAGGGTGTTCACTGTCAATAATTGGTGGAAAGGAATTATATAAATAAAAACACAACATTCATTTGTACTAAGTGGAATAAAGTACAAAGGAATATTGGGTTTATATTAACGTTTCTAATTTTTGATCGTCTATTGACTTTATTTACTCGACTGACCACAGGTTGAGAAGGACTTTGATGACGATATTACAATATCGGCTATCTTTTTATTCTATTTAAATACTTCCTAGATTATTAATGTGACACACATACACAGTTTTGATGTTTTTACCACTAATCTAATACAATCTCGATATAACTAGCTTTACACTCTAACGTAACAGTAGTGAAAAATAAGCTAAACACCATAGTTTGTTTATCATTTTATGCTTCAATAGTCCAATAGTTGATCGATATTTAATAAAAATTTCAATAAGTCTTACATGAATAATTGCATTTTTTAAGATTTCTAGATTGTCAAATAATGACGACAGTGAAAACCTAGAAATATTTTATTTATAAAATAGAATAATGAGACCCTATTTATAATACATCAAAATAATATTATTTCATCCACAAATAGTTTTTCTATAAAGCACTTTACGTAAGTCTATTTTAACGTGCTCTTTAATATTATTATTTTTTATCTATACTTAATCGTATTTGAAAAATGTCATTAACATGTGACTTGAACGCAGTTTTCTGATATACTAGTATTACACACCAGATAGCAGAACCACTTGTCAACACCCAAACAACACTCATGCACTCTGCACTTGTGAACTCTCCGCAAGTGAGATATACAACTAAATAAACACAGATTATTTAATTTACACATGAATTTTTAATTATTTATGAATCACTTTTAAGGTGTCAGGTCTAGTTGGAAAAAATCAACTCACCATTTTTGATACTAATTCCACAACTTGTATTTAAACCAAGACGGCATTTGCTTATCACAAACATTATCAACGGAAAAATAAATTTGACTTAAGAAAATATTTTTGATTCATTTTTTTAATCTAATATTTTTTATAAGTATCGCAATCGAACTTCTTGGCACGTACTCCATTGGTGCTTGAATCCTGTTGAAAGTTTTCTGAATCTCGCCAAGCGGTTACCAAGGTGAAACATTCCTGCATAAGATCTTGGAATCGTTAAACCTAACATGCAGGTAGTTACATCTTGACTTACAAGTCTCCAGGAGTCGCGGCGCGGAACTGTTATGAAGGACACTTATGCGGAACGATTTCCACTACTCGAAAGCTTCGCCTAGAAGTTGCGCAGCGCCGCCAAGCAGAACATATCGACTATGAAATCACCGGATATCTCATTTCATTCGCTGGCGACAACTTAAAGACTCTTTGCAATGGAATCTTTACGCTACGGAAATGTATAAAATCTACCTCGTGCTTAATTTACAGTATTTTTCACTTTGGTTTCTGTATGACCGTAAGGGAATCTTACCGACATGAAATATTATACGGTTTGTATCACTCGTAAGTGCTTTTATAGATTTAATACCAGAATCCAAATGAAAATTCATGAAATATATGTGAAATCTAGAATTATTGTGTACCATTTATTTTATGTTATAATGTTCAAATAACACCGCATTGAAACAATCGTGTCAATTTATTGATTTAATTGGCATTTACTTGGTAGAACTCCATTATAATAGGGTAAAAAATATCAAAGTATTTAGTTCTATAGTTTTCATGTTTATTAGTTGACAGTTATTTCGGCTTTCGCCATCGTCAGACTTATCTATTCCTGCCAATTCTTTTTGAAATTGTAGCCAACGATAAACTTATATTTTAACTGTAGAAAACTAAAATATCTTTTTTCAATATTTTAAATACATTTATAATTTAATACACATTCTATCAAACGGACGTAATCTGCAAAAGTCGAATGAGTAGCTTAATTTGCAAAAAAACGGCCTGTAAAAATTGCAACCAAAAAAAAGGACTTATATTTAAAAAAAAAATCCTTAAAAGACTCTTATAAGATTGAGTTAACAAAATACCGTTGTATTAGTCTTCGTGCACGTCAAGGTTGCGTATATTTAATATGGTCAAAAATCATCAACAAACGTTTTTTTATGTTTCATGTAAAATGTGTTTTGTATGGGTTACGTCTTTTTGCTTTTCTTTAGTCGATATATTATTATAATAGCTTAATTTCTAGAAAAAAAAATATGGTGAATGCGTATGTTTAATTATTATTTAAATCTTTATATTTGCATGATCCGTGATGTAACCAGTTTACTTAGTATAATATTATATATTTTGATCATAACATAGAAGAGAGTTTATAAAATAAAGCAACATACGCTTTAAAAGATATGTATTTCGTCCAAATTTGAATGGCTTCGTAATGAGGAAAATATTTATAAAATCCCCTGATGAAGTGTTCCTTAGTTTCACAGTAGTAATTTTGAAATTAGGTGTGTCAGATTTGAGGGTTATGGATGTTCTCGTAACAAAGAGCGTTTTGTTCAAAGAATGAAAATTTATAAATTACACTGCAGCGTGGATAAGATCTGTTTTACATTTTTAATATAAAAATTCTGCGACTAGCGAATCACAAAATACGATTGCCAATATCTTCTCCCGAAGAAATTTTTCCATGAACATTGACGTGAATAAAAAAAATAAGTACTCTATTTACACAGTACGACAATATTCATTTCATCAACCCCGAGAAATGTTTGATGAAAGAAATATCCCCCTCTGTTAGTTTTACTTTTACATTTTTAGATGAAAAAAAATGCAAATGGTTACGTGGGAGAAAACTCTCATTTTCGAGTCGGCAAGTATCCCGTAGTCTGAATTTACACAAATATAAAAAGTCAAAACTGAAATTGGATATCTTTTATGCCGATCATAAGCCTTGCGCGTTTATTTTTCTCCCTCGCAACAGAATCCGCTGAGGCAGTGCTTACAACTGGAGCCGTAAGAAGCAAGGGCTTACCGCAAAAACAACGCCGGAGTGACAGGTATAAACCTATCAAGTAACTTGAACCATCCAATCGACCTTTTGTATTCACTCAAAAAAAGGACTTTTCCACCTTGCATAATACTTTACATTATTCTTAACGATGTCTTAATAACTAAGGATAACAAATAAAAATATTGAATAGGCATTCACTTTGTACTACTCCATTACAATATGGTGGAAATTTTAAAGCAAAGCGAACTTAAAAAAATGGAATAAAACCTCAATGACTCAATAACAAACAATGTTCATAAAACAACGTCTATTTTGATAAAGTTCTTAAATATTCTATATTCTCCACATAAGGAGGGGTATGGTCTTATGATTTATGTCAAAAACTCATGGACATCTCAAACATTACAAAGCAAACTAAAAATAGCATCAGGAACAAAGCCGATGTATTTGTCGTAGATTACACTAAAGCGAAGAATTTGAATCCAAAGAAATTTCTTTGAAAAATCTTTATGTTCCTCAAATATAATTATTTGTATTAAATTGTGCTGTTGATGTGTTATAATGTATTTATTTATAATAAGGTAAAAAAGTATCTAAGTACCTTAGTTCTACAAATATTACTTATGTACAGTGTATAATTATTTCGGCTTACAACCTCATCAAAACTACGATTAAGCCTACATTATTAACATTATAATATACTGGTTTAGGAGAGAATATGTTTTGTGTATTTCTCAGAAGCTAGTATATTATGTAGCCTTAATTAATGTAAGCTTAAACGTACATCTGATTTTGGCTTAAACAGAAAGAGCTATCAATAATAATATTTGTAGAACTAAAGAACTTTGATATTTTTTCATCTAATTATTACAGCAAAATTAATAAAAAGATTTTTCTATAAGAAACATAGGGCATTTTTTACGAATTATTTTCACATTGAATTTTTTCGATTTTTTGGAATTTACGATAAATAAAGCCGGTTTTGTTACTGATGCTAATTTTAAGTACGCTTTGTATTGCTTGATTTTTTCAAAAGTTTTTGACATAAATCATATTTCTTGTAATCCAGACGCTTAAACTATAATTTACGGAGATAGTAAGGATAGAACTTTAGTAAGTAAAAATGAATGTAGTCGTTTACGCCAGGCTTCGTATCTTAAAATTAGTTAAATGGGAAAGATATAAATCCCTCGCATTCAAACACAGATCCATAAATCGATTAAAAGATCTGTATATGAAACTAGTTTTACTGGCACTGGCACAAGTTTTTCGATACTGCAACAACGTTGACCCGTTTCACCTTCTGTATAAATGCATGTCAGAATTTTCTTCATTACGTTAAATTAAACAAAGAAAAATCTTCAGTAGCTTTTCAGAACTATTTAAAATCTTCAAAATAGCAGTAATAACATGCGTTAATTGCTTTTATTCGCGTTAAGGGTTTATGTACTGTTTATTTTTCTTCATACATTTCTACCATAATGAAGAACTGGAGTCCACAATTTTTTACTAGTCATAGTTAATATAAAATGGTTTATTCAATTGCCTTAATATCTTTATTAAATGAGTTACAGTAGGAATAAGATGAACATTACAAACAGTGCTGTAGTGGAGAGTTTAAGTAAAATAAGCATAAGCCTTTCTTGTGATAAAAAAATATCCTACCATCACACGAAAATTCACTGTTTTTTCGTAAAATAATATTTTTATTTCAAACGATCGGACAAATAATTCGTTTCCTTATACTCTTTGCAAATTTTACTAATACAGTACTGGTTACAACTATATCTCGTATACAACTTTAAAAAATCATTAAAATTAAAATAACATTAAATATCATACCAGCGATTCTAAAAAAGGACCACAGAAGGTTAACAAACATATTATAAATATTTTGTATTTGTTTCCATACAGATATTTTTTATTTAGTTGGTAACATCAAATGATATAATAACTCAGTTCATAAATATCTTTCGTTTTTTATTTAAAAATATTAACTAATTATCAAGTAAAATGACCAAAATGTCAACTAATAATAATAATATAAATATATTTTGTCATTTAAAATATATCGCAACGATTTGAAAAAAAATTGACCATTCTTTGATTAAATATTTTTAAAGCTCTTATGCAATCTTCTGTTTTTAAAATATTCAATGTCTCAATGTATTTAACTTAATAAACGACACTAAAGAATATTTTCTTTCAAAAGTCACTATTGTATAAAATATATCATAAAATTCATGTTTCCCTTTGTCACCGCCAGTTAAAAGAACTCAAAGCACTTGACAGATAATTTATTAGTCTTGAAGGCATTCAACGGTTTTCAACCACTGCGAAAAATCCGAACAAAGACACCCCCTCACCTATAACTGTCAACTAAAGCCTGCATACCTAATCGAAAGCAAAGAAAAATTACGATGGATAAGAACAGAGTCAAAAGAAGGCTTTATACAGGTCTCCGAAAAATTCTTCTTAACAATTTTCTTTTAAAACATTTTATTAAGCGTTGTATTTTTTAGGTTCCATAAAGCGGCTGCTGCAGTATTGTTCTTTTCGTAATCTTATGGTAATTATTTTTCTTTTATTGTTCATTTTATAATAAAATTACTAATGATTCTCTCAAATAACGAGGACTATTCAATTTAATTATTCCAAACATGCAAAGAAATAAAACACAAAAATGTATGAGCAAGAATCAAACATATTTTAATTATTATAAATGAATAAACATGACAATAGAATATGAAATATTCCTTAATTTATGTTTCAATTTAATAAAAGTGACTCTTATTATAAGACATTGAACTTTTACCACTAAGCCATAGAAGCCTACAACGAGGCATGCCCAAACCTTGGCCGATGGGCCACATAAGACCCTTCGGCCCTAAAGCTGCGTGTGGCCCTTTCAAGGTTTTCAAATTTTTAAAAATAAAAAATACATTTTTAAAAATGTATTACTTATTTTTTTTGGAATTTGTGCCTGAGTGTCGCATTTTGTCACCAAACATTCTTTTATAGTAAAGCCAATTTTTAAAAACCCAAAAAATGGTAGAACGATAAATTTACAAATCCAGTTATTTTGTTGAATTCAAAGTAAGTATTTAAGCTCGAGTCCCACAACGAGCAATATTTTTTGATCGATTTATAGATTTGAAGGCATGGGTGTTTGTGATGTCTGAAAATTCCCTCCTACGCTTCCGAGCCTTTAATAACTGAGCGTAGCGAGAGCGATTAGTTTACCATTAGTGATGTCCTAGCCTTATCCTTCTTTTCCTACTTCTATCTTTGGAAAAGAGAGGTTGAGAGACTTATAACAAACAGTTTTCGTAGAAAAACGTAAGATGTTTATTTACTATAAATATAAAAAATATCATATTATTGTGAACGCTTAAAATATGTATGTGTGACCCATCAGAGACATGCACTATTTTATTTGGCCCACCAAGTGATTTTAGTTGGGTATAATATATACTGATATAAATTATAGTATTTGAAGGTTAATTGTGTACATTTCGTGGGGAAATCTAGCTGATTTTAAAAAATCAAAAAAGTTTGGTCAAATCTGCCATAATAAATATTCATCATATCCATTGCTATTGTTTTCAAAAAGATAGCAATTGTCACTCATACCATAAAATAAGTATTTTCAAAGTTTTTGTTAACTAAAAATAATTTACTCAAATTGATTGCGAAATCTATGAAAGAGTCAACAACAACGAGTTGATGCCGTTTAAGCAATAATGATATTTTATACTGTAAAGATTGTTGTTTTAATCAAATAAGAACGACAAACATTAAAAATACATAGCAAAAATTATGACCGAATATAAATAATGTTAAATTTAACTTACGAACCAACCTTTAGTTGGTGGAAGGCTTTGGAAAAGCAGCCCTTTTAAGCAAACACTGTCGAAAAATTCTCGCATGACCTGCCTTTGTCAATATCTGTCGAAATTGGAGTGGATCGCAAGGGGTTGTGCGTCGCACGCTTAAACAATACAATCGACTTTCGCAAAACGTAACAGATATCTATAACATTTGCAGATCTCGGTGGTATTTATATTTTTTTAAATCTCAGAATGCTAACATGAGAGAAGCGTTTTTTTAATTTATAAGCTTAAGCTATACTATTTTTGTTAACATGCCAATGTGGATTGTAAAATGATGGTCTCTTCTTCTTCCGTCGGACGTTGTAGCTAATAATGAGAGTTAAATTACACAAATAAAAAAATACACACGAATAAATGACATATAAATACAAACATAGAATTACAAAACGAAAAAAAATTCTCGTGTTATAAATTTCACATTACAGTTATTTCATTTTGCCCAAAGCCGAAATCTTGTTAATCAGCAAAAGATTTGCGTTAATTTATAAAGAAAGAAAGAGTGATTATTTTTTTAAAATTCGAATCGTTAAAATTCTATACACCACACGTTTTGTCACTAACGACTCAAGTATTTCAGCGTTATCGGGCAGTCGAGTGCACAAATGAGCGTCAGTTTAAGTTTAATAACGTACTTGAATGCCTGAAGATGCCGAAAGCCAGAACCCGTGTCGTTAGTAACAAAATCTGTGAATTTTTAAATATTTTGGAATATTCAAATCATATATTGAAAATGCACCAATCTCGTTCATTTATTTACATACTTGAATGCCCGAAGATACCGAAAGGCAAAACCCATGTTGTTAGTGACAAAATCTGTGATTTTTTTAAATTTTGGAATATTGAAATTATATATTGAAAATGCACCAAGCACGTTCAGTCGAAATATTTGACTGAATTTTTAAATATCTTTTCCACATATGTTACTATCGACTTTCATTATCTTATTTCCATTTTTTTTTTATTATTCATTTTCTTTTGATATTGAATAGAACATTGCGAAAATTGCTCAACTATGGCATACAAATAAAGCTACATACAAATATAACAAACGCATCAAAAAGTCTGTTCGCAGTTTAAATAATATCTAAGTATCCGGTCTAACGAAGAGTTCACGGATTTCTTCGACACTGTGAATAGAGTGGCCTCTGGCATTTTCAATTTCCTCAAATCAATAACCCGAAGGCGAACTGTAAACGCCGCTTTGAATTTGCTACTGAAAGATATACAAAGTCTTCGAAAACTTTTCGCATTCATTGAAATGAATAACTTAATCCTATTTCAATTACTCTAGTCCACTAATGTACAGTCCATGATTTGATGATTTCTTTGTAAATAAGAACACGTGTTATCTAGGTACGACTATTTGAAATTAAACAATCAAAAAAGTAAAATAAAATATCTTGCCTTTATATTTGTAATTAATTGATTGATGTCAAATAAATGCATCGAATAGAACATATTTATATTTGAATTTCACAATCGATGTTAATTTTTTCTTATTTTTTTACTGGTCTTAAAGCAAATTTCATTATTTTATATGGAAATATTTATAGCTGCATAAAATGAACGTTTAACGTTACTGTACTTTTATATGTATATAATATTTTGTCGTTGAGACACAGCAGTCAATATATAAGTAATATATACCCATTAACAATAATTTAACTTTTTATATACTACAAAAAATAGGTTTCCTTACTGTGGTATACTTAAGTATTTGTGTACACATTTCTAAAAAAAAAAAATTCAATGAATGAAGAAAAACTAAGCATTATCATAAAGCATTTAAGACAAATGAAGAACAATATCAGTATACCGTACATTCGATGGATTCGGCGGTAACTTTGGGCAAGTTCATTTTTATGGGAACAGCTCAAAATAAGTAATATTTAGATTTTCACGTTATATGTTTAAAATGAGTGTTTGCAATATCTTGGCTACAATATTGAATAAGAGTAGTTGCTTTATGGAAAACTGTAAATGTTGACATGGTTGATCTAATGATGTTTATAACTCTAGTCGTTTTTGGACTTGTTCTAGTGGTGTATCTGCTACTGTTGTAACGACCTGGTGTATCGTTGTATAAAAATTATTTACAAATCAATTTTCAAGCAAGAGTATAAAATAAAATTAACGTTCATGAAAAAGGAAAGAAAGATGAATTATTCCCATCTAGCTCTCCGTAATAATGATATTTTCTTAGCTAGACAAACATTACTATAATAATGTATTTTCCTGATTTCTCTTCACTTCTAGTTTACTGACATTGACTTCACATCAAGCCCATTCGAGCACCCGGGTCATTAATGACAAAACTTATGGAAATTTATATAATATAATGATAAAGTTAAATTTTTAAGGTTCACTAAGTACCATCAGTCGAGATCGTTTACAACTGAATTATTTATGTATAAAACATTAACTTTCAAAAAAAGATATTTCGAAATTCGATCTATGGAGATAGTTCATTGTTATTCTGATGTAAAGAAAGATCCATCGTGCATTATATTTCCATTGTCATTCTGCAAAAAATATATATATATTAATACAAGCGAATCGATTCTTATTTTGTGTCACTTCACATATCGTTAAAATAACGACTTGGAACGATTTTTACCATGATGTATTAAATAAAAAGTATGTATTGCAATATTTACTGATTGCTTTGACAATAAATGCATGTTTTTATTTTGATATACATGATCATTTATAAAGCCCCAATTATAATGTACGACCAAACAATTCAACATAAACGTTTCTTTTCACACTGCATAACTAGTTTAACATTTTTGATACTTGGTGAATATTTACGTTTTTGTTTTTACACGCCGCCAATATTTCGCGTGACAAAATTCGAATTTTAAAATAGCAGTTTGACAAAAAAAAACATATGGTTGTTTTGACAGCTTTTTTTATAGTTACGGACATTTCATGCCGTTAAATTGATTTCCCATATGAAAACACAAAGCTGGCGCCTCACTTTCGCAAGAGCGTCCGCAGCAGCACTTTTAGTTTGCGCGCTCGATTTATTTAACTTTCGTAAAAAATTCAAATTGCACGCCTTTTAAAGGCGATGCACGGGAACGGCAAGCGAAAACAAAAGTCCTGTCCTTCACTGCGGCACCTTAAATTAGCTGTCGCATCCAGAGAGCCTGGCATGATATATGGAAATTACATTTTACACGAGCTTCTGTATTTTGTGTGAGATTTTTTATGCCGATATTCTTTGCCAAGCTACCTACAAATATATACGAATACGCTACGTATAATAAAAAATATACTAATAATCAGTGCTTTTTTCCCCATGCAATGCGGTGGAACGGCGCTCTCGCACCTTGTTTCTCGAATTTTTCAAATCAGTATACACAAATTTTATTTTTATTGTCGTTTGAAAGCTTTTGATATTAAATGCCGAAAGACATTTGAAAATATTTTTTATAATCATGATCACAAAAAAGTAATAAAAAAATGTTCCATGTCCGCTCCCAATGTGGAAAATATAGACTCCTTATGGAATTTATCTTAACAGAAGTGTTTCTCCGAGAACTGCTTGTTACTCAGTTACTCAGCTTTTTCCAAAGAGAGTATGAATAGAAGGATAAGAATAGGACAGCACTAGTGGTAAGCTTATCTCTCTCAATACGCCCCGTTCATAGGGTTGGATGGGTGGGAGGGGCTTAATTCAAGACATCACATACATCCATGCCTTCATACAGAAATCTCTAAATCAATAAAGAAATCAATTTATAGAAATAACCCATACTGGAATTCAAACCTTTAACCTCCGTAGCCGAAGCCGCCATCGTTGACTACGCAGCTGGAACTGTAACTGCGCCTCCTAAAAAGAAACTGAATAAGTAAACAAAAATAACAAAAACATCGTCACGGGTGATTTTTTGTAAATATATTGATTATTTTTCTTTCACCATTTTTGGTCACCACAGTGTACAGGCATAAAATTGCAAACGAGAAATCGTGTGCATTGTAAAATTGAACTCAGGTGTTTGTGTCAAAGGCATAAGTAGGTCGCCAAATAGAGCGAGGCGAGTAGCGAGCGTTGGACTAATTCACTTTATTGGGGATATAAAACATCCCAAAGTTTTAAACAGTTTTATGGGAATGAACAGAGCTTTTATTATATACACCAAAACTTTCATTATTATTCTTAAAAAACCAATCTTCTTTGATTAAAATAAATATGTACGGGAATTGCTTCAATTTTTAACATTACTCTGCATTCAAGGAACAATCCAATTTGCTTACTTTTTGTTTGATATGTATACCTAATATGTACATGTATGAGCGTGCAGCAAAATTCTTTGTGTAAAATATATATTTAGAAAATTGGTTTAGTTTAGTGAGACATTCAGTTTAGTTTAAATATAAAACACAAGTGCCCATTTAGATACGATATTATAAACAATATATTTATTTCGCACATACAAAAAAACAAGCTGTGAAGATTCGCAAAATTTTCAATAACGAATCTAGTCGTGATTTTATTTTTGTAAAAAAGAGTTTTTTTTTATAGCGTACCTGTTTACGAAAGAATTAATAGTGAACACCTTAAAATAACCCAATTTTTTGCTTTACCACGTAACATTTATTAAAAAAAATAATTGTAAAGCAAATTTTGTTTATTATCTTTTAATTTCTTGAAAATACAAAACAAAAGTAAAGAGCGATAATTACCGTTTACCTAACGAGTTGATTAACTGCATGGTCGAGCGGTCAACGTCGTTGGCTTTGGTTACTGAGGTCTTCTTTGGCCATGTTCGCTCCCTATGTGGAGCATATGGCCGCCACGCGGCACCTCCATGTTTCCCTGTCTCCCGCCAATAGCTTTGCTTCCTCCCATGACATGCCAGCATCCCTCAGTTCCGCCGAGTACATCCTATGGATAGTACCCGACGGACGTCCAGGACGCCGGAATCCCACCGGTCGAAAGAAGAGGCAGGCAGGATTGAGGCTTTCCGGAGGCATCCGCAGCACGTGACCCAGCCAGTTCCAACGTCTCTCCATAACCACTGACGTGACGGGACGCTGTCTTGCACGCTCCCTTATCTCTGATTTCCTCACAAAATCAAACCACCTCACCCCCATTATCCGACGCAAGCATCTGTTCTCGAAGCTCAGTATACGGTTTTTCTGAGTCTTCGTCAGGTGCCATGATTCGCAACCGTAAAGCATTACCGGCAGAATGCAAGTGTTGAACAAGTGGCATTTTGTTTTAATCGAGTACAGCTGTGTGTCCCAGACAGTCCGCATTGAGTTGAATGTGGCTCCAGCCATTCCTAAACGAATGGCGAGCTCGTTTTTTGTACTACCGTCTTACTGTACTACTGTACTACTCGTACGCCGAGGCATCTGAAGCTGTCAACCCTCTCGATGATCTGTCCCGCGCTGGTAAGGGTCCTATCAGAGTTATGACAGGTTTACTGAGGTCACGGGCTTGAATTACAGAACGGAGAGTTTTTATAAATTGATTTCTGGATTTCTCTCCAAAGGAATCGATGTATATGATATCTTGAATTCCCTCCCACCTATGTCGTCCTTAAAATAAACGGCGTAACAAAAGCAATTACCTAATCAGTAACCATTAGTCCTCTCTTGTTATTATCCTTCTATCCCTACTATCTTCGATAAGAGAGAGAGAACACTTCTGTTGGGATAAACTCTACTATGAGACCATATGCTCCATATTTGTCTGCTCCTTAAAAAACCAGTATACATTGGATAAACGCTTTAATCATACTGATTTACTTATTAGGGGAAACAAATCTAAGACACGAGATTCAACCATTCATTGAAAAAATTAACTAACTAAGAATTTCTGCAAATAGAAATCTTATTGATTTTCTTGATTGAAGTGTATTGGCTTTTCTTTTCAAAAACTTAAATATATAGGCACATGATGATTTAAAAAAAATATTATTACTTTCAATTACATCAGAGTTGATTCAAACAAGACTACTACTAAAACTCTAACCTTACAACATTTTAATAATGATTTTCATATATATATATATGTAACAGTTATAAAGCGACGATATTTATGTTTTATACCTAGGTCATCTTAACTAAAATTTGCTTTTTTTTTAAATGTAAAGTTTATAATATTAAGATATCATTTTAAGATTGCGTTACATCAGTCGGTGTTTAGTTAACCTGCAAATTTTACTTTTAAAAGAAGAAACAGAATTTGTTATTCACGATTTCACGAGAAAGTTCGATTGTTAAATTCACAACTCAAATTTATTTAGTTTTGAGTAAACATAATAAGACAGAAGTTATGGATTTTCTCGTTAACATTTATAACATTAAAGTGACTGTTGATTTTTACGTCTGTTATTTCGACCGTAATAATTTTAATGCAAAATTTTCATTTCATATTTAAGTACCACATTCGAAAAGCTTTGTAAATTTCTTTTGACGCTCAAGCGTGAAATCCAGTTATACCGCATCCTAAATTTAATATTAATTTTAGTTTTGAGTAAGAAACTAATAGCATTAATTAGAAGGGGCGAGTGCTAGTCGTTGGCAGACCAGGGCAAAGTGTGACGGCAAACGGGTGGAAAGGTGAAGGAGTGTGAGAAAATGGGGGTGAGAAAAATGAACAAGATCATGCCGTGGAAAGCACGCCATACATTATATTAATCGTTTATTTAAAGTTGCGGTAAAAAAAATACTAGAACTGTATCTTTTCTACGAAACTTTAATTAAAAGAAAAACTTAATCAAAATAAAACGTCGCAGATTCGTATGATGTGCGAATAGTTCAACTATTTTAGTTTTATATGGCTATAAATAAAGTGTTGAAAACACTTTTGTGAAACTGCCTTAGTGAGATATCAAATTAAAATATGGATCGAGTTTTTCTGTTAATAAACATTTTCAACCTTTTCTAACACATTTCATAAGACTATTCTGTACCCAGTATTTAATATTCATATTTAACATTTCTCGAATGTCTATCTACCATTTTCAAAGATATTACATACATCTGTTTGAATAGATATCGAGTAGAATAAGAACATTCAATCAAATACTAGCTGTAAGCTCGTTGCCCTAAGTATGAAGATTTTTCTCATTATCAAAAATCAGATATTTACTGGCGTGAACAATCAAATGCCAAGTTTATTGAATTAACCAGAAATTCTAAGCTCAATTAGTTCTCTAAGTAGTAATTTTTTATTAGGAATAAAAAAAATTTATTAGAATTAGTAAAAATAGAAAAATGAATTTAAAATTTATGAATTGTAAATTTATTTAAAATTTGCCGATTTTTATCAATTTTAAAAAAGAATCGACAAATATAACTGATTAACATATATTAAAATCTTAACAAAAGGTACTTGGGCTATATAATATAAGCAATTTTTGAGGACCCTTAGATTTGGAGGCCTCAAGCGCACGCCTAATTCGCTTATAAGGTAATCCGCCACTGGATAACAGTATTTATCATTAAAAAAAACAATGAAATAAAAACATCCTTTTAATTCTATCCGTCTCTCATATAAAAATCTTGCACAGAATTCTACTGACTCTAGAATGAAGAATGTGTTCGTAATGTTATAATACATCTTAAAGCTGTTTATATAATACAAATAGCCCGCTTAACACCAATCTATCGTTTTCGCATTCGTCGTTTTCCCGCATGTATTGTTTTATTTTGTCGTCCCGGCTAAGCACCCATAATAACAATGTTAAATAATCCCACATTCATTGTTCCCGGATCTATCTTTTCCCTCAATTTATCAGTGGTCCTGTCAGAAATATTACCAATATTAATTGCTTTTATAGAAAATATGTTATTTTGATCAGAAATGAGCACGACCTCGCGCAATCGCTATATCCTATATGTCACAGATTATATGCTAATCAACTGTTCTGGTAAAACAATCGACATTCCGCTTAAAAGCTCGTTACACTTCCATTCAACCACTATCGTAAAAAAAAATTCAAGTTTTCAAGTGTCTTTGTGATTTTATGATACCAGCCCATAATGTCTCCGCTGATGACTCACTTACTGAATACTGTTCATTTGTCTTGCCGAGTCGGTCAGATTGCATGTTTGCTTCATATTTCGCATTATGAATTATTCAGTCTTGAAACTTATATGTCTTCCTATTAAGAGAATTCCTACTTCACATTTATCGCTTTTTTTCTTTGGCTCCCTTGATAAACAAAACATCGGGGTTACATTGTAAAAAAACCGTACCTTGTTGCATGGCTAATTTTTGAAATAAAACGGTGTCAAACGGAGTAATTTAATTTTTGCTGAAAACTTCAGAACAAACGAGTTTATCCTACAAACGAGCGCAAGAGCACAATCAACTTTTACTTAGGCGCGAAAAATAAAATAAAGATTTTGAAACGTTCTCGTCTGAAATGAAACGTTCATCGTTGAAATTCACTGCAATTACTTTTTAATCTTGTCTTGTATTTTTTTTTCGAATTGGGTGTTCGCTAGTTTAGCACTCGTAGGTTTTCTGTTTATTTTTCATCATCCAGTGATTTAATTAAAATGTCTGACTCAATGCAGAGGCCATCAGATACAGATTCGTCTTCTGATAAAGTTTTTTAGTTCAGTATTCAAGAAACTTTCTGAATTTTATTCAAAGACCGGTCTTTTTCGAAATACAAATGCTTTTAAGTATATGGTTTGTATCATAAAGCGCTGCATGGTTAAATTAATGTCAATTTTTATTAAAATATTTATTATTTATGACAAAGAACATATAATATATCGTTCTCTGTGGTGTAGTAAGTAAGAGCAACTTAAGCAATCAGGCTGATCTGGATTCAAGTCCCAGAAAATTCTAGATTTCTTAAAGAAGTCTTAGACATAATTGTTTGTGATATATTCCTCGAGTTGGTCCACATCTAAGCAGAATTTTAAAACAGTACTCTAAGAGAAAATCACACACTGCCGTGTGAATTTAAGTGGTTTTATAATGAGGTTTTTTTATTTAAATTATCTACAACTGCGATTTCCAACAAACAGTCCGAAATATTTATTGACCCTTTAAAACGTGTCTTTATCACTAGTGATAAAAAAAAATTGGGAGGCGCGAAGATATTTATTTCTTCAAAGGGAAGCGCAGTAACATAAAGGTTGGAAACCACTGATCTACAAGCAACTCATTAAATTAAAAATAGTTATAGATACTGCTGATAATTTCATTTAAATTATGAAGGTGTTACGTTACTTGTCATTATTTAAATTCTCTTTGCAATACTTTTTTTAAATGTATCAGGTGGCAGTGTCACTCAGCGCTGTCTTAATATGCTTGACGTTAACAATGCAAAAAAATAAAAATTTCATGCGCTAACAATTCACTACTTACTTACACACACCCTCTTTATCTGCGCATGCGCTGACAGTGAAAGAGCGCGTGTCGTGCGTAACAAGTAGATGACTTCAGCGTGTGGTGGATGTTTGACTATTTCCACCACATAGCTTGCATCAAATTGCAAAAACCTTTTTACCCGTATGTCCCTGTCACGCTTATCACTTGAGATGTGATTAAGTGAGAAAGAGATAAAATCAAAATCTTTTTCTTTGTCTTTTTCGAATGATAAATGTCTAAAGATCTTTGTCGAATGTTTGTGACAATGATCATTTAATAATTGATTTCTTGAATCAGAGCTCGAAAAGTATTTTTGAGCCATTTGATAATTTAAAATATCCCCACAATATATATGACTTAATTTTCGATTTGGGTAGGCTGTGATGGCTTTTTTTCATACTTTTTTTTTTGTGGCTACAGTAATCTGTTTAATCTTTCAGCGATAAATTCTTGATGACATATGTAATTATAATACTGTAGACAAAAGCTATGCAACATTACCGTAGGTAATTATATTTTAATTTGGCATCCCAACTGCAACGTGTGCTGCATACTCCTGCGCAAACTTTCCTTGCTCGAGGAAACACCTTAAGTTTCGAACAGGGAAACCTCTAGAAAGTTCTTAGTACTCAGGTGTTTGTGTATACATTGTTGCGTGCAGTATAAAAGCTTTTTACTAAAAGAAAAAGATAGACTTAAAAGTTTAAAAGATTTTTCAAACCGTAATAATAATGTAATATATTGAAAACTATTTGAGTAAGTATACCAAAATTAGAAAAAAAGTTGTTTTTCATATTATAAATTTGTTTACTTCTATGCAAATTAAAATAAAAGATTTCAGTGTAAAAAAATATTCAGCTGGGCATATTTTAAACTAGATATCGTATAGACATTTTTCATTCAATAATATACTTTTGATAGTTGTACTTAAAATGCATTTTTTTTACTTAGTTTAATCTAAAATTAATAAGCTGTTACTGGTTTTATTGAACTTAACTTTTATTTACATAATTATTCAATACATATTTCGCAGTAAATTTTGCGTAACAAATTTCAGTATTCATCTGTTCCCTATTCAGACATTTATCGTTGTTATTTAGAGCCGGCCTCGTAGTCAACCGGACAACGCTTTTGAGTTTTGGTTATATTTGGGTAACTGGCTGAGGGCTTGAACTTTTGATTGAAAACATTCAAATAGAGATTTTTCAGTGACTCTTTTTTAAAGATTAGTCTTTTCTTAAAATGTCCGTCATAATTCAATCAAGAAATAATTATTGATAAAAAAAGTTTTAGAACAAGATGTTATAATTTTTATTAAAGGATCATCAAGACTTGTTTCGTTAATCACGTTGAAGTCGGTGAATTTATTTTGATTTTATAGTTATTGTTTGAAGTATAATATACCTGATAAAATGTATGGTTTTTTTTAAAATCATTTGCACAAATGCTGATTCCCTTTAACAATTGTTAAACCAGAAAAAAAAGATGAAAGCATTATTTCATTTATTATTATTGAAACTCTAGGCTTAATTTTAATTAACGATCATTCACCATCAGATAATACAATTATATTTAACAAAGACAACTTAACACAATTACTAAAATGAACATTTTTTAGATACAACGTGTTTTAAGTTATTAGTTGTATGCCTTTTTACTAAAAATCAATTTAAAATTCAATTTAATATTTCTATTTTTTAAAATGATGGAATGGATTTTAAAAGGATTTATTATATTTTTGATATAATACAAAAATAAAAAGCGTTGATTTATTCATAAATATTTTTTGTCAAGGTAACGTTTTATGACAGAACAACAAAGAGTTATTTTTTCGGAGATAACCTCATCTTATATAAAACTGAAAGCTGTTGGGCTGTGTTATAATAACACCAAACGGCTGCTCGTGCTTTGTCATACGAAAGTTCTCAGACTTTTTTGCTATAAGAAAACTTCTACTTTATCTTTGATAAGAAATAACAGGTTTCAATCACTTTCAAAACCCGAAATTGGGAATTCAGAACGTTCTCGAAAGGCTCTTGGGTTCCGATCTCAATTGCCTTGTTACTTACTTACTAGGTCTTCTTATATTCATCGCCTCAGTGTAAAGACAGTTTGAACCTTTTACGTCTTGTTTACTATTTGAAACGACCTTTTTCTAACGAAATCAAAATCGAAAAATATACATTTTTTTTATCACCATAACATATTGTCTAATTTTCAGTTGTCTTTAATAAGTAAACATACTGAATTAACTAAAATTCATACTTTGTTCCACTAGATTTTTTTGTTTTAATTCATGTCCGATCTCAATGTGAAGCATGTGGCATCCTAGTCAAGGTATCTCAACGTGTGTTTTTTTACACTAGCGCTGTTTTTTACTCAGTTGCTCAACTTCTTTTTTTTGAAGAAATAAGGGATAGTTAGATAGTGATAGATGTGAGATACGTCATGGAATCCAACAACGTTGACTGCTGCGCCTCAGACCCACCAAAACGTTAGTACATTATTTTATGAAAATCTAAGAACATACTAAAGTTGTACTAAGAAAACTTAGAATATTATTTATTTTAACTGCTATTTAAACTGTTATTTTTTAATCTTTCCAATACCAATTTCTATTACACCCTTTTTATTTCATTTTGATTTGTATAAATATCACTGTAAATTTATATTCTTTTATCAGTTGATAGTGAGTAGGTGATCAGTTGATTTTTTTCAATTCAAGCGGAATTAGTACAAATGTATATTTTATTTTTGAATATAAGTCCATACTTCATATAATACACGTTGAATGTGGACGTGCTCAAAAAAAAACTTTTTCGCATATGTTTAATATAAAATCATGACGTCTCACTCATTTAAAATACAATTATTGGAACATTATTTACATATATCTGTTTAATAAATATTTTTGAGCATTTATTTGATAATAGTTTAGTTTTGTTTGATTTTGAATCTCCTTGGTGCTAAATTTAGCTGCCTATTGAATTATCTGTTACCAAAATACAATTATTTTAACAATAAGCCAATTACAAAATTCTAAATAGCTGTGACTTAATAATACATGCGAATTGTATTTGTATGATCAAATTTGGCAGGCGTTAGTTAGTCGGGTTCAATGGGCCTATATCTACGCCGTAGCCACTAGTCTACGACGCTCTACGACAGCTCGTACAAATAGAGTTGATTGAATGCCGTGTATACTCACTCACCCAAGATGCGCAATATTCATTTAATACGAAGAGCATTTTTTATTAGTACTATTCAATTATTAATTTTAATATATTTACATGCAGTTGACTATAGTTTTCGATTCAAATTCGTAAATTCAAAAAAGTAAATTATGAACGAGTAGCCAATACTGAAATTGAGAAATTCACATTTTAAAACATACTGATTAAGTTGTTTATTTAAATCAGAATAAATTAAAAATAGTTCTAGTTTTTAAGTCAAATTGAATAATATTATTTAAAAAATCATAATGAGTACTTTTCACAATTTTTTAAATACCTTTTTAGTTTTCTTTCTCCATAAATTCAGTGATTTAAATGAATTTAATATATAATAAAAAAGGAGGGCTTGTTGAAAACGATTGCTGACTGATCTAAGTTTAAGTTCTAATATAGAAGAAATAATTATTTTATCTATTTTAATATTTTATTGTATATTTTAATTGAATGCAATTTATGGGTATTTTATTTCCAACCATTTGTAAAATACACACAGGAGATAAAGTCTTTTCCACCTACGTTAGTTTATCTAATTTATGATATAAAAAACATGCTAAAAAGGTAAAAATTTGGAAGTGAAGTATTTATGAGTTAAATTGTTTTGTTCATATTTGTCTCCACATAAGTTTTTTGACGAGAATTTCTGGTTACTCATTTGTTCAAACTTTTTCGAAGCAAGTAGAGATAGTAAGTTAAATGTAGGCTATGAAAGGAGTTGAAATTTTTTAACAAATCTATTTAAAGGAATCAGATGGGATGGAGGAATTTTTAGCTTTCACAAACGTTCATCTCTTTGAATAGAAATCTATTCACCGATTGATAATTGAGCTCCCCGTACTGGCACCGTCACCGAACCTAATGACGTCGACCACTTGACCACGGACTCTATCAAATATGTATTTTTAATAAAGTTTAATAACCGAATTGGATTAATAATGTTTTCACTGAAAGTATATTTGAAATACTTTTTAAAAATACATAGTGATTTTTTATTGTAAAAAATTGTTTTTTTTTAAAAGATAATCGTCAAATAAGACTAGAATGGTTACCCTACCCAGGAAATAGGTAAATTCTGACAATAGAGATGTCAGGTACTCAATAGTTTGCACGTCATTGATGTGAGACGCATTTGTTAATTTAAACAGGGTGATAGCAAACTAAATCATATTCTTGTTTCTCTTTTTTTTTAGTAATGAAATATACAACTTCAATTATTGTAAGTCAGAATTTTCTTTTATTATATATATTTAGCTTAAAAAGACATTATTTTTTTTCCAGTTTTTGTCTTTATGACCTCCTAATAATGACCTCCTATGACCTCCTAATAATGGTATCTCAACAAACAAAAAAATGTGCTTGTTTTTCAATAGCTCAACCTCTCTTTTTTTAAAAGAAGGTATGTATAGGTATCCGAAATATAACATATTTATAAGATGTAATAATTAGAGTTACAGAATGCTGTAAATTTTCAGCTGGACAACTAGTTTACATAGGTACGAAACATGCTTAAAAAAGAAGAAGAATTTTCTTATTTTTTCATTAAATCAAACCTTTCCTTGGCATTAAATCTATAATAATCAATTACGATAGTATAGAAAAAAGCATTTATTTATTATAATATGAATAACGTTATTGACGACGTTCGGTTGATCAAATTAAGCAAATAAGCATTTTCTTCTGAACAGCATAAACTATTTACAAGAGAAACATGCACTAACAGCAAGCAATAAAATTCTTATTAAAATAATATAAGAAAAAAACTGTTTCAATATAATATAATTGGAAAAATATATACAAGTTAACCCTTTGAGTGGTGAGTTAATTTTTACTAAATAAGGCTTTTTTGTATATTTTGATTAGTTTTACCATTTATACACACAAAAATATAAAAACACTTTTTTTTTGTTTATCAGTCAGTCTGGAAAGAATATTGAATAATATTTTAGGTGGTAAATCTTTTTTATAACATTACAACGCATAATTAGAAATATAAATTTACAAACTCATTTTTACTTTTCAATAATTTTCAAGAAGCTATTACTTCCAATTTGGGTCTAGATTTTTTTTTGCTTCTTTCTGTAAACATAATCCGCTCTACTGACATTGATTTCAGGAAGGGAATCGCGCCGAAAAGTAATTTTACGCTCAATTTTGTACGGCTACCGATCTGTGTACAAATATTCACCTTTTACAAAATTGTTTTGTATATTTGTAACCGATAATAAAAATAATAAGACTGCCAAAAGTCATAGGTATATATGCTCTTTATCCATCTGTGAAAATTGACAATTCAATTAAAAGCATGAGAATGCCAATGAATATTAGACAACACAATATTCCGCACACGTATGCGGCGATACTCCTCAAAGAGTTTAAAATATCTAAATTATTTTAAAAACGTCTAGTGCACATTAAAAAAATAATCTGGACACTTGATAGGAATTGACTCTAAGTAAAGTAAAAAGTACAATTATTACAATGACGTCAGAGAACATTTAAATAAGTTAAACATCAATCGCATTAAAGTTAAGGATTTGTCACGTAAAATGAAACCATGATAGTTATTAAAAGGTGATTCTATTTAAATTCAGATTAAGTATATAAAAAACATACGCCGGCTGAAAAAATATTTGAAAATATGGCATAAAAGTGTTTTACCAAACGACAATAATGATCATTTAAAATTCGTTAGTCCTACGGTTCTTTTTAGGCAGACTGACAAAACAATCACGTAAATTCTCCTGTCTAGACTATTTGACAAAGCATGTAGGTAGAATCAGATTAACCCTTTATAGAATATTAATCAAATAATATTAAATAAGTTTCGCCAGATTGACATGTACGTAGTCAACCACTCGACAGAGAAATCTGTGAATAGAATTTCATAACCGCAAATTGGGACGACCATCTCTGAAGGCTTATGCTAAGATCTGGTCCCACGGAATGTGAATTATTCAATCAGAATAATAGACAAATTCATAGCTCACTATCGTGTTCTAGCGAAAACCATAAATTCCATACCAATGAATTTATTTGTCGTAGTGGATTTGCTGTAATAACATGCTTTATCATAATAATATGTGTGTTCAATACTATTTTTATTATCATTTCTGCACATTAATGTCGACATTTTCAGTAACAATATTTGTGAAGTTTTACATTTTTCAATAAAATATATTTTTTAATTTTGATTTTTAATTTTTTTTCGAATACAGAACGATTGAAAATTCAAGTTTTCCCCAGTTTGCATACCAATCTCTTAACGCATTTTCGAGATTGACTCAAGTGGGTGTATGAGAATAAAAAAAGACCTGATCTAATAAATTTTATGTGGAAAAAGTACTAAAAATGTTTTATTATTTTTATTATAATGCCATTCCACCAAGTATTGACAGTGAACACCTTAAAAGTGTATTTATATGTATTTATCTTATTACTAGAGTTAACCCTCCAGAGACGAGAGCTTTTTTCCGATAAAAAAAATATTTTCTAAGCCATATTGAAGTCACGGATAACTTTTATTCCTATCCAAAATTTAAAAAAAAAAAACGCAAAGTCGTTGTATAGAAACCCCGCATGACTATATGGTCATGCTCATCCTTTTATTACCGTGTAATATTGAGTACGGACAGTAGTAAGGACAAAAGTGACCGTATGGGCTTGCAAACATTCGGGGTTGAAATATAGCTAAACGTGATTTTCTTAAAAATATTTACAATTTGACCTCTCTAGATCAACATAATTTCAAAACAAATATATTACCAAAATAACTGTAAATAATTTTATGTTTTTATAAAAAAATATCTAACAGTTTCAAAAAGTAAATTAAAAAAAACGGAAATTCAAAAAATCACTTGTGCTTTTGGAGACCGTTCCTGTTCCCACGGCTGATGACTAACTGTAGTCCGTACCCTTCTTAACCAAATATGAGCAAAAGCAACGATATTCAGGTAGAAAAAGTATGAATAGTGGGATCAATAGACAACGGTGTTTTGTGTGACCATATGGTGACGCTCGTCCTTGGAGGGTGCATACACTAATATTTATAATTTAATATAATAATTCTATCGTTTATGCAATACAAATACAAATGATCTTCAATCGTATTTGTTCATTTTTAAGAAAATATCTTTGAAGAATTTTGTGATATTATAGATACTAGCTGTAAGCCCGTTTCCCAGCAACGTGAGATTTTTGTTGCATAGTATTTAATTTAATTTAATTTTATGTTATTTTATTTTATGGTATTTAATTTTATTTAATTTTATTTTATTTTATTTTATGTTATTTTATTTTATTTTATTTTATTTTATTTTATTTTATTTTATTTTATTTTATTTTATTTTATTTTATTTTATTTTATTTTATTTTATTTTATTTTATTTTATTTTATTTTATTTTATTTTATTTTATTTTATTTTATTTTATTTTATTTTATTTTATTTTATTTTATTTTATTTTATTTTATTTTATTTTATTTTAATTTATTTTATTTTTATAGTTAGCAGAAATTTCGTAAATTATTTAATAATTGGAATAATGTTTAAGTTTGCCAACAACAATTTTTCGTAGTAGCAGAAACTTCGGAAATTACTTAATTTTTAGAATAATGTTCAAGTTTGCTGACCAACTATTTTTCGTAGTAGCAGAAATTTCGTAAATTATTGATTTTTTGGAATAAAGTTTAAGTTTGCTAACAACCATTTTTCGTAGTAGCATAAATTTCGTAAAATATTTAATTTTTGGAATAATGTTCAAGTTTGCTAACAACCATTTTTCGTAGGAGCAGAAATTTCGTGAATTATTTAATTTTTGGAATAAAAAAAAAGTTTGCTAACAACCATTTTTCGTAGTAGCATAAATTTCGTAAAATATTTAATTTTTGGAATAATTTTTAAGTTTGCTAACAACCATTTTTCGTAGTAGCATAAATTTCGTAAAATATTCAATTTTTGGAATAAAGTTTAAGTTTGCTAACAACCATTTTTCGTAGTAGCATAAATTACGTAAAATATTTAATTTTTGGAATAATTTTGAAGTTTGCTAACAACCATTTTTCGTAGTAGCATAAATTTCGTAAATTATTGAATTTTTGGAATAATGTTCAAGTTTGCTAACAACCATTTTTCGCAGTAGTAGAAATTTCGTAAATTATTGAATTTTTGGAATAATGTTCAAGTTTGCTAACAACCATTTTTCGTAGGAGCAGAAATTTCGTAAAATATTTAATTTTTGGAATAATTTTTAAGTTTGCTAACAACCATTTTTCGTAGTAGCATAAATTTCGTAAAATATTCAATTTTTGGTATAAAGTTTAAGTTTGCTAACAACCATTTTTCGTAGTAGCCGAAATTTCGTAAATAATTGAATTTTTGGAATAAAGTTCAAGTTTGCTAACAACCATTTTTCGTAGGAGCAGAAATTTCGTAAATTATTGAATTTTTGGAATAATGTTTAAGTTTGTTATCAACCATTTTTCGTAGTAGCAGAAATTTCGTAAATTATTGAATTTTTGGAATAATGTTCAAGTTTGCTAACAACCATTTTTCGTAGGAGCAGAAATTTCGTAAATTATTGAATTTTTGGAATAATGTTCAAGTTTGCTAACAACCATTTTTCGTAGTAGCAGGAATTTCGTAAATTATTGAATTTTTGGAATAATGTTCAAGTTTGCTAACAACCATTTTTCGTAGGAGCAGAAATTTCGTAAAATATTTAATTTTTGGAATAATTTTTAAGTTTGCTAACAACCATTTTTCGTAGTAGCATAAATTTCGTAAAATATTCAATTTTTGGAATAAAGTTTAAGTTTGCTAACAACCATTTTTCGTAGTAGCATAAATTACGTAAAATATTTAATTTTTGGAATAATTTTGAAGTTTGCTAACAACCATTTTTCGTAGTAGCATAAATTTCGTAAATTATTGAATTTTTGGAATAATGTTCAAGTTTGCTAACAACCATTTTTCGCAGTAGTAGAAATTTCGTAAATTATTGAATTTTTGGAATAATGTTCAAGTTTGCTAACAACCATTTTTCGTAGGAGCAGAAATTTCGTAAAATATTTAATTTTTGGAATAATTTTTAAGTTTGCTAACAACCATTTTTCGTAGTAGCATAAATTTCGTAAAATATTCAATTTTTGGTATAAAGTTTAAGTTTGCTAACAACCATTTTTCGTAGTAGCCGAAATTTCGTAAATAATTGAATTTTTGGAATAAAGTTCAAGTTTGCTAACAACCATTTTTCGTAGGAGCAGAAATTTCGTAAATTATTGAATTTTTGGAATAATGTTTAAGTTTGCTATCAACCATTTTTCGTAGTAGCAGAAATTTCGTAAATTATTGAATTTTTGGAATAATGTTCAAGTTTGCTAACAACCATTTTTCGTAGGAGCAGAAATTTCGTAAATTATTGAATTTTTGGAATAATGTTCAAGTTTGCTAACAACCATTTTTCGTAGTAGCAGGAATTTCGTAAATTATTGAATTTTTGGAATAATGTTCAAGTTTGCTAACAACCATTTTTCGTAGGAGCAGAAATTTCGTAAAATATTTAATTTTTGGAATAATTTTTAAGTTTGCTAACAACCATTTTTCGTAGTAGCATAAATTTCGTAAAATATTTAATTTTTGGTATAAAGTTTAAGTTTGCTAACAACCATTTTTCGTAGTAGCCGAAATTTCGTAAATTATTGAATTTTTGGAATAAAGTTTAAGTTTGCTAACAACCATTTTTCGTAGGAGCAGGAATTTCGTAAATTATTGAATTTTTGGAATAAAGTTTAAGTTTGCTAACAACCATTTTTCGTAGTAGCAGAAATTTCGTAAAATATTTAATTTTTAGAATAATGTTTAAGTTTGCTAACAACCATTTTTCGTAGTAGCATAAATTTCGTAAATTATTCAATATTTGGAATAATGTTTAAGTTTGCTAACAACCATTTTTAGTAGTAGCATGAATTTCGTAAAATATTCAATTTTTGGAATAAAGTTTAACAACCATTTTTCGTAGTAGCAGAAATTTCGTAAATTATTGAATTTTCGGAATAATGTCCAAGTTTGCTAACAACCATTTTTCGTAGTAGCAGAAATTTCGTAAATTATTGAATTTTTGGAATAATGTTCAAGTTTGCTAACAACCATTTTTCGTTGGAGCAGAAATTTCGTAAATTATTTAATATTTGGAATAATGTCCAAGTTTGCTAACAACCATTATTCGTAGGAGCAGAAATTTCGTAAATTATTTAATTTTGCGCATATATCGACAGCCCTGCAGTTTTTTAATTGTAAATTATTTAATATTTGGAATAATGTTCAAGTTTGCTAACAACCATTTTTCGTAGTAGCAGAAATTTCGTAAATTATTTAATTTTTGGAATAATGTTGAAGTTTGCTAACAACCATTTTTCGTAGTAGCAGAAATTTCGTAAATTATTAAATCTTTGGAATAATGTTCAAGTTTGCTAACAATCATTTTTCATAGTACCATAAATCGACCTCGGCGCATATATCGACAGCCCTGCAGTTTTTAAATTGCAAATTATTGAATTTTTGGAATAATGTTCACGTTTGCTAACAATCATTTTTCGTAGTATATATATTTTATTCAAATAATTTTCAAATACGCTAACAAATAAATTTCGTAAAAGAAGAAAAAGACCCGATGACATCAGTACGCACACATTTGTGAAAAGTGAAAAGTGATTATTATAGATTTTATTTTATTTAAAAAAGTGGAGACTGGAAGGTCGAGGACACCTTACACTCAGACGGACATTATCGGCTATTAATATATAGATATACACGTCGGCTACGTGGTTGAGTGAACGTCGTTTACTATAGTTTAGGAGGTCACTTGTTCGAATCTCAGTACGGACAGTTTTTATGAATTAATTTTCAATTGATTTATGCATTTCTGTCCAAAGCAATTTATGTATGCGATTTCATCTTGAATTTCCTCCCACCCATCTCGTCCTAAAAACGGGTGCAGCGAGAACAATTAGATAACCACTAGTCATGTCTTAGTCTTATCCTTTTATCACTACTCTCTTTGAAAAAGCGAGGTTAATCAACTGTGCAACAAGTAGTTCTCATAAAAACACTTTTTTTAGAGATAAACTCCATTAAGAGCTCATATGCTCCACATTGGGAGCTCATATGCTCCACATGGTTAAAAAAGTATATCATATAAATGTTTTATATGAAGTTTGAAAATAAGTCGAAATTGTGTTCTCTAAAATTCTACCTTAAAATAAATAAAAGATATTGTCGTGATTATGTATTCAGTCAATTTATCCCATTTTCTTAAGTCGATAATTTAATGACTACTCAAAATGATTTTTTTTAGGAAAAGGTAGAAAAATTGGCATACACATTTAATAAGTTTTATCCTGTGGATTATTATCATTTTTATATTCACTTATTTATATGCCGCTGAAGTATATAACTAGTAGTTTTCAATTGAAATTCTAAAAAAGCAAACCATTAATGGGGGATTAGTATACAAAGTTGAAGGATTTCCCTGAAAATTCTCAGTACACGAATAAAAAGGTTTTAGAAAAAAAATCTTTAGTCAAATATACTTATTCGCTTTACAAAAAATACATATTTTCCGAATGTTTGTCTCATAAATACTTAACGATAAATATTAAAAATTATACTTTTTTTTCACAAGTTCTGCAGCGTTGTTTGCAATGTTAATTTTTCGTCGTTTTAATTTGTGAAAAATGTTTTATTTAGTAATCACGATATTGTTGAATGGTGATATTAATGGGACATTTTCGACTAACACATCGTGTTTATTATCATGAAATCAAATTAAATGTAAAATATTTCATTAAATGTAAAACTAATTATCTACCTACAATTTTAGATCTTAATTTATCTTAGAGATCGACGTTACTAGTTTCCAATACGTATATTATTTAAGATTTTTTTTATATCAACTTTCACAGCAATGGATGTTTTGTTTTGTTTTCAGTAATTTATAATTGCAAATTGAATGTGGATATTCGGCTCTTGTTTTTTTAACACAAACAGAAATATAAAATATGTATCAAACAATTAAAAGTTTTAATATTAACGATCGATTGACTTGACATTTACTTGGTGAAAAAAAAAATATATATATCGGCAAAGTAGAAAAGAAACTGAACACCAGATTATCATAACATATGGCAGCTTTTAGATTGAAAAAATACTTTATTTATTTTATTTTTGCTAATCATTTAATTTTGGAAGGACACGTGTTCAATCAGGAACAAGGGATAAAAATGTTACACACAAATACGGACGGTCATAAGCTCTTTTCCCAGGAAATTTTGGAAATAAACAGAGCACAGTTGCATAGCCTTCCGATTTGAAATGAAATATTAAACATGCCGGGATCTCCACTTCTATACCCTATATAAATATAATCATAAAACCTTTGCCGACAAACAAATAAATATAATTCTTGAAACTACTTACTACTCAAATCTGTTGGCATTCCCATGACCTTATCCTTTTCGCCAGCAATGGCTTTGGACTCAGTGATGCATTTATTTCTTATATAAACACGAAACATTCATTTACTAAGCGTCAGTTTAAGTTCATCCGTGCACTTGAACGCCTGAAGATGCCGAAAGGCAAAACCCGGGTCGTTAGTGACAAAATCTGTGAGAATGTACATAGTTTGAAAGATTTAAATTTGGTTGAACTTCATTGTAAAAAATGAAGAAATATCTAAGTATTTATCATTTTAAATATTATTTTATGTATGTTTGATAGCTTTCGAGCTTGCGTTCTCCCTTCTTCCAAATTATGCTTTAACTTATAATAACTTAGCTTAGTAACAAAACAATAGCTTAGTTATTGTACGTCTAAACATAGTCAAGATGTAAGCGCAAACCAAAATCGCTATATAGCATTTATAAAATAAAATTTGGAGAGCTTAAAGAGTTTGATATCTTTTCATCTTATCGAATATAATACATATGACATATTTGTGAAACATTTTTTCGTTATACTTTCATGTGCCATTTTGCCTTGGTATAAAATTATTTGTGTTGTGAAATGCTTCAATGTTTGATTTTGAAATCAAATTATAAATAAACTAACTAAATTTCCTAAATATTGTCAGGGCATTTAGTAATTAACGTTTTCCTAGTCCGGGTCCGCTTACATGGGTTTAAATAGTTTCGTCAAATACAAACTCAAAATAATCAAACAGCCCCGGCGGGTGAATATCTGGATTAATTGTATGAAAACTTTTGTATGATTGAATTTGGTTGGCATGGGTAAAGTGTACTAACTGTGAAAATGACACAACGCTCCAGACCTTTGAGGCGAGTAAACATTTTCCGTGCACGATAAACACTGAAACTAAAGATTAGGGTTAGCGCTCCCGGGACTCCACTCAATTAACGGATACCGGGAGAATAATGTGTCATTTCATCCGAGATTCATTGAAATAATATGAGTCTGTTCCAAGTCACTGTGATGTATGCCATTATGACTTAAGTCCATAGTTCATAAACGACATACTTTGTGAGTAAGTCGAAATGAAAAAATGACATGATGGTTATTTTAAAAGCACAGTAATTTTAATCAAATGAAAAAAAACTGTAGGAAGACACAATGATGTAAGTTTTTTTTAAATGTTATAAACAGTAAGTTTTTGATAAAAATACACATATTAACAATTTCTCCGACTTTTGACACGCCTTCAGAAAAAATGCATAGTACAATTTTAATCCGATGGAATTTATTTTTTTACCTGTTGTCTTGAAATGGACAAGATGTGATTTGTACGACTGTGAATTAAGCCGGTTCATATATTTATATTTATTTTTCTTATTTTGGAAGTTTTGCCCACATTCACAAATACTACTTATATTTGAACTACATATATGTACACACTTTTTTTCTTTACTCGTGAATCTTATTCTTTATAATGACCTTTTGAAAGGGATATTTCATTTTGCACTCTAAAGACAACACTGTCGTAAAACTAAAAACACTGATATAAGCTGCGAATGCCAAATCAACCAAATGCCAAAATGAAAAACCAATGCTTAAACTTGCTCGTTTGAAGATTTAAGCCCGTGGGTACTGGAACTGAAGAAAACGACCGTTCAAAAGCGTTTATCACTCGGGAATATTTGACTCAGTTTCACGCGAAGCTTTGATAAACTATAAAGAATTTTGCATATGGGTTTTAAAAAGAGTTTTAATCTCCCGGTAAAATATATTTTATTCGTCATTGTGACCCTTTAAAGCAATCAAACGATTACGCATGAGCTGCATCAATGGTTTGTGATTATGTAAACCAGGCAAAAGAGCCACGCCATTTTTTGTATTCAAAAGCACACACAAAAGACAATCGTAGCAAAAAATGGCACTGCGAATTTAGCTTCCATTGTACAATTTGAACAACAGAAAAATCGAACTCAGAGTGTTGTTATTTAGATGCATTTCAATTTAAACTTCGCAATTGGTTTTTATTTTGAAATTAAAATACTTCATCATTTTTGTCAGACAATGTTTTTGTTTAAGTGAAATGAAAAAAGGAAACAGTGTAGTCTTGTTGCAAGTATCCGTTCTCAAAAAAATCATTTTTACTTTCTGTTAAAACAACTCTGTTGAACAAAAACTCTTTGTAAGTCTGCAACTTTTTTCAGAGAAGAGAAAAATAAAAAAATGAATCGAGAAAAGGATATGAAATCAAATTATCTCTCTTTCTAGGATTTTTTTCGGGATTGGATGAATTCATATGGAAAAATATTAACACTTTCTTGAATATGATAGAACTATGTAATCACTTATGCTATGTACCTTCTAATCATTTTCATTTCTCTGTATATATAATAAATACTCGGCCTAAAATTCAGGTATTCCTTCCTTATAAATTTACGCATTGAATAATGAAATAATATAAATATTGTAGTAGTGTTATATAATTGTCATGATTCACTCCCGTTTGCCTGATGTGTAGCGAATACACAGCTCAGGAGCGCGTGCTTTTTTTTGCATAGTAAGTAAAGAGTTAAATAGTAACATACACATTTGCTTTTCGATACAAATTCATAAATCGATTTTTAAAATAATTATCTGAAAAACTGTCTACCCGAAAAATACAGTAAGTATACAAGATAAAGTTATATTATCAGCTATATAAACACAGATTAAAAAAGGAGATCCCGAGAGGGGAGAATTGCTATAATTTTAATATTTTCAATATTCCAGTACATGTATGCATGTTTTGAAATAGACTTTGATTTTCTTGGGAGACGGAGGATTATGTTGAAACAATTTTGTAAGGGGGACTAGAGCAAAAAAGTTTGACAACTCCTGATTTTAAAAATAATTTTTCTACAGCACTGTTGTACAATATGCAATAATTGTTTTACATAATTCGTGACTCTGAATTTATTAAATTTTTATAAGCTCAAATGCATATATTCCATTTTTTTATGAAAAAAGTTTCAATTAGTTGCTCGGCTAACTATTTGATGAAATATGTGTTTTTATGTATGAGTGGTATGCTTAACTTTTCTGGCGCGAATAAAAATTAACACGTTCCAGCGTGCCAAAGCTGCAGTGTCACTGCGGTTGACACGTCAAAGCACCACCAAGGTATTTGGCTTTTTTTAATATAAAAAAGTGTAAATTAAACACAGTATTTTAATTGAAAAATTTTGCTTAAATGTTAACTAATAATATGTTTCCAAAACTTTAGGAAATATATCATTGGATTAGATATGATAATATTGTCGGGTAATAAATTCCTTTTTAATCAAACAAGGCTTCAAAAATTACTTTTAATAAAAAAATTACCAAATAAAAATATATAATTATCGCAAAAATGCAAAATTTTAAATAATTTTATCAGAGAAATAATGTAGTTCTCTGAAAAAAAAATTATGGTTGTAAATATGAAGTTTGAAGTGTTTTTTAGACACACAAAATCAGTTTTTTATTGTTTTGACAATACTTGAAGACTATCTAATAAAACTGCTATTGAAGAAATATATATATTCTTTTCGTTTATATCAATATATTTTTTTTTGTTTTAAATGATTAAATTGATTGATAAATTTGTTCATGTTTGGCAAGACGTCATGAAGTCCAGACGCTGCAATGATTAACAATATCTTAAGAAGTCATCGGTCGCGTTCGGTGTTACGCTTTACGTGGCTTACGCGCTTATTGTAGACCAGCACCTAAAAACACATTTTTACATAACTTTAACTGAATATTAAAATATCGTACATTTTCAAACTCAAAAATTTGTGTGAAAATCAAGGTTATCTTACAAACGATTAAATAAAACTTTCGTTATAATAATAATTTGTTGGATTAAAAAGTGCTCAAAACAAGTTTGAATAAAACTTAAACAGATTAAGAGCAATTATAAAACACAGCTTTTCTACATAAAACAATTTGTTATGGACTCACTCACACATTTCATTTTCAATATTTTATTTAATAAAAAACACTTTATTAAATACTCTACGCGTATGTACTGATTTAATTCTTGAGCTTAGTTTTAATTTTTTCTATTCGAATAAATGCTCAAAATTTAAACATTTTTCGTCAATCACGATGAGCAATCATTCGAATAAAAATGAAAATTAAAAAAAATATGGAAACTTCGAGGTATAAATAAATATATGTATTAAATATTCACTCTAGATTGTTTTTGTATTTTGCCATTCCAATATGTGCCTGTAGACATTTGGCGAAGTGTATCATCGTTCACACAAAATAATTGATACAGCTTACTGAGAGTACTTTGCATACTTAGCAAACCACATCACTTAAATAATTAAAATATTATGTATTTTCCGGATGAGTATGCAATTGCAACTGAATCCTGCATAGTGAAATTCCTTTGCAATAAAATTGAATTCCACATTCGCTCGAGGCAATGATTTCCCTTACACATTAAAGTACATATTATAACACAGCACGGAGGTTCCTTGTATCCGGGCTCTACCGTTTCACCGGCGTCCGAAGAGTGTGCTTCCGTTAATACTTAAATAGAAACACATCCGTGATTCCCTCCGCGGCTGCCGCTCCACTCTTTGAATAATCCACGAAGTTACATATAGTAACAGATTCTGCAGCCCTTATAACGGTACAAGAGGGAAGGCAATAAAAACAGAAAGAAATCGGAGGCTTCCCTAGTTTTTATAGTATTCATGAAGTCAGTGCATATATTGTTGAGATTATTAATGATGCCGTACAAGCTCGAGCGTTTTTTTTTATTTCCCTACACGGTGTGGAATCGTAAACCCTCAAACCAGAAATAAAAATAAAAAGTACTTATTGGAGATCGTGAATCTAGCGCCAAGTGCCACAAATAACCCAAAGTTCTAACATTTCTGAAATTCGAAAATAACAATTTTTATAAATTCGGATATTTTTTGGCATTACAGCTAATGCCAATTTGCCAAATGTTTTAAAGTTGAAAGATCATACGAGAAAATCTCGTTGAGAAATTTTGTATTGTGATAAATTCGAGTTAAATTGTCATCAAAAACACCCGTGTCAAATTTAAATTGAAAAATCTAAATTTGACATTGACCTTACCGGGAATCGAACCCAGACCCACCTGGTTGGTAGGGAAAGCTATAACCAACTAGTTAACAGCGGGTTATATAGAATAATTGGAAAGGTGATTTTTGGCTGTGTTTTATTATAAATGAAAAACATATTAATTGTCTTATTGACGTTGTGTAGTCGCAGAGAACACAAAAGCATCTTATCATAAAGAAATCTAATGTAGAATTTCTGGCACTCACAGTTATTTTTGGTTGTTAGTTGAAACCAATTTATTATTCAATGCATGCATTTTGAGGCTTACCCTTCTCAGTTATTTTTTTTTTGGAATTCAAAGATTACTTAAAATAACCGTTTGCACAAAAAAATATGATATTGGAAAATACTCACAGTGACTTCATTTTTTACATAACTTATCAGACTATAAAGACGTTTAATAGTGAAAAATAACTATTGCCTAGGTATAAATGCTATACAAATGGATTCAGATGTACTCGAAGATTAGGTTTGAAGGCTTACAACGGGAAACTGTCGTGGCTTTGGAAAAAGCAGTGAAATATAAAAAAAAAATCTTGAAGGCATCGAGTAATAACAATATGCTCTAAATAAAAAAAGAACATGACCACAGAAGTATAGGGATGTCCGATATTGATTGATTTTAATTTACTGTTACAGTGTAATAAGTATTGGTAAATTAAGAAGATTTTACTGGTAATAATTGTAACCGTATTTTGACCGTTGACTAATATTTTTTGTTGACCTACTTTGCGTGAAGCATACAAAAAAAATATTAAGATCATTAATTTATTGAATTTAAGTACAAATAAAACGTCGAGTCCGTCAATAACAAAATGTCATAATATTATTCTATTGCAAGATTGGTTGAAAATAACTAAAATCCTTTTGATAACCTATTCTATAGTACCTACAATGCTATTTTTCTTAACAATGTTATCGTATCTTGCATTTTTTTGTAATGCTAAAATGAATTATTGCTTTTTAATTCGTGCATTGCATAAAGTGTACATATTTCTGCAAACAGTGTTATAAATATCCATCTAGGATTGTTTGAAAAGAGATGTGCCCATTCCAAACTGTGATTTCCCAGTAGAACAAAGATATTATTTAGATTAGAGTATTATTCTCATCCGATGTTTGTTTCAACATACAGCGTAGCTACTTATCTGAAATTCTCCGGTAGATACAGCCTTTGAACTCGACTTAAAAATAAGACATCATTTTTAATTTCCCATTTGGTTTGGGGGCGTGTTTACCCCGTATGCAATAAACAGAATGTCTCTGTTTTCAAGGCGCATGAGAATTTTTTCTTCGGAATGAGAAAATTGAGAAATTTTTCCATTTGCAAATGTTTTTAAATTTCAAATACTTCGTTGAATAAGCAAAGTTAAGTGAAATACCACGCTGAAGTTCAACTTACGTTAAAAACGCTGACGTTAACTCTTCTTTAAATTTAATTTTAAGCGGATCTTTAAATTGAATTTTAGACATTTAAAACATCCAAAGTGACGTAAAATTATACTTTATCGTAAGGAAAAAAATATATATAATTTGACAAATATCTACCTTCAGAAATTTCAGTATTTTGTTAACGTCAGAGTGGTCACATATATTATTTAAGTTTAATGTTTAGAAATGTCAACTTTAATCTGCTATTTTTAGTTTGTTATAAAAAATAACAATAGTAGAAGATAGATTTCCTGGTTGTCCATAAAACTACTATAAATGTGAATTAATTAGGCCATTGAACCACCTACTAACCCGTCTTATATATATAACGTAAAATATAGTTATTTTATTGCTAATACAAATAAATTATGCAAAGTTTTTTTTTTAGTTTAAAGATTTGGAACGTTCATCCAACTTAAAAAAAATTAAAAGCCTCACTTTTTTACAGGAGGAGTCTAATATAAGTCTTTCGTGTTGTATTATAACAATAACATTGGTTGAAAATTACCGCAGTTTCAATATATTAAGACTTACAAAAAATAATCTAGTTTAAAACAACTTTCAGATCACTTTTAAGTCTTCAATGTCAATTATTGGTTAAAAGAATTTTAAAGCACTTTTTTATTAATTTCACATTACTTATAAGTAACGGTTTTGCTCATATCAATCATTATTAACTGAAGAAACATAGACTGATACATGGCTTTTTTCAAAATGAATAATAACAAGGTGTGACAAACGTGTGTGTGAAAATAATTTGTAAATAATGGTTTAAATAATGAATGATTGATACTTAACTATCTTTTGTTAAAATATAAGTTGTCTCATATGCGTATTTTGCGCCTTACTTTAAAAGAGTAAATATGTCAAAGCTTTTTTAACGTTCTTGAATACATTTCAGCTATTGTTAGATGCATTTTTAGACTTTTAAAAACTTTTTGCATCGTTAATCTTGGATCTGTTTCGGTAATAGCACTAATATCCTCACTTTTAGTCACTTGAAGCTACTACTACTCTCATTTCTAGATCAAATTTTTAAATTAAATTTGTCACTTTTTAATTCTAATGCATGACTACCTATTGCAAGATATATAATTTCAAAAGCCATATTTCCGTCTTGTCTAAGTTTTAATGTATACAATGTAATCTACCGAGACTGTATGTTTTTTATTTCATCTCACTTTTCGTTGTTTGTACTGTACAGCTCTAAATAAAAAAACCAAACCAAAACAATTGTCACAAATACCAAAATATTATTGACAATAACATATTGACTTTGGAAAGGAAAAAGGACGTAACCCACACATATAAAATTTTACAGGAGGCGCTAAAAACGTGTTTTGATGATTTTGTGACATATGCAAATTATGAATTATACACAACCTTGAAGTGCACGGATACTTCTAAACGGGTGTTTAATTGACATAATCTAATATTAATTAAAGAAATTGTCTCGCAAAAATCTTTATTTCAGTGTTTTTCTTAGTTTTAATTTTTTACAAGGTCATATTTTTCAAACTTAAAAGCTAAATTTAGATACTTATTTGGCATTTTCAGCTTTCATCCTTTTGATAGAATGTGTGTCAAGTTGTATACATTGTGATTATCGAAAAAAGTTGTTTTGAAAAATTGAGGGTTACGTCCTTTTTCTTTCCACAGTCGATATTTTTTAAAAGAAAAAGCATATTTTGCGTGAACTAAAAATACGCCAAGATTTATGAGACAACCTTTTATTTAGCCCAGTTTTCAAATAAGTACTCAGATTTTAAGTAAATTGAACAAGAAATGTACATATAATTATTTCTAAAATAATTCCTAAAAATTCACCGTCAAAACTAGCAAATTGTATTTTTACAATATAATTTATAATATCTATCAATAATTAAAAATGTCAATTAAAGTAAATGATTCTAAACAGTTCAGCTAAGAGGGGGTTGAAAACTATTTCCAGGTTAGAACTGCTTAAAATTTAGCTCACAATGAACGTTGTTGGTTCTGGTTTTCGTAAATAGCGTGGAATTAATACTAAAAAGCGTTCATAGTTCAGGTAATTATAATGTCTGGTTTCTAAACTGTTATAATGTATCTATGTATTTTTCGTATCGTATCATTTTCTAACGAAAAAAAAAACTTCGGTAAGTATGGAAAAAAGTATACCTTTCACTTTGATATGTTATATTTTTTCTTCCAGCTGTTCACTTTTGTAATCCATGGGCACAAATTATTTAATGTGAGCTTTGTATAACATATTATTTGGTTTTTCTCCTCATAAATACAAATAAGGTGAATTTGGTAGCAGTACATGAATAAATTTGGTGAATTTATTTCCGCAAAAGGGCTAAAGGTCAGACTGTGACAAATCTACTACGATTACACGAGAAATAACATACACGAGTAGCCAATCTAATATATTATATATCTTAACAAAGGGTTGTTGTGCATTTTTTGTACTGGGAGGTGTAGTTGGCCATGTTTTTTCATAGTTAACATTCCTCCCTTCATTCAGTTTAATAAACTTTCCATATTAGTAAGTTGTTTTAAGCGTAGTAAATACAAATTTCACGAGCACGCATTACGTTTCATATACCACTTTTAGTTTTTCGCTTATCAATTTAGCTATTTCAACACTTATAAAGAATATATGTAAATACATAAAAAAAAAATATATGTACGTTTCCAATGTTTAGTATGTGGCCTTCTAATGGAATTATCCTAAAAGATTTTAATTTCAGAACAAGCCGTTTCATAGAATATTTTTTTAATTGATCTATGTACATACTTTGAATCCCAAGCATCAATATAAGTGAATACAAATTCTTTCTTACGCACCTTTCCTAAAAACGGGGCATTAAGAGAGCGATTAGCTCACCACTACAACTTTACTAGTCAAATTCCTTATTTCTTACACTGTGTCTTACGTGGACAAAGTCAAAGTAACGCGACGTGGTGCGGTATGGTACAAAAATATCAAACGTTTTCAGCCGTTAAAGATTGGCCTACATGAATGTGGCGCGCAGAACAAAGCTGCACGAAACTTCGGCAATACAATTTCTCGGCTTGATATTTTTGTCCGTACACATAACATACACATAACGGGTGGTGGTGGGATACTCAACAACCAACTTTTCTGACTGTTTTTCGGTGTCTCCATAAACATGTCTTTATAAATACAATTTCTACTTCAACTAATTTAACAAAGTTATTTCTGTAAAATTTGAGACGCCGACTGGTGAAAGTGGAGCGAACGGTGGGCACATAGGACAGCGTTGCCGATTCGAACCGCTTCTAACCGCGTCGTAATCACGTTTGCATCGTCTTCACTCACGTAATAAGTAGTAGTAAACTCAATAAAAATAAATTTGAGAGACTGAGTAACAAACAAAATAACTACTAGTAAAGTAAAATCCATTCAAAATCTATATGCTCAACCTTTTGAAATAGATTTCATTACGTAAACATTTTTTCTTCATTAAACTCCTTGCAAAATTTTATTTTGTTTGATTTATCTAAGGCTTTAAAGGGAGCTTTGACTTCATATAAAAAGCAATCTTCAATCGTTGTTGTATTTGCCATAACGCAATGATGTATGCAGCAACCAGTTCTTAGATCAATTTTAAGAACGATTTAGTCTTTTCAATTTTATGAATACACATTGCCTAATAACCATACATTTTCTTGTACTATAAAGCCGTAATTTACAATTCTATAAGCTTCGATTACTATCTAAAAAATGTATTTTTTCGACAGTTGAAAAAAATATTTTTTATTCAAAAGAAATACAAGAATAATTGAGTATATCCTTTTCCAAATTCCTTTCTTACTTACAATATAAAAAGTTATTGAAGAATTCTAAATCGAATTTGGTATTAGTTTTGGCTAATGGCGTTGACAAAAAAAGTTACGAAGCATCTCTTGTAACAGACGCGTTTTTTGCCTAGGCATTGAAGACATAAAATATTAACTAACGTCGTAGCTTTAAAGTTTCTCTTTGATACGATTTTTTAGTACTGCGAATGTTTTAAATATGTATAGAGCTTCTTCTCAATTGACATGGTTTTATGTTTGAACAGTTCCTTTGAAAATTTTATAAGCCACAAGATTTTTGTAACGATAGTATATTTTTACATTTTTTTACGACTATTTATTTAATTTTTGCGAGGATTATTTTTTCTTCTTTAAATGGTAAATAAACTTTATATGTTTTTAAGCCTGCTTAATATTTTATTTAAACAAATAAACATAATATTCAAATACGTTTTTTTTCTCAGATAAAAAATCACACCGGGCAAATAGTATATTTAAATATTAAATGATATTCTAAATGACGAATGCAGAAAAATAATTTAATGTCACTGATAAAAAATATTTTTATTTCACATGACATACCAATTAATGTAATGTGCATTGAGTGCGAGGCTGGAATGGCATAACTGTTTCGTCTGATTGGTGAAACCACACACAAGATAAATTAACATCACTTGATTGATTAAGTAAACCAGGCCTGCAATAATGAGCTACCATTATGCGTGCTGTCCAGTGCAGTTGACATTCCATTTGATTTATCAACGATGGAACTTAGAAATGCAGAAAGTTATCAATACAATTTAAAATTGAATCTACACAAAGAAAATATTTATCCGAATCAACATGTAACTGTTAACCTACAAATATATGTTGCATTTTTAATGCATAGCAACCAATTATAGGTTAAATGTATAAACACTCTTGACCATCGTTTGAAAGCGATTAACGAGGCTGTGTTACAAAAACACAGTAGGGGCTCTAAATATAATTTTTTTAGGAAGCTCGACAGTTTTTTAAAATAATCACATTATTAAATACGAAATATTTAAAAAAAAATCTATTGCGTAATGAAATTAAATTATCTTTTTTATCATTTGTTCAAGTTGTTTCTGCCAGTATGTAAGCTAGTAAGGCAAAGTATACTATTATAAAGTTTTATTTTACTTTGGTTAATATCTTCATGCTTTCAACCATATTGATGAATATCAGATGTTAGCAACTATAAACTTTAATTCAAATATTTAAGTAGTTTGGTAATATCATAAACCGATGGCTTAGAGCTCAAATATTGTTTATTCAATTTTAGTCGGAAATGAGTTATGTACTGAAAAGTGCAAATGAGTATTTAATTTTTTGAAGCACTAAAATGTACTAAAAAAACGTTTATTTGTATATATTAAAATACTGCATCTCTAAATCTACTTTTCCAAAATATAAAACTAAGCATCCATTTTATATCACAAAACCTAATTTTCAATAAATTTTTAATTTAAGGAAATACAATGTTAAGCCATTGATATTCTAAAATCCTTATTGAAACTGTTTCAACAACCTATAAACAACAGTGTGTTTTCATAACGTTCAATACTGGTTTTTACAATACTGGTTTTAAATTATATATTTATAGTATTTATATTTTGTAATTTGTTGCACGGTGTATGTGTGTTGGCTATTATAATAGCCAACACAAAATTTTCTCATAAAAGGTTAATTTTTAAGTCGAACATCATTATTAATAAAGTTATTTATATATTTAGTTTTTGTTATCAAAGAAAAAGGCTAAGATGAAATGTGTTATATTTTTATATAATTACAGTAACAATGAAAAGTATATGCATTTCAATTCTTTCAGAAACGACCATAATATAAAGACAGCTTAAAACATTTTTCAGGAAAGTTTATTTAGTTGTCTAGACTCTAGACAGAATTTCGGCGTTAATACTTCTTTCACAGTAGATTTAAATACTTATACAATTGACAATTTAAAATACATGAACAACTGTAGAAAGATAAAGCATGGTGAGTAAGAATGCAGTTTAAATAAAAAATAATATTGTTTCTGAAAAGTGTTTTTTTGCCTTGTTAATTAGATAATTACTCTCAATTGAATTATACTTTCTTTAGTCGTTTTATATTTAACACTGATATTTTAAGGGCAAGGCAGTTTGTTGTTAATATATTGTATAAAATATTTGTTTACTCGGGCTTTTATTCTAATGATCTACCAAGAATTAACAGGAACCAGTAGTAAATATTGCATACTATTTTTCATATTAATATTTAACATCGTCTGCTTGACTTTAATATTCACCAGCTCTTGGAAATATTCATTTCAATAATACAAAAGTAAATAACTTTGCGAGCTTGTAGAAATTCTTTGTTATTAAATCTAATGAACTTCCCGAAGAAACCTGTATTTCCCAACAGAGAAACGAAAGCTTCTGACATAAGAGCAAAGCTTTACCGGTTCGCTAGTTTTCGGGAGGTTAATGAAGTTACGGCAACCGAGGCCGTGTAATAAGAGAATGCATAAGTTAGAAACGAATTCCATTTGTCGGCAGTATCGTTAGATACGTGAACGGCTGGGAAGTAGTGGAATCACGTTCTACAGTAAGGGGATGAAAAATAACAAGTGATCAAATGGGGTGGTTCTTTTGTTACGTGATACGCGGAACAGCGCAGCGCTCAATTGATACCGCTTCGACTTTATGCACTTGCCAGAAATTTATCCAATGAATAGAGCTACATTTGCATTTTAAGAATAGGCTTTGATTGTTGAAAACCCTTTCAGGACCATTTTTTATCTCCCTATCCGTTATTTATGACTGTCTACTAAAGCAGTTAAAATCAATAAACTAGGTGAATTTATTCCGCTATAAAAGTTTTTGCATACCAACAGAAAAATTGTCATTCACTATTTTTGGCAAACAAAAATACTAACACAATTGTTGACGTTACATAATATATATTAAACTTGACAATGCCCGTAATATAAAAATGATTTTTGAATATTTATAAGGAAACGAATACAGTTACACCAAACTAACAATCTTTTTCTGGATCATTTACGTATTGTGAATAAAATAAATAATATGTAATATTTTGTCAATAATCTTCCGAGAAGATTTTTTCAATTCGTATTCCAACATCAAAAAGATTTTCAAATTGTAGATGAACCTTAGTTGCCATTTACTAAATAGTTACCATTTATTAATGAGCTCCGATTACAAAGAAACAAAATAAATTGTTAATGTTATTGGGGTCAAATCAACTGAATAAAATTATTATGTTAATTTATGTGTATTTGAAGTAGAGTATTGAATTACTTTACGGCATACTAACAGGCAGTATGGAAGTTCCAATACGTAACAAGGGGCTAGCCCAGGCGTGGGAAACCTGCGGCCTTCTGGCCAATTCTCTAATTCTGTAAATTTTTGTAATTACGTAAATTCTTGGAATTTTTGATGTAAAAATCCTTGAAAGACCTAAAAAAGGTCCCACGCTGGTAATTATGGGAAATCCGCTAATTTATGGGCTTTAAAAATTGGCATGACATTGTTTCCAGACAAAAATTCCCAAGTTAATGTTTACTGTGGCCTTCATGTCAAATCAGAAAAATGAATGCGGCCTTTAGAGAATAAAAGGTTCCCCACCCCTGAGCTAGCCTAATCTCGGAGCTATTTTTAGTGTGACATTACTCAGCCAATCAAATGTTACTTAATGTGCTTAAATTATGTAATAAAATCATAAACAAAACGCAATATTCTCCTTCTTTGACCATATTCGCTCCCTATGTGAAGCATATGGCCGCCACGTGGCACCTCTATGTTTCCCTGTCTCCTGCCAATTGCTTTGCTCCCTTTCATGACATGCCAGCATCCCTCAGTTCTGCTGAGTACATCCTATGGATAAAAAACGCAATATACTGTAAAATAAACAATATTAATAGCAGAAAAAAGTACTTACTTCAGATTTCAAGAATGATTTGTTTTAAGATTGATGCAGAAATAAATACAATTATTTTCTGTAAAGTTTTATTCTCAAAGTGCCATAGATGATAAATACTAGCTATGTCGGAAATAACATTTAGGAACTGATTTGACTGAAGATTTTTGTTTTTTTTTAAATTAATCAAGGGGATCGCTGGCTTAAGATAAATTGAACACAGGCTTTTCCGAGCCCCCTCCATATACTTCTGTCAAAAGTTTTTTTATTCCAAATTTACACATCAAACCCATGGATTTTTAACAAAATCTTAAATAAATATATATATCTTATAAACTAACTTAATAATATATCTTATAAACTAATTTAAATCTTAACAGACTTAAAGGTAACTGTAAATTCTAGTGAAAGCTCACTAACTTAAAAACACTGTGCAATAAAAACTTCTTTTACAATATCAAACAACATTTTCTTATTTGTTTAAATCAATATTAAATAAAGTTAACAACTAATAAAAATAATAAAACATTTTTAGTACTTTTTCCACATAAAATTTATTAGATCAGGACCGGTTTCGCTCATCGCGAGCATTATCAACTGATAAGAAAAATATATAAACAGTGATATTTATACAAATTTAAATTGAAATAAAAAGGTGTAAGCAACTATTAACAATTTAAAGGATTAGCAAATTACATTTCACCAAGTATTGACAGTGAACACCTTAAAAGTGAAAGTTAACAACTGTTTTGTTATTGATATTAATGATATTTAAAAGTCTTCACAAAACCAAAAAGATTAATATGTATTTTTTTCGTAGTAAAGAAGAAGTTAATCAAATAAATATTACACAGTTCTTAACTATCACTAATTACAGATAGCCAGCATTCTGGAGATTTTTTTGAATTCATTTAAAATATTTTTCAATATTTAAAATTAACAAGTGCTAGCAAATTCATTAGTCTGCCAGTTGTGATGTTTAAATGGAACAAAAATAAAATGCCAGTGGCGAAAGAGTTAAGCTACGTTAACTGAGCATAAATATGGTCTTTAATTTTGTTTGAATAAGAAAAACCACAGGAGAAGTTTTTCTATGGAGGATTAAACCGATTTTATACTCTCGTAAACTTTAAATTCTTTCTAAAAAGTTTTCTCACTCTTGCGTATTTTATACATTTTTACTCATTACGAGCAATGCTGTTTTTGTTATTTCGTTTAAATACACTTTAAACAAAATACAAAGAAGCACAACTTTGCAAACATAACTATAAATAATTATGTCTAATTTTCTATGCAATCATAATTCCATTTTTTTCAACGAATGTTTTAAATTTAATGTTTTTAAAATGAGTACGTAATTTAAATTTAAGTCAAAATGAAATATCAGCTAGAATTTTATTAAATTGACAGTTTATTGCGAAAAGAGCTTTAATGTTATATTGATAACGCGCAACTGAAACTTTTTGATTTGATGCAATAATATTTACTTGATAACATATTATTATATCATATCACTTTCAATTTGATATATTATAATAGAAAAAAATCTCTGGTACATACTAAGAGCACGGGACCCTTTTTGCAATACAGGAATCCCGGCATTCTGAGATTGATCGTTCACCATAAAATTGTGTCACGAATTTTGGGATTCACAATTATTCGGATGTAGGTTTTTGAGATCCCGTGATTGATTGCAAAAAAAGTCAGAAATTAAGAGATTTTTAAATAATCTTGAAAATAAGATGTATTTTTGTTTTTTGGGTCGATGACTGATCTAGAACTACTACTACTACGCAAAACATGAATGGATCGTATTATTTTAGATATAAAAATTATGTTTCTGAAGAATATTGCAAGATTAGGACAGTTTATTCAAAAACGAAGCTACTCACACAGTGCAATAAAGAGAGAAAAACATTAAAGGACAGTAAATATAATACACATATTTGTGCTCCCTAAATCTAATAAGTCTGTGACATCGATTGTGCGGGGTCAGTTTGCTACAAACAATTTTCCGTTTTGCCTGTGATATGACTGTCAGCGAGAATAGAAAGATATTTTTTTTCAGGGAGATCTTCTATGAATAGTGCAAAGTTTCTTGTTTTCAAAGACAATGTGTTCAAGATACTGTGTTTTATGTTTGTCATACAAGATAATTCATTTTATGACAGCTTTAATCTCCATCAGCTTAATCCTGTTTGTAAAGCCCGCATTTCCTCATATACTTTGTCATATAAGTTCATTAATTTGATGTCGCCCTCAAAAACATTTAGCAGATATATCAAAGGCTGGATTCACGGCTCGTAACCGATGTGCGTTACCAAATAATTAATTCATGTTTCTTCTTAAGTGCCCCATACAAGTGTAAGTGTTTTGTTTCACTCGCTATCGCGCGTTTCATCCATTATTTTACAGCAAGATAATAATAATTTTAAGGCGAATGGGAAAACGGCTGACTCGATATTTGTACCATACTTAAATAATGTAATCTGTTGAGTGTTTTTGTGTCGTTTTCATTATTTAATAGATTTGGAGGACGATGTCTGATCGAATAAAATAGGCATTCAAGAAATTTAATGATAATTTGAGATAATATTTCAAACACAAATAAAATTGAACTTTATATATAATAGGTATATATCGACTGTGGAAAGTAAAAAGGACGTAACCTTCAGTTTTTCCAAAACAGCTTTTTTTCGATAATCACAATGCATACAACTCGACTCACCTTTTTATTAAAAGGATGGAAGCTGAAAATGCCGAATTAGTATCTAAATTTAGCTTTTAAGTTTGAAAAAAGAAATGCATGTAAAAATTGCAACCAAGAAAAAAGACATAAAAAGTTTTTCTTGAACAATTTATGAAAATAATATTAGGCTAAGTCAATAAAAAATCATTGTATCAGTCATTGTGCACTTCAGGGTTGTGTATATTTCATAATTTGCTTTTAGCCTAAAATCATCAAAAGACGTTTTTTGTGTCTCTTGTAAAATTTGATGTGTGGGTTACGTACTTTTTCCTTTCCACAGTCGATATGATAGTATTCATTTAGTATTTTTAATTTTTTTTAAATTTAATACATTAATATTTCACTTTTATTTTCACAAGATTTTATTTTTAAATACTAATTCAACTACATGTTATTAGATGATAAAAAGTTATAAAAAGATTTTCTTTACATTTCATTCTCTCTTTAAATAATATATCACCTACAAATACAAATATAGTATTAGTATATTGTTGATTGATTTATACATCTGATAATATTTTGTAGGAGAAAATCTTGAGACTTTCAAATTGCCGCTACTTCACTTCATCTAAAACGATAAGGACGAAAACCCTAAATATCTTTAAATAGGGAAACAAAATATAAAAATATTTATATTAAAGCAAGTCACGAGTCGCGTGACCCATGCTCTTAAAGTGTTCACAGAACTTTCGTACCTAGGTAGATGAATCGGCGAAAAACGTCATATAACGCATTAGAAAGTCAGTTGATAATGCTCGCGATACGCGAAGCCGATCCTGATCTTAGTTAAGATTGAGCGTTTATATTGTTTGATATTTACATGCAAAAAATAGTTCACTGGGTATATCTCGGATAATAATGTTATGTTTCGTTTTTGTATTAGATTTTTATGTATTTAAAACAATAAAATTTCAAAGTTAAATACAGAATTTATTTTAAAAAAATACTCTTTCGTTTTACCCAAATTGAAAATTAAGTTATTTAATTTAAACGCGTGGCGTAAAGATATAAATGTATACATGTAATCAAACACGAATACAGCAAAGCAACAATATTCCAAGCTACAAGCAGGCATCACCACCAGCCGAGATGATTGTTGGCACATCGTGTGCTGGTTTATTTATTTGCGCATCATAAGCTGTTAGCTTTTAATTAGGGTTTAATAAACTTAAGTGTGAAATAATACTGTAGTAATAGGCAATTAAGGGGGTAAATAAGTTTTAGGCGCTTGCTTTGTGGCAGATCCCCAGGGGGTAGAAGGAAGGCTATATTGTTTGTTGAACACACGTGTGGTTGTTTGTATGCATAGGTATAGGGCGATTTGTGAGATGTAGACAATTCCAGCAACTTTCACTATTCACAGTCGATCGCAATCAACATCACCACACATTTTAAGTCCACTGATAAAACCTCTGTAAGCATTGTTTTGTTTCACAAAATATCGATCTTTTAAATCCACATTAGTAAAAGCGTTTCTACTTTACTTATAATATGTATGCTGTTCTTTTTAAGTTTTTAAAATTGCTTTTCTCGATTTCTTTACAAGTCATCAATATAAAACTATATTATATAAAACAATGTATAATGTTAAGTTACTACAATTTTAATGACGTTTTTTTTTTTTTTTTAAGACCATCAAGATGAATGAGTTTTAGCTTCATAATATAAATTACTTTTCATATTTTAAAAAACTTTTACAATATTACATAAACTTAATGTATAAACATTTAATGTGACGTAAAATAAGCTCAACTTTCTTTCCAAAAGCGCACATTCGTGCGGAATTGCCGATATTGCGGAGATAAAATAAAGCCAAAAATATCATGCACAAAGCGATCATCAGCAAAACATCTCAAATTTCTGAAATGATTGGCAGGAACAACGATTTGGAAATTTTGAAAAGTAACAAAAAATAATTATTAGCATCTATAAAGATAAAATATGCGACTACAGTCTACCCCCCCCTATTACGTATAGATTAGGACTTCGCTATAGGAATACTACGTTATAGGAGACTAGCACCCTCACAAAAATTAAAGTTAGGTTCTTTTAATTGTATTTTTTGAATTGAACAAAATTCAAACATTTTTTCCATTTTTATATAAAGTATATAGAGTGTATAAAATATATATTTCGGAAAAATATAATTTAATCTTTGTCGCATTACAACAAACATTCAAATTCAATTATTTTAATGCGCTAAACTTTTTATTTTATTATTTAGTAGATGATTGTATGCCCCAGCTCTTTATTTATATAAAGTGCTGAGCCATACTGCAAAATAACTACAAGTAGATTTTATTTAAGTCCTCAGTCTTTCCAAACCATTGTATTCATATTGCAAAGGGCCCAACTAAAACGTCCCGGTAGATTACTCTCTTTTTAAATGTCTTTGGCGAGGGTTTTGCGTTTATAAACTTTCAAAAGGGTAAGCTTTCTGCCTCATTGCTTCTAAGCTCTGAACAAATTCAACTGAACACCAAATTTAAATTGAGATTATTTTATTGACCATTGCCTTACTCATATAATAATAATAGCTTCCGATAATGGGAAGTTTTACGTTTATTGAGTGAAAATTGATAGCACGTTATAAAATGTCGTTTTTATGGTGGTATTGAATAAAGAAAACCATAAACTCTTTAAGTACACGATTATCATAAGAAAATACTTAAACACTAAAAAAATTGGTATCGATGTCTTCACGTCGTAACAATCAACAAAATCTAGACATTATTATAAATAATAAACTTGTGTATTTTAGATGAATTATAGAAATTAAAAGTAGAAATGTATTAATTTTAATTTTAATTCACTAATTACACATGATTTATAAGACTACTCAGAGTCTAAAGATGCTCATAAAAAGTAAAACACGTGTTACAATAAGTGCAATAAAATTCTTTTATATTTTATTTTATATTACATTTCTTGTCATTTGACTCCGTCAAATAAAAAAGCACAACTCATACACATGGGAAAAACACATAAAACGTAAGAAGTACAAAGTTGTCGATCGTGATTGATTTTGTTTTCTACCATTTGAAACGGAAAAAATATTACTAAAAATTTCCAGATTGAACGGGTCTCGCGCAATTTTAATTCAAAATTCTAATACGAGAAATTGGTTGCGCTGAAAATTAAAAGGCTGAGCAGGCCAATCCAACAAATTCGCGGCATATTTTATTTTTTTATTTAAATTCAAAAAAAAATAAGTCTCGTTTCAAGGATTGGATAGGTAGAAGTTTTAAGACACCAAACATATCCATACTTTCTAACACAACTACATAAATTTAATAAAAAATAATTATTTGAAACGGTCGGCATTGGAATTTGAACCCTTTAGATTTGCCACCGAAATTAACGACTCTAACCACTTCTTAAGTATATTCCTGTACTGATACACTGATTGTTTAATTTAAAAAGTATATGATGCGTTGACGTTTAGTTGCTAAAATGGTAAATAAGTGTTTTAATTTAAACATGTATTTTTTTTACATTTTTTGAACGAAACAAAGTATCATTTTTTTGGCAATACAATGAAAGTAATAAGTTGACTTTATTCTTTAATCTTTTCGCATAGTTTAATTGTAAAATTATTAAAAAGTTTTTATTGCAGTAACAAAATAGACTAAAACTGAGATATTTCTTTTTGCCAAAGAAGAATAGAATTAATTAATATAACAAACAACTTAATCTCTGTTTCCGCATATATTCAGGTGTATACGAAGTGTCAATTATGTTAGACTACCTGAGTGATTAATTAGCAATCGCTTATAGGAAGTTCAGCATCAGGTATTGCTAAAACTGCTTCACTAACGATCATCGCTAAAAGAAATTACGCAACTGGTCCTGCAACCCTTTATAAACTGTAAAACCCTCGTCAGATCTGGACGCATGGGGTGTTTATATATTAGGGTGGAGCTATGTGGTATTTATGAACATCAATTTTACCCATATATTAATATAATAATTAATAAATTGTATATTGTATATAAAGTTTGATTTTTTAAATAAATCTCTTGTTGGAAATTTAAGCGTCATAGTTTCCCAAGTATGGTACTTGATGTTGAAAAACAGGGTTGTCTCAAAAAGTATTACTGACATTATTAAATATGTTAACACGTTACAAACTCACAATTTTTACAAATTACAATGAATTTTCTTTTTTAAAGTTTTATTAGATTTTTTAAATTGGACCTATTTTTTTTTTGACTTGAGCTAAGAAAACACCATCAAACAATCAGTAGTTTTAATACTAATGAATATTGCTCAACATGTCGTATTATTTAATAATATACAAAAATTAAATGATATATACACATTCATATCAGTTGAAAATGCTCGTGATGAGTGAAATCGGCCCTGATCGTATTGAATAAATGTGAAATTAGTACAAAGTAGTGTTTTATTTTTTGAACATATCTCATAATTAACTGCAAATATCTAAACTCACAAATTAAGAAAAAATAATTTGGAGAACCTTTAGAATTAAGAGTAAAAAAACCCACAGATAAGAAAAAGCAATTTAATAACAAATAAAAATTAATAAATCTTAATACTTTCGATGGTTTCGGCGGTAACTTTGTGGAAGTTCATTTTAATAGAAAATTTAAATTAACTTTGATTATTCCACGTATTGTGTAACTAACTGTGACACGTGTTTCGCCTCTTTCAGAGGCATCTTCAAACTTACTATCGCAATGTTTGCTTAAGTAAATGCCTCTGAAGATGCCTCTGAAAGAGGCGAAACACGTGTCACAGTTAGTTACACAATACGTGGAATAATCAAAGTTAATTTAAATTTTCTATTTAATAAATCTTATTCATAAGTATCGATTACATGATAAAATATAATGAAATCATTAAACAGACGATATAAAAGTGATGTAGCTTTGTAAAAGAACTAACCCAATCAGAACCCATCAGAAAAAAACTATGTAAAAAATGTTACAAAAAATTACATGTTTTTTTTAAATATCGAATTCTCTGCTTTTTTTAATAAAGACTGAAAGAATCACGTGAATCTCAATATAAAAGACATTGTTTTAATTTAATATTATAAACTTTGACATGTTAAAAAATAAAGTTAAGAACCTGGGCTATTTTAATGATTTATAAAACTTTAAGTTGTTTCAAAAAGCGTTAATAATTTAATAAAAATTTCAAGATTTTTTTATAAATTAATTTTTCCGTTCAAACTAAATAATAATAATAAAAAGAACAAATAAGTCCACCCCAGCGTATATCCTTCTCATTCCCAATGGGAAAATCTCACACACACTAGACTGCCTCGTATAATACAGACTTTAAACAACCCCCTTCCCCCATGAAAGTTTAACCTCTTTCATAATAGCTCTGCTTCACTTGGTATGGCCTAATTTGCGTTATCCCTGTAGGCAGACTGGGCATCCTTGATTTTAGTAATGTGTGTATTTTTGACCGCCACTAACGTATTAGGGTTAATATTTTAGTATACCTCTTAAGCCCTTTTTAACTTAATCGTGTTAACCATTTAAATCTTTGAGTCAGACGCATATTAAGCGTGAAATCAAGGAGTAACGATAGCCAACCCTTTTTTATGATTTAACCATGTCTATATACAAGCAGTTTTCCCAAAGTTCAATCGTATAAAACTTTATCAGATTTTAGTAAGTTATCAATGCTGAGTACTATTCCAATGATACATTTGTAAAAATATCTTCATTTATGTACGAATCAGCCCCCGTTCAAGAAGTGTCCGACAAATTTCAAACCAAATACTTCACAGAAGAGGGTAATAATATTAACTAGTGTATTTTAAGAATTATGTGACAAGGGCAATGACATTTGTTTATTTAGAAACTCGAAAAATCGTAGTATTTCTGAGAAAAGAACCAACTTCACAAAAAAAACATATAATACTTAGTTATAAATTTTCTGTAATTTAAGCAATATCTGTAATATAAACCCCACTCTTGGAGGATACAAGTATTTTGTCATGCAGGGTGTAATAGAAGTATGTATTATATAGAAGTATTTACAGGAAAAAACAATTTAGGGGACAAATGAGATGGGTCAGACAGCTGATCTAGTTTTGAGACTTACTAAAAATATATTCTGATACCTTAATTTTAAGTTTTCTTTGACAATTTTTATATGTTACTAAAAAAATATAATAACTTACACTACTACTACACTTTATTTGTAAATAATACTGTTTTTTGTAATGATCATTTTTTTACCCAATAGTTTCATTTTCCACTTCAGATAAAATACTGTGCTTCTTATATTATATCTTCAAACCTAAAGTTTTTTTGTACGACAGATATATTGTGTTTGATTTTTTTATGAATAAAAATAATATACATATATCTATATGTGTCCATTCTTATAAAAATAATATTAATGTCTATTAATATGTATTTTGCCCTTAAATTCAAAGTCAGAAAGTAATATTTTCTAAAATGGTTGCTGATGTTACAAATTTGTAAAAACTTTTTAGCTACAAATAATATTGAAAGTAAAATACAGTGTGTCATAAATTTCTTGTTACTTGTAACATTATTATGAATAAACCGGATTTCGTTTAAAAGTAACTAGTTTTAGCTCTTAACACACATAACGGTTAAACCCAAACCCTCGACAGGTCTCCGGACGACGCGAGGGAATGACGCGAACCTCTGTGGTTGTGAGCTCTAATGGGTTAAATATTTGCATACCTATGGCTCTAGAAGTGTTAGTAGCCTTTTTGATTGCGTCTAAAATGTTTCATTTGAAGACTAGAATAATTATGATGCCATACTACTTGGCTTGGCAACACTTCATTCCTGTGGAAATTGTGAATCAAAATAATAAACATGCTTACACTTTGTTTTATAAAAAAAGTATATAGCTTAGATTCATGGAACTTTACATATGATTAAAACAAATGCTTATATCACTATTGACGTTGATTAGCTCATGAATTATTTGTTACACATTGTAGACGCATATTATAATACATTGAACGAAGAAATTTGTTTTTATGTGACGATAAAATTTATATGATGTCTACTGTATTTGTCGAACATACAAGATTTTAATAAAGTATTTTTAAAAAGTTTGTAAGGTTGTTACCCAGAGTTCCTTTTGGAATATAATACACGTCTAAAATGATGTTAACGATAAAAATTGTTGCTTGCTAATTAACATATACGTCTGATTTCATCCCAGCGTCAAGATTCAAAAAAATAAAAATCTTGTAGAATTTCTCTCAAACTGCGTTAGACACAAGTCAAAAAGATAAAATATTGTACCATTTGGCGATGGTTAAGCAATAAATCTTTATCAATAACCAAATCAAAGCTTACATTATTTAAGTAAAGAGATTGAAATGTATTTTTCATGAATTTCTCTGGCAAGGATTGAATATATTCCTAAAACAACTTTTGATGTAAAAAGGAATCACCGTGAGAATTTTGCTTGATCAGTTTATATAATCAATTTAACAAAGCTACATAGTTCATAGGCATTCAAGTGAAAATTTAATTTATTTGTATCGAAATTTGGCACTATTTGTTCAAAGGGAGTTTTTTAAGCAAAAAATAAAAACATTTTAAAAGAACCATATGCAAAATACAGCTGTAACTAAAATCGGAATAAAATCCATAACCTTTATCACAAAACTGATTATATTACCCACATTCTTGAACAAAATGAAGTTTTTTACACTTCCATTTTAATAAAAGGAAACCTTCAATTGATAGCATTTCTATTGAATGTGAAAAAAACACTTCAAATAGAACTTTCATGAAATTTTTATCCGTGTTATTTTATCGCTAAACTTTTTTTTTGATATTTCTAACCAGATGTTTTTTTATACCACCTTGTTGTCACATTCTCTACAGCATTTCAAACTTTGACCAGAAGTTTGAAAAAGGGAGAGTTTTGATATTAAAACTGTAGTTAAAAGTTATTTTTATTCCAGGTTTTATCTCCCCTCTGCTAATGAAAAAAAGAACTTCATAATAAAAAAGAACTTTTATAACATTTTTCGTTTGTAAGAACCGTGTTTTTAAGCTGATAAAAATATGTTTTTTCATCGCTGCGTAAATACAAAGCAACTCACCTAGTATTTCTACTCATAATGAGAGATAATTTAATTTCAACATTTTCCTGTACAACTGCCATAAAATTTGAAAGAAATCTTTATTGGAATAATTATACAAATAATTTCACCTGTAGCACTTAAATTTTCAGTTCAACCTACTAACGTTACAATGTTTGAATATTGAGTTACAGTTTGTAATACATTTTGAACTACATTGTTACGCGTTTATAGGTTAACAGTCGTCGCTTTTTTTAACGTGATTGAATTGAAACATTTTTTTTTATTTCAACGATTTTGGAGCAATACTAGGGCTTTGAAATTTTCGATGGTTGTACATAAATAATTTTATGAATATAGGTAAAACTAGAAGCCAAAAGTTTATTTTGTTGTTACATAAATATTGATAAAATAAATATGATCGAGAATTATTTTATTAATAATAATAAATAATATCATTTATAGGTCAATTTTTATTTAGTACAATAAACAAGGAAAAATTGTAGAAAAAATTGCCATTTAATTTTTTGATGTCTTTTCTGTCGAATATTTTAAAAAATCAAGTATTCATAAAATATATTTCATGGGAGTAAACCTCTGTATACCTCAGTTTGGGTAAAATAAAATATTTAAATATGTTGACATATTTGCACATCATTTTGAGAGAAAACCATTTGGGAATTTTTATTTTATGTGTATTAAAAAAAATCACAGCTTTAATGATGTTAAATGAAACTTAAATTTATGACGACTTTTGTCTTTCTATTGTCACGTTTTTGAAAAAGATATTCAAAGCCCTTCTTTATTTATTTCACGTTCGTAAATGGTTTTCCGAATTGAAATTAAATATAAATAGTCATTGATTTGTCAGATCCTTTCGTCTAGTGGAAACAGCTTTACCCTAGCGATCAAGATCCGAAAAACTTGTCAAACTTCAAATAAGAATATTTTCAATTTTAATGTGTGTCATGGAGATTGGTATTTGTAATATATTTTCACCTCGGATTGTTTTTAAGTAACTGTAGCTTAAAGATAGTAAAACAAACACTTTGACTGTTAGTTATAATGCAAAACATGTTTTGTATTAAAGTTAAGGATATATAAAAAGTGTAATGATGTAATTATAGTCAATTGATATTTTTTAAATCCTGGGACTATAAAAAGGTCCGAAATTGGATGCCCTAATGAGAATGATACTTTTCACATGTTCACGGGTTTATAAAATAGTCTCGTCTGAAGTTTGAAATCTGCATGAAAGTGATATAAAGCACTAGTGGACGTTTTCACTAATGTACATTGAATATTCACGAGGCGCGCAATTTTTTTTACATTCCTCGTCAACTAAAACCATTCTGATATTTATTCTGGTAGTTCACGGTTCTATGCAGATACGAAAAAGCTAATAACTATGCCACGACTAAATATTAAAAATGTCTGATTTCCTAGAATAGTGTGCTAAAGTTAAATCTCATTTTGAAAATTGTCTTCGGTTATAAAGTTATCAGATGGAAATCGCGAGCCGAGTACTACAAGGTTCTATGTAGACAGCTGCACCAAAAAAGATATGGGCATTTGAAATTTTGAATGCTTGTATTTTGAAAATTGTAAATGTTTCCAAGTTTATTTTTGATTGTATGTATCAATGGTAGTACTGGCATGATATAACCATGAATAGAATATTGTTAAAAATAGTTATTCATAGTTTAATTAGAAATACCTAAACTTCTATTGGAACCTTGTCCATCTGAAATTCAAACAAACCGCCAGTGCTACAAGATTCTAACTGAAATTTGTATGAAAGCACAGGTGATTCAAAAAACAGACTTACGCTTTTTAAATTAAAATAAAACGAATTGGAAGATATCTCATGTGATTTTAAATTATAATAAAACGATATGGAAGATATCTTATGTGATCATTATTATTGGAAAAAATATATTTAAAAAAATAGAGGATAAATAGGAAAAGTAGTTTTTTTTCGTAATTTGTGTTTGATATCATTAATGTCCTAAGTTAATATTGTAAAATGTAATAATAACGCACTGCAAGAATACAAAGCATCATAATGGTAAAAAAATAACACCATTGTGTTGAAGAATAAAAATAATTGATCAAAATCAAATAATTGAAGAAAAAAAAAGGAATAAAATTATGTATATTCACACAAGTTTTGTCACTAACGACTCGGGTTTCGCCTTTCTGACATTTTGATTTGAAACATTTTGACTTTTGAATCATCAAACTTCTAAGAGATAAATAGTCTCATGAAACAAATAGACATTTAACTTATCTTTATTATTCAAAACAAGTATTAAATTTTTCAAAAAGTTTTTTACTTTCATTTCAAAATAAATCAAATGAATCTTATGCTATAACCACATTTTATTATTTTTCCACTAATGCTAAAAATATTTTAAAATGATAAGTACACATTATTACTAGAAGAGCTTTGCATGTGAAATTGCGTATTAAACTTTAATAAGGACTTTCTTAAGAGAATAATATTTCTATGCTCAATTTTTCAGATGTTTCTATGGGGCACATACTCAAACGTTTCGAGTCGAAATATTTTTGCCTTTGTGGCTGAGCAACTGAATTCGAAAAATACAGGTCGTGCGAAAGTAATATAATATATACAATGTTTCCATAACATATTTAAATATTTAACGATGTGGCATAACTTTCACTTTACACACAAACGTTTCATAACGGTAATTTTTTTTAAGCGTGCCATAGAAAACTTCGTGGGTTATAATTATTTTAATTTAATTTGTGTCTTTCAGTTGAATCATTGAGTAGTTAAAAGTACTCTGGAATCTTTTTCAAGTTTTTAATAAAAGATGGAAAACTGCTGTGCATACATACCTTACATCGAATTTATTATTTTTTGGCATTGTCTGTATATGTGTAATCAAATTCAATAAAAGCATTCAATTTTGCATACAGATAACCTATATCAAAACTTTGATGTTTTTGAAAATCAGGTCACAAACTGTTGTTTTTTGGAAATCGTTCAAATTTTCAAAATCGTTTCCTTAACAGATTGAATGGAATTCGAAGCTTTCACCCACCTTACTAGATAGGATTTAAGCTGAAGAAAAATAAAGTGTTCATTGGTTATTATCATAAATGACCGTCCAGAATGAATTTTGCCCCTCAATGATTCAATTATACACGGGAAAAATATGTTGCAACACAAGATAAATCTGAGTATTATGAAAAATCCCTTTTTAAATACAGTGGCGTCAACGATAACAAAAATAATGTTTTATAAAAATCTAATAATTAAGTTTACTTATTTATTAGTTCGTAGATATAAAATCGGATCGATTTATTTAAAAAATGTGGAATGCTTTAATAAATAGATTTATTATCAATAATAACGCCAATGCACACATGCATTGGAATAGCATAGCAGGCAAGATTATAGACATGCAAAACATATGAACATAAAAATGTGAATCGAATTAAAATCCATAATTAATTAACTAAATTAGATAACGACTGTTCTTCCACCAAACGTTCTAAATGTTTTATAGCAGTTGGTTTTATCGTCACAAGAATTTGTCATAATCACTAGTGTTACACATGAATTTGTCATAATTTTTTCATTCAGAAAAAATATAACGTCGTAATTATGCCATTTCCATCATTCTGAAAAAAATATGAATCTGATTTAAAATTTCACAAAAACATTGAATAACTATTGATTTAATTAAATCAAATATGATTTTTACAAAATGTTGGCATATCTTTTGGTTGTTTGAATTTTTTTTTTTTACAAGTTATTAGTATTTAAAGTTACAAATTTTAAGTGTTGAATTTCGGAAGCGTATTTATTTATTTAGTTCTTTTCATCAGCACTGCCGACGTCTTTTCTTTTTTCACCCTGTATTAGGTATATACTGCCTTCATACGTATCATAAAATCTGAAATTAAAGAAAAAATGATTCCTCTCGGGGAATAACCTCGAAGCAAATAACCCAAAGTTTTCCAGGTGGAGAAGAAATCAATAGCCCGGACTGAAATTGAGTTTATTGGCCGAAGGCGACCCAAACGATTGTGAGGGGAAATCCCCAAAGAATGCCGGAGTTCTGTGATGAGAAATATAGAAAAACCGATAATCTTGTAATCTCTGAGAGGCTTTTCAATATAAAAACACACCTACACAGGTAAATGCGACAATCATCATCCTGAATAAAAGCTAACTATAAAAAATGGAATATTTTTTATTACGAATCTAAAGGCCTCGTATTACAGGATGAAAATTGAAATTTTTGCATAAGGAGTATAATTCAAACTCTATAATATAAAATACGCTTTTAAAGTGTGATCGCAATAAATATTCTTTCTATTATTCAGATTATATTGAAAAAATCTCTTTTCAAGGAAATTTGTAAACGAATACGCAAATCGGAATATTATACGATAGAGCCGAAGAAATATTATAATGGGTACTTTGACAAGAATAATTTCTTCGCAAAGTTTATAGGAAGTCCAATTATTCAAACTGGGTTTTCAAATACAGTTGGTTACATGAAGAAACTGAATGATGATTTTATTAAGCTGTGGCAATTTGTTTCAATAAATACAGAATATAATTGGGACGTAAATAGGTAAAAGTAGCTTGGATCGCAAATAGCTACCTCCACTTTTTACTTAACAGAGAAAACACATTTTTCTTTTAACAGATTTGACAGTTTTGGATAAATATGTTTTAAAACAAGGTACTTTTTATATACCTGAAAATTTATGTAATACCTTTGATTTTAATGTAGCTCTATAGAAAATTAAAATAATTTTGAAATCAAAAACAGTGATACAATTTACGCGAAAAATAAATACAATATCAGTATGAAAAATTCAACATAATGTGTCAAATGAAACTTCTTCAAACAAACTTGAAATTTAAAATATGGTAAAAAATTTGATTTGAAAATTGGAAAAATGGCTGACTAAATTTTTGAAAAATATTTCGTATATTCGTTTGAGTTTTTGATGCTTTGTTTGCAAGATTGCGTTTTTTTTTTTGCAAGGTTTATTAAACTTTCAATGAGATAAAGAGTAGCATGTTGTAAAGCATATCAACAGTTCATATTTTGACCATCAATTGCATGGAAACTAAAAAAAAATAGTAACGTGAATAATTAAATTGTGTTCCTTTGAATCAGTGCTCCAATATAATAGCAATGTCTCATTGTTTCTTACGACTGGATTTGAGTGTGTTTGATGCAAAGTTTTTCAATTATCTTTCAGTTGTGCGTTTTACGTAAATGGGCTAAGATTAATGTCGTACATTATTTTTGAACAGATGAACTAATTTCATAATTTTGTATTTAAAGAATCTTGTTTGTCTTTTTCCAAAATATGAATCTAGGCTGTAAATTTTGACACCACTAGCAATAGGTCAAATGTTTCTAAGATCTTTTTTTTTGGGATTTCAGTATATTCCACGTGGACATGAATGAGTTGTGACGAATACTGTTTTATTTCTTTTTTTTTTTTAATCATTCTCGCTTTAAACATGGAGCATACAGTATACTTATGAAAATTTCGCAACAAGAGTTTTTACGAAAACTGTTTGTTATTTAGTTGTTCAACCTCTATTTTTGAATTCTTTTAAGATTTTTTGGATATCAAATATACCTATGCTTTTAAGCAGAAATCATTTGGAAAAATAATGTTTGTAATGCGCTTTAATTCTAGTGTTTTCCTGCTACCGTCTCCCAAATCAGTCTACCTCAGTGAGATCGCGTCGGCTTGGCTACAGTATTTTTTAATTCTCAATTTTCATCTCCGCACGTTGGCTGTTGAGTAGCACCAACTGCTCTAAAGTACATAAAAAAAAAATTTCCTCTTACAAACAAATTAACACGTGTATAGAAAAAAAATATTTCAACAAAATTTGCCATACATGTGACAATGAAACAAGATCTCAATATATGGCAAACATCTTGTAAATACTTGTCGTTTAACGTCATATAATCATTTTTGGTATAATAATAGAAGGATAGGGCTAGGACAGGACTAGTGGTTAGCTAATCGCTCTCGATACCCTCCGTTTGTAGGATAGGATGGGTGGAAGGGAGAGGGGAATTCAAGACATCACATACATCCATGCCTTCGAACAGAAATTCATAAATCGATTTATAAAACTGTACGTACTGGGATTCTAACCCATGACCTCCTTAACTGAAGCAATCGACATTGACCACTCGATCACACAGGTGGCATAAACTGTACATAATACTGTAAAATAATATTCTTCTAAAATACTTTATGTGGATAATAACAACATATTAAAATTTTATCATGACAGAACTTATGACAGAACATGAAAATACTAAAAAGCTATCGAAAGTTAAAAATAATCTAAGCTTCGATCAAAATATTTAAATTTGTATTTAGAATATCGAATATGGCTAGGCCGAACCGATCTAGTGTGAACATTTGCCAAGTGGAACTAATCTAACTAAACCATATTTAGTTGTGTAGGTGTGTGCAATTACGCGTCGATTATAACGTTTACATAAATCGCTCCGCGTCGCAACGCCCTCTAACCAACCTTAAACCAGGGGTCTTAATGCGTCGGTTACTTGGGATTCCCCGGAAGTTACAACTAGTGATCCACCATTAAAACATAATACGAACTATATTTCACTTCACGAAATATAATCTTTTCAACTATCGAGTGATAGACCTCAGGTATGACGACGGAAGGAAAAACCGCAGAGTGAAAGTTGTCAAAAAATAAAACATTTTTTTTGTATTATTTTCACATTATTTATTATAGATAATGAATGACTGGTTTGGCTCAAAGAATTCATTATAAACTGATGAAATATTAAACGATACATTATCAACTTACAATCAATTATTTATACCAAATTAAAAGAGATTAATACAAGATGTGACAAACACGAGGTAAAAGAAACATTTTAAAAATTATAAAATAATGATACAAGTAATAAGTTTATGAAGATATAAACATCTAATGTGTTCGAACCCTAGTACGGACAGTTTTTATAAATTATTTTTTCAGTCGATTTGTGGATTTCTGTTAAAAAGTATGGATGATGTCTGAAATTCTCTCCTATCCACATGATTTCAAAAACATGAGTTAGTGAGAGTGATTAGGTCACCACTGGTTCAGTACCAGCCCTAGTATTCTATCTTGCTATGTCACCCGCTGTGTTGTAGTGATTAAAGCTTGCCCTACCAACCAGGCGGGATAGAGTTCAATTTCTGATAAGGTCAATGTCAAATTTAGATTTTTCAATTTGGGTGTTTGTGGTGTCAAGTTACCTCGAATTGATCTTGAGTGACGTGCAATAAATTCTCAACATTTTTTTTCCTATGATCTTTCATCTTCAAAATATTTAGCACACTGGCTGTAATGCCAAATATTTTTTTATCCTCTTTTAAAAAAAACTCCCTACTATGTAGCATACAAATAAAAGACCTTATTCACTTAGTAACAACAAGTTCTCGTAGAAAAACTGTTGCTCATTTAACTATGTATTTTTTTGAGATATACTTCAGTTAAAATCTATTTTCTCTACATTTGGAAAAAAACTTGGCTAAGGAAAAATTCAAAATAATATATGTATTTGCTTTACTGAAATAGGAAAAATTTCAATATAAAAAACATACATTACTTATTGATAAATAAACAATATTTTGATCTGTCGCAATACTTTCATTACTCTTTGACTCTTAGTACCTATACAGCGAAAAATACGTATTATAAACAAATATGGAATATAAAGTTTGCTTTAAATCTTCTATTAGGAAAACAACTTATTAAATTTTACGGCAAAAATCATTACAAAAAGTGATGTGGTACCAAGTGTGATTTTTAAGCATAGTATACAGTAAATATTTTTTACTTTATTTCATTAGATGATATATTAAAGGAATAACATAAGGTAAACGAGAAGCCAAAACACTAAACAAAACACATTTTCTCACATTACAAAAATCCTCGCTGCTGGATATGTCGCAGTTGACGTTTGAAATCTCACCAATGTAAACATTTACTAGTCAATATAGACAGTAATTCGTAGATTTTTAATTAAGCTCGTATCATCATCAAATTCATATATATTTTCACTATAAAACGTATAATTCTAAATTATTATTAAATTTTCATCAAGCACCTTCAGTCGAAATTTTAAATTATAAAACGTATACATTAACTAATACTATAATTATAAAAATCACTGACATAACGGCTTAGTTAGTATACTGACAAGCACTAATCAAAGTAGAAAGTAATGTGTTACTGGCTAAAGTGGACAATATATACACTGGCTAGTTTATTAATCCATTTTTTCTAGCCATATTTTAACAATACCGGATACAAATACAAAAATCAATTAAAAAATCAAAGTGTGAACGTTTTTATTTCTGAGTTCGAGTGAAATAAGCACAATCTTTTAAGTCAAATACTTGCCGTGTGTCAGTTGTTCATATAGCGCACAACTGGTAAGAAATGCATTGCGATCCTTCATTTTAGCAAAGTTAAATAAAATGTATTTATATGCATTTTCCATGACAATATCAGACACCCGCGTGACATTTGCTATACTGAGAAAACCATTGTGCATTAAATTTATTTACGGTTTCCTTTAAAGAAAATCATCGCACAAAATAATATATATCGACTTCCTAGAAAAAAATGAAGTAGATAATCTTGATTCGTATAAGAACTGAAACAATATGAATGTCATTTTTGGAAATTTGAATATAAAGTTTTTTACGCGAAAAAGAGATTTTACTTATTTGGATTGTTGTTGGTTTGCTCATAATATAATTTTAGATTCTTTTTTTCTAATCAAATATTAAAAATTCATTGAAAATTTTCAAATAATTCGAAGGTAAATTGGTGGAAATTCATTTTAAATATAAAATTTGGTTTGATAAATATGTTATTCTACAAGATGTGACACGTGCTTCGGCTCTTTGTTATACATCGTCAGACTAACTATCGTAAGGTTATTTATAAACAAATTAAACATTGGTTCTAACGTTTGACCTATAAATTACAATAAAAATGGTGGATATATTTTAATTTTAATTTGACAAGCTACATTTAATGCGTTTTTATTTTTTACCGTCAATAAACGTACATTAGTTCTTAATTAAAGTTTTAATCTTTATTTTACACATTTACTTTATTTTACAGTTATTACAAACTATCTACTCAGTTCTGTCTAAACGTATGTCGACCCTGTTAAAATTAATCGTGCGAAAATAGGATGATGCGGATCATTTAACATCTAAGTGAAGATGGACCATAAACCATTAGCTCCTTGTAGTAATACCACATAAACACATCAATAGTGAGTTACACAGCGGACTGTCGTTATATTGCCTCAATAATCATTCTGTTTTACTTTAAAGTTATCTATTTTTTTCATTTATAATGTATCTGATATCGAAGGCTCAAAGTAAAATCACATTATCTGCAAAGTGTGTTTTTCAAATATGTTACATTATTTTACTTTCTCGGTTATGTGATAGTCAAACAACGTTATGCCAATCGTTTCTTGTTTCTTCTTAAATCGACAGTCAAACGCTACGTAAAAGTTGCCCTTGCTTATAACATTTTTAAAATTTGAGATCACCATAAACAAGATCAACGTAAAATACATTATAATATAAGATTTCGATTAAAAATACTGTGGAATTTCAATACTAAATTTGAATCGTCAAATTACGTACAATCACACAAGTTTTGTCACTTCGTTGGAGTTGAACGCCTGAAGATGCCAAAATGAGGAACCTGGGTCATAAGTGACAAAAAACGTACATATTTTGAATCAAATTTATTACAATACATTATAAAATATAAAAATTAGGCTTTAAATACACATCTACTTTATTAAGTAACAAGGAAATTAATTAACTCTCTTTAGATCTCTTTGTTAGTTTTTCTTTTATAAAAATTTAGTGTTTTTTTAAATTAAGTCCTCGAATTATATTCGATTTCAGTGATTCTAATAACATTTTTATTTCAATAGTTGAGTAAAACAATTTTTTTTTTTCTTCATAATTTTACATAAAAGTTTACATATTATATACTTTTCACTTTATGATGTTTTGCAGCTTTAAATCACATATTTTTAACGTTAATTTATAGATCAAGTATTTGATACCAGCTCGCCATATTTTATTAATTAAAAAAGGCGATGCAATTAATGATGGTGAAAAAAATAAATAAACGTCCAACCATTTTGGGACCACCTGAGGAGGAGACAAGATTCCCTCGGGATAAGATATGATTTGTTCTTTCAGAGTGTGAATATGGTATAGTTTGGTCTTCTGGCTTATTCATTGTCAGGGATAAAGAGACCTTTATATATATTTTCTGTGTGCGTACTTGTTTATTAATGTTACAATAAATAATCTGTCACGTGGTCGCGGATTTTTTTTTTTTAGAAAAACCCTTACGAGTAATGATAAACAAAGTTCATACCAGAAGTTCTTTCTTACATGGCTTTATACTTGATGAATAAACTTTAAATTGTCCAGATATTTACGGTCTCATGATAAAACAGAACAAAACAGTACATTACTAGGTAATAACTGGAAAAAAATAGTGCATGTACTTAATAATTTTATTGTGTTTACTTATTTACAAAATAAATACATTTACTACAAAATTTACAAGAGATTTTATTATTTTATATGAGAACTAACCACAGACTGTAATGATAATAAACACTTGATATGTATTCCGTAATTAAATCGGACGATGTTTATTTTCCAGATATATTTTCAAAAAAAAAAAAATTGTTTCATTATGTTCTCATTTGTCATGTTTTGTTTAGGCCGGTTACCAACATTTTTACTCGGAAGGTGTTAACCAAATAATCAATTCCTCACTTTCTTTTCCATTGTTTCACTCTTATGTATTTACAATCTTTTAATTAATTTTACAATCAATTTGGGGCAATCGTGATATTTTATTTATGATATACCGATGTGTGTATATGTTCAATATGTTCTATTCTTAACTCCTTAAATGTGTAATAAATAAGATTTGATTATATTATACATGTAGAGTTTACCGTATATTTATATCATATGAACGCTACATAAAAGTTATAAATCGATACATGCGAAGTACCTAATATTTTTATCAAAGCCTCTTATAGATTTATGTTGGTGGTTCGAGTCCGCGCAGGTCACTACTTAATAGTCGACCTGTAATGGCCGCCGCAGCACGGCCCAGTTAATTTATGGCATGACCCAAACTGTGTGGTTTGCATAATTGGTTGCCGGTACTGACGCGCCTCTTATTGCGATCGGAACGACGCCGACGACCGGGCGTCACGTCGTTATAATTGCAATCAAGTTGTTTATGTTTGCTTTAGCACCATTTTGAAAATTAATAATAGCTTATTATAGGGTACTCCGATGACACTGGCGATGATTAACGATCAAAGAATTTCAAAGTTTAAATGGACGATAGATAGTATCAGGAAGTCAATACATTTTGTAAAAATATTTTTAATCTAAGAATGATAATTTATTTAATAAATACGTGGGATTAACAAATTATACAAATACCTCGAAAGTATTCATTATAACAAATGTTTTATTATAGATTACAATATATTAATTTTCAAACCAAGTCCGCTTTAATGTAGACTCAGTGATGCACGAACTTTTTGAAAGAAGGATCAATTTATCCATTTTATAATTTTTCACTGGCCGCAGAGGGTAAGAGTGTTTAAAAATAATAATATATTATACGAGGCGAGATACACCTACATTTTGCGACTAATTGTAAAAGGATGAATTTCGGTCACAAATCTATATCCGTGAACATATAGTCATATTCAATAATAAAAAGTAGCATTAAGTTTTCAATCAGTGACGATTCAGATTATATACCTTTGCTACTGCATAATTTTTTTTACATATCAAACAGAGATTGTTATCATATTCAATGAAAAACTTGGTAATGGATTACTTGTTATTTTGGGCCGCAACATATGCCATTTTGAGCCGCATGTGCCTCGGGCACTGGCGCAGATATCCTCACACACAGGCACAGATATTCTCGAGCTGTCGCTGATTATATATCTCTTCTAAGCCACTATATATAGCTCAGTTGATGTAAGCTTAAAGATAGTTCTGATGTAGGCGCAAGCTAGAATAGCTATCAACCGGTTCCCGGTAAATTGCTCGAATAACAAGATCCTCGAATAGCCAATTCCTCGAACGTAAAATGCTCGAATTACAAATTGCTCGAAAATTTTTATAAAACTTTAAACATTTATTATTCATTCTTTAAAAAAATATTTATGCAAGTCGGGAAATAAAAACCATTAATCAAAAAAAGTCATAATAATTATTTTTTTTAATTTAAGTTTCCAGTGGTCGAGTGGAAAAGGTTGTTGGTTTTGTTTTCGGAGGTCACGGGCTTGAATCTTAATACGTACACTTTTTAATAATTCTAGAGATAAAAACATTTTCTTCTGTACTTAGATAATATTTTTCAAGCACTGACTTCTGAAATTATATATCCGTAATGTAACATTGTACGATTTGTTTTCGAGATCATTATTTTATTTCGCTTTTCTGTTGTTCAATTATTTTACCTCTCCCAAAAATAATTAACGAATGAATTTCAATATAATGAAGCACACCATTACTTATTCGAGTACCGATGAAACGTAAATTTACCCACACACACCAGATTCATCAAATCCATGTGTGAGAGAATTAAATTCTTGCAAATACAGGGCCGCCGAGACTGTGAGTTATGAAAACACATTTAATTTTGGATGTAACACGAGAAGACGTTATTATTTTTGGTTTTGCCGTTTCTACAATCAATTTGTTTTTCAAAAGTAAAACAGGATGAATCCATTTGTTGAAATACAATATTGTCATGCAGTAATTTACAATGCCTCATTTATTTTATTCAATAGGAGAAATCATATTTTAAGCACTCTGCCAATATTTTAGATAAACGTCAATAAATACTAAATATAAATCGATAATAGCTAAATATTTTTTTCAATTGCTTAAATAAATAAGAAAAAATACTCCGTATGGTTGCACATGCGTCAAATGCTTGACTTCTTATCACACAAAAAACTCGATGACAATCTTTCTAAGTAAACCAAAATCAACTTGATCAAAAATGACATCACAGACATGTTCAAGATCTCAATTTTTGTACAGCTTGAAAAATATTGCTTGTACCAAGAAAAATGTTTCATTTGATCGTTGGGGTGAAATTATTATTATAACATAACAAAGGCTTACGTTGTCAACAAACATGTTCATATGATTGTGGACACATGTTATTGTTTTGTACGTTTCTATGATATTGAATAGTATCAAATATGTTTTGTACAATCACATGGAAAAGGAAGTTAAAAAAGTTTTGTGAGGATTATAAAGGTATATTTTCACAATAAGATAGAAATGTAATTTGTATACTTTTCATAATTAAAATACTATAATTCATAATAAAATTGTTCTTAATTATTCTATGTATAACAGTTAGATAAAAAAGGAACCTCAACTTGATATCACTTTTTTCAACGGTCGTCTACTTACTTACACAGCTTAAGTTATAGGATAATTACTATATTTTCTTTACTCTCGGTTGATTTGAGCGTATCAAAAAGGATTTACATTGATTCCGAATTACAATAGGAATAATTTTGACGAATTTTATTGAACGAGAACTAGTTAATTGTCCATAACAATGTACTTCCCTAAGATAGTTCAATCTAATGAAACAATTCTCACTCAAAATATTTCTGCTCCAAAAAATCACCAAAGACTTTTCAAACTTTTGAGGGTCATTCTCCCATTTTCTTCAACTATTTTTAACTCTTTTTATACATTCTAAAACCTTTTCTAGGCTCGTGACATACCCAGTGTAAGTGAAATCGCGTAAAGTTAAGTGTACGCGTATTCAAAAAGCACTCGCATCCACTAGATGAGTGGTGGGGAATCTCCGGCCTCTTGGCTACTATGATGCGGCCTTTTGACTTTAAGTCTGGATATTTTTTAATGAATACACAATTTTATTCGGCAATATATTCATTTTGATCAAAAAATTATATGCAAGCGTTTGGAAAAAGAGCGTAATCAACCCATTTTATGTATGGCAGTCGAAAAAAAGAGGCCTTATATTTAATCAGATGAATGAATCTGGCCTATAGAAATGAAAAGGTTCCCCACTGCACTTGATCAATTTTAGCTTATCATTGGTCGTTTATATATTTGTATGATTTTGTACTTTAACTTTTCCGTTTCTAAGCTCAAGAAATGCGACCCCAATACCAACATTTTCTTAAATATCTATTTTAATATGGGTGATACAATGTTTATAATTAAGATATTCTTATATCATAGTTTTTTGGACCTTTTGTAGTTTCTATAAATACGCGATAACGCTTATCAGGTGATTAGCACCCGCGATAACGATTGTTCGTAAGATAACTTAGAACGCTGAGAACACTCCTCAGTTGTAAATTCACATGTGTGCTGTGATGACGTCTTTTTTACGCGCAACTTAAAATATGATTATTTATTAAAAAACCACAGATTTTTATAAAAAAAATGTATGAGGAATGATGCAAAGAGATATTTTTAAGCCCTTGGACTATTTTTTTTTTTTGAAATTCATAAGAATAAGGCCAATAATGAGGAAACCACTGGGGTCAAAAAAGACCCCCATCGGATGACAAGTATCTTTCTAGTCTCCGAGCTGCAAGAGTTAACATGTATTATCTAACATCATTTTTATGGACTGTCTTGCAAATGTATGAATATTTATGTCAACAAAGCCTAGATGTATTTAAATGTCTGTTAAGCTTAATCTATTCCTAGAAACAAAATAATAATTTTCAATCGTTCAAGACCGAAATCAGTTCTGTTTATCGACCATCCATAGACTTAAAACAATATACAACGAAAACACAATTCTTAATATTACAAAATTTCTCTCATTTGCTTACTTCTTTTTGTATTGTATGTACGTGTTTTTATACATATGTTTAGATATAGTATAATATACACTTTATGGAAACCAGGGAAGTATATTTAATTAAATTAAGTATTAATAAAAATGCAAATGTTGTCCACGTAAACTGGTTTCACTGTGGATTGCTGACTTTTGCAGCAATCACATCCGTCTGTTGACAACAATTAAATGTAATGCAAGTAAACAATAACATCAATGATGATAGATACCCGAAGAATTTTTTTGCTTCGCACCTTAGGACCTAGAGTTCCATCAAGTCAATATATAAATAAAAAAAAATAGTGACCACGGATTGGGTGAGTTTCTTTACTTAATTATCTCAAAATAACCTTGTGCCTCTTGTTTGACCTTAACTTCCAAAATATTCTATTATTAAATAGTATGATTATTTATTATTTATCTGAGATTTACGTTTTTACCATATTCTTTTCAGAATATATAATATGCACCACCTTTCCTATGAACGTCCAAATTAAAAGCCCCGGAAAGTCTGCAAACTGTAGGGGCGGGACTTAATCGACTGCCAGGGGCGATTTGCACCCCATGTTGTAATTTTGATACTCATTTTCACAAAGTTACCTGCGAGTATTATTATCCTATATTCGTTTTTTCTTGCTTGAGCGGGGATTTGAATGATAAATCCACTATAACAAGACTCGATACCTGATAAAAACAAATATTTCTTCAACCGTAGATGTAGATATATTAAAAGTATTAAAGGCATCCGTCGTTTGATTATAGAATTGAACTCTTAAACGAACATATAAAAAAACACAATTTTAATCGAATGATGTTGACGTCAGTGGCATTTTTCTTAAAATTAAATCGATTTGAACTGTATTTGAATGGGAAAATATAGATAAAAACTTACCGAATAACTAGTATTTAAATAAATGAATTGCAAAAAGCTGGTACTCTAAAGAGGCTGAAAGACTGACTTCCTTTTGTTTCAATGATCAATTAAGAGTTCAATCGCTATGGAATAAGCCAGAGCTGAGCAACAACAAAGTTTTGTTTGTAAACAATCTTCACATTAATAGCCGATAAAATAATCACAAATAATCACAAATATGTCCGTCACACTGTCCTCTTCGCCCAACGATAGAAGTTTATTTTGAACAGCACATTTTTCGGCCAATGCTAACGGCTTATTTTGAACCGCATATTTCATTCGTCCAATTGTAATAGACGTATTTTTATATTCAAATTTCCTGGCTTAGAACTAAAGCATCGTAATAATATTTGGAGAACTTTATTTGAATGTTTGCATCGCTACGAAGTTTTTTAAATAATCAAATATACTGATTCAATTTTATAAGCTATAATTGTAGGGCTAGGCGAAGATTTTTTGGAGCTGATTTGACAGATTTTGATCAGTGTCAACATTATTCCAAAAATTTTATAATTAACAATTTAAAAACTGCAGGGCTAACGATATATGCGCCGAGCTTGATTTCTGCTACTACGAAAAATAATTGTTAAAAAACTTAAACATTTCAATTATTCTAAAAAATATATAATATACAATTTAAAAACTGCAGGGCAGGGCTGTCGATGTATGCCCCGAGATGCATTTCTTTTACTTTTAGAATTTCTGGCTTATTCAATAAATAGATTTTTAATTTATTTTTCACGCCAGTATATTTCTGACTACTTAAAAATGCAACGAAAATTCCCCCGTTGAGGTCAACGGGCTTACAGCTAGTCTTTTATGATTACTAAATTACTTTTATAAAATCAGTTAAACATAGATATTTTCCCATATTGGTGTCTATTTTTTTATTACAATATCGTCATAATTTTTACTTTATGTCATATTTTAACACATAGAAGTTTTAATTCAGTATATACGGATTTATTATAGTTATATACTGTCATAAAAAAGATACAATGTTTTTTTTTTAATTTTGACTGAAGGTGCTTGGTGGAATTTAAATATTAAATTTGAATCGTTCAAATTATGTAAATTCACTCAGGTTTTGTCACTAACGACCCGGGTTTTGCCTTTCGACAACTTCAGGTGGTCAAGTGTACGAATGAACTTGAACTAGGAAATTTTAGAAATAAATAGGGCACAGTTAAATAGTTTACCAATTTTGAATGAGCAGGTAAATCTGCAAAATTCTTTACTCTTATATCCTATATGTAAGTAAATATAATCATAATATTTTTCGAGCAAACAAAATAAATATGATTCTTGAAACTACTCACCATTCAAATCTGTAGGCATTTCCATGGGTTAATCCATTTTGCCAGCAATGGCCTTAAACTTAGTTATACATTTATTTCTTATATAACCACGATACATTTATTTACTTAACGTCAGTTCAAGCTTATACGTGAACTTGAATGCTTGAAGATGCCGAAAGGTAAAATTTGGGTCATTGTGTGTGAATGGGGTCAAGTCAAAACTTGTGTGAATGTAGATAATTTGAACGATTCAAATGTAATGTTTTTTTTTCTTGTAATTTTATGAAATTTGTCTAATAAACTTACTCCTTTAAAGTTTTTCAACAAAACATATTACCGGGAATATAACTCTCCACTTTCAATTTGTTTGAACTTAAATTAAATCTCATTTTTTAAAATAGAAACATTTCAATTATTTATTGCAAATTTTGCTTCTCAAATGAATGATGGTAATGGTTTTTACAAATAAACTACACTGTGCCGTTTGGTATTTATTTTAAAATATTATCACATTTTAATTTGTGAATTTACAATCTTTTAAAATTAACCGTATACTAGTTACAAATATTCAGTCGTCAAAAATTGTCAATCGCTGTCTGTAAAGATTACGGCATTAGTAAAATTTAAGATTAATTAATTAAACGAATTTTTAAATAAATGAATATTTAAAATTCTGGTATATTGCTTAAAAAATATGGAAGATTCAAGTAAACTTAAAAAAGTTTTCAACATCTTTATCAGAATTCAGCGTTTTTTAAACACCTGCAAATCGGTAGGCAGGTGAGCGATGAATCCTTGTAGGCGTGTCTGGCGCGGTGGCCCAAGGGCAAAAATCACCCTATTTGCAGTCCAATCTCTATAACAGTAAAGGCTGGAGTCCATCCAGTCACCCCTTGAAGTAATTACATCCGGCCAACCCTGATGATGTTGTCGGAAGAGAGTGACACGCCCCGCGGCTATGACGGTCGAAAACACACAGAAAAAGAAACAAAATATTCGCCTCGGCGTTGGGAAATGAATCTGCGATTAATTCTCAAAATTTCAAAAAACAAGAAAAACAAAAATCCCAATGATTCTCTGCTTTGTAATTGTATGATTATTTTTAATTTACTTAATAATTTTATTTAATCGTTCAGTTATTGGGTTCTCTTCTAGTGCTTTCCCATTATATATATTAATCATCAGCTAAGAGAAAACTAAGATAGTAATTCTATACAACATATGTACAGGGAGTCAGAGAGACGAGCTTAGATTCAGTCTTTGTTAAAAACCGATTCTTAAAGTATGTTTTAAGAAATCCATATATATAAGAAAAAAACTTGGCGTATCATTCATATTTTATCATTTTTTTTAAATTAAAACCCTGAAAACTGATAATATGTACAGTAAATAATACCATGTAATATTCATTTTTTTTAAGAAAACACCAAAATATAAAACTATACAAACTTTTAATGAGTTTCCTAAACTTGTTAAAATGTTAAAAATACTTGCGACGAAGTTCAAAATAATTTTATAGCCTCCTTTAAATGGCAATGTTTAAATTACAATTAAGGCTTTTTATCCTTCTACAAATACCAACGTTTGATTCATTTCACATTCATTTACTTATACCCTATCCATAAATCATAAAGTTTACCAAAGGACCCCTTAACTAACATAGGCGATGAAAGCAAGAGGCCATGATATATAGAATAAGAAAACGCTGGAATATTTGGTGAGCGATCCATCCATTGCTATTCCTTGTAAAGTCAATCAAAGGGAAGTGATTATTTTAGCCAAAAAATATGAATGGATAAATTAAATATTTTTGTGAAATTCGAGGTTTTTTTAACAATCGTAATAAAATAAAGCAAGAATTGTAAATACAGTCGCAAATTTACGACATTTATAAAAAAAAACTATATATAATCTATGTTTATACTGTAAAATGTTAAATATAGAATGAATTATTCCAAAACGCAAATAGTACCAATATTTTTAGAAAATAAAACATTCCTAGTAAGAGAAACTTATACAAAGCACACAAACGGTTGGCGATCGGTTATTAAACACTTTCATGAAAGATGTTTGTGTTCAGTCAAAAATTACATCGATAGTGCTACAACTAAAAATTGGTAGTTTTGAGATATGTCTGAAAAAAGTTTTGTATGTAAACTGAGTTGTAAAAAAAGGGATCATCATTTGTCTCATCTTGTTAGTGAATCATTTAGTCGTCTATCTTGATTCAATTCAAATTTATTGAATCGTTGACAAAATCATAAAATGATATTTTCAGTTGCATATATTAAACCGTGAAGGGATTGTTTATAGTTCTGTATTTCCATTTGCAAACATCTGCATACAAAGTTAAACCAAGAATTTATATCTATTTTTTTTATGGATAATCTATTTTTACTTTTATAAAGATATTAAATAGAGGTATTCGGATATAATGGTTATGTAATATCAGTCGAAACAACAAATTCTTGACTTATCTTCGTAGGGAACTAAGCCATGGATACGTTTGTATAATTAATACTTAATAATAAAACGAATAAAAGAGGAAGTAAGAATAAAATTGGCAGGTTGTAAATCATTCTCTTAACATTGTAGTTTTTTAAAATTCTCAATAAGAACAAATAAGAGATATCAACACATGACAGATATTTATACTTTAGGACTTAAATAAATATCATAGCTAAAAAAATCTATATTTAAAAGCGTTCATTCCGAGATTTTAATTTTTAACCCCGCACCCGAAATTTATAATTATATATATAAATGTGCCAGAGTCAAGTGTGACATATCTTCAAAATACACATTCACCAGCAATTTTAATTAAAGTATATATCAATTAAATTCACATTCACTTTAACTAGTAAACGTATGAATTAAGTGTATTAAATCATGACTAGCGCTAAACAAAGTAGAAATAAAATTTCGGCTAAGCAGGTTATGTTAGCACACTGACAATCGCTAGTTAATGTAGAAATAGACATAACGTTTAATAAAAGTTTGGTTAGATATATTGAATAGAAGTAGGATGAGAATGACACCTCACAGTACATTATTTTTATATTAAAAAAATATAACATGCTTGGTTTACTAACAATTTAGATGGCAAAAATAATGTACGGATTGAGTTCGTAAACCGTTAATAACTGTATGTATTTACTCACATACACTATTCGATAGATAATTTGTATACAGTTATGTTGCCTGGGAGTAAATAATATTTAAAACGTTTAAAAATTTACCTATTTCAAGATTAAACACCAACCAAGTGTGCCTATTTCGAAGCTTCAGAGCGTAACCACAGGGTTGACTACAAATATTACTATGGTATTATGCCTCCAGGCTTTCTTACCACTCAAGAACACCCTTTCGCCTTTAACACACTCCCACCCTTGCCACAAAATATTCCGGCGCAATTAGAAAAACTGATTTACACGGCGATTAAATTGTACGTTCAGCGGTCGCGTGCTATCACGTTAATTTATTATTCATAGCTTTTGCTTTCAGCTCAATTAACGCCAAGATGAGCAGGTAATAACGGCCGGGAGCTTTGGGGGGATGTGGAAATTGGCGGATGATTACTATTACTTTTAGGGGTAAAGAGGGTTCATTGAACATTTCAATCATAATTTGTTTAAAACCACTTTCAAATTGCATTACCTGTCAATTATCATAATATCATATCACGTTATATTCATTCAATTAAAATTAAAATGCTTCACCGTACTAATGATATTAAGCTGACAAAACATGATGACCAGCAATCATATACGTCACATAAAAAAAAATCAGATGAAACATTTATCTCGGCGGATATTTAAATCAGTAATTCTCAAGCCAGGGGGCGAAGGTTTTCTACGGGGGTTAGCAAAAGCTTTCATTTAACTAGCTTAAAACAGAATTTGATGAACAAAAGTATTTCAGAATTTTAAATAAGGTGATATTAAAAATATTAGTCTGTTGCAAAAGAATCCTTGATAACCTTATTGACTACATACGTGTGTAATATGGCATTTTTGTCATTATTTTCACTAAACAATAATCACATGGTATGCCTTTTCAAGTGTAAAATATTTGTTTAATTATTGTTATATAAAGCGTTTTTAAAATTAGTAATTTGGTTTCACAAATAATTAAATATAATGTATAAATATGTATTTCAAGCCATCATCGGCATTTTTTTATATTTGGTTGATCTATTAAATCCGTCTACTCTAATCGATCGTCATATTCCTCAAAAAAGATAAATTCGCCTTTATTTAAATATTTTTTTGAGAATAAACTGAATTGACATTTGCTTTGCAGAAGTGATAAAACATAATTTAAATATTCATTCAATTTTATCAATTAGGATGTTATCCACCCTACTTACACTGATTAACAGTTATTTACTCACAAACAGCATCAGGAAATCAGGAAAAAATTAATAGAATAGTCCATGTCGACTGTGGAAAGCTCAATCTTTTTTCAATCTTAAAAGCTTAATTCTAGATACAAATTCGGCATTTGAAGCTTACATCCTTTTGATAGAACGTGTATCAAGATTGATACATTGTGATTATCGAAAAAAGCTGTTTAGAAAAAACTGTGGACTACGTCCTTTTATATATTTATTTAATTAACATTGCATAAGGTTGACAAATTATAAATTTAAAACTTTTACAATGAAGAACAAAAAAAATAGTACAATTTAATATTAAAATCAGTAAAAAAAAAATAGCAAGAAAATCAACTGAGTAAGCTCCAACGAACTCTACTCTAATACATAAAAAATAGTATTAGTCGGAACTCACCCATGTCTACGTGGAATATGTCGACATCCGAAGCAGTATTCTTGAACACCGTAAAAGCTCTCCCCAATGGCATCCCCATTGGCAGGTTGGTTCTACACCTTGAGAGAACAAACAATTCATCTCCACGATTTCTCAAAAAATACTCAGGTACATTTAGATTCACATTCTCAAGAATGGAAGAATTCTCATTTTGGCCTCGTATAAGTTGAAAGAAATATATGACCAGATACATTTCTCTTCAAACTTTCAAACTATTTAAGTTAAGCATGCCTAAGAGAAAGTCAGTTGGATAAAACCATGGGTAATATCCATATACCCTCATATAGAGAAGTCTCAAAAACTTCTTCTGAATCTTCTCCACCTTCGGGTATATTTCGAGCCTGTTGGGGCCCAACCAATTGACCCACTCTCTTTTTCCTTTCCACAGTCGATATGATTTACATCGAAGAATAGTATGGTCAGCAAAATACATCTTTACAAACATTTCAAAGATGTCAAAATACTCTTTTGTAGTAATACCATTTTTATTCATTATAGTCAAAACTAGTTCCACCCTTATAAGCCTTAATATATTTAGTAAACATATCCTTGTATTAAGATAATTATTTGTATGTATATTATCATTAGTCTTATTATTAAAGCAGGTTCTAACATTAATAAAAAATGCGTAATGAGTACATTGTTAAAAATCTTTATAACATTAATCATTTTTTTTATTTTTTAAATAAAGTATATCTGTGGACCTCTTTTTATTTTTTTATGGTAAGCATGAAATTTCTGTTTATTAGCATCAATTTGAAATATAGTCTTTGATTAAACAAAAGATCTATTCGAAGTAAAAGAAAAGTATCGCAATTTAATTTGCATGATCATACTTAAATAACATCGTTAACGTAAACTGCTTATTAGCAACAAGTATCCAGTTACATTTTCTTACCAATATAATTAGCAATTAGGAGGGCAGTTGTCTTACTTTGCGACTCTGACTTTTACCTACCTCTTAACAACAGTTATTGCAAACTACTGAATCTCATGTTTCAGAACAGTCATACTGAAACAGAAATAACGAATCAATAAAAAAACTATCAACCACGGTAGAGGATGTATTTTTCCTAGGCAAGTGAATTCTATCAGGCTATAAGTTTTAAGAAAAACATTTTTTTTGTTTAAAATTTAAAATAAAAATGTTAAAATAAAATAAAAATCATTTATTTTTCAGCATTTGGTGCGAATTATTTGATAATTAATCTATTATTTGACATGTTCTTCTTTTATTGTTATTATTATACATACATATCGTATTTTTTTTTTCATTTAATGAAAAAAATGCATTGTATCTTTGTATCGCCTTTCTCCTTTCATATCGACTTGATCATCGATATTAAGCGGTATTTTATTACTTATTAAGAGTTTTTAGCACATAAGGTGACCAACAGTTTATCATGTTAAATATGTGGTTATCGTTCTTCGCTTTCGTGGTGAATTTCACAGGATCGAAAACAACCAAAATGTGTCAATTGATTTTTCAATTTCTGTTTGAAGGCATGGGTGTCTGAAAATTCCCTTTAACTATTCCAATTCGACAATTAACGACATAGCGATAGCGATTAACTAGCCACTAACTCTGTTTTAGCCTTAGTCTTCTATTCCTACTTTCTTCACAAAAAGAGTGGTTCAACAACTGAGTAGCAAGCATTTCTCGTAGAACAACTAGAGTTGAAGTACCTACTTAGAAGGCCATATTTTTCACATTGGTATCAAACATGGATTAAAAAATGTAATCCAAAATAATATATATAACAGTATATATTATCATGAGTCGTATGAAGAATGGATGTCAAACCGTAAAAACACTATCATCATTCAAATTACACTCAACTCTCTGTCCTACATAGTGCGTGTAAGTTAGTAATGAGAATTCTTTCTATGATGACGGCGTTACGATGTGAAAAACACTTTATTATAAACATTTATAACCATAGCACCTGGAAGTGGGTATTTAATTGAATACCCCAAGGAATGCGATATAAATTGTTCATGAACTGTATTTTGAAAAGAAAAATCGTTAAAAATCATTCCAATTCACAATGAAGTCCGAAATTCAGCAAGATCATTAAAAATCTGTGCTTTCACGTAAGATTTATTCTCAATAAATCTTTCACTTCGAACGTGTTCCCTATGACTACCGTAGTGGCTCGTTAATCCACCTTGTTATTAACTTTTCCTTGCCACTTTGCGAAGAAATCTTTTGCTACTATTCTGCATTATAATTTAATTACTGCTTAGTTTCCGGAAAAACGCCAGGAATACTAATGCAAAAAGAATGAGGCTTTTCCCTGAACAAAGGAAATTTCACCATACGTGTAATACATTTTTAGTTTTCGCTCGAATGAAATGAATTTAAACGACTTCTTGTACCTTCGTATAAATGCAGTAATTATGTTTTTCTTTTCAATTTTTAAATTATACGCTACATTTTTTGATTATTAATTGTTTATTTTGCTAAAAAAAACTATCCTAATATCTTTTTTTATTTAATACAATTTATTATTTGATAGTTTTTGCAAAAATCGTAAAAATATACTTTATTGCAATTATGAAATTACGCAATCGTCCAAGCAATTCGATTGGATATTTGTTTTCATATACACATATTAACTAAGTAAATATATACCCCTATATCACTCTTATTAACTTCCATAGATTTATTTGAATATAATGCATTTAAAGTGAAAATAAAAAAGGAAACAACTGAAAAAAGCTGAATAAACCTGCTAATTATGAGGTTGGTTTTTTGTAATTGTCATCTCTCAATATTCTTTTTCTGAAGTGTCAAACTTTTGTTAAAAGACAGACGTTGATGCTTAAGAAGCTGAATTTTGAATTGTTGATATTCAGAGAATCACCTAATGCAGGTCATAGATCATGCCAATGTTTCCCAGTGGTCATTTTCATTCCCCATTACAGAGCATAATATATTCGAATATTTCCTTATGCTTGACCTTATCTTTTGGAGCTTTGAGTTACGAATTTCAAATTTGTAATAATAGCACTGATAACATTGTTCATCACACTGATATATGTACATGCATGAAATATTACACAAAGTAAATAACAATGTTAAAATATATATTTTCGCGCTGTGTCGCTGAAAGCACTTCCTCAATCATTTGTTTATCATTTAAACTTGTGCGATTGTATATAATAATATATACACCATTAGATGATAACTTTCCTACTATTTGGCAGCACCCCAAAGTTTGTCCATTATGTAACTGTGTCTAAGCAAACGTATTCACTAGCACGGTTTTGTATGAAAGCCCTCACCAAACGAGCTTTTGATTGTGACAATAACGCACGAGAATTTATTCGATTCTCGCAAACAAACATTTCGAGAGCTTTTCAAACGAAAACAAAATCTCAAGCAAATTACGAGGTCTGAGATGAGAACGCCGAAATGCGAATCGTTTTTTATTTGTATTGTTCTTAATTAACATAGTATTTTTAGAATATTTTTTTAGAAAGAAACAATTAAAACAGATAATTAAGAAAGATGTTTAATATGTATACATTATTTAACTATTATTTAAAACTGAACTGAAAATTTAGTATTAATTAGTTGTATACGTACTGCATATCAGTCATTGTGAAAACACAATAATCGTAAAAGTAAATAATCAACATACATAGTATTCACAAATCATGGATTTATCGGTAAACTTGTAAACATTTCCAAACATAACAAATGTTGATGGGCTTTTCCTATGAGCGCTGACTTGCAAAAAAACTGATCATTTGAGTTAATATATATGTTTTTATCGATGAATGTTATTTTACAATTTACTGAAATAAACTGAAATATTTTTTGAACAGATAAATTCATTTAATGATACTTAAAAAAAATAACACATGCATATTAGTAGCATGCTTTACTAGAACAGTAAATTTATTTTTTATTATAATTTATAACATTGCTTCTGTCACGACTACGAGTGTCACCGCTTTAAAGATTTACAGTATTCTGAGATATATTTTACTTTTTATAGTTTAAAAAAGTCGTAGAAATGAATCGAAAAATTCAATGCCTAGAATAATTATCGCTATTAATCTACACACTTTGATCAAGTCACGGTACAATCACCGCGTAAGCTAATAAAGCATGTGGAATTTATCATAAAAATTCTATGTCCAGAGCACGAATTTCTCGGGATTATACAAACATCAAGCAATTAATAAAACACGGAACCTTTTTTCCCTTTGTACCTAATTCCTCATTACTTTCAATCTCCTACACAAACCTTTCCGATCTTTATGAAATGCGCGCCGGGCGTGAAACTTTTTCTAAAAGCTTCTCAGTGTCTTTGTAGCTTTTGCCGAGCAATATTCTCCCTTGCTCTTCCTTTATCCCGTCTCTGGGTCTCTGCCTTTTGTAATTATGAAGGGAATCCCCTCCTACCTCTTTCACCAACCATTAAGAAGTTGACACGAACTCATTAAATGATAACGCGGTGGAGAAACGCGAGATGGCGACACCTTTACTTTCGCTAGACAATTTCTTGAATATCGAACATTTTGTAAATAACATAAATATATTCTCACACATTTTGAACCCCTAAGAAGTGAAGTAAATCAAGTGGTATTTAAAAAAAACCAATTAGATACCATACATTACACTGATACCTAATATTATATTGATAGCTTGGATGGACCCTCTAGAGCAGCCGTCGGTAACTGGTGGTCCGCGAGAAAATTTTGGTGATCCGCAGAGAAATCTGACATTATTTTAATTTTTAAATCCTATCACCAGAAAAAAAAATCAACTGAATCTCGTAACACATACATACTATATCTTGATGCATTGCATTACAAAAGTCCATTTGGTGGTCTGCCGAATCAAAATTTTGACATTTTAATCCATCTAGTGGTCCGTGAGTCCAAAAAGGTTGCCGACCGCTGCTCTAGAGTGAGCCAACTAATAAAATGGTTAAACTTTTTCTTGAACGTAGAATCACGTCTTTATTTGGTGTTTTGGTTGATTGCATGTTTTTATTTTACGTAAATATGCAATGTCTTTACTTCACTTTTACGTACATTTAAGACGTGTAGAATCTAACAACGCACTAACCTTTTTTTCTAAAATACCTCTTGGCTTACTTCACCTCTAATGATCTTATATTATACTAGAATAGTGTCTCATTGAAATATGCAACATAGAAAAACATTAAGTAAAAATTTAGAATTATTTTCATTATGTACACTTCCACAAAAATCTTGGTCGAACACGACCCGGGTTTCGCCTCTCAGAATCTTCCGGTACTACTCAGTACGCGAATGCACTCGAACTGACAGTCAGTTGGATGACTGTTGGATGTTTTTGTGGAAGTGTACATAGTGAAAATAATCCTAAATTAACGTTGAATTTTCATCAAGCACCTTCAGTCAAAATTTTAAACTTAGTAAAAACTTGATTCTGGTTAAATCTCCAATATAAAAGTTTCACCGTTTTGTTACTTGGCTCACTTCACTTATCAAACGCTCAATTTAAGATTTAGTAATATTAAAAACACGCATTATGACTTTTTACTATCAAGTGAAAAGATTTTTTACTCTTCCACGAAATTTTATAAAAAGCTTTTCTAATGGATTTCGCACGGTTGAAAATTCACACTTAATTCCCACGAGACTGTCATTGATTATATTCTCAAATTTCAGAATAAATATCATAAATTTGTTGTTTATAGAAAGTAATGTTTTTAAAGTTACAAATTGTAATCATGAACATTTTAAACCACCTTAGAATTGAGTAATTTTTTTTCTTTTAATAGTTAAAATACTGATTCAAATATTTCTTTTGCTAGTCTGTTGCTATTACTTTATACTATTTATTAACTACTCAAAGGCAGATAATTATTGGAACAAAAAACACTTCCTTTTGTGGACTTACTTATAATTGTGATTGTCCAATCATTTTATTTATTCATACGAAGTGATTTTGACAGCATGTCTTTTTGTGGGAATCTTGTAAGAGTATTGATAAATTTTATTGAGGCTTAAATATTTTATTTAAATGCACATCAAACTAAGAAGCTCAAACTTTGACAGCCTGGCGAAATTTTAATAAATCTGTTAAATCCATAAATTAATTGCTTCATAAAACCACTACGAGCCGGTTTCATGATATTAAACAAAGTTAGTTTTGATAATGCCAACGTCACATGGTATCATGTATTATTATGTTGAATAGTAGGTTTCGAATTCGCAAAGAGTCGACAAACCGTCTTAGTCGATAAGCCTTTGTGATAGGTTTGCCTACATGTTGCTCAACACGACGCAAAATAAACAACCCTTTAATTGCTTACAACGAAAACAATCTCACACCAACCGAGAAACGAAATGCTTCGTTTTTTTGTATGGTTATCTGTTGACGTTGTTTGTAACTGTGCATGTTGTTGTTTTCACAGCCGGTTTATGCTATTTTTTATTAATTATTATTTATATCTGCAACTGAAATTCGATTATTATAAAGATTAATTATTTTATAATAAGCTATCAATATCAAAGAGAGAAGATAATTCTGTTTTTTAAACGTGGTGAAAATATTCCATCATTATTTTTTTCATCGCATACTCTTTTCTGTTTTACCACTAGTTTATTTATATATGTGCCCAGTATATTGAATTAGCATCACAACATACGCATACGCTCGAACGATGACCCAATATAAATACAAATTTATTTTATTATGAAGACAAAAAAGACAGTACAAGATTTATGAAGTAAATATTTATTTTAAATTACGTAGTATATATTTTTAAAACTGCATAAATGTCTCGAATCCGAAATCGATTTTACCTACTTAAAAATTACACCTTATCTCAAATAGAATAAACCAAAATTGTCAAATCATATTATTATTATTTTATTTTTACCATTTCTGCTCTCAATATGAAGCATTTAGCATCACCATGGAGGCAGCGGTGGGCTGCCAATTCGTTACCAAGGAGCTTACTTAATCTCAAAGCAATTATCGGTGTTCTAGGGAAGGAGGGAATATATATCACACCTATGAAATTATATGTAATACTTAAATAAGCAATCTATTTTTACTTGACACGTTGGATGCTGTTAACGGAGCTATGCGCTAAGTTACGTTCACACGACTCTATTTATTTTTTTATTTATATTATCACTTGAGTAAATACAGGTGCTTCCAAAGTCTCCCTTCGTCTCACCTTTGACAACAAGTGAATGCACTGTGACAAAAAGTATGTAATATGTATGTATACAATGATTTTTTTCAGCCGTGAACATGTTAATATAATATGCAATTTGCCGAAAACTTATCAACCTTAATGGCTAAAAATGTACTACTGAAGCTGTCGTTGATAATATGAAAGCCAGAAATTGCAGTTATATACTAATTTGATCTGAGAATATTGTTTTTTCTTAAATTAACAAGGGGCTCGCCAGTCTCAGTAAAATTTAACAAAATACTCGCTCGAGCCCCTCCGACCCCCCCCCCCCCCAGCCCACCCCTAAATGGAGGTATCTCAACATAAGTCTTTGTTCATCGAGCACTGTTTGTTACGCTCTTGTTGTAACATCTCTTCTTCAACGAGAGTAGGAATAACAATATAAAGTCAGAAATAGGACTAGTGGTTGACTAATCGTTCTAACTATGCTCTAGTTACTAGAGCACGGGTTCCCAACCTGGAGGTCGCCAAGGGTTTTCTGGGGAGTCGCCATTTTTTTTAGATTTCTACAATATAGCAAATCGAGGATTTCAAATTCCTCGGTGAGCTAAAAAAAAAAGCTTCGGAGCTTCGGAGACAATCCGGGCAAAAAGTAAATTGAGGATTTCAAATTCCTGGGAGGGAGGGTCGCTAGTCACACGGATTTTATAAAAAGGGGTCGCCACCCGAAAAAGGTTGGGAACCTATGTACTAGAGTCTATTATTTTATAATTGGAAGGGTGGAGGGATCTTTGAAACATCACAAATATGTATGCATTCGAACAAATCTCAATAAATTGATTTTAAAAATTGTGTTCTTACTAACACTCAAGCCTGTGAGATCCGTCAAGGAAGCCAACGACGTTTGCCATTGTACCACGGGTTTAGCGTTGATTGAAATTTTAGTTCACAAAAAAAAAAACAATTTTTAAAATATTGTATTTCTGTTTACCAAATATAATATTTTTTTTTCTGTTTCTCAAAGTAATGAAACGTTAATTAAATTTTCTTATGCTCGCCGTATTTTTTTCAACGCGTTGGTAAGAAAAAAAATCTTTCCATGTATAAACAAACATTAGGTGTATACAATTTACAGAAGTGATAATTGCAATTTTAATACAAGTGTGTCTAAGCGAGTCTAACATGCTTCATTGTAAATTCGTAAATTACACAAGAGTAAGCACATAGAAAGCTTTGATCTCCAAACAAACGGGGCTAGTTTTGGCCACATAGACACAACTGTTTACTTTGCGGTAATGTATGGCGCAGGACCTCAATACTTGAACGAACTAAATCATCGTTCTCCTCCTAGTACACTCCATCTATCGTTTGAGATAAGCGGCCATTGAATCCGTCGTTCTGGTCAACATACGTTGCGTAACCATAACTGATAAAAGTAATACTAATTGTTTGATTGGCCAACGGTTAAAATCCTGCAACAGATAATTCATTAATTTAGTTAATTTGCATTTATGTGGTAAAATAATATTTTTTTCTGAAATAATTAAGAGATTTGGTTGATCGGGTTACCAACATCGTTAAAGCTAGTAGTTATAACGATGACGTGAAGCCAAAATAGCTTTAGGCCAAATCCTATATTTGTTTATAAAACCAAATACTTTTTAACAGATTAAAAATATCAAAGTATTTTAGTTCTACAGTTTTTAATAATTTTATGCGTTGATAGCTATTTCAGCTTGCGCCATCGTCAGAACTAAAGTTTGTTCTTAGTTCTTAGTTAGTTCTTAGTTCTAAGTTATAACTTAGTTCTGACGATGGCGCAAGCCGAAATAGCTATCAACGCATAAAATTATTAAAACTTTAGAACTAAAATACTTTGATATTTTTAATCTGTTATAATGGAGTTCTACCAAGTAAATGCCAAATCAATTAACAAATACTTTTTATTTCTACATTATGGTAAATACGAATACGAGGTAAAAGTTTTTTTCCACCACCAAAAATATTTAGAGAGCACTATCCGAGGCATATCATAACTGAATTTATGTCTATAGTAGAATAGAAACTTGAATAAATGTAAACAATTATCTTCATCAATATACAATCATTTTTTTGATTAGTACAGAATATTCGCCATATAATTATTAGAAATTATAAAATTCGACATATGTTTGTTTAATTTTGTGTATTAATTATATAAACATATTAGTGTTTGGTAAAGTGATTATTATCATAACAATGCATAAGTAGCATTTTTCCGTGACAGATAAAAAAAGCATAGTTATAAATTTAGTATCACGATCGGAACGCTGTGTAATAATACAAATAAACTGAGTCTCTGGTATAAAAAAACACAATACTTCTTTGTACTATTTCTACTTTTATTAAGCAATATCAGGACTGGTTTCGCTCATGACGAGCATTATCAACTGATAAGATTTCTTTTTATTTCTTATCAAATGATAATGCTCCTCATGAGCAACATCGGTCCTGATCTTGCTAAACAAAAGAGGTTTATAGTACAAAAGAATGTTGTATTTTTTTAATATAATGCCTTTTCACCCAGTATTGACCGTGAACACTCTAAAAATGAGTCTCTTGTAATCACACGTTCTAGTAAATGCCGATTTAGTATAATATTGTTCAAAAAAATATTTTTTTCAGAACTTTTTACAGAAAGGTAAATATATTTTTTATACAGACAAACTACTAAAGTAGAACTTTTGTAAAATCCATTTAGTAAAATTATCTAACAAGCTTCTTTTGATTATTTTTTATGACGACAAACAGAAAGAAAATCGCTAAGGAATTTACTGCCCGTTAACTTTGAGAACTGAAACACGTCTGAGCGAGTGAGGCTCAAAATGTTAATTAAAAATTTTCACCCTACGCTATCCAATTTTTCCATTTCATCCCCTTAATTGGCGATAAAACAATCTATGATCGATTAATCCTCGTCGTGTCTTTAATTTCACGCCATTCCTACGGCCGCACTTTAACCACCTCGACACACAAACCAATCGCCAACCATCTGTCCTGAAATCGAATTGAAGATTCATTTTCCAATAACCCAAGATAATTCCTCCCTTATGACATAAACGTATTAATCTGGTAGGAGCTTTTCTATCGTCCCCAATCATTTATCAAATTTCCCTATCACTTAATTTTGTCGTTAGTAGGCTGTTTCTTTTTCCCTTGTCATAATTCATTTTCACAGTTCTAGGATATTCAAATTTAGTTCAACGTTTGGGACATTTAATCCCCTGATAATCCACAGTATATATTCATATCCCAGCCGGAGTGAAACCAGTATTTAAATAGGGAAAGCAGGGGCTTTTGCGCCTGCTTCGGCTTAGTTTTTTTCAAATATGTAGGCAATATTGTATTATTTGACCATCAAAATTATCCATTAGTGAAATTATTTTTTAAAAAATCACATTTAAAAGACATAAGCAAGCTTAATCCACCTATTTTTTTTCTTACTTATGCTCACTTTTAATAGTTTTAACCAGGGCTGTGGAGTTGTGTAAAAAAAAGTCGACTCCGAGGAATTTTTCCATAAATTTCATTTTAACTTAGAAATACGTGTTCAATCAAATCGTCTTTAGTCAGTCAAGGATGCAATGTTGAACATTATGGACTATTTTTTTTTGCACACGTATCATTAAATATAATTTTTAAACATGTTTCGAGCCGCTCATTTTTCACGACTCCGACTCCGACTCTTAATTCTACAGCCTTGGTTTTAACGCCCAGATTAAGAAAACGTCCCCATTTACAATTTAATTGGGCTCATACGTAGTCAAAATGAGAATGTTGCATTTCTCGCGAGTATTTAAGTTCACTTTCCTATTTTCAGGTAAAGAATGAATATGATATTTTTCTTCTTCAAATTCGTTAAAACATCCTGCCGATGAAAATACCTTCCGAAAGACTTTTAACGTAGAATTTTAACAGTTTTACTCTGTATGCTGAAGACTTCGACGTGAAAAAGAGTGATCGTCTAAACGAGTACTACTGGCTATCTTTGTAAGTAAATTTTGTTCCATAATAAACACTCGCATATGTACAATGTTGTGTGCACCTTGTATTGTACATAAATTAAATAATTATTGTTTCTTTTTATAGTTTGACCTTTAATTTATTTCTTAATACGTTTACTGCTTGTTTGTCAGTTCCTCAATATTTATTTGTCAAAGAGATTTTGATATAAATAATGGTTAGATTATCACGCCCTCTACGCCGTTATATTAGGATCGGAATGGTGTAAATGGATTCTTAGACATAAGAAAACACCCACACCAATATAAATTGTTTTTTTTTTAAATCTGTACGTACTGGCACTTGAACCCGTGAAATCCATCAAGAAAACAAACAACATTGACCGCTGCACCATGGATCCTATGGTCGGATGGGTGGGAGGCAATTTTTATACAGCACAAACATCCATGCCTTCATTTTTTGATGATGAAATAAAACTATTCTTAATGTAATTTGAACACATGAACACCGCGATTGAGCTTTACGACGTTGGCCACTCGACCACGTACTTAGCAAAAATTATACGGCTTAATAAGATACTGCTTGGATTGTTTTGTACTTATAATGCCACTTTTTCAGTGGTCTAAAATGCGAATCTAAGTAATACTCATAATAAATGAAAATTTGTTGCTGCTTAAAAAAACACAGGCAGTCAAAAACAGACTTCATTTATTTCTAAATGCAAATTTATCACAAATGTCATTTCATGAAAGTACGCTCATAATTTGTTCCATTTTAAAATACTTCGAATTGCAAGTTAAGGTTAGAATGCATTTGTTTTATTTTGCAATATACTTTGTTTGGTATTATGGTTTTTTATTAACTACTAGCTGACCCGACGAACTTCGTACCGCCTCAGAATCAATAAATGTTGTAATAAAAATAATAAAACATTTTTAGTAATTTTCCCACTAAATAAAATTTATTTGATCAGGACCGGTTTCGCTCATCGCGAGCATTATCAACTGAGTTATTATCATCTGAGCATTATCATCAGTTAATAATGCTCGCGATGAGCGAAACCGGTCCTGATCAAATAAATTTTATGTGGAAAAAGTACTAAAAATGTTTTATTATTTTTATTATACTGCCATTCCACCAAGTATTGACAGTGAACACCTTAAAAGTGAATAAATGTTCTGTTAACTTGATAACTTGAAGCATGATGACTACCGAGTCAACCTTCAGTTGTAAATTGCGCGGTGGCAAGCCAGGCAGATCCAATAAGTTTTAAAATTAAGTTGGATAGTTGGTTGCTTCGTCTTCGTTTGTAACACGGTCGATAGATTTAAAGGAATGCAGTGGACCAACGATTTGATTTTGAATTGTGAAGTTTAAATGATCCACATCTTTGTTCTTTGCCGCAAGAATTGCTCGTTCATTCAACCAATTGTGATTTTTGTGATTAGATGTTCGGGAACATTTTGTTGAATGAAGTGAAATTGCAAAAATTCGGCGGAAACAAAATCAATCTGTTCGATTTGACGACAGGAACACCCCCGTTACCGATAGTCAGCAATTGCTTCGGCAGATAGATCGTTTAGCAATGCAACTCGCATGTTTGTCGTCAGCTGAAGATTCTTTACATAGCGCCAGAGTCGTGATTTGAGGTAAGCGTTTATTTCATCGGAAGCGGTAAATCTTGGAATGACTGGTAGTGTTTGGTGGAAATCGCCAGATAGTAGAATCATTGCGCCTATAAAACATCTTGAGTCATTGCACAGATATTTCATACTTGGATTGAGTGCTTCCAATGCGCATTTGTGCGCCATTGTCCATTCATCCCAGGTGATGATTTTACTTGCTACCAAAACTTTGGTCATTGGTGAGTGTTTTGCAATATTGCATGTCAGTTTTTCAGTCGTTTAAAGCAGTGCTCCGCAAGCGGTGTGCCGCGAGGCGATGCTGGGTGTGCTGCGGCGCGAATCTCTAATAAACGAAAAAAAAAATAGTTTGGTCGATACTACAAACTATTTCTGATGACACTACCATAGAGAAGCAGAAATAATTATTTTTTGGTTGAAAGAATATGTTATATGTACAGTCTGCGCAAGAATGTTTCGCGCACCTTGCGAAAGTTCGCTAGATTTGAAGGAATGTAGTGGACCAACGATTTGATTTTGAATTGTGAAGTTTAAATGATCCACATCTTTGTTCTTCGCCGCAAGAATTACTCATTCAATCAACCAATTGTGGTTTTTGTGATTAGACGTTTGGGAACATTTTTTTGATGAAGCCGTCCTTCGTTGAGACGAAATTGTTAAAATTCGGCGGAAACGAAATCAATCTGTTCGATTTTTTCAACAGGAACACGGTCGTTACCGACGATAGTCGAAGATCGTTTTCAAGCTTAAATCATTTTTCTCTTCTCCTTCGGGGCCGAGTTAATAATCCTCAAATTCTCATGACTATTAATTTACATGCTCCCAATTTATTCTTACGTGGGCGTAACTATGAGCAAAAACTTTTATTTCTAAAAACTTTTACCTCGCTTAAGAGGTTTAAATCTCCAGTTCCAAGGGCCGTTAGATTGATCAACGCATTGCCTAGAGAAGTGGACATTTTTATTGATAGTATTTGTGAACTGTGTGTAAAATTTCACTATTTTATTTCTTGATTTTTTTATGTTGATTTTGATTCTGATATATTATGTAGTTTTATTTTATATTTTGTCTTATTATATTTTTCAAGTACATGGCGAATTGGCGTCAGCTGTTATGTCATGTACTGTAATTTTAATTTTGAACAATGAATAAATAGATAGTCAGCAATTGCTTGGAGAAATCTTCGGTAGATGGATCGTTTAGCAATGCAACTCGCATGTTTGTCAATTATTTGAGGCAAGCGTTTATTTCATCGGCAGCGGTTGATCTATCTACGTGGGTGCTATTCCAGAAGAAGAAACTGCTACAGCAATTTTTTTATCTCGCATGAACAGTGGCCATAATCAAAGACATGAAGAATGTCTTCCCAGCTCCACCGGGCGCATCGAGGAAAAATAAGCCACCATTTCCATCATCAATTACCTTCATTAACGTATCGCTAATTTCCTTCTGTTGAGGGTTCAACAGTGGTACATTCGTTCAAACTGATTGGTTCAATGCATCTCGATCATATTCACGTTCACGTTCCAATTCTCGATTGAAAGCGTCGTTAATTCCACGATCTGGCGTTGGAATTCCTAACTTGACTACCAAACTACCGCACATGAGGTAACACATGTCTTCGATCTAAAGCAAAGCCTGGTTATGTATCTCTTCATTCACCTCGAGATCGGGATTCCCCAAACTGACACGAATTCGATGCAAAATGTATTCGGACATGTCATCCTTGTACTTGTTCCACAGTTCACGGGGATTCGATGGGAAGAATGTCAAAATAATGATAGAAAATAATGTGCGTATCTGACTTGGAGATTCAGAAACAATTTCTTCAGCGATTGTAATGAGTATCATTTTCAAGCAAATTGAGCTGTTGACATGCAAGTAGAAGCATTCGTCATTTTTCGGATGTACTGTGTAAATGCGACCAAGAGCATCAGTAGTCATTCGGATGAGCAGGAACCGCATCGCCTTGCTTTCGACGTTAAAATTTCTTCGATGTAGCTTTCCAAGTGTAATAACGTGGCATCTCAAAGTAGAGCAACGTTCGTGCAAACAGCGTAATATTTTTGTCAAAACCTACCTTATTTCAACATTATCCGATTTTATTTCGTTTTCATTTTATATCATCGATTTGTTTTATTCTAATCCATACTCTAAATTTAAAATTATTTAGAAGTCAATCGTATGCAAAATAAGCAAAAACAAATGAATTTTGGAAAAATTGCCACCTAGCGGATGAAATCTGCATACAAACGACATTTTCATTATTTCAAGGTGTTCGCCATTTGAAAACTGTATGAGAATATTAATTTTCTTCATAATTTCTTTGCCGTGATATTTTTCCGATGTTTTAATGCTTATTCTGCTATTCTAGGCGGATACGAATTTAATAAAACAAAGATAATTAAAATCCGAGCTGTTATTCTCGAGATATACGTGGTGTAACAAACCCCACTTTCTTTTATATATATAGATGATGAGCGCAATATTGCTGAACAAATATGTGTAATCAAAATAATGATTGAAATATAAACTGGTTTGAAAATGAAGATATTTATAATGACTAATAAAATTAACAAAAAAGAACATTTAACAAAAAATATAAGTATTGGAATAAAATATATTTCAGAAATGAGGAATGCAAACCTAGTAAATATACTAAGAGCTGGGCGCTTGTAAATTTTCAAACTATACTAAGCACATCACATTACAATATATCGCCACTCTACTGGAAGAAATTGGTGTGAAAAAAATTGAAAGTTCGTGGTAAACAGCAAATAAAAAAATGAGTTTTAAGGATTAAGCCCCTAGTCTTGATTTTGTATGTCGATAGATAATTGAAATATCAAAAAATATTGTATATATATTTATGCCAAACTGGCACCAAAAAAAATAACAATTGGCAGGCGAGGACAATTGCCTGTCATTAAATGTTTATTTACAATATAATGTAAAAAACAATGTTGTACAATAAATACACCAACCGAGTAATTGTAAGCAAAGAGTTAATTATCCTTAAAAATCATTATATACTTACTTTATTTTTATCAATTTGTTTTTTTTAAACCATGTCCGCTCCCAATGTGGAGCATATGGACTCTTATGGAGTTTATCTCAACAGAAGTGTTTCTACGAGAACTGCTTGTTACTCAGTTGCTCAACCTCTATTTTTCCAAAGAGAGTAGGGATAGAAGGATAGGGCTAAGACAGGATTAGTGGTAAGCGAATCGCTTTCGATACGCCTCGTTTATAGGCTAGGATGGGTGAGAGGGGGGAATTCAAGCATCACATACGTCCATGCCTTTGAACAGAAATTCATAAATCGATTGAAAAATCAATTTATAAAACTGTTCGTACCGGGATTTGAATCCGGGCCCTCCGTAGCCAAATCCAACAACGTTGATCACTCGACCACACAGGCTCCAATTTGTTAACCTTACAATTTCTGTAAGTATCTAGACCAGCGTTTCTCAAACTTTTTTTCCCGCGACCCAGTTATTTTAAAAGTTCTTCTTCGTGTAAGTAAATTTGTTTATGGTCTATACTACCGGTCTATAGGTAAAATAAAACATTATATTTATGTCTATACAGTCTTTATATTTTATAATAAAAATTAATATTATATTATGAAAAAACTTTTTTAGAAATCAAATGTACCAATAATTTATTAATGAGAGGTATTAAGAAATCATAAAGGTTATATACAGATTTTTTTTAGGAAATTGGTGACCCGGCATTTTACTTTCTGCGACCCGGTACCAGGTCGTGACCCATCATTTGGGAAACGCTGATTTTGAAAACCTGTCTACTTCCGATGTGAAGCAAATGGATTTTCAAAGGAGTGTATCTCGACATAAGTTCAGGGATCAGATAAGTAGTGGACAATTTTAGACATCAAAAAGATCTTTGTTTTGACACACCAATCTATAAATCCAGTGGTTTCTAAACTTAACGTTACTATGTCTCCCTTTGAAGAAAAAAAAATCTTCCCACCTCCCCATCCTGTATTTCATATAGCAATAAAGACACGTTTTAAAGAGTAAATAAATATTTTGAACCGTTCACTCTTCCCAGGTTGGAAATCGCCGCATTAATCAATTTAAAACTAAAATAATGAATCTATGCGTACTGCAATTTAAGCCCATGAACACGTTGATGATGTTGAGCTTATCTTGTTACGATAGCCCCAAGTGTCAACCCCCAAATAGACTCGAGCCATTCATGTGTATGATATTTACATTCTCTACCCGCCCACAAGATCCCAAAACGTAGAGAGCGGAAGAAGCACTATACTTATAATTTCAACGCTCCATTCTTATATATACTAACTCATTCAAAATTCTTAAATTATTTTCAATGCCAATTTCTTTGTAGACCTTTCTATTTCAATTTGCTTTGTATAAATAGCACTGTTAAATTATATTTCTTATCACTTGATAATGCTCGTCATTAGCGAAACCGGTCCTGATCTTGGTAAAGAAAAATGGAAATAAGTACAAAGGAATATATTTTTTTTCTTAATATAATGCCTTTCTACCGAGTATAGTCGCCTGATGTGGCTCAGTTGGTTAGAGCTTGCTCTACCGATTACGCAGGTCTGGGTTCAATTCCCGGTAAGATCACAGTGAATTTGAGAAATGTTCAATTCAAAGTTGTGATCAAAGACTGGATGTTTGTGATGTCAATTCACACTATTTTCTCTCCTCTCATCTTTCTGATTCTTCAACTGGGCGTTGCAATAGTGTTTAGTCAACCACTAGTCCTGTTCTAGCCTTATCCTTCTTTCCCTACCACTCACACAGTGAGGTTGAGCGACTGAATAGTTCTCGTAGAAAAACATCTGTTGAGATACTTTCATTGGGAGGCCATATGCTTCACATTGGAAGCGGACGTGGATAAGAAAAAAATACAGTGAACAATTTAAAAATGATGCTGCATACTGTTGGTACCGTTGACAACATCGTTGATTTCGTTCACAATGTTTACCAGCTCGAATCCCAGTGCGGGCAGTATCATTTTTTCAATGGAATTCTGCTTGGGAGCTTGCATGATTGTAATGTCTTTTATTTCTTCATAAATATAAGTATACGATCTCCAAAAACAGGACTTAGCAAGAGTGATTACGTAATCACTAGTCCTATCTTTGCCATAAGCTTTATATTTCTTCTCATTTCGAAATAGATTCTTATTATCTGTCAAAATATATTGTCAACATAATAAGCAGCTAAATTTCTTTTTAGATAAACTCATTAATCAGTCAAACGTGGAGTACCACGTTGAGAGCAGAAATAGTTATTTTTTAATCTACACACTTAAGAGAACATTGTTAGAAAAAGGGAACAAATTAAATGGGCAGAATAAGAATATTCTACGTTCAGAATATTTAATAACAATCTTGGTTAGGTTTTTTTAAATTTCATTTAAATTGTCACTATTTAGTCTGACCGATATATTATGAACGTTTAGTATAAATTCTGACCAATGTAATATAAATTATGACCGGAAAAATACGGGCTTTAGAAAAATACATAATTTAATAACTCTAACAAAATATGTTTTTAGCATTTCTCAAATTTGAATACATAATAATATCTGACGAAAATATTTGGTAATAATATTAAATGACGCGGACAATCATTGTTGAATTTTATATTATATATCTACAGTAGATGGGGTTTGCCCGATATCACGCGGTTGACAGCTCACCATAAAATAGCTCGTTTGTATTTCCACCCTTTTGCAAAATTTAAACACCGGGTCTACTCGAAAAGATTGCAGCCGCTGATAGGGAAAATAAATGTTCAATTGTTAAAGGTTGTAATAATTTTCTGGCAATTTTTATTAGCATGCCATGCACGTTCCTCAGCAGAGATGTTTGCTTAAGCCAAACATGTAATGATTTGCAAAGAGAGCGGGCTTAGTTATTTGCGACATTTCGTTAGTCACCATGTTTTTTTGAAAGCTGCAACATAAATTTTGGCATAAGAAAATTACATTGCCGAATGAACGTATTTATGTACTCATTTTTAATGCACTTATGAGCTTGGTAAAATGAATTTTTGATAGATAATTTTTCTATTATATGTACTCCAATTGAGTAAATTAGTTAAACATTAAATTTAAGGTTTTTCATAAAAATATAAATTAGCAGTTTTGTTCTAATAAATCGAATATTTTATCACTTTTCAGTTGATTTTAATTTCTTTTCTTGGTGGTAAGACATAACATATATTGTAAAAACAAAGCAAAATTTTAATATTTTTTTTGTAAGTACTTACCGTACGTAAAACAAATGAAAGTATTGTATAAAAAATATGAGTAACTACATTTGTGCAATACTATATTATATATTATGTAGATGTGTTTTGGGCACATAAGAGGTGAAGTGAGCCAAGCAATGTTAGGTTAAGCAAGGCAAGAGGTTAGCTGCGCGGAGGTTGCGCGGAGGCTGCGCAGATCGATCAAATATGAATTGAACAATTGTCTTGTAGTGCGCGCCAACCCGGAATGAGTGCGCGAGGGCGTCCCAACTGCTGCGTGGCCGCGCACGCGCGCAGCTTAGAGGGAACGATGAAGCCAAGTGGTATTTTAGACAAAAAAGTTACATGCGTTGTAATATTCTACACATCTTAAGGTATCGTAAAAGTTAAGTATCTTCAGTTAATACACATTCCAATAGTGTTATCTGCGTAAAATAAAAATATGCAGTCCACCAAAACACCAAGTAAAGAAGTGATTGTACTTTAAAGTTATAAAAGGTGTTTTACCATTTTCAACGTATAATACATATTTATACAACAAATTATTCCCGGTCCCAACTTGTAATTTATTTTTCCAATTACGTTCTTAATGTTTGAATTATTTAGTTATTATTTTATTTAACAATAAATAAATAAATGCATTATTTGTTTTATATTTTATTTTTTGTAATGGGAAAAAAATATAATTCTCTGATGAATTTGAGTTAAGCAAGTTTATATTTTTTATAGCTGAACACTTATCTTGTCCTAGCCAAATAGTTATATTCCTACATTTTCCAAAAAGAGATATTGTAAAAAACAACCCTCGTAAAAATCTTCTGTAAATATATCTCCCGAGATTGGCCTATGCGTCACATTTGGAGCGGACATGGATTATAATTTTATATTTTTATATAATACATACATTATTTTATAATATTTAGAAATACGTCAAATATTATTGAATCTACCGGTAACCAAACATTTTTCAATTTGCATTAGATATTCAAATGTTTTATTATAATTGTTTTACGTGTATTTTTACCAGAATAAAAAAATGTATTTATACGACACAATTTTATTAACACACCCTAGTTACTCATGTTTATATAAATTAATTTAAAATAAAACAATAAACGGACAAAGATATGACAATTTGTTAGTTCATTTGAATATTAAATAATACCTTAATTTCAAAGTCTCGCGGGACTAAAGTGGTCCTGAATTACAGAGAATATTAAGGACACTGCGAGCCTTTGGCGAGAATTCGATAGGGATGAGGTGATGTTAACCACCTCACAGCAGTAATTACCGACATCTTTCATTTGCTATCGATTTCGAATTTAAAAAGCCTACCTCCTTCGCTTTCCATCGTCATTATGCGCCATGATTAAAAATTCTTTTCGTGCCCAACAAATATGTTGTATTTATCATAAATTCCATTGACACAATGGAGTCATGGGGGCAGGGAAATTCTTGTCAGGCGTATTCCTTACAAGCCACAGGGATTTTACAATGTAAATAGCAAAATTAAAAAATATAACTTCTTCACGATCTGAGCAAATCATTTCTACAATTATACAAGACATGACTAATATAAATTATTAAAGTGTTGCTAAAGCTTCATTTAGACCAACCAACCGAGTACGTGGCCGAGCTTCCTTGGCAGATTATTTGGCCGAGCTACAATATTGTCAGATTTAGCGTCAACATGAAAATTAGATTTTCTTAGCAAATCACTTCATTCGATTCAACATCGTTCCAACATGAACAGTTGTCGTAAAATTGAAAAAAAAAATTGAGAAATATGTAAACGGAATTATCTCAACGATGTTGCATAATCACAGCGTTTTCAGTGAATCCTGCACTCGTCAAACGCTTGTTCAGACACGCTGAAGACATGAACTTGGGCGTGTTATAGATGGTGGAGGTATCCTCCTGATCGAGGAATATAGAAACGGTTTCTTAACACTCGCTCGGTCGCTCGAATCACTCGGCCTAATCTTGTGCGCCTTGTTTGATCAATAATTTGTGCATGAAATAATAATGTTTGAAATTTGATTGTTTCTTTAATAATAATAAAAAATAAAATTTGACGAAAAAAAAATATTAATACATACATAGATTCAGAAAAATTAGGACACTATTATCAGAAGCTAAATTATTCGTTTCTTTTAATATCAAATCTTAGAATAGCTTAAAACATGGAGATTATTAAATCTTTTGCCACATTGAACGGCAACTCCTCAAAAAAATCGCATGAAAACTTTAAATTCTATTTTTTTTAAAGTTTATTCCTTATCAAAGTTTGCTTGTGTAGCAACAAAAAGTCCACAATAATTAACTTTCGCCTACATCAGTTTTTTTAATCAAATCCATAAAAATAAATAATATTTGTAATATGTATATCCCCTCCAGCTATATTCATTATTTAATGCGAAGTACATAACCTGATTAAAGCGATTAATAAACGGCTTTTACACTCTTAAAATATTCTTATTTTTAAACATAGTTTCTCTCAAATCTGTTTTATTAATGCTTTAATGAGATTTCATATTCGACACTACATCGTAGACAAACATGGGTTCTATTTGTCGATAGTTTTTTTTTTTAATATTAAACCATCGTCAGGTCTTTCTTTGTTTTTGCTTATAATACTATACAAACATTACTGATTAAACTTTCTTACTTGTAAAATTTAATATTCTGTCACTCTCTTTGGAACAAATACGAGAAACAATGTGAATTTAACAGTGCATTCGTCATTGCCACGCGTAAAATTGCATCACGTAAAAAATGAAACATATTTTTTAATAGACGCCATTTTTTTAAGGAAACAAAAAACTTACACAATTTAAAAAACAACATCACCCAAGGCCTAATAAAATAATCAACTTTCCGCCCAGGCGCGTTCAATTAATTTCCTCGCTGCTTTAAAAAATGAATTCGTCTTGTACGGCCGTGCAAAACATCCCTCGAGTTGAAACTCGTGCCCTCGGATTGTTTGACGTTTGCTCACACATGGAAATATGATTACGTAACAGCCTCAGGGTGCGTCGAAAGGGGTAGTTTTGAATTTCCCCTGTGGTGTTAGAGCCCTAAACAATTTTGATCTCAGTTGACAGTTGCTTCGAACTGATGGAAACGAAGGGATTGATGTGACGATGGATTACAGGCCTTTTAAATTGTCTTATATATTATATCACTAATTACTTTCCTAATTACCCGACAAGTCCCATTAATATTTAAATTGATGACCATGCTATAAAACAGGAGAATCACAATGAATTTCAACAGTATAGCATTATTTAATCCTATACAGTAATAATCCTTTTAGTGTCCGATGTTGTAATTTGTATATATTCTTGCACTGTTTTTTAATATTTATTTTAAGCGAGCTGTATTATGTTTACAAACTAAGCTTGGCTTTGAATGATTTCTACCTTTTTTTTTAGATTATAAGTAACCATTTTAACACATTTTTATTTTATCGGCAAAACTTTATTTAACTGTTATGTATACTAAACAGTCTTATCAAAAAACCTTTTCTACGGTATTTTTTATTCGATGTATTGTTTTATACCCAAATGAATGCGATGTTTTCATCCTTTTTCATTTCCGTATTTCCACCAAGTCTATGTAGTCATGAAAACATATCGATGAAAAGTCGGCTAAAAAAAAGGACTGTGAAGTCGGAGTCGCAGTTGAAAAATCTTATGACCGAGATCCATTAAAAAATTAAAATATTGATCTGTATTCAAATCACAATAGTCCATAGTGTTGCCACTGCATGCCTTGCTCACTAAAGATGATCTAACAGTATACATACATATATATAAGTTAAATGAAATATGTGAACAATTTATTTGGAGCAGGAGTCGTCTTTTATTACACAACTCCACAGCCTTGGTAAAAAAGTAGCTAGCTTTATCCTTTTATCACATATCTTTCCTAAGAGAGACGTTGACCGACGAACAGACAACCACTTCTCGCCAAATGAAATTTGTAGATATATTGAGTGTCTCCACATTAGAAAAAGATAATATACCTGTTTTTATACAGACTCATTCAATTTATGGAGCATATAAACTGTTATATGATATATCATTTCGTCCAATAACGATTCAATTTTATTGTTTGTAAGTAACAGTAATATTTTTAAGCCCCTGGAGGCACAGGGTTTTCAGAATATTGCTTTACACTGGGACGGAATTCGTAATTTCATTGATCGTCTCTGTCACGTATTCAATTAATTCATCGCCCTCTAATTGGGTTGAAAATTAAACGAAAATAAATATAACTCCTGAAAAGCAATTACCCTCAAGTGTATTTTTAACTCTTTCGTGGAAACGATAGTAAAAATATAGCCAAATTATATTAATTTAACCATGTTAACCAAGTTACGACATCCATCTCTGGTGGTTTGTTTTGGCAAAGAAAATTTATTGAATCAAAACAAGCATTTTGCAAAATAAAAATATGTCCTATCATCAATACTCATCATTGCGTATAAATTTATCTAAAGTTTATTTTTCAGAGAAACGGCTAAAAACCAACCTTTTTTAAAATATTAGAGAGTTGGTTATGGAGAAGCTTAAAATAAAAAAAATATCTTCTACCTATTCCACATGTCCAGATTTGTGAAATTACTACTCACCAATGCTTGTTTTATATTATCGTTCTATCAAGTATTGAATTTTGACTCTATAAATGTCCAATAAACATTACGGGTGGCAATTAGTACTTTTTCCCGCAGCAGAATGACATCGCTTGAGAGCTTTGTCTTTCAAGCCCCAAAGTAGACATATTCACAAGTCAATTTTTCGAAATTTTTCCAGTTTTGTAACAATAGACAAATAAATGCATACATCTGTAATATTTTTATCGTTCTTATCCCTGTAAACAAATAAAAATAAAACATTATAATTAAGTAATCGTGAAAAATTTCATAACAAGATCAGATAAATATAAATATTTAGTTTATTCCTATATCAATTTGAAATAGAGTTGGCACATTAGATAAAATGCACAAATTTTATATACGAGAAAAGATAATGCAATCGAAAATTATGTGGGAGCTTTTTCTAGATTAATTTATAATATTATATTATAATAGTATTTGTACCATACTTGTTTACGGAGTGATGTTGATGTAGCTATTGATGGTATTATCACATTTCGATAAAAACATATATATGTATTGTGACCTAAATTTTTATGTCAATATGTTCAATTTTTTTAAAATACCAATTCAATCAATGGAATACGTAATCGACTGAAATAGCGAACAACTCAAAGATTAAACAACGAAAAATATTCAGACTTTGTTTCATAAATCCATGTACGCTCCCAATGCGGAGCAGCGTACGGCTACCTAATAAAGGTGTCTTGACAGAAGTTTTTATTACTGCTTGTTATTCTGCTGGTTGATCATCTGATCTTTTTTTTGGAGAGAGTAGGGATATTAATGATAAGGCTAAGGCGGGACTACAGGCTAGCTAATCAATCTCGATACGCCCTGTCATTTAGGATTGGAAAGGTGGGTTACGAACAGAAATAGATAATTTTATTTAATAAAAATGCTGTTCATACTGAGGCTCTAGCCTGTTAGATCCATCGCTAAAGTCAATGACGTTGATCACTGCACTTCGGACCCATCATTTATACAGATATTTTTTTATGCTATATTACTTGATTGAATCTTTTCGCTCGTTATGTTGTAAAAATTTCTTTGCCACGGAATACATATTTAACATTTTTCAATCAAAGCAACAGCACTGTTGTCGATGCACGGACAACTTTATTTAATTTTGACTTTGTTAAATTAAATTATCGCTCAAACTCACCCGCAGTAAAACTTAGCGGCAAATGTTTTCGAGTACGTAGCTCTTGAAATATATTTAGTGAAGTGGTTAGCTAAATAAATCGATTATGCCATAAATAATTTTCTCGTAGGCGGTTTAAATGTATATACAATATCATAAAGTAACAGCATATGAGAATAGTATTGTTAATATTAAAGCTTTCGTATTAAGCTGATTTATTTATTTAAATATATCACAATATTATATCATGACTGGGAAAAAGTAATTTATTTTTTAAATATGATTTAACTTATAAAATAATGAAATGTTAAATATATGAAGAAGACGTGAATAATTTATTTCATGAAACAGAACCTTTTAAAGAGAAATAATTTACCGTCAGTTCAACAAAAAAAATCCTTTATAATAACTATCGACTCGGATCGGAAAATATAGTAAAACATCATTTCATCAAACTGGTCAAAGCTAAATTCAATATGTTCGTTCAAAAAATGGCGAACGATTATATTAAGTCACCGACAGTGACAGCAGCGAATAACTTATGAATTAAAAAGTGAATACAATAATTGATCCATATATCATGTATGGAACAGTTCTGCTTTTGATACCAGACGACTCAATTATGCTTGTATACATAATATTTATATGTTTCTCATTGTATTAAATAAAGTAAATTAGTGGTTAATGTGTAAAAAAACTTCTTTAGTTTAGTTTTTCAAACATGTTGAGATTTATTTACGCGATATTTAGATTTTGGGAACAAATTTATCAAAATATATGAAAGTAAGGTTTTTTAACGCGTTAATTTCTGGTACAATGTATCGCGTAATCAAAAGCCAAACTAAACCACATAAAACGAAAAAAAATGTGTTTTTTATTTTTTTTTCAGATTGAATCATTTTAGCCAGTTATTGATGAAAATGTTTTCAAAAACAACATGCAAAAATAATTTCGGAATATTAAAGGTTAGCATGGATAACGTTATACAAAAAATGTTTTTGGAAGCATGAAATTTCATCACAACAGTAATACCTCCGTTGTTTAGCATGTACTCTCGCTCGCAAAGGAAGCTCATGTAAAGCTATTTTGGGTTGAAAATATTTCAACCCTCTATAAAATGAAATGATTGAAAAGCTGATAGGCATATGTCATGAGCATTCCTCGCGTTAGCAGCCTAATGTCTCGTGAAACTTACCACGCTCACAGATAAATGGACAGTATCTACATATATGAAGCAAATAACAGTTTGATCGGAAAATATTTTTCTCAATTATTACTCTACCAACGAATTAACTCTTAAGTCTCTAATCAGCTGTTATTAATTAATTAATCACGAATGATCAACCACGGCCGAAATCAATAAACTATTAATTCGGAATATAAAATACATACATACACTTTTGTATCCAGTGGGTGCTGTGTTTTCACAAAAATCATCATTAGGTTATCGGTATTAATAAAAAAAATGAATTTATAATTTCTAACGAACCACATAAAATTACGATATTTATATTATGATATTCTATGTTCTGTTTTCAGCTCTTATTTCAAGGCACACTGTGAACTGTCTTATTTTTTATGAGCCATCTTCCTATGAAAAACTCAGATCATACCTAAAGCCAGTCGTTGATTTTAATCGTGGTTTTCAAGAGCTCGAATTGTCTTACATACAGCTCAATAAGTTATTGATTTTTCAACCAATTTATTGATTCGTGTCAGTAAACAGAGATGTCTCTGATATTTAAAATCTTCTCCCACCATCCATTTTAAAAAAACGGGGTGTACCTTTATCAATACTGTCCTAATACCATCCTTTAATCTTAAAAAATTCTTAAAAAGAAAAGCTTAGCGACTGAGTAACAAGAAAAAAATGTGTTGCATTAGCAGTTCATTTTGTGCTCCATATTAGGAGCAAATTTTGTTACAGTTAAAAATACTTTACCACGAAATACTTCCCGATCCTATTGCATATTGTTTTGAAGGCAGTGGTAATCGAAGTAGTTTTCTTAATGCTTTCTTACATTAAGGCTTGCATCTTTTTATCTTATTTAGCTGCATGTATCTTTCTAGTTTCAAAAACGGCTGTGAAGTCGAGGAAAAAAGACGACTCCAACTCCGACACCAGCTTTAAAATAAAAAACGATTCCGACTCTTATTCCAAAGAAATTTTTAATTATTTCATTTTAACATACATGTATGTATAATAGCAGATCATCTTTAGTCAGCCTAGGATGCAGTGGCAACACTATGGACTATTCTGGTTTAAATACACATCATTAACCTATGGACGTACATGTATGTCGGCGCCATTTTTCTGTAAATGAGTATTAAAGTACTTTAAACTCAACACAGGAGCGTCTGTCTGTAAGCATATATATGCTCTAATTATAAATTACATATATTCATTGGGAAAATGTCACAAAATTTTCGTGTTAAGAAAAGACAGTAAATTAAAGTAAGGTTTGTAAAAATCTACTTACTCCTCTAAAGGTTGAATATATATTTTTAAATGCATCTGAATCGAGGATTTTTTCAACTTCGATTTCTGACAAAACCCCCGATTTCACGACTCCTGACTCTGACTTCACAGCCCATTCGCAATGATTTTCGTCCACTTCCTTGGTAAATTTATAATCATTCCATAGTCACTTTAGTTTTGTTTTGCTGTACACATTTTAAGTACAAAAACTATACTGAAAATAAACTGAAATTGAAGATTATTCATAACACTGATTGATAAATAAACCAACGCTGTACCTGGGTAATAAGATAAGTTATAGCGTTGATAACGTCAAGTATTTATTTATAGACAACACAAAAGCACGGGCGAGCTAGGTTAATGTTTCTAAAATAGCGTGTGAATAAATGAACTTGTCAGAATAGCTACATGAAAAATGGCTGATTTGTCTCGGTTGTTTTTTCATCGGCGCCGTTCGCATGGCAACATCAACAACGACGCATGTACTTAGCAATACGTATTAGCACTGAAGCGAATGTGAATTCAGTTGTTATGTTCTAGTATTTTTTTGAAACATAAACCTTTTTTTGTTCTAATTCCCAGTGTATCTTATCACTGGGAAAATGTCCGAACACAAAAATTGAATCGTTACAATATAACAGATTATACAATTATTCAAAATAGTGATCTCAAAACTATTTTATATGTTCGGTGAATAATTAGTAATTACTTTTTTATGTGGGTCAAAATTATTTTTACGAATTCGAGTCACTTTTGTATTGAATAAAAGCGTTATGACTTCCACCATGCCATCTTTGGGCAATATGAAAAATTAAATTCTAGTCGGACTTAAGCTTACCTAATTTAACCTAGCATAAGATTTATACATAAGATTACGAAAGCGGAAAATTACGTCCAAAACTAACTCTAATACGTTGTGAGATTAGATTGAATAGTATGATAGTTTTATGGCACCTGGCATGTCATTTATAATTTAGTTTATATATGTATTTAATGTATCCATACAGAAAAAAAAATTTAACCACGATACAAAAAAATATCAAATTATTATACTTAAGTTTATTTCGAATAGCTTTGTCAAAGAGTAGATGTATGAGATATTGAGGTTGACAAACATTTCAGTTTTTCTTCCATAAAATCAAAAACTGTATAAATCACTTTTATTGACTTACACTGCACTGTAATGATATGTGCTTTATTTAACAGCTAAGATAAATTTACTACATCTTTTTACGTATAAAATGTTATGACCTCGCCAACCGCATTGTCAGCGCTTTATTTTCAAGATCGGATAAGAAGTCGGTTGGATAAAAATATTGATATCAATACTGTTTTTGACAACTCCATAAAAAGATTTTTAAAAAACTGTCTAATTATGAAAATATCTGTTCGAATGAAATCCTGAGTTGCACAAGTACACAAAATGTTTAACATTCAAATCGACTTATTTGATTTGAAAGAATAAGTCGCCTAGTAATCAATTGTAAATAACACGGGAAACAGTTTCTTGGTAGATAAAAAGAAAAGATTTCAATGTCATATTCACACTAATCGTACTTATGAAACTGAAATATTTATTGTCTGATCATTAATTTATCAATACCATTTTACCAACTAATTTTCTTCTAGTGATGTTTTCTTTTCTTGGTTAGCATCATTTTTAAAGATTTTTTTTTCCTTACAGGACCAAGTTTTCATTCTTGCAGACTACGAGGAATTATAAATATGCTTCTGATTTATATCTGAGAAGCTGAAATATTTTTTTTTTGTCTCTTGAAACATCTTTACGTATACAATTATTTATTAATAAGTTAAGATTATAATTGAAAATGCTGTTTTTTTCCAGTTACATCATCAATCTAAAAACATGATATATTTCCAATAAAATGATTACTTGTCTATAAAATGGCATATTTATGTACACATGCATGTATCAGTCAACAAAAGGAACAGTAAGATAAAAATAAAAAAGTCGATTTGGAGATTAAAAATTGAATTGATTGTTGAAAGCGTAACAAACACAATAAAACGTATGTTTATAACACTGTTACATTTATTAATATTACATTACAATTCAAAAGAAACAGTAAAGCAAGATTACTATACAGATGTTAAAAATCTTTAAAAAAATATCCCATATTATTTACTACAAAAAAGCTTAGTAAAACTTTAATCAACAAGTTTTTGAAAGTAAGAAACAAAACCTAAAAAAACAATAATTTCGAAATTAATAACTTGATTTTATTACCTCACTGCTTTTAGACAACGATATTAAAACATATCGATTTTTGCGTGCATTTTAATATTTTCTAATGTTAAATGAAAAAAACAAACATACATGACATTTTCATAATTTTGAAAAGATAAATGAAAATAATTATATAACTCATAAACAGATACGCGTATACGCATCAAAGTGCCCATATGCATTAACTAATAACTATAATTTTGTGATTCTCCTTACTGAATTAGCATATTACCTTTTAGTCCTCATTCGTAGATGTACATGCATAATTTTAGACGAATTAGCATTAAGACATTTTTTCCTTTCGTTTTGATGTTAAAATAAAACGTGTCGTGCTGGACGTATTTACAAAAACTTCTACCTACAACCGGATTATTACGTTAGCCCTTTTAATTTACTGCCAGAATAAATACCGGTATTAAAATACTTATCTGATCCATCGTATGGGTACCAAGACTAGCGGACGAGTCTAGAATTTTTATTCACTTGTTAAATTTATTTTTAAATAGTAAGTCACACGATATACTGTCACATTCATATTGCTTTTTATCGAAAACGTAAAATCTCAGTATTACAAAAAGAATGTTAGTGTGCTTCTAAAGAACACAAATGTAAAAAAAAACTATTTTTTCATGGTGGTTTACGAATACCTATTTTTTCAGGAAAAATAAATTAACTACATTAGAATATAAATTCTTTCATAACTGATATTCAAAAACCTCTATCGACATTTGCATCATTATAGATGTTTCAGAAACGTGTATAAAGTATTTTTATTATTAAAAACAAGTATTAATGTATCATCATAATTCATTTCTTGATATAATATGAAAAAAATAGCTTCAGTTTATTATAGTAAAAAAATGTATAAAATAGCTAAAATTGTACCTCTTGATATTAAAAATTTAAATAAAATAGAACGAGAATTTTTTTATTGCAAAAAATATATATAGAAAAAATAATAATTCCTACTCTGGCTTTAAAACTTTTTAAATAATTCCCGTTTAGCTAACATACATGTTTCCATCAGATTATTCTAGTTACTAGAATAATTTTCGAGCAAAGTCATCGTTTCACCAATCAATATGATTAATAGACTGGTAATTTTAAAAAATAAGTCGGATTGATATGATTTTTACAACTCCGGAAAAATCAACCGATTCCACGACTCCAGACTCTGACTTCGAATCCACAGTCTTGATACAATTACGTATCTAATCCATTTATTTAAAAAATAATGTTTTCATATTATAAAGAAAAAAACATTTTACAATACCAGTTTGTGAAATGTAAACTTATTCGCCAAATATAATACATAAAATGCGTTTGTTAAGAGAAATCGTCTTTGGTTTTATAAAGTTACACTTTTTCAATTTTCTTCACTTATAAAATGAAGATTTATTATTCGTTTACTTTAATTACAAAATCCTAGTGACAATAGTATTTCCGTCATTTTTCTGTGTCGAAATTTTCAAAAGTTTTCTTTTGTTTTGTATTCAGAGTTTAAACTAGGATTTTTTAATGGGGATATTTGGATGGATTAAAAAGCGATAAATGTAAAAAAATATGTATAACAGATTTTTTTAACAATGCTATAATATGTTTATATAACATTTGAATGGGCCCGTGGTGATATTAAGTCGACGAAGACTACTTGTCATTATTATATTATAAGACACAATTGAATATTACTTAAAGGAAAACTACTGATTTATAAATTATTTTCATAATTTATACCCGTGAACAACAAAATAAATTAATGAGAACTAGTCAATTGTTTTATAGTATTAAAAATAAAAAAGGTCATCAAAAAATTCTTTATAAATATGTACCTAAATCTTTTATGTAAATATAGTTAGATTAAAATAAAAACACAATGTTACCATTGAGCATTGTAATAAAAAAAATATGATTTAATGAAAAGTATTTAAGCCATAACTTTAAATCAGTTATACACTACCTTCGGTTCGTAGGCCACATGTGGCACAAATGACATTTTTAAAGCTCTGCCCATATAGGTATACTAAGTTTTCAAATACTTTTTTCTCTATTTCAACTATCCAACTACTGCCATAAGACGGATGCGTCTGCAAAGTTTTTTCGCAAACAACTGCATTTGTGAGTATTTATTCTTTGACATTCAACAAGTCCAAAAACAAAAACCGCTTAATAAATGGAAAGCTTCAGTGATAAGCTGAGGCCAGCCATCACAATGTCAAGACGCTTGATTCCATCATGCAGTAACAGCAGGGCTGCCAGACGTTCTTATTTTAACTGTAATGTCCCGAGCTAAACAGACAAATATAGAGTCCCGCGTTGCCTCTGAAAATCCCAAATTTTTTGACTACACACAAAAAAAATATGGATATGATTAACGAAGCTTGTTTTATTTTTTTAGATAGCCTGGCGTACCACCTTTTATTTATATTTTTTATTTCAATTGTAATGACGTTAGAAAAAAAATATAAAGATGGCGAGCATTTTTTGAAGCAAGCTGAACAATAATTTTAGTAAAAAAATATCATTCTATAACTTATTCCATCCAAATCAATATGTTATTATTTTTTCTTAATTGTTTCCTTAATGTTTTGACTTCCTTTTTTTTGATCGTTCGCAAAAGTGACTTTGTGATTTTGGAAATCTAGCAATCGTATGTACCGGTGACCTGATAAGTGTAAAGACTTAGTAACACTTTTGAATATGAATCACATGCTTTGTCATTAGAATATAAATAACTAATTGATTGAAAATATTTTAAAAAAAAATGTCTTACATAGTGACAAGACATATCAGTTTCCACAGAATTTTTAACCTGTACAGCCCGCAATCAATAGACTAAAATATGTATCGGCCTTCCTGTTAAAATATGTGTGCACCACTACTTTGGATAAATATTCTGAAATCAGAGACTTTTGTAATTTAGTTATTGTAACATAGTAAGACTATTATGAAACAGATCAGTGCTAAGCGCTTTCAAATTATTACCAGACGTGTAAAGGAAAATGAAAATGTGCAATGGAAAGCTTTTATGAGTTTTCCACACGAACCGCAAAGTTATTAAATACAGTGTTATTCGTACTCATATAATATATATAGCAAGGATGTAGAACTTGGATATTATTTTCTTCCATTTCACATGACCGGATATTCTCATAGGGTATGACTAGCGACTTTCAGTTTAGTTTCACATTTATAATCCGTTGAAATCGTCAACATGACAACAATCGTCTCTAGGATGATAAATGTACCCCGAAAAGTTTTATTTGAGTGCCTGCAAAGATAAATCCACAAAATTTGTAAGTCAACAACTATCTACTACATACTAAAAATTTTGTCTTTATTTTACTAACATATACACTCCATATTTTTTTAAATTCATTTTTCGCTTGCTATGTGGAGCATATGGTCCCAAAAAAGAGATATCTCAACACAAGATTTTTTCTACTAGAACTGCTTTTTACTAAGTAACTTCTATTTTTTTTAAAAGATGGATGACTAGTGTTAAATAGATAGGTCTCGCTACGTCATTACTTAATTATAGGAAGGGCGGCAATTAACGTTTAGACATCACAAACATCCATGCCTTTGAAATTGAAACAGATTACACACAATCAATTGAAAAATACTGTTCGTACAGGGACTTGAACCCGTGAAATCTGTGACGGAAGCCAATGACGTTAACCAATACATCAAGTGACTTGACATAACTAACCATATACTAACGATATATATTTCATTGATTGATGAACATCATAAATAATTAAATATATTTTATTTAAATATATTTATAATAAATCTGTCTGGGCGATGACTAAAACCGTAACGGGTCATTTAATATAATCTTGTTGTATTACATAGCGTAAAAGATTTTTTTTTTAATTTCAATTCAAAAATTGCATCCAATTTCGATATAATTAATAAACTTTTTATTATGCATACATATTATTGAAGTTTGAATTAAAATTCCATCAAGCATCCTCAGTCGAAATACAAAATTATTTTTGAAGTTGTTTGTCATGCGCAATTTTTATAAAGCATTTATTTGTCAAACTAGCTTGGCAGACATAAATTCATAAAAGTTCTAATAATACAACACTTCCAAAATGGGTACACTGACATTGACAATGTATTGCAATATTTCACAGCACTCGGTGCCCATCCCCACACCATATTTATCCTTACTAAGTCCAGTATAGGGTGTCCGCAAACGCAGACAGAGAGAACTCACTTACAGCATGGCGGAAAAGTTTTTTTTTTATCCCGTTGTTAACAGCGCTCGCGGCAACTTTCCAATTTACATTAGATTAAAAACAGCGTAAAAAGTTGACCCATTCCGAGTATGGGCGCCGTGAAAACTGATTGCTTTTCCTACGGCGCTGGTACAAGTTACTTATTAAGGTAACTCAAAATGTGCTATTGCCATTTATATGACGACACGTGTTAAAATTATGTATTCATTAGCCTGGGAAGTGGTCAAGAAAATAAAATTTGATGGCTTTATTTGGGGTACTCATGGGGTCAAATTTAATTTCATTATTAATAATTCAATGTATTTTTTAAATTTATTCTCATCTATACAATCTTGAAAACGGCATGTATCGAGAGCGATTCGCTAACTATTTGTTCCATCTTTACACTTTCTTCCAATACCTATTCTCGTTGACAAGGAGAGGTGGCGTAACTAAATTAACAAGTAGTATCGCATAAACTAATATTGACATAATATCCATAAATAATTGGAGGAGAATTATTTTCATCGGAAGAAGTGTTTCAGATTGTGTTAGAATAATTAACATTATATTATCACTTGTATAATTTTTTTGTCTGCATATTTTACTAAACACTAAGACATCGTAAAATGCGATTTATGAGTCACTCTTACCTACCCCAGTCACTGTATACAGTTCAGACTAACAGCATCAATAACTCACATCTTCACAATTTGTTCTTGGATTTTTATGATGACTTTTGTCAAACATTGTAGAAAACGAATTTTTCAATGTCTTTGAACGCATTAACATTTATGAATTTTAAGTCCAATTTCGACCATTTCTGAAACAAACTGACGCCAAGTTTTAGAATTCCAGATAAATAGTCAAAAAGAATTAAGTTATTATTCATGTTGATAGATCAGTGATGGGCTACTTTTTTAGCTCGTCGTGTCAAAATTTTGAAAAAACTTGAGTTGACTTGGGTGCCGTGTCACATTTAGGAATATTAACAGTTTTTATAGTCCTAGTAAATGTTCTTGGTTCTTCGGTGTAGAACGTCTGGTAACAATGCGTGTCTCCTAAAATATCTTGATGTGTCACCTCAGACACGCGTGTCATAGATTAACCACGACTGTGATAGATGGTGCTGACATTTTTTTTCATCCATGTCCGCTCCCAAATGTGAATATACGGCCTACTAATGGAGGTATCTTAACAGAAGTCATTGCACATCCAATTTTAGAATATGATGAGTTGGAGAGAATTTGAGACATCACAGAAGTTGGCAATAGAGTATAATACAGTGGCGGCCGGTCAATGTGGCATTGGATCAATGCACCCCTTGTATATGCAGAGGCGGCTATATTTCATTAAATATTCAAACATTACATTTATACCATTCACAAATTTTAAACCTTTATGTATTTATTGCCTCAAATAAAATAAAATGTTCTAAAATATTTATTATAGAAAAAATACACGAAGAATTTAAAATAAGTGAATGGTATACATGTTATGTTTGAATATTATTTCATAAAATATAACCGCCCCTGCATATACAAGGGGTGCGTTGATCCAATGCCACATTGACCTGCCGACTATTATATCATGCTGATAATAACACGTTAATAATTTATTTTTAAATTATCGAACAATAAAGTTTTTAAATGTTCTTCAATCATTGAAAGATGATTCTAAAAAAATTTTGTTTAGAACAAATAATAATTATCAAATTAAATATATAAAATTAACGGTTTTCGACATTTTATGAATATAAATTACTGAAAAGAATATTTGTGACATTTCACATTTCGAGCGGCGCAGTGTATTAGAGCAGTTGTACGTGTATTGGCGAATCTGTCTTTTAGCTGTTGGAAAAGTGTTGGAAAAATAGAAGAGATAAGCGCTCCTCGGAGCGTAATTTGTTTGTTTTTACACTTCTTGTACGCTCAAAACGGCACTTTCATTTTATTGCACTTTTATACGTGAAAAAGTTCACCGACTTTAAGTGGAGCGAGTTCTGTGTTTGCACATTTTCGAGACGTGTTGACGATTTTGCGGACGTAATAAATCATAAACAAACATTGACTCTCCTTCAACTTCTCAAATAAATTGTTGGTCTTTTACAGATTGAATTGGATAAAATAATTATTTGGTTAGATGCATGTGTTATTATTACGTTCGTACTGTATGATAGTTAAATATTATAAATTTCACTCATCGTGATAATTTGAGTTTAAAATGCTCTTTTTAAAAAAGTCATTCCGTAAAATTTTAGAATTGGTTCGTGGAATGTGTTCAATTTTTATAAAGTGTATTACTAATTAATTTTATTTTTAATTTTCACATCAATATTGAAGACTATTCAAGCCAGAACGGCAAAATTTTATGACATATTAAAAACTAAAAAACAATTATCAAATTAAATAATACACCCACTAACTCATAATTTTGTAGTTAACCTTTTCCAACAATTAAAATACCGAAAAGAAACTATTACGTGATTTTATCGTTATATAAGTATGCTTAAATATTAAAAATTGACTGAGTATATTTAAATGCAATTTATGTATGTATTTTATACACTATAAACTTTAAATTGATACATTTTCTACGTCCTCTATAAATAGAGGGAATAGTGAATATTTTTTTTATTAAAAACAAGTATTTTTACTGACTTCGTCAGTTCAAGTTCATCCGTGCACTTGAACGCCTGAAGATGCCGAAAGGCAAAACCCGGGTCGTTAGTGACAAAATCTGTGTAAATGTACATAATTTGAACGATTCAAATTTAATATTAAAATTCCACCGAGCACCTTCAGTCGAAATCTTAAATTAAAGTATTTTTACTTTGTCAAATATAAAAGCCATGTTCTTAATAACAACACATTAAAAACAAAAAACATAGAAACAAAACACTGCAATTTATAAGGAATACTGTTAAATGAAGCATTATGTAATGCTGATAACATAAAATATTATTCATATCCAAAAATAAAACAAAATTATCTTTCACAATAATATTTTCCAACGAAATTTTCAGGAAAACATCACTAGCCCTCAATATCAATCATACTAATATGCTCTTGTAAAAATAATGGGCCCACTTAACCTTTTAATCTCGCTCATTACCTTTCGCCGTCAATCAGCCGCGAGTTTATCGAAGGCTTGAATAATTGAGACGCCCATTTATAGCAGAGAGACGCTTTAAGGCGTCGCCACCCGCTGGACGTCGATAACAAATCAATCGACTCAGAGGCACTGACTGATTTGAGTTGTTTTGAAAGGTTCCGGTGAGCACTTTATCAGAGCTTGTCATGGGGGCTTTTCCCTCTTTATTTTATGACCTTCATGCCGTGAATTTTACAAAATTTCAGTAATAACAAGGTCACACCTGAATAGGATAATTTATTATTTAACAAATGGGACAAAATAACAAGGGAACAAATTAAATGGTCAGAGTTTAAATCAATTTTTGGTCAGAATAAAAATATCTTTTGTATAAATATCACTGTTTTATTGTTTTTCTTATCAGTTGACAATGCTCATCATGAGCGAAACCGGTCCTGATCTAATAAATTTTATGTGGAAAAAGTACTAAAAATGTTTTATTATTTTTATCAGAATAAAAATGTTATTCAGTCAGAATATTTTAGAACCATTTTGGTAAGCTTAGGTTAGGTGAGGTTGGGTTTTTTTTAAATTTAATTTCAATAATGACTATTTATTCTGACCGATATATTATGACTATTTAATATAAATTCTGCCCGGAAAAATACGAGTCTAAAATAATCTTAGCTTGTTGCATCAAATACTCGAATGGCAAAGATTTTAAAATACATGCCCGCTCTTAATGTGGAGCATAGGAGCCGGTAAATTGCTCGAATGCAATTCCTCGAATGGAAATTGCTCGAATAACAAGTTCCTCGAATAACCAATTCCTCGAACGCCAAATGCTCGAATTACAAATTGCTAGATTTTTTTTTATAAAAGTTTTATAGAAGCTTAAACATTAATTACTCATTCTTTAAAACAATATTTATGCAAGACGGGAAATAAAAACCATAAATCAAAAAAGGTCATAATAATTTATTTTATTTTATTTTATTATTCAGTTGCCAGTGGTCGAGTGGAAAAGGTCGTTGGTTTTGTTTTCGGAGGTCACGGGCTTGCATCTTAATACGTACACTTTTTAATCAATTATTTTTCAAACTATTTATGGATTTCTGTTTAAAGGCACACATATATGTAAAGTGGTTAACTAATCTCTCCCGCTACGCCTTGTTATTTTTAGAATAGAAGGATAGAAGGGAATTTTTGGACATCTCAAATAGCTTTGCTTTCGAACAGATATCAATAAACAGTTAAAAAATGCTCTTCTTACTGGCACTCAAGCCCGTGTGATCCGTCATGAAAGTCAATGACGTTGACCGCTGCACCACGCGCCTACGGATTAAATCTTGTAATATAATACATTCAAATAGTAAAAAAATACATTTTTTTGGAATATTATCGACAAACACAATAGTTAGTAGAAATAAAATTAAATGGTCTTATATATTGACAAGATAAAAAAACTCTTAAGCCACTAAGGTGTTTTTGTATTTATTACCATTCCCGTTCCATGTGGAACATATGGACTCCTAATAGAGGTCTCAAGAGAAATTTTTCTTCGAGAACTTCCCTTTACTCAGTTGCTCAACCTCTCATTTTTACAAATATAATAGAAATAGGATCGGCTAGAACAGGACTAGCGGTTAGCTAATTGATCTTGCTACACCCTGTTTTAGGATAGGATGGGTGGGAGGGGAGAATTCAAGATATAAAATACATGCCTTCGCCCAGGAATTCATAAATTGATAGATAAATCAATTTATACAACTGTCAACTAGGATTCAAACCCGTGACGTCCGTAACCGAAGCCAACGACGCTGACCACTTGACTACGCAGGTGTCATAAAATGTATTGGTTATTTACAACATTAAAAAAAATCTTCAATTCTTGAGAGTGCCGAAGTAGTATTTATGTTTTTTATGATTGTCTAAAAATAATTGAAATGAATTGTTAAAAGTCTTTCAATGTGTAAAATCTATTTGACCGCAGTAGTTTTGTGAGTGTGAGAAGATGAAAAGAAAAATAGTTTCTAACGTTATTTTGGGATTAAACAAATCACAATATTCTCAGTTGACCTTCTTGCCAATTCGTATGTATTTATTTTACATCTGTATGCATGTTTCAGAATCAATAAAGTCCTTATTACAAATTTAGAACTCCACCGAATTCATTCCAAAGCTTGTCTCGACTCATCTATTTTAAGACGCTTTATACAAAAACAAAACCGTAAGACTTATTTCTTTCTTTTGGATTACAATTACCATCAATAATTGTTTTATAACTGCTTTCAATTTGCACTGGTTTGTTTTTATGGTTATAATTATTTGATATCAAGAGATAACATTGAAATTTTAAGCATGCTTATGAATTAAATATGCAACGATATTTTTATTCTACCAAGGTCGGGATAAATTATTCAAAAATCATAAAATATGCGTCCTCAGACCATGAAGCTTACAAATCCATCAAACATCACATTAATTGGTCACCGTAAAACTCAATCAGAGTCAAATATGGTAGTGAAGCCGGGAGGGTGAAGTCTAATTACCATTTTAATAAGAGTTGCCAACAACTTCAAATTCCTCGCTGGTGAACTATATCTGCATTCTACCGAGGGCTCGATAGGAAAAATTCGCATTGACATGGTGTGATGTTATTTAGTCTTTGAGCTTTAATTTTGAACACAAGAGTTTCTTTTTTTGCTGTTCATATTTTTTTAAATCGTTTATAAAAATAGTAAGTATCATTGGTATGTTTGTATTAAAATATCTTGAAATACCTTCGTTGCAAGTTGAGTTGTCATTTCAACCATATTGAAGCGGAAAATATATGTAATGAGTCATATTTCTTTTCACGCGTTCAATTTAAATATTACTACTTAATACTCGTGATTGTCAGCGAGTCTAAGAGAAATTCAGTTAAGTATTGGCACAGGACGGGTATTGTCTTTATATCAAAAAAATATAAAAATCAAAAACTTCTTCAGAACCTTAATGATCAGATATGTATGTACGTCTCAAAATAAGTATTTGGAGGTAAAGTAATTCACACACTCATGTAACCACGGTCATGTTTTAATTGTAGAAATACAATATTCAATGATATAACAAGATTTTAAAAAAGTAATTATATTGCAGAGAAAAAAATCTATAAACTTAAATTTAATGATGGCTTAAACCATATATGTTTTTAATACTATCATTTACATTACTGACAATATAATGAAGTTATTTTTTATTTAAATATAAATTCAAACAAAATATTCTTTAGTTAACTGTTTTCAATTAACTGAAGTGAAAACCCCAAAAAAACATTTTTTTCAGTTGCAGAACAACAAAAACATGTGTCAATTTTTTTTCCTATTAAAATTTATTTACGAAATAATCAAAAATTAAAAGTATGCCATTATCAAATGAACAATACGTCCAAAGTTAATCAAATTCTTTTTTAAATTCATTGTCTTGTGATGATGATAGATACTGTTTAGGTGTGAATTCGTGCGTAAGACTTAAGTAAAGGAAGATTTTTTAATTACCGTTTTTATATTGAGCACATTAGAATTCATTATTTTTTCTAGGTCACTCATTATATATAAAAAGGCACTCAAAGCCTCAAACAAAATAGCCTTAGATGCAAAAATGCGTGGCTTTAAAAGCTCTATAAGATTCGTAAAGCAGCTCTTTTAGTCGTTGAACAGTCCGTCTTGGCCTCACCCTGCCTTTCATCAAAGCCTCCAAACACTTATTAAATCTTTCAACTTTTCAACGGGGGCCTGCGAGAAGGTAAAAAGCTTAAGAACAATAGGAGGAAAGCTTTTGAGGCTGCTCGGGGCTGATTCAAAGCAAAATGAAATGGGAGAATCAAAGCCGATCCCGCCTAAGTTGCCAGCAACCACAAAACAAGAATCAAGGGCATCTTCTAAAACAAATCAACTATAAGCGATATCTCATCGAGTAAAATCATCGTTTTTTTACAATGATATTTTGTAACACGGTCATTATATAATATTATTATAACTTAATCAACTATGTAACTTAACACAATCAAATAACTATTTTAAAATATTTTATCGCTGATACCAGTGCTAGAATCGTTTTATTTGATATTCATTATTCTTCGAACGTGACTTTTGTAGGAGAAAAATCTTTTCACTTTTTGTAGTGATTTCACGTAAGTTGTAATCAAATGATCACAATCATTTTAGAGACACACAATAACCCGTTTATATCCCATAGGGATCCCACTTAGAACAGTATAAGACTAACTTAATAGAAGTTTATAAGAATTCATTGTTTTTTTACAAAATAACATATATCGCAAACAAGAAGCGTTAAGCGAAGTGATAATTTTACACCCCATTTTGATAATAAGGCAAAGGTTTTTTTTTATTATTATTCATTCACGCTTTCAATATATGGATTCTTTATAGATCGTTATGATTGTTGAAAGAAGAGATTTTTAGAAAAACTTCTGACATTTATTTATCAATGGAAAAATATTCTTTTACTAAAATTAATTGAAAGCACTCGACAGTACAACTGAGTAGAATAAAACGTAAAGTATTACTACTTTGATACGGTGAGTGAGCAACATAATTTTTGTTTTGACTATTTGCACGTTTACTCGGACATCTATAAATAGTTTAGGATTATAGACACAGCATTCCTCGCTTTCATACTATTTCATCCTAAATTCCAAGCATTCTGACAGCTTCCTGTTTGAAACATTTTTATGGTAGATAATTGGAATAACTCTTGGCAATACCTGTTTAAGCTAAACATTTAGTTTGGGCCAGCATTAAATAGGGCTTTAACCGAAAACGGTTAACCGGTTCATTCCCTGTTTTGAGAAAAAACGAAAACCGGTTTATTTTGCACGGTTAACCGGGTTTATTGAAAATCTATTTTTGCCTTTAGTTCAATGGATTTTTATACTTCTATTCACATATTGGGTATTTTGAGCAATGGTCAAAGTTATTGACTTCCGTAACGTATCTCACAGATTTAAGCGACAATACAAACAGCATTTTTTCATTCAAAGACATGCGTGTTTGTAATTTAAATATTCACTCCTTCCATCCCAGTCCTGAAATAACGGGGCTTAGAGAAAACAATTTTTTCACAACTATTAGTTCTTTCCTAGCCCTACTCTCATCGAAAAAAGAAAGATAATAAAACATTTTTAGTACTTTTTCCACATAAAATTTATTAGATCAGGACCGGTTTCGCTCATCGCGAGCATTATCAACTGATGATAATCAGTTGATAATGCTCGCGATGAGCGAAACCGGTCCTGATCTAATAAATTTTATGTGGAAAAAGTACTAAAAATGTTTTATTATTTTTATTATAATGCCATTCCACCAAGTATTGACAGTGAACACCTTAAAAGTGAAAAAAGAAAGGCTGAGTAACAAGCAGTTGTCGAAAAAAAATTATTTTTAGTCCATATGCTTCACATTAGGTGCAGACTTGGTTGAAAAAGTAAACTACTCTTTTATGCTTCTTTTATACTTTTATTAGTTCATTTGTCGGTAAGCAAAATGCCACAATTTTTTTTTGTTTTGGAATATTGGTTTGTGTGGTAAAACGATTGTTTTTATGAAAATAATTTCGGCTTCAACCAGTTAGCTGGTTAATTTATTTAAGAAAAAAAAACCGAAAACCGGTTAGTTGCTTTGGATGGTTAATTGGATGCCCTAGCATTGACTACCGGTAAATGGGTTTAATTACAATTTAGTTGTGGTATTGAAATACTAAACATTTTTTTATTGTTATTTTACCATCCACGTTTTATTTATTGTTTAGAACAGATTTGTTATTTTCATTAAGCATTACAGATTCACAGTAATTAAAAGATAACGAGTTGAAAAGCTGTCTTCGGATTTCTCGTTATATTAACAAAGTATTTATCGTATATATAGTGGTTGAATTTAAATATTTACTTGGATAAATTCCATTGTAAGTCAGACTTATTCAATAATCAAATATCTTTTTGGCAGTATGGTATACTTCGTAGATTGCTTACGTTATATTTAAGACAGATTTATTTTATGTTGTCCAGCATTTTTTTTTACTTTTCAGCTCCCAGCGTGGATTATATAGACGTTTAATGGAGCTTATCTCAACAGAAGAGTTTCTACGATAGCTGTTTGTCACTCAGTTGCTTAACCTATTTTTATATCCAAAGATAGTAAGAATATAAGGATATGCTGATACGGTACGATTTATATTCATAAGCTCCTACTTACCCTTTTGTGATGACAACTGGCAGACATTTAAACTTTTTAGTGAAATTAATTTTGTTTAATTTGTTTCATCATGTAACCAATAATATCGATTTTTTGATTGTTTATGACCTTAAATGGCAACACTGTTTTTTTCGATATCCGAAGCGATCTTCGTTTTGTTCGTTCTTGCTTTGTAGGACGTCATCGTGACGTATGGCGACGTGCCAGCTGCCGAGAATAATTCCCGGCGGTAAATCACTTGTGATTTTCTTTGGGTTTGTGGGATACGCAATTCATAAAATTGCGTATCGGGAAGCCCGCCGTTGAGATGAAAGAACTTATCTTTTTCCATCTCGACGATATTTAAAATTAATTTTATTTTCTGTCGCGCGCGGACTTTGATTTTATAAATACAAATAAAATAAAAGCAATTTATCAAACTGTCTGTAATGGAATTCGAGCCCACGACCTTCGTAACCAAAGCCAACGACATTGACCACGCGACCACGCAGGTGGCAGCACAATGTAAATTAAAAATCATGATAACTTTGTTATTCTTCAGGTTTTGTAAGAAATTTTGACACGTGTTGTGTCTCTTAAATAATCATTTTAAGACAAATTACTGTAAGATTATTCACACCCACCGTGCATCCAATAGAAAGACAAACACTTTACTTCGTTTTTGTAATTTCTTAGTGAAAAATTCAAATTTTTATTTTGTTTATTAATAACTTTAGGATAGTTATAACTAGGCTCACTTCCTTTTCCACCTAGTTTTAAAATCGCTGCCGTAAACGATTCTTTATCAGATTTACAATTTTTCTGAGTTTGTCAATCATTTAATAGAAAATTATCATAATTTTAATCAGATTAGTAATTTAGAAATACTCCACCGAGTAAATAAAAATGGTTTAAAGATGAATAGCTTAGAATTTTTAGAAATTAATAAAACTCTTAACAAAAAAGAAATATTATTAAATAATATTCTTAATAGGACAAGTGATTCGCCACTACTCACATTGTTTCCAATTAATAGAGTAATCACCAACCTATCTGATTGATTGCAGCTCATTAGTTTAATAGTTTGTAATGTTTAACGTCATTAGTAGTATGATTATATTTATTTGCTTTGTTTCGATTTTTATAATCCTTCCCTTCCTTGCTTCCCTCAAAAAGAAAAAATCCCAATCTGATTGATTGCAACTCATTAGTATCATTATTCCTACACCCCCTTTCTTGCTCCCCTTAAAAGGAAAAAAAACCCAAACTCCATTTTGTAATTTCATAATTTTAAAATGTTAGAATCAATCTTGCTTCATTACTTAAGCAAACTTTGCGATAGTAAGTCTGAAGATGCCTCTGAAAGAGCGAAACACGTGTCACAGTTAGTAACACAATACGTAGAATAATCAAAGTTAATTTAAATTTTCTATTAAAATGAACTTCCACAAAGTTACCGCCGAAACCATCGAAAGTATGAAAATATATATTTTTTTAACTTTGTATCTATTGTCGTTTTTGGGCTAAGGCTACATCTGTCAGTGTACAACAGTTTATGAGCAGAAACCTTTCTTTAACCGCAAAAAAAACTGCCTGCGTACGTTTTCAAGTTGGCTCTTATCATTTGTTATATCGTAGAGTTTATTTCTTGAACCGTATTATGTGAATAGTTAATGAAGGAAGCAAGCAGCAAGCAAAAATATTATACTCATTACCATAGTAAACAAACAAAACCCCAAAGTTAATTTTACACAGAGAAGTCGCTGTCTTTAAGCAAATAAAAAAATCTTCGCGAGACTCTTGGCCTTTGTTCTTCAAGTTTTACTTTCCATTTCCACTTCCTCTGCTCTAATTAGGATGAACTCCCAACTCTTCACCCCCTAAACCTTAGTCTCTTTTCCTCCTTCCGGTGGAAAGCCTCCACGACTCCTCCCAAAGTAATTAGGCATCGGTTAAGGGATGAAACCATTGTTATCTTTCTATTTTGCCTTTCTTTGCGTAAACGATAAAATTTGTCCATCAAGACTGTTTTGTTTAAAAAAATATTTGCAGTTTTTTTGCTCGGGTTTCGTATTAAATTAGCATGCTATCATTTGAATTTGGTTTGATGTATATTAAAAGTCGTTTTTCTTTATGAAAAGAATACAATTGCTAACGCACTCTTTCTATTCTTACGCAGATCTTGATTTTTTTTTATAAAATACGTCATTGGATTTTTTAAAGGAACGTTTTTTTTCTCTTTAATTCTTCAAGCATTAATCCAGTTAAACAATTATTGTTACCAAAAATTCATTAGCAAAAAGTAGAATATTAATTTGTTTTATTCATCCTAATATAAATTTTGCATTATTGTACGTATTTGCCAATGCGCCAAATAAAGTGAAATTTTAAATCACATACGATCAATTTAAAGAGTTAAGACGTACACTTAAACACAGCATTAATCAGTATAGCAGATAGCAGTACGTCAAATTTGTTTAAATAGGGTAAAACATTAAACACAGAGTATAAAATTACCATTCCATCTCCAAGATCTCAAATTTTTATATACATAAAATTTATTTGATATTACCGGTACCCAGGGCCAAGTGCTCGCTAGGGTAATTTGTAAAATGCTCAACCACAAGATGTGAACACTTTATGTACTTAAAAAGTATAGATATATTCATTACATTTTTGAGAAATGAATTATAGAATAAATAAAACTGCTTTAGTTTGTCAAAAAAAATATTCTTTTATTCATAATCATTACAATGACATTTTACAAATATTTGTGAATAATATGACCAGATTTTTTTTTTGGTAAAATGCTTCATGAACTGTACACGTATGCTTTAAAATGTATGAAATTTGTTCATTGATTTTGAAAAACTCCCTGAATATTTCAGTAAAATATTTGATTATTATTACATTATGCAAATCATGACCGCTGAACGCATTTATTTAAAATCATTTTTATATTAATATTGGAACGGTAATTGATGATTATTTATCATAAGATAATAAGAACAAATATCAAAATCAAACAATTTTTGTTTCATACTATGTTTACTAGTAAGTTAAAGATAAATTCTGTATGTTTGTATTCAAGTATAATTTCACATTGAAACATCAAATTGGTATTTACTTTTTTTTTTTGACTGAAGTTATATGTATGTTTATAATAAATATTATATTTTTATTTTAGAGAGTAAATTTTTGATTTCAATAAAATACGTTCATTTTTAACACATTGATTCCATTGCGTAAGCTTTAACCATTTACACGAACAAAATTAATTCACATATAACTTTTTGAAGAATTTTAAGCATTCACAAGAACTGTTGGCAAAATTGAAAAGATACATCCTTGGGATTTGCCACATTTTTATAATGCCGTATTTTTCTGTTCATAAAACAAATATTTCTTTTTTGTCTTAAATATTCATTTTTATCTGTTTTTTTATCATAGACTTGAATTTATTAATAACCATGAACATATTGAATCTACATAATATAAAATACTGAATTCAAAACAATTATTAGTTCATCGAAAAAATGTTCAATAAAATCAAAACCGAACAAGAAAATAATAAAAAACATTTTTTTTTAATACGTTTACATAATAATATTTTGATACTTCATACTTAACTTTAAAAAAAATACTTCAAAAACTTTGCGATTTTAGTTAAATAATACGTTCTGATTGTTAAATAAATTAAAATATCTGCTTTAGATTCACATTAACAATTTTTTACTGTTTTGAAATATTTTTGTATTTTGTCACCCAATCATTAACATTTACGTCAGTCAAACATCAGTTTAACTATAAGTGATAATACAGTGAACACACAATCCACAATTATAACTGTCAATAGCATTAAGTGCTTAACTTTAGTTATAAAAACTTCATAGGATTGCAGAAAAGCATAATAAAGCTTTATGAACTTTAATTGAAAATACCTCAAATCGAGTGAAACAATTAGATGGATTACATTTAACATTTTTTCTTCATTGATGATACTTTAAATTTTAAAAATTGTATGTACGAGTTTTGTTTTTATTGAAAAAATATTTTATAAAGGCATACAGGTGTTTATTTGAGCGTATATGTTTTCATACCAAGCTGAAGATATTTTCACTTTGATTCGTGTATTAAAATAACAAAGTAAAGAGGAAAAAAATGATTTTTATAAAAGAGCCGATTACATTGTTTTTACGTATTTTTAATGTGGCAATACCCAAACGTGTTTGGCATCAATTTTTGACCCATTTTCAGAATAAAATAGTTTATTTCTTCGTTACGTAGTCGTATATTTATAAACATATACAATAAATATGTAACACAATCATATAACGCTTAAAAGCGTTGACAATCGGTAGGCTTTATATTTAAAATTTGAAACACTTATCAATACAATCTTACCTTACCCTGTACAATGTTCAAATGTGAATAGCATCACACATTTATTACGTACATAAAAATTACAATCAAATGTCATTTTAATAAAAACAGTCAATTTTTTGGTTGATACAATAAGGATTTTTATTATTTAGCAATATTGGTAAAACACATTTATTCAAAACATCAAAAAGTCAGGCTAATTTTTGAAACTTTGTTACATTTATTTTTAAATTATACAATTAACATCGATTTAAGTATGAGTATTTAACACTTTTTACATCAGAAACTTAGTACTATTTACATTTTTTGGTTGAGATGATTATTTCGTTTTATCAAAACAAGCATTTTTTACAAAGAATTATTAGTATAATTTTAATTATTTATATTTAATAAGGTACTGTCAAATAAAATTCTGTACAAAACTTCCATTGAAAATTTTACATTGTCAAAAGTATTTTAATATGTTTCTCCTAAGCAAAAAACACATATCTCATAGATATTTTAATTAAATTATTGATTGATTTCATAATTTAAAATAATTGCTTTTTCAATTTATATGTAAAAAATGTGAATCAATCAACTTAAAATAATATGTTCATTTAAGCACTTGTAAAGTAAGCATTTTTGCAAATAAACTTTGGGAAAGTGACTAGTGTGTAACAATTCATATATTTATTTTACAATAAATTTTAGATATTTTATTTTGGTGTCAATAAATTAATTCAATAAAACATATTTAATAAAATTTCTTTTTTAAAAGTCTATTTACAATATTGTCAATTCACAAATGTTTCAGAGTTTATATTTGATGGCTAGTTTTACTACCTTTACAATATATAATTTCTCAAAGCACATTTGATACACTTTTTCTCACTTACTCACTCTGGTTTACCTGAAAACAAAGAGAAAAAAAATTTTATACAAAGAAAGAAAAATTTCCACTAATGATAAAATATTATACAGAAACGTCTCTTATTAACAACTGCCAATTTGTTGATTCAGATAAATCAAAAATTTAATATACATGCACTATTTGGAATTCATTAATATTGATGTATTTTCACTATTATTTTGACTGTATCACTAAAAAGGTTGAAATCTCACTTGTCAACAATAATAAAAAAACAGATTTTTTGCTATATTTTAAATTTTCTCGTAAATATTTTCCTTGAACCACAAATAATATTTTAAAAACATAAAGACATATTTAAAGGTTTAGAGTTAAACTTTAAACATATTCTTTTGTAACGATCTTCAGAGTGGTTAAGAACTTTTTTAAATATTTTATGAGAGTATAAGTAACGTTTTTAGTAACTGTTTATAATAAATGTATTCATATATAACATATAAAAATGGTAACCATACCCAAATTCACATTGATTATCGGATTCAAATAAACTATATGAGTTTATTTAAGATTCACAATTTGACAATTGATAAAAATTATTGTAAATTTTACATATTTGTATGTAAAATCTTTTCCCATTGAGAGCAAGACCAGGCAGTTGCTAAGAAGTATTGAAACCTTCTTCCATTGTTATCAGAAAACAAAGATTGAAAATATTTTTATCCGATATCTTTTGAGCGCCAACAACCGACTAAAGCTGCTTAATACTATAATATTATTATTTTCAGAAAATATCGATTTCAAACAGTTACCTTCAAAAGTGATTTGTATTTTTACAAAAATCTCAAGGTGAGCGGTAAAATGATGAGAAACCAGAAGACTTGCAGCTGTGCCGCACCATCAGCCCCTGAAAATTAAAAAAACACATTGATTAAGTTTTATAACTGTTAGTAATTAAATTGAAAGCACCTAAAAATATTGTAATTAGGGAAATCAGAAGAATCAAGGCAAAATCAACAGATCTTTTACAACATATTTACCCAATTAACACATATACATTTTTTCCAGAAATTTTAGCTTAGTATAAATAAAAATATAATAAATTTTGTATCGGATACACATATAATAAAATGGTGCGTGCATGGCAATTGTTAAGTTAACAGATAAACAAAAATTAGACATCAAAACCAACATAACGGCAAAACATCAAAAAATATTTCAACAACATTTATCTGCAAATAGCAAATTATTTGGATATAATTGGTTAATTTTCAAAAAGTATATATATGGTTAATTAACCTAAATTGCAGTTTTCTAGAAGAAGAGAATAAGAAAGAATATGAAGAAGGTACAAATGCCCTTTAAATTCTTATTTAATTTCTTAGAGCATATCACTTAGTGCACACATAAAATTAAATTAAATAAGTTACGGCGTTTATAAAATTCATTATTATACAATTACATACATTATATTTAAAGATAACTATTAATATTCTCAATATTTTTAATTCATTGATAAATGTATGTTATCCGAACTGTTATTAACTAACTTAATTAACAAACCATCTGCTATTCTGGCCATATATTGAAATACTTCGGTTTGACCGAATAAGGATATGGTAAATTGTAAAATATATTGTAAAATATATTTATCTTTCGAAATAAAAAGGTTTTTTTTAAAGGTCGGCTATAGCTGAATCAAGCAGTACTCACGTATTTTTATACGCAAATAGGCTTTTTACACGTCGGCACATAGGAATTCTCTAGCCAGGGTTGGGGGCGCGAGGTATGCGAGCCTCGGAGGGGTCGTGATGGCTTTCCCTTGCTGGAAATTCGCCCCTGTAAGTGTTCGCGCGGCTCCATGAAAGGAAATGAAGGACCACTTAGGATGGAGAAAGGCTTCACGGGGGGTGAGTGGCGGATGATAGCCGAGGGGGAGGCGGCAGATTTCAAAGGCGATATTTCCTCATACGTGTCGGATGAATGTCACATTATGATATAGCTAGTACCTATCATACAAACAGTGATCGGTACTGTCAACTTATTTGTTCGTGCTTTGTTTACTTTCCTTCGACAAACAGTTATTATCAATAACGTTGACATTTTTTTTATGTATTGAAATCAATTTTGATATTATGTTATAGCAATCAGATCTTAAGCATGTTTCACTTTTTAATTAGTGTTTTATAAAACATTATTTTTACTTTAATGTCAAGCTCTGGTATTTTAAAAAATAAACTTTTTATAAATATAAATTTAAAATATTTTTAAACAAATTTGAAGGTATTTTAACCGTAAATTGAAAAATAAGAGAATCACAAAACGTTTAAAGCAAAACTTATATTTTTATATTGATTAACAAAAAATCATTAAAAGGACTTGAATTACTTTGGTATTAAGGTAACCACTTAAATCATAAAACTTTGCCACCACTTATCGATAATTTTTAAAGAAAAACGCAAAAAAAAATCAAAGACAAGTCTTAAAAAATTCAAAAAGGTTCCGTTTTTGACAATGGTCGTAGATTTCAGCAGGCTTGAAAACAAGGGCTGCTCTACCCCATTATGTCTATCTAAAGTCCTCATCCCTCCAAAGCAGCGATTCTTAACAATGTTTTGCCGGAAAAGTAGCATATGATTAAAAAAAAGAAATATTGGTTTCACTTAACAGGTGAATGTTTAGAAAATGCCGGAATGCAAATTGAAATCATTCGAAAAGAATTTATAAATCCAATAATTTGATACAACCATTTAAATAAATAGGATTGATCGAGCCTTTAAATAAAAATATATCACAAAAAATCTAGAGTAACTTATCGTTTTTTTACGAACTGTTTTATGGTGGCATTGATATAAGTAGCATGAATGTTTTTTGAAGCAATCAGTAAAAATATGAGTTTTCCAAGAAATAACACTTATTAGTTTTACCGATGGTTTGATTACGATATAACCAGTGCATTTTTCCCATGTAACGCGGTGGAACGGTGTTTTAGCATATTTTTTTCTTGGCTTTTGGATGTATCAGTGGCAAAATTTTTTTTTGGTTTTCTTTAAAAACTTTTGAAGTGAGAGCAATAAGTTAATCACTAGTCCTGTCCTAGCCATATCCTTTTATCTTTACTCGATCGAAAAAAGAAAAATTAAACATGCAGTTTTTGTAAAAAAAACTTTTGTTGAAAAACCTCTATTAGATAGTCAATAGTCATACGTACCACATTGGGAACGGAAATAGATTAGAAAAAAAAAGGTTGGCAAGAAGTGAGTTCCGCCAGAAAAAAAACACTGCATTACTATAACTATCAAATTCATAATATTCTTGAGAAGCAAGGTCTTTTTTCTCTTTTTACAACATACTTATTATAATGACGACAAAGAAAGAAAATGTTTTAATGTGTCATACAAAGTATTCTGTATGAAAACTATTTTTTCATAATAACACATAGAACATATTTTAATTAAAATCTGTTTTTAAATACAGCAGAAAAAACTGTTAGATGTTACACAATGTAATAAACCAAGTTCTTTTTACTGTGTACCTCACATCGTATTCTTTAGTCGGTGTATACAGGTTTGCCATTGCTTTTCTTTTAAAAATGAAAGTACCATAGCTTGTTTGTCGGTCTTTTCAAGAGAGGAGCGAAGTTCATTAGTCAGTCTGAACCAAAAGATGTGGGAAAGCCCTTCACTTTTTCACCGATTTTCAAAACGACAAGAGAGTTCTTTGAAACTCAATTGGGTAAGGGGTAATAATCTTCAAAGAGAAATGTTTTACCTAAAAATGTCAACGCGTAATTTCATCTTGTTAATTATAAGTGTGTGCCATGGGAAACTAGAAACCACATATCTCTGGAATATTTAAAAAATATATTATAATATAATATACAGAGGATTAAAATAGTTCATTGATTCTTCCGGGCACAAAATTTCTATGCAGAATACTTCGTACACAAATTTTCCGTCAAATGAAACTCCGTACAACGATTCTTCCGAACAAAACTCTTGCGCAAACTGCTGAATTTTTCGTACATAGAATACTCCAGACAAAATTATTTCGTACAAATAAATATTTGAAATTTCATATAGAGACTAAACATATTGCTTAATCTTTAACTTGTTCATAAACGAAAAAATATATGACACTTTGGCCTTAAACGTTGAATATTAAAACAATATTTTTTATGTTCGGAATATCACGTGTCCGTAGTTTTCTATGTACGGTAGTTTCTGTAAACGGCTTAAACTTGTTCGGAAGAATTGGTGTACGAATTTATTTTTGTACCAACGGAGAATTCGTGTTTGGAAGAATCAGCTCACCAATAACAAAAATAAAAAAAGCATATTCATTATTTATGACCACAAAGTCAATCTACATATCAGCGTATTACGTTTTTAAGTTATATGAGAAGTACAAAAACCTAGTAAAGTATTTTCTTGTTTTTTGAGTTATTTAGTTTTTGAATATTTGAAACAAAACGGAACGAACACAAATTATGTAGGTAAATATTTGAGGGACTAAAATTTACCTCCAGTTGTTCAAATAAGTATTTATAAGACATCTGTTTTATTTATTCACATTTTAATCCAACTTTTTATTTCTATCTTGAATCTTTGTTCAGTAACTAACAGTAAATTTTACAAGCAAAACCAAACGTCAAGACTGGCATCAAGATCTCGTCGGGTTGTTTAACATTTAATTATTTAAAGCTTCGGTTCTCTTGTTTAACGGTATTGGCTTAACACTATCAAACTTCTAAGTAATCAACGAAACAATACGACATAAGCTGCCATTTAGTTCTGATATAAAATTGTTGTTGACTTTCATTTTCGTAAACATTATAATTTAATGGAGAAATTCTTTGGTCTTATACACAGAAGTAAAATTTCATTTTTATAATTGGCGGAGAAATCGACTATATTGTGTGCTTAGAAAAACAAAATTTCTTTTTACCTAATTCACAGTTTTATATAATAAACACAACTGTTTTTGCTCAACGCGAGTATTTTCAACTGATTTTATTGATTATATTCCAAAAAAACTCTAGTAGTATATCAAGAATTAATTGTCGACAACAATTTTAGTATGGATATTATACAGTATATGAGATCATTTAAATCAATAATTTACATCCTGTTAGCTTCTTGAAAGTATGATGTAACGTTTACATATACGTTATAAGCAGAATAATACAATGTTTCCGTATGCTATGTAAACGAACTTAATAGTAAAATATACAAATGAATTTCCTCGGAAGATTTGTAAGAAAATTCAATTTATACTGTTTCAAGGAAAAGAAATATCCAACGAAATATCAATATTGATATCCGATGGAATATAATTGGTTATGTTTTTGTACACCATTTGATGTAGGTTGCATGACAAGGGAAACGCTTGTGGCAATATTTTTATTCCGGTTAACAAAACATATTTATTTTTACATTTTTTCTTCGTGGTTTTTTGTGTTATATTATATTATGATATAAGAAATCTTAATATCAGATTTTTTTTTTCAATAATAAAGCTCAAATTACATCAATAATTATATATTTTTGAGGCTTGTTATTATTTTGCACAAATATAGTAAACATGCATGAATTTATAGGCTTCTTTTCTTAATAATTTTGAAATTGTATATACTTGAATTAATTCAGAATTGAGTTAATATTATAATTATTTCTTTGCTATTAAAAATCAATCGTTTTTGTGTACAGTTCTTTTAAGTACATAAAATAATTACATGTACAAATACTACAATTTGAAAACCAAATTACTGTAAAGTTACAAATATGGATATTTTAATATGAAAACATAATAAAATATTGGTTTCATAATAAATAAAACTTAATAAGCTATTTAACTTTGGACCTACGGGTTTAAACACTTTTTTTAAAAAAATCTAAGTTACTTTGGAGTTTATTGAATACTTAATAAAGTGTTTCAACAGGATTGTTTTTGGAAGCGTTTTGCTTACAGGTAAAATTATTCGTTATAAAGGTTAAAATAACTAAATTATAAAAAAACACTTTGCACCCAAACTCGTCGAAAGAATTTCATACATCAACAGTTATGAGTTATAAAAGTTTCTTATTTTTTAACTAACCAGGACTTTATTTTTATTGGAAGGGTGTTCTAATGAAGTTCAGAATTGTGAAAGTGAGAGAAAAATTGAATTCATTTTCAAAGGCTGTGTGGCTGTGTGGAAGTGGTGAACAACAGATGATAAATAATAGTGATTTTGTATGCTGGGTAATCAGGGTTAATCGCCTTGCTTACCGTATAAACGTGTACCAGCCGCAGGTTGCTCGACCAGATAGCCTTTTCCTGTCACCATAAATATTCAAAATTAGATAAATTGTTTTTTGTCCCCGAAAACATTTTTTTCATAATTTTCGCAACCCTTTTAAAATTGAAATATATTTAGCATAAGTTATTTAATTTACATAACTTATGAAAGAGATTTTTTGATTATAAATTGATGTGGTATTTTATTCGCTGGTAAAACTTCGAGTGATTGTTCTTCCCCTCCATCTCCGGAGAATTTTTCTTGATGTAAACGCTTTTTGTTGAGCGATCAAGCGATTTTTTGGACTCAGCAGAGTACTGCAGCATTTTAACTAAGAACGCTCTTTCGTTTTCACCAACTGCAGAACTAGATCACAATGGCGTTGGGTATTCTACCGTGACTGGTGTGTTGGCGAACAGGCGATATCGTTATATTGCTTATTGCTCGCTACTGAATAAGCTAACGCATTGACTGCATTATTATTGTATGACATACCACTAACGATAAAAAAACAACAAGATGTCTGGGATGCTATTGCGATTGCAAATGTTATAAAAGTTAACTACACATAAAGAAGCTAAGTAGAAGATGGAGGCTCTTCTTGCCTCATATCATACAAGGGACACTGCATTCACTCACGAAAAAACAAATGATAATTTAAGCCAAGCAAAAAAGAACACAGAAAATTTGTTTGTCATTATATTTTCTAACTCTTTGAGTTGAGTCCGGTTTTGTGGATATTGTTCAATCGACGTTTACACCATGCGAGCAGAAACAAAATTTTCTGTCTCTCGCTCGGCATTCATGTTTGTTTGATCTTACGCACATGAAATAACATTTTAATACGATTTGTTGCATTAAATTATTATTTTCATGATTAAAATATGTAGAAAGTAAATAAAAAAATTAAAAAGTATATCAAACCCGTTCTTTGAATTCCATATTACGCTGTAGATGTGGGGCATTAAATTAACAATTTATATAGAAAAAAAACTATAAATATCAACTAGGGCCTTAAATCCCGGAATTTCGTCTAATTTAGTGTTCTCAAAAATCCAGGATTGTGATGATACTGATTTTGGGATTTAGGAAAAAAATGTTTCGCGTCGTTTCTTTTTAGGAAATCCGTAAATTCCTAGGGCTTAAAAATCGCCGAGCAAAAATATGTCAATCCCAAATTTCTTCGCGATTTTATGGCAAATGCTCACAATCCCGGAATCTGAAAAATTGTCAATCCCAAAAACCGGGATTACAAAAGGAGTCCAGAATTGGATGCCTTAATATTAATCAAACAACAATGTTTATCGACCTTTTTTGTGTCAGAGAGCAATTCGCTGCATTTGACATATACAATACGCAATATACAAGTCAAAATGCATTTTAGCGTGAATTAATACTTTTGACCGAGAGAAATTCGGCTAACAACACAAATAATTTATTGTGCAAACAAATTCACAAATAAAATTGAATTATTGTGAACCATTTAACGGAAAGCGAATATCAATAATTTAGTCTGATACAAAGTTTCGTCCACTCGCATTAACGTATTTTTAATGTTGCCATTTATATTAAACGGAATGATTTTAACATTGCAAATGATAATTTAAATAAATAATATCGGCAATAAATCATTAAATTTAATATTCATCATAATTACACAATAATGATTTGAACAATGTTTACATAAAATTATCCGTATCCATGACACAAATAAAACTTTTTATATATATATTCAGCAAAATTATTTTATAACAATACTTTTTGTAATAGTAATACAATTTAAAAGTGTTTTTTTCAATATCTGATTTGTACCTCGGGTAAAGGGGGCTGAGCAAGACCATTTTTAAAATTGTGAAAATAGGAAAAAATACTATTCTCCGATCAAATCAGTTTTTAACTATAAATTCTAGCATAATATCTACGACGGCTGAAATATATTTTTTAGAATTGGTGCCAAAAGAATATTACTTTAATTTTCTGCATCAATCTTTAAAAATTCATTCTTGTAATCTATGATATTTAAGTACATTTTTTAGTTATTGATATTTTTTTTGCAGTTTGTTGGGTATTGTGACAAAATTTATATGCATTTTAAACGGTATTCGATTGTAAATAATTATTTCGTTAAATTGTAATTAAAAACTGCGGATAGCTCTGATATTAAACGAGCCATGTTTTAACATAATGGCAACCCACCGATGCATATCACGCAATGAAAGACACATAATTATACGTAAATGCATACGATCAGAGAACATACGCATTGTTCAAAATAATATCTCTTCGATAGCTCTCTATGTGTATAGTATTTTTGATTTAAATTTTTTGCAACGAAATACTATTTTGATGAACATCGTGTCCATGGTCAAGTAACGACGAGTAATTGTAGTGTTGGCGGATTCTAACCATTGAACAAACAGTTTCATAAATTTAATTTTTAATTTATTTATGGATATCTATTCGAAAACCATCCTATCCCAAAAACATCTGGGCTCAGTAAAAGATTAACTAAACACTATGTTCTTTCGTAGGCCCTAAGAGTTAAAGCAATTGAGTAATAAGATTTCGTGGAAAAACTTATGTTAAGATAAACTCCATTAACTATCCATATGCAACCTACAAAACTCTTTAATTATATAGTCCACAAAAACATTTTTATTTTCATTTTATATTGCTATAACTTCAATGTAAGAAGACCCTATAATTTAAATAAAAATAACTTACATTTTTTGGCTGTTTTTATGTCACTAATTTTGACAACTTTTTTTAAACAAGTTTCTTGACAGTTATAATCGTTCTTACTTTAATGATAGGAAATTAACTTACACGCACCCTATACAAGCCTCGTATACTTCGCATGTTGACAAAATTACTATTATTAATGGCAAGAAAAGTTCCTTCAGAAAATATTTCTAAATATTTATGTTTTAATTGTAGCACGTGACATTTTAGAATGATAATTATAATTATCACATGACAACATTTCGAGACATGATTTACTTAATAAACAATATTATTTTTTTGCAGTGCATTAACACTTATCGAAAAGATATAATGAGAATTTTTCGGTATCCGAAATATCTTAATCATAAAGCAAAGCAATTTAATTTACAAAATAAGTTCAAACCATGATTTGGTCATAAATAAAAATGTAGCACTACCATGTCAATTATATTTTTGCTTATTCTATCTTTATCTTTTGAAACTTTTTTCAATTCGTTAATTAAAATTAAATAGTTTACAATTCTTACTTATAAAGATAAAATCTTACAATTTACACATGTTCTTTTTTGTATTATTATGCACTTTTTACTTATTCTGAAATATCCTCATATTTATCTATTTTTATTTCAGTCTATTTATTATTTTCACTGACATGATTAATAACTTACCTTGAATACACATTGTACACAAAAAGCATAAGCTAATTGACTATAAAAAATTGCAACATCCAAAGAAAGTTTAATTACAATTTATAATTTATTAATAGAAAAATAAAATATTCACCTGGATAATAGATTGCTTCCTTTTTAACAACATAATTGGCCTGTGGTATCCTTAACTCGCAGACAAACTCTGTTGGTGAAGGCAGGGCTTCATCTTTTAGCAACACCCAAGATACAGCGTCAAATCTTCCCCCGGAAGGAGTAATAGACGTTGAAAGACCGTCAAGCCGATCACTAGAAAAGAAATGGATATTTTACAACCAATTACATTTAATTTTACAGCTTATCACAATTAATCACATCAAAATTTAACAATGCCATGTCCTTTCACTTTAAAATTATTTAAAAAAATATACAAATTCCATGGAAAATTTCAATTGAAAAAGAATAGTTAATAATAAATATGTGCGCAAAATAAAACAAAAAAAATATTATAGACATAAAAAGTTAAATTCTGTTTATCATATAAATATCAATTTAATAAGCATTTTTTTTTTAAATTCTCTTGGTTCATTTTATTTCTGAAAAATTTGTTTCGACAAAAAAACAAGTTTATATTGTTTTAGGGAAAAAACAGCAATTTTAATGAGCGATTTTTTGTGTAGTAATTATAATGTGTTGTAGTGCTTTGATGAATTATTATACATGAAACCAATGAAAAATAAATATGAGCGGTATTTAAATAATGGATTAAATGCGTTTGCACGAACCAAACATAGCCTTTGCGTGACTGCATTCATCTATAATGGAAGGCATTACTTCCATAATTACGGGTAATTGGAAATAATCCTCGTGGATTCGATTTATTTCTTGCAGTATGTAATTTGCGAGCAAATATTGGATCAATATCAATCCATTACACTTTGATGACATTCTATTGAAATTTATTCGAGGAAATTAACTGAACTTATGACAGCGTGTTTTTACATAAAATAACATTTGATAACTTTGTTATTCCACTTGTTGTATTACGAAATGTGACACAAGAAACATCATAACACAGAACAGCATAGCACAGAACATCAAATGGCTTACAAACAAATAAAATACAAATTTATTAAAAAATTTAAGTTACAAATTATTTACGCTGGGAGGAGGGAGTAAGATACAAGCATTGATATAACTTATTACATATAAAAGGTACGGTAAATACCAATTGAAATAAATTCAATAATGATGATCTTTTACTGATTTTATTAATTTCCAAAAACTCAAAGCTATAAATCAGAAACCTTTATTTTTTACTAGATGAAGTATTTCAACATTTTTATTTTTGTAAAAGTTGGGATTGTCTATCAAATGATTCGCAAACTCTGAAAACTTATTGCTTTTTTGATATCTTACCTGTCAAGACTGTGAAGCTGCTTATGTAGGGCAGACGGGTAAAAACTTTGATTTAACAATTAAGAAAGACGTTAGATATCTTTGACAAATTTAGATATTTTTAAGTTTATTCGAAAAAGTAAAAAAGCTACTTTTTTCTTTCGTTTACTAAGATTTCAATTATCTAGTTCCCTATTATTAATTTCATAACGCTGTAAGTATTAGACCGTCTGCTTGGGCGAGTGGTTAACGTCGTTGGCTTGGAAGACAGAAAACACAAGTTCAAATCTTCGAATACTGACAGGTTTTACTGATTGATTGATTTATAGATTTCTGTTTGAAGGCATGGATGATTGCAATGTCTTGAATTCTACCCTCCTACCCAAATTATTTTTAAAAAAGGAAGTAGTGAAAACGACTAGCCAATATTTTGTCTTGTCCTAGCCTTATCTTTATATTCGTACCCTCCTTTTAAAAAATGAGCTTGAGAAACTGAGTAACAATCAGTTCTCGTAGAAACTCTTATGTTGAGATAAACTCCATTATTACATGGTTATAAAAATCGTCAAAACTGAATAATCAAAAATGTTTACAATCAATAAGACAAAATCAAGTTCAATGCTCATCCATAATTAATAGTTAAATATTTGTCGACCCTTTTCGATAACATTTTTAAAATAATAAAAAAGTTTTTTTATTTATATCACAACAGTAAATATGAGACTATTACTTGCGAACACAGCTCATTCCAAAATTGTTGAAACATTAACCATGAATGTAATTTACTAAATAAAAATGTATTTCAAAACAATTTTTAGAAAGGAGTCTATAAACTAGCTTGATAGAATACAAAATATCATTACAAAGTCATTTAAAACTAAAAATACTTTTAAAATGTATATTCTTTTAGAAAATTAAATTCAAGTTTTATTTTTCAACCATTTTGGAATGAGCCGGGTTTGAAAATAATAGCCTCATTTATTTTTGAACCCATATTTAAAAACGATCATTAAGATTTTATAAATATTATATAATACGGAACATGATATCAATCTACACGTTGCGTTGATATTTTCTGAGCAAAGCTAATTATTTTTCGTAACACCAATAACAATTCATGTCAACAAGCTATAGTATTGAAAAAACAAACATAACAGAATGTTTACTTGTTACGGACTTTGCATAAAATGACATATCAAAGCATTTATCATGAAAAACTTGGTGATTTATAACGAACCTGTTATAATATTTAATACGGTTAGTGACTGTAATCCCTAAATTGCGATACGTATCTGGTTTTCAGCCACGCTAAACTATCCTTTTTCATGCAAATAATAAAATTTACATATTTATATTCTCTGCAGGCTGGTATAAAAACGAAAGCCTGTATTTTTATTTGTGTGATGATATACATACATATGACTTTTTCACATTATATTTATATAGAAAATGGTATTTTCATATGATAAAGTAATGTGTATTATATGATCATAATTGTAATGACTTATAACGATATTCAAAATGATCTTTTCTGATATTATGTAACATTATGATTCTATTCACAAGTTTACAAAAAAAAAAAACTTTATTAGTCTAGTTTATTATAAAAAAATAGTCGTACTGATTTTCTTTCAATAATTGTATTAATCATTTTATAACTCTTAAATTCTTATATAATAAAGTTAAAAAAACTTACATTCTTATTGAAAAAAATAAGTATATCTTAAAGTGATTTTTTTTGTGATATTTAAACGTTTATTCTATACAAAAAAAAACAAGAAAAACGGCGTCATTGAAGCCGGTGCAAAATTCACGTTGCTTGGAATCGTCTTGAAACGAATTTTGCTGTGGTCCGTTCTCACACTGGCTTAATAGACCATTAAAACTTGATTACAACCGAGGTTAACTTCACGGATTTTAAAATATTTCTAATTTACTGGTAGAACGCTACAACCTCGATTACTTACTAGAGATTATTAACTTTTCTGAAAATGGCCACGAAACACTGGCTGCATCTACACAACGGCAGGGAAACCAACTTTATAAAAAACAGAACTTATGTTGTCAATATATAATAAATGAATTTAGGTATAACGCGATTAAAAATATTAAACACAATTAAGTGTTTTTATTATAAAGCGTTTTTAAAAATATTTAAGAGTTGTTTCTTTTAATTTTTAATAATATATTTACATCAAAAACCATACGTTTAATATTTCTATGCAAGGTTTACTTTTAGTTAAGTTTTCAAGGTAGACATTATTTTACGGTTAACCTATATTTGCAAGCAACCCATAACGGAAGTGGTAAATAACAGTATTTACAAGTACTTTTAAAGGTGAAAAACTTTGCAAATATTAACCTGAAGTTACCATTTACTAACGTTCATATTTGCACAAAATAAAAGCTCTTAGCAAAACAAAATTTTATTAACACGTTCTGTAAATTTGTGTTTATTCACTTTGGAAGTTTGTAATATTTTATTTAATAATATACATCAAAGAAACTGGTAAGGGTCGTATTTGTATTTTTATTTCACCTGATAATTATTTGAAGTCGTGTCTGTCTCAAGACACCACTTTTGTTATTTTTTACTATTATTTACCGAGCTAATCTAAGCAGAATTTTTCGACAACTTTGTGTTACTCAGGCGTCATATTCCTTTTTTTCATGAAGAATAAAGATAGAAGGTTTTGACCTGAAGGACAGGACTAATTCTTAACTCATTACAATTGCTACAGTCAGTTTTACAAACTGCATGTATTAAGGTTTGAACTCGTAATTACCGCATCGAAAGCAAACGATATTAACCACTCTCTATCTAGATTTTTTACATCAGTTTTGTGCATATATTAAGTAATTGGTTACTTGTGTCGTTTAAGGAATTATACCGTGAAAATATCTTATAGATAAAATAATTATGTTTCATACATTTTTAAAGCATTAATAGACTGAAAAAGAAGATAATAGTTTATTTTCCGTCACCATAAAGCGTTAAGCTACTTACTACAGATTACATAGAAAACCATACTATCATAATAAAAAAAAACAGTAAGGTAAAAATTTGCAAATACCGATATAATTAATATAAAATAATTTAGATTATTCTACTTATTGTGCTACAAACTGTAACACGTGTTTCGCTTCATTCAGAGGCATCCTCAGACGATCTTGCTTGAAAAAATGCTTGTTTAAGTACGTGTCACAGTTTTTAACACAATACGTGGAATAATCTAAGTTATTTAATATTTTATGTTAAAAGAACTTCCACAAAGTTACCGTCGAATCCATCGAAAGTATTACCAAAATAATTGTACATTTATTCATATGTAGTGTAAATAATCACTTAAAGTTAGTTATTTTAAGTTTTTTATTAACAATTAATCTAGAAAATGTTCCTTTTTTATTTTTAAAAAGTTGATATGATTTGCTGTTAACCCTAAGAGCACCAGCTTCAAATATCAAATTTTTCATTGACAAGCGAGCGTTTTTTATACAAACATTGTTCTGTAAGTATCAATGAATTGTGTTCTTGAATATTTCTACGCTTAGTTTTCCATATCACTATATAAAATATTCTCAATGGTCTTGATCTCTAACATTAATATTTAAACATTCATTTAACTTTTGATTTTATAACACTTATGTACTAGGACTGAAAAAATATTACATTAATCATACACTATTTTTTAAACAAATAACTATGTTTTTTTTACCTGTCAGGTGTCGTGATCGTAATGTTTGGTCTAGGGTACATCCCATCAGCGGAGCACATCACTCTCACGGAGTCTTGTTCCCGTTGTTTGTCTTGAACAAGTCTAAAGTTTCTCTCTGGAACTAAAACAAGAAAACTCATATAAGGACGATGTATTAATAATTTAGAGCACTCAACATACATTTTTGCTACTGTGTTTGCTTTTAATGTAGACTTTATCCCAACGAATAGAAATTTTTGATGTTTAGATATATATGTATGTGGAACAATCGAAAAAAAAAAGAAGGCAATTGCCCATCAAACCCGTTGATTTTAACCTCATGTTTACCTATATTCTCTATTTCATAATAACAGTAAATACATGTTCAAAACATTTATTTAAATTCAAATATAAGGAAAACATTTAAACATTTCTATATTATCATAATTTTTATTTTTTTACCATGTCCGCTCTCAATTTGAATCATATGAATTTCTCATGGAGTTTATCTCAACAGAAGTGTTTCTACGAGAACTGCTAGTTACTCAGTTTCTCAACCTCTCTTTTTACAAATAAAGTAGGAATATAAGAAGATAAGGCTAAGACAAGACTAGTGGTTAGCTAATTGCTCTCGATACGCTCCTTATATAGGATAGGATGTGTGGGAGGGGGTATTCAGGACATCAAATATATCCATGCCTTCAAACAGAAATTCATAAATCAATTTGAAAATCAATTTATAAAACTGTCCGTACCGGGGATTCAAACCCGTGAACTCCGCAACCGAAGCCAATGACGTTGACCACTCGACCACACAGGCGGTGTGATAATCATCATTACAATAATATTATACAAGTATATTTTTTTCCAGTAATAAATCATTATATGGGCCCATTAGAGGTGAAGTGAGAGAAGTTGTATTTTAGAAGAAAAAAATGCGTTTTAATATTCTACGCGATTTAAAGTATCGTAAAAGTGAAGTAACATCAGTTAATACACATTTCAATAGTGTTATCTCCCTAAAATAAAAATATACTATCCACCACAACACTAAGTAGTATAGACGTGATTGTACTTAAAAGTACGATAGAAAAGTTTTACTATTTTACTACTTGGCTCACTTAAACTCTTGAGGGCTAATATAATATAGTTGATTTAATCAGTATGCTGTTATTGCTATTGCATTTATAAATAATAAATTATTTTGTGAAATTAAATCAAGGAGAATTGTGTTCCCAATATGATAGCATATAGACAAAGAAGCGTAATTGATCTAAGAATAATTTGATTATCGAATTTACTAAAAACAATTTTTGGTATTAAAAATGAAAGCTTTAAAATCATAAAAAAAATACCATTGAATGCATTAAGCACTTTGAATGTTTTCCTATTAACGAATATACGTGTTTCTAAATGTATAGTATTTTTAGATAAACAATTTATGCGAGTTCGTTGAAGGTATCGTGTTCACCGCGAATTAAATATCAACGTCAGGCTTTTACATAATCAACACTGTAACTTGCCGTTTTAGCATCGCCTTCAAGTCAAACAGTTCAGCACGTGATTCAGTGAACCACCGCCGCAACAATTTCCAATTAATTGTTGAACCGAAAAGCAGGTACTACATAGCAACCCTTCAAATCAACCCGCTGGCAAGGATAAACGTGGAAATGTCGGCTGTCAGTTTGCGGTATAGATATGGATAAAGATGAAGGAATATGCTCATTTTCGAATTAAATTACTTGATGGCTAGACTGCATCTCGTGTTAGCGTATATGAGCATAAATAATCGAACAGACAAGTGCAGCACTGATATTCTTGACTCGTAACATATTAGTAATTTAGACGATAATTATTAAAAAATATCTAGAGATTTCTAACGAACAAATTTTATTGTCAGTTATAGGTTAAACTTTTCTAATTATATCATTATAACTAAAATTTAACTGTAACGATGAATTTTCAGCAGGTCAATTTCAGTTATATTTTTTTTTAATATATGTTATCAATGTAAATTACTGATGTTTTAATATTATGAGTATATATTATGAACATATTATGAATGTATGGTTTACTTAATAGAAATTATTTTTTATACTGTGTCCGCTGTAAGTAAAGTTATAAATATTTGAATGAGTTGTTTATGGTGCACTTGATGTAAGGCAGTCACTCAAACACTCTCTTGGTGGTCAGTATAAGGTTAGAAAAAGGCTATTGAATTGTTAACTGTACTATATATTATTATTTTTTCAAGAGAGAGGTGGTTACCACTACAGTGAAATTTTCTCAGATGTATTTTGATTTTTTTTTTGTGACACGTATCGATTAAAATTTCAAAGTAGGACAAGTCAAACAGAAATACTTTCGTATGGAAGAGCAAAAACAGTTTTAAAAGTATTTTTAAATTTGTGTTTGTTCATTATTTGAAATAAAAAAATATTTTCAGGATGTTCACCGTCAATGCTTGAAGAAAAGTGAATATATTCAAATAAATAATTCTTCATTTTTACTAACTACCACTTTTATTTAACAAGATAAGGACCGGTTTCGCTGATGAAGAGCAATATCAAAATTATCAGCTTATCTTTTTAAATTAAAGAACACAGAAAAAATGGCCAATCATTGCGTACTACCAGACATTTTTTTTTTAAATATACGATAGTTATATATCTTTATCATTCATATTTATTTATATTATTAAGACAGTTATCCATCCCATATTTTTTATTGCCGATTATATTATCTGTATTAGAAATCTAGTGCCAAATCCCTAGTTGTGCTATTTATAGATCTCTCTTTGTGGGGTCTTTCCATTATAGCAGAGATATTCAATCTACAAAATGCGCAACACTTCATGACGTCAGAATTTCCCAAGAGAAACGTAAAAACAAGTTTTTTTTCTCGACTTACACGTATTCTTTTATTTTTACATTTTTCAGTTTTTCCAACACCTATTTACATAGTGTGGTAATTTGTATAATACTGTTTACGTATACGTTCTTTCAATTTAAATTTTAAATGTCTCAAATATATTTAAGTTTTCTTTATTTGACATTAGATACAATAAAAAAAAATAGTTTTTTTTATATAAAATTCAACTAATCAAAAACAATGGAATTTACTTATAATGATATTAAATTGGATGTAAAACTTAAGTATATGATTGAGTACTTTATTTTATTACATATTTTGTCTGTTTAAATTGCTCATGATTTTTGAGAGAGCCATTTTCAGGCCTTCAAAAACTATTATGTATGTTTCGTAAAAACTCAATAGATAAATACTGTGATTCTCGTAAATGATTTTTTTTAAATACTTCCAATTCCTACACTAAAATCATTTACACATACTAACGCTAAGTCTTACTTGAGCGAAATCACTCCGATTTAAAACGAATCAAAATATCAAACAAACTGATACGTGATAGTTTGAAACGTGGACACTCTATAGCAGCGGAGACCATTTCATATTTTCGTGCCGCACCGAGTCGCTTTGAATTTGTTTTAATTTCGTCCACGTGAGGCGTACAGTTAACAAATTTACGTTAGGCTTAGGCTATATATCCATTTGAAGTCATAAAATACCTCAAAATTTTAGAGTAATCACATTAAAAAAATACTTGAATTGAATTAGGTTAGAGTAGCTTAATTTGGTTAGGTACTTGGCGGTTAAGGAACAAAATGTAAATCTCTAAAAAATGTTCAACATTAAAAAACCACGACAGACCGGACTCAAGAACGTGTCACAGATTGCCCCGAGAACGCTGTCTATTTTTCCAGTCTTATGAATTTCACCGTCCTAAATGACAGTTGATAGATATTCATAGAGACGTCACTTAAACTATTTATATTACTTTAATAATATGGAATCTTAAAATGTTACATTTGTAACTCATCTGAAAGAACAATTCATAGCAATCAAAAGATGCCGGATTCATCTCCTCGTAATACCATAGTCAAAATAAAGTTTCTATTTGGCGTGTGTGGATGTATTTTTGACGTATTTTCTTCTGTAGCTGAATTGTCATACATTCAAAACTTTTACAGATCTCTATCTTTGGAGAATTAATTCATTTTACTATCATTCTTTTTTCATAAAATCATGAGTTATTATTCTTTTTAATAGAAACATAATATAACCATAACTAACTTTAACGTCTTTACATACTTGAGCAATATCGAGAACGTCATGAAAGTATTTGACCAAATTTTAAATTATTATCTTTGTCTGCTAGAAACGTTAAATTAAGCTAATTTTTGGACGTATTCTATACAAATCCCTGGAATATTGCAGTGCATTGAACGGAAGTGACTGTATCAAAATCTGTTTTTCTTCTGTTGATCTGATGAATAAATTATCTAACAAGCGTACGGCTCAGAATGGATGGCGCTAGCCCGTGAATCCTCTCAATTTTGCTGTTCATGTTCGTCGGTAGGTATATATCTGCAGACTTCGTGTATAGCTGCGCTCCCACTGATTGCTTTACCGAATAAATTATGTACGGGTTGGTACGATCTCACTACCTGCTCGTCAATAACATAAGCTTGGGGAGTGTTTACACTGTTTCCGCTGCTATACCAGATACAACTCTTTAACAGGCAGATTGAGCTACCATATTGCTGCTAATAAAAATAGAGCACATTATTGTCTACGTATTTCAGAAATTTATCAAACATCTTGCTATATTACGAGCAGGTGCTTTTTTTAACGATTAAATCTTTCTCCAGGAACCGTTAATAGCCTTCACAGAGTCACTGTATAATTAAGTTAAGATTTAAATTATTTAATAAAGAATTTATTGTTACTTTAAAGGGTCAATAATATGCTTCGTAATACATGCGAACATGGTGAAAAAAGATGATATCTTTATCGCTCCACTGGTTGTATGCATTATTTGATAAATTATGAATTGATACCACAAAAAGCAATAAAATTACATTTTTTTTGAAAATATATTGTTTGTTAGATTATCACGAAGTTTTATTAATATTTATATCACTGAATAATCGTTGGTTTACGGTCAGAAGTCATTAAGTGATACAAAAGTTGATTCTGAAATAATTGACTTGAAAGTTTTAACTACATTTTATCAGTTATATCCAAACATTTATAATAATAAATTATTTAGTCTTGTATAGTTTGAAAGATTTCAAAAAGTCTCAAAAATACTTATTCTCACGATTCCAGAGAAGTTTATTTACAAAAGAAAGTTACCGCACTTAGTGACTTCTTAGAAAAATCAAAATACAACGAATGCGCTAAGTTACTATTAGGCTATTCAATTTAACTCCAAACAACGTGTTTTTCGACATAATGATGAATCACTGGGTAAAGAAAGCATGAAGAAATACATAAGCTGTGACATCTTACTCAGTTTTTACTGACATGTCACTTAGTGACTCTGGCGGTAAATCGATAATATATTTTGTTTAATAATAGTGTTTTCGTATGTCATTATCCTTCTTTTTATTTGCAATATATATTTTATATATAGCTCAAGATTCGTGAAAAGAATCGTACAATGTTCCCGGTGCCAGCTTACTAGAGAAACATACGCTTCGATTCGACGAGACAATGAAAATACGTACTAGACCGGCTTTTGTTAAGTTTACATCGTATCATTTGAATTATGACCAAAAGCATATTTTGTGAAAATATTATAACACGTCGTTACTCCGTTTAACAGAATTAAAGTTTTATCAACATTAGTTTTAAAAAAGTTTTGACTAAAATAGTATGATATGAAAGTAAAAAAAACAACTCCTTTTTAATTAATCTATGTTTCTAAATGAAATATTTGAAAACCCTATATCCGCTTCCATTCCGAAACATATTATGGACTTTTAATGAAGCATCTGTAAAAAAGTTTTAATATAAGTGTTGTTTGTTTTTCTGTCACTTGAACTCTTTATTAAAAGAATGATGCGGCAAAGACCATCTTTTTTTAGTAGACAATCTCTGTATATTTGTGAGATTTATCTGATAGTTTGTAGGGGGTATCCACATCTAGCAAAAATTATAACGTAGGTTAATTTATGAAAATGTCAATGAGTGAGATGTGAATCGCTTGGCTACTGAGTACTGACCCAACTTTCTTATGGCTACCTAAGCAATATTGCATTTCACTTGATTTTAAATACTGTCTCAAACGTCGACGCAACTTTAAAAAGTGTTTTTTTTAAAACATTTTAACATTCTATTTTTTTAAAATTATAAAAATGTAACGTCTCATTACTAAACATTCATGTATTTAACATTTCACGATATATGTACATTAAAATACACAAAATATGTTCATCTTAAAATATGCAAATATATAGTGTCTATTTTAAAGTATAAATGCTAAAATTTTATTCAGCAAAATATTATATAATTAAGTTGTAACAGACATTGCATAAATCTTAAAAGAATCATCTTTACGAATATGATCTTTACGAATTTAAGTTTTGTAATTTTACTATTCTAATGTTTTTACCTTTGTAATTTCCATAGTTTTTTTTATTTTTGAATTGTGTGTACTTACATTTTTATTTTTATTAAAATTATTATTTAATGTTGTAAAAGAAAATATGTTAAAATATAATGAAATTGACAATTATTTAAAATTAATTATTAAGTGAAATTTATGTCAAATAGATTATATAAATTTATATGCATTATGCTATAAAAAGCTATAATTGAAAATCAAAATGATAACATTGATAAAAATAGATGCTTAAAATACGGACCAATAATGATAATTATAATCATTGCTGATAAAAAAGGTTTTTATTGATAATATAAATAAAATAATTCATTAAAAAAGGATTGAATTTCTTAATTTGTACTTATGTATATGTAATCTATTTAGTTTATGAATTAAAATAAACTTGCGTTGTAAATTATTTAAATACAAATATTGTACTTACCAAACACAGTCATTTGTTTAGTTCTTTTGTCCTCCGAAAAAAACGTCGACACTACACATGTGTATTCTCCGGACAATTCTGTTCCCGGATTAACAATTCTCAAAGCTCTATGTTCTTTGAAAGCGTCTTCTGAAGCTCTATAACTAAGGTCAAGCTTTCCTCTTAATATTCCTAATTCTTGTGGTTTTTTCGTTGGAATCCACTGGTAGACAGGCTGTGTTTTGTTTTTGAAAAACCATTTAACCACCAGACCCGTTGTGTCTTCTGCAGTGTAATCGCAGTCTAGCACCACTGACTCTTGCCCACCAAACTGAATTATCTCTGGAACTTTCATGTCTATGATTTTGACTCCAGCGTGCACACCTGAAAGAAAAAAATATTTTGTAAGAATATATTATGTTTACTTCTATACTTTATACAATCCTAACAAAAACAACTGAATGTAGGATAAGTTCGTATTTACTGAATTTTGTTTTTATTAGTCAAATTTAAAAAATACTTAACACCTTTACTCAATTTGATAGAGTGAAAAAATAAATTACAATTATGAACACGTAGAACTCTTTAACTTTGATGATAGGGTTAAAATTTTGCTGGAAAAAATGGCTGATCGTAGAAAGAAATAGAGAAAAAAAATTGAACGCACAAATTTATAATATTTGGACTTAAGTGTCGTGTTTTCCAACAAAAATGGTGGTTGAGAGATATTCACTTCGACTGTTGAAAAAGTGAGGTTGAACCGTAACATTTTTCTTAATACTATGTATATTGAAAGATTTAATTACTGGTTAAAAAAAAGGTTTAAAATTTGAATAATAATCATTACCATTTTTAAACTGTGATTAAAAAAAACGTTAATCTTCAAATTTTAAACTATTGTTTTTTTAAAAAAAAAAATAGATTTTAACTGAATAAACTGAGATCCCTACGACTTGCATTGACAAAAGAAATATGACATCAATAAAAAGGTAATATTCTTACCTACCGAAAATGGAATACGTCTCTTGAATAATTTAATTTGACCCACAAAAATTCCTGAGGGCTCTAAATTATTGATAGTAATCAAATCTTTGGGCACTAGCACGAGCTAAACTTCTGAACTAATTAGAAAAAATATTTATTCTTCTCTGTCTCAGATAACAGGACAGCCGAATAAATTTATTATTCGAAAGGTTATCCTTTGGCTGGTGAGGCACGTAATCTTAACATTTTATGCTTCATTGAGTTTAGCCTGTAAATAAAAGTGAAAGCGTACTGAAAATAATATAAAGGTAAAACAGATTAAAGAGAAACAAATCGTTTGAACCGTCAAAATTACTCAAGAACATTTAAGTTCGGTTTGAAATTCCTAAAGCCTCTGATCTTGAAACAATTTTATTTTCCTGCATATAGCTGTATTTTATAGCCAAGTATTGGCTTATTCATTTATTTCTCCCAAATAAATACCTTTTACTTCTGACCCTACTCCTAAAATAGGGGAACGTTTTATTGAATAACGAAATTGAAACAATATTACAAAGAAACATTTTATTGAGTTATCACAGATTTATTAAAAGAAGAAACTTTTAATATAAAGAAAATGCGAAAGAAAAGCCTTCGAATACAAACAACTTTGATTTTAGTGAATCAATTTGAAAACTATAATTGTGAATATACAAAAGTATTATTTTTTTTTAATTTTATGAAATAATTTGTTTTTCCTACAACAGCAAAAAAATGATGTATCAAAATTTCTTTGTGCGTGTGATTGCCATATCCCATCAAAATTAAATTTAAAAATTCTCATTCATTCTTCTATCGCTGGCTTTGTCACAGACTAATCAAAAAATTCAACGAAAACTCTTTTTGAACTCTACGATAATAACCGCTATGCCAGAAACATATTCGTTGTGAAAAAAGTCTTGTCATCTCTTGTCTCCTTTCAAAAATTACACAAAAAAGCCATCACGCCCACTCCCCTCAAAATTTCCATACACACTTCTCACACTACGGCATATTACTAACTCCACGTATATATAATCAACTCCATAAAATCTGAATCGAAAGTGAATTTAATACGTTTCTAACGGTAGCGGGAGTTTTCTCGTATCATTAATTCAACAATGACGCGCTATAAATTGTATCACGTAAAATTTTAGGACTTCCTAGAAGTGATTTATAACACACATCATCATCAGTGAAATTTAATCACTTTTTAACAAAAAAACATATTTCTTTAAAGAGACACAATCGATTAATTTCCCTACTGGAATTATATAATGCCAATTCATTCCATTAACGAGTTCAAACATGTAAGAAAAATCACATTAAAAATAGAATGTTTTTTTTTGTTGCTTATAAATTCACAAAACGTACTGTACGAACACTGACAGTACTTAATGTTATTTTATAAATTTTTCAGCTGCAAATGTGAATACTTTATTTAATAATATTTCTGTTCATTTATTACTGAGATTCTTTTAGAATATTTTCTTACACTTTAAAATGAAAATCTTGTGTATTTTTTTTATTAATAGAACTTATTCAATAACGAATATCCTATTGATTTTTTTAGTTAAAGTAAACAGATTTATCAATTAAAGCAACATGTATATTACTGAATTTAATATTAATAGACTAAATAAAATAACTGTCAAAATATGAAAAAAAACACAATATTCCTTTGTACTTTATTCTACTTTATTTAAAAGCTCAGGATCGGTTTCGCTCATTGCGAGCATTTTCAACAGACAATGCCAGTCAACAATGCTCGCAATGAGCGAAACCGGTCCTGACGTTTTTAATAAAGTGGAATGAAGTTCAAAGGAATATTGTGTTTTATTAATATAGTGCCTTTCCGTCAAGTATTGACACTGAACACCCAAAAGGGTTTAATTTAAAAAATAAAATACTCAAATGTACTAATTCTCACTTTCTTTAATAATATGAGGACCGGTTTTACTCAGAGAATACAATGCTGCAGTGCTATTTATACAAATCAAAATAAGAGTGATAGGTGTAATAAGCAATTGAAAAAAATTACATATAAAAGTACAAAATATGAGTAAATGCGTGAAAAAAAGAAGTTTTTTTTTTGTTGAATATATTACTTTTCCACCAATTATTTGACATGTTCACTGTGTTTCTAGAAGTGTTTCATTCTTTGAGTATTTTTTTAAATTGTCGCTTTATATTTTCTCAGTCTGATAATTTTTTTTACGAAATGTCAGTGTTGTTCTCAGATACAATTAATTATATGCCGAGGCTTATCACAACAATGGTGCGACAAAAATCAATAAAAAATTCATGCATACATATTTTATGAAAAAATGTAGATCGTCCGCCGTCGGAAAAATACGGTAAATTGCGGTCACTATTACGGAGGGCGGGAAGGAAACGAGAGCGGTCAGTGATATAACGTCTTATAAAATGGAGAGAACAATAATAAATGTAAGAGGGCAAATGGTCCGCTACGCCGTAGCTCCGTTATTCGTAGCGGGGTAGAGTTTTCTCGCTCCGATGGGTTTCGTATAAATTGGATTAGAAAAAATTCTGATTACGAACTCTATCGTACCTGAAAAACAAGCTACAGGTCTTTTATGGCTCGGCTGAAAGTGGTCAGCCAACTATAAAGCAATTGGGACAAGACAGTATTCATCAGATGAGAATAATGAGAACTTTTTAAGCATCGATGGGCAACGGTTCTCTGTGTTTATCTTTCCAGTACGTTCCTCACATCGTACTTCTAACATTTATTCAATTTAAAAATCAAAGAAAACATTTTTCTTTATATGATATTTGAAAGTAAAATGAAATTCATCAATGCATCTAAGTACAACTTCTGATCAGAACACTTATATAGAATTTTATTCAACATTTTGTTTAACCCGTATAATATGTAGTACTGCTATTATATGAATAATTATTTCTTGGTTTAAATAAACGAATCAAAAATCACCCGCTGTGGCCTAGTTGGTTAGTGCTTGCTCCAGCGACCAAGCGGGTACGATTCCCAGTAAGGTCAATGTTAAATTAAGTTTTTTCAATATAAATTTGAGACGGGTGTTTGTGATGTCAATTTACTCGAGTTGATCTCGAGTGACTTACAATAAATTCTTAATGAGTTTTTCTCGAGAGATCTTTCATGTTAAAAATATTTGGCCTATTAGCATTAATGTTGTAATGCAAAAAAAATATTTTTAAAGCGAAAAAAAAAAGTTTTTTTTCTAATATTATTATATGTTAGGTTAACGGTAGACAATATATTTTTAATAATTAAATTCAAATAGTAACGGAAACAGTGCAATATTTATTATTTTAGAGTTTTTTTCGTCTGGTGTAAAATACGAGTTATTTTTTTATAATAAATGATATTATTTTTAAAAATTCAGCACTCAAAATTTCTTCCTAACAGATAATGGCCGTTCTAATAATTATTACATGTAATATGATATAACAATTTGAGAAGGAAATCATTTTTTTTATACTACCTATAAAGATATATTTTTTTTAATTCCATATTATTTAGCATGCGTTATGTGAAAAAAGATTTTTAAAAATAAAATTTTATTTCCTGTTTATACCAAGAATGAATGATTTGAAATAAACGCAAAAAAACATTTTCCACAGAATTCGCTGCATTTTCTTTTATAATTCACCCGCGGGGTCTGCTAAGAGCTTATATGCTTCTCTATTCATATTGCTTTTGTTTTGAATACAACGGGTTTGCCTCAACATAATGAAATGATTTATTTTCGCATTTTTCTCTCTCTTTAGCTTTTTCATATGTTTCCATGAATAAACATTAAAAAGCTCACTTAATTTTTATGAAAACTCTTTACCGGTATTATCAATTCAACAACAAATGAAGTAATTTTTACATTAAAATGCAAATTTATCCCGTTTCCATAAAATTAAGTACACCGTCGCTTTCGTTATAAGCCGGTAAATATTTTCACCGCCCAGAAACTTCTCTATATTAACGGAACGATTGTGTTTCTTTTTAATTTAAAAAATATATAGGCAGAGGTTACTGCGGAAATGACTTTTTTGTAAAATGTTTTAATTACTTTTAAATGTTTTCGTACTTTCATGAATAATCATAACTGTCCAAAATATGTTCAATGTTTATCGTTGTGTATTATGAACTTAAACACAATGCAAAATTATTAAGAGAAACCACATTAGATACAAATAAATGACAAAAGTAACTTCATTTAATTTTTTGAGTGTTGATATTCACCTTTAAAGTGCTCACTGTCAATAATTTGTGAAAAGACATTACATTCAAAAAATAAAGCACTCATTTGAACTTACTCTTTTTACACATGATCAGGATAAGTTTCTTTGTACTGTAATATTATTTATTATATTGAAAAAAAGTCCCAGATTATAATCAAATTCGAATTCATTGTAAACGATCTCTATAATTTTCTTTGATTTCGAAAAAGTGATTTATTTGTAAGAGGTAATAAACATTTAAATTAAAGTCAATTAAATGCCGCCTATTCATATTTGTAAATTGCTTTAATATTTTTATTATCAATTGCTTATTACAGCCTAATAATTTTTCTTTGTTCTGTTTAAATAACCTTGTTTTCTATCAATTTATATTGGCTTTTCATGAAAAAAACTGGTCTTGATTATTTAAAATATAAGTTAAATTGATAAAAAAGAGTGGTTTATTTTTTGAACCGTTTATACTTTTGAAATATTTGTCAATCTGACTTTTGACCTGTATTTTTGTTTTATAAAACAAATATGTGCAACCACTGATATTCAATTGTAAAAAATAGCCTTTCATGTTTTAATCTAAATACATTTATTTAAGAAAATTTTATTATAAAACACTTTCAACTACAAGTTTATCTAAATCAATAAATTTTGTAAAAAATGCAGAGTTGATGAAGACGCTTTTAATGGACTTAAAATAAAGTCAACCAAAAAAATACAGTTGATTTTAGCACACACTATTGCTGCCAAAAGAACGAAGCCACTAAAAAATTGATATCACTGAATGAAATATCACACACACACCATTTGACCGTACGAAACTACGACTTACTAAGACTTAGAATTAATTGATGATAATAAAACACGATCTTTAGAGAAAGTATAGTTTTATACTGATGTAAAAAGGTGGGCATTCAAATTATTTTGCCACAAGAGTTATACAAAAATATTGCTTTATAGAAATGCTAAGCAACTGATAGTTTCAAGTTTATTTTAGTTTAAAGAATGTGTTCGTTGAAAAGAGCATAATGTCATTTTGTATCCATGAGTGACAATTACAGTAGGCATTTGTACGGTGAACCCCTTTTATGACTTACTTTTTGTTCTAGAAAACGTGAGTTTACCTTGTCAATTTTCATAAACACCCGATGCTCAGTTTTGATCGCCAAGTCATGTTTTAAAGGAAGGTGTCATCGCATTTTTTTTATTAGTGTGATTTTGTCGTTGTGTTCACTGTGATATGTATACGACTTCTTTACTTTTATGGGAAACTTCGTTTTTTTTACAACGAACTTTAACCAGTCCTTGGAATCTAATTAATTCGTGAAACGAGGCCCCGCTGCATTATATTTAAAAGCAACAACATGGAAAATTGTTTTATACTGTAGTTGAAAAAATTTTTCTTACGTTTATTATAGCAAACTTTTAAATCAGGCATAGTTATTCTTATTATTAAGAGATATTCAAATTTAAATTTCTTCAATTCATGCATTTTTTTAGTTTGAAATATTTGACGCTTAAGAAATGCTTTATATACAAAATATGTACTTATGTTTGAGTTACTAATGGAATCAAAAACGTATTTATTTGTTGATACATGACAGATCTAAGTCGGATGCATTAATATTAAATGTTATGTTTCATTTGTATTATATCTAGAAAAATGTTTATTTTTTACAGCGCAGTGACAGCTTTATGGTTGCAAGTACATTCGACACTGGAGCGTTGTGTTGTTTATTTACAGGTATTTAATTTAAATTTACTGCACATTCTGAAAAACCTGAAATGTGAGCCTATTTTCTGCATAAGCTCTACGTCAATCCGTAGAACGCAAGTCGCGTAGGCAAGTACCGTAGCAGCGCTGCAAAAGCCACCTTATCGTTATTTGTCGTTATTTATCACAGGGCCGCGGCCGCACCGCTTACGGTATCACGGCGGTCAATGCATAACGGATAGACTCGCCAAACATATTGCCTTGCGAAACCTACAGAGCCTGATTTATGTCCACACCAGAGCCGTTTCCCGTTCTACGAAGGAGGCCAAAGCTTTTATCATGCACGTTTTATATTTATTAGCTAAAAACATGTTGTAGCCGATAAGAAAGATTTTTTCATAATAACGCAGCTAAAATTTGTGTAATAAACGGTGAACGTATTATACCTTTTAATTTAATCGCTTATTCATCCGAAAACAGCTGTGGACTTATTTAAGAGTTATTTTCTTCTGTCACGAGTATTATAAAATAGTTACCTAGTCGATTAACATATTTCCAGCGTACATTTTTTACAAAATATCTTGATCGTATCGTGGCTTGCAACTCGCATCGAGAACAACGCAAACTTACATGAAAATAAGCTTGAAAATAATCACATATACGAAGCTATACAAAATCAAATTTGGATATTGAAATTCGACAAAACAATTTTGATTACTTTAAGGTTTTCTCTGTCAATTCCTGGTGGAAATAAATTATATTAAAAAAATAAAACACCAATAATGTTACTTTGTACTGTATATTTTATTAAAAAAATATACCCATGTCCGCTCACAATGTGAAGCATATGGTCTCCTAATGGAGGTATCTCAGCGTTAATTTTTTTACGAGAACTGTTTGTTACTCAGTCGCTCAACCTTTCTATTTCAAAGAAAGTAGTAGCAATATACAGATAGGGCCAGGACAGGACTAGTGGTTAACTAAGCGCTCTCGCTGGGCCCAGTAATTGAAGGATGTAAAAGGGTGGAAGGGAATTTTTAGACATCACATATACCCATGCAGTGGAACAGAAATCGATAAATCAATTGAAAAAATGCTGTTCGCACTGAGACTCGAACCCGTGAGATCCGGCACGTAAGCCCACAACGCTAATAGCTACGCCATATCACTCAGCAAATATATAAAAATGATATGTATTATTGTATTTTCTATCAGTTGATTGAGCTCATCATGAGAAAACCGGTACTAATCATATGAAATAAATATGGAATTAGTACAAAAAATGTTTTATTTTTTGTCTATAATAATATTTTTATTCGGTTTTTATTCATGAGCTAAAAATGGGATCAGCAAACCTGTTTCTCATCTTTATCATAAATGTAGATTTTTTAAAATTTATTCTTTTTCAAATATAGTGTCTTTTTACCAAGAATTTTCAGTTAACTGACTAGTTAATAATGGTACTGTTTTATTAATGTTTTATTTAACTTTTATAATTACAACTTGTTGAAAAATTAATATTTAAACATACTTGCGTATTTTTAAACTTATTTTATAATTTACATTAAGTAAATTTTATATTTGAAGTTTATGTTTGAAGGTTTATTAAAAACAGTTTATTCAGCACAATCGCCCTTTATAAGTACACAGGCAAAGCAAACATCTTAAAAGCCAATTTACATTCTTGTCTGAAATTACTTTTCCAATACAAATTCATTGAATGACTAAGAAAGCAGATATTACAAAAGTTTTAAATACTTTGGACTCAAAAAGTTGGCGATAAACATGAATTTAGTACAAAAAATTGATTCCTCAATTTAAACTCTTTCCGCTTCGATAAATTAGATTGATTATTTTTGAATAATACGCAAAATAAATTCTTATATTAACATAACAACATTTTAATACAAATAATCATCCGTTTATTTGTATTAATATATTATATATATATTTGATACAAACATTTTTTTACACTAAATAATCAATATTTTGTCGTTTCACTGCCAAAAGTAGGTTGGTAACAAAAACATGGCAATAAAGCACGATACATCATCACATAAAAAATCACAACTTTGAGTAAAATAGCATCACAAAATAACTTTAGCTAACAATATTTTTAAATAGCTAAACTATATATTTTTTAGACTTTTTCTCTGATTGACAAACGAATCTTAGCCGAAGCCAATACTTTAACCAATCACATAGTCAAAGATTCAAACTTTCGAATCAACTTTATGATAAAGGAATAAGCTAGCATTTACTGACTCTGGTTAGTTAAAAATAAATTAACATTAAATAAAAATAACAAATCTATAGATTTTTTCCATGACATTTTATAACCGTCTCGTAAATCAATCTTGAATTTGATTAGAATGGCATTTACAGCTTTTGTTTTGCTTAAAGAAACTTTTTATTTCACAAATTTCTACTGTTTTACTCAACACACAACAATCTATATTTGATAATAAACAATTCGGAAGTCAATCACAATACTGAACAATTATTTTGACTTTTTTTTCTATAAAATAAATGTACTCTATCAAAACTTTTGTTTGCTTTTACTTTACTTCTTCGTACCTTAGATTATGAAATTAAGGAATTTGTAGATGCATAAATACATAACATTATAAAAACAAGTTGTTTTTTTTAAACAATTTATGTAGCAAAGCTTACATACAAACTGATATGCTCCACATTATACACAGGAAAAAATTTAAAAGATTATGCAAATGTAAAATTAAATGAAATTATTATCATATATTAAATTATGACTTTGCTTTATTAATTAAAACCACTTGTGCTTTGAAATGAACGTGGCTATAAAATGTGTTTTACAGCTCTCGTATTTGAGTAACAAACAGCCCTCTTAATCTGCCTTACAAACACGCGTTGTCCGGCTCGTATCTTTTCATTTTTATCTCTCGCCACCTCAAACTGGCGATAATCCAGAAGAACAACCCTTTTGTGAGCGAGCTGGGGTCCAATGTGCCCACACTTTGTCATAGGGCCGAGATATTCTTATCTTTTATGCCCTATCATAAAGTTCGGTGGCGTTTGTAAAATATTTATAGCGCTCGATGTGTGTGGTATGCGAACGCGTTTTCGCTCTACTGAACAACGAACAACTCTTGAGATTCTCAAAGTAGCTTACATAAACACAATAAAGTGTTTTACAATATTTTCCAATAGGTATACATTCACAATAACTCTAAAATCAATTTTAGCACAAAAAATGTAAATGCAACAATTCATTTTTAAATCAATGACAACATTTTGAATAAATCGGTACTAGGGTATCCAATCCCGGAGCCTTTTTGTAATCCCGGGATTTCGGGATTGATTAATTTTCAAATGAGATTTCCCGGGATTGGCACTCAACGTGAAATCATGTACAATTTGAAAGTTTTGGTCATTTTTTTTTGTTTTAGCTCACTGAGGAATTTGAAATTCTCGATTCGCTATACTTTTTTCCCAGATTATCTCCATAATTCGTTTTTGTTAGCTCACCGACGAATTCGGAATCATCGATGTGCTATACTTTTCCCCCAGATTATCCCCATAACTCGTTTTTTATTTTAATTTTATTTTAACTGAATTTGAAATCCTCAATTCCCTATACCTTTTCCCGTGATTATCTCCAAAACTCTATTTTTTAGCTCTTCCAAAATCCTATCACTTTTCGGGATATGCTCAAAATTTATCAATCCTGAAATCCCGGGATCGCGACCATGTCAATCCCAAAATTTTGGGATCATAAAATTGGACGGGATTGGATACCCTAGTCGATACTAATCCTAAATCGTACAATTGAAAGATGAAAACTTACATAAATGTCGTTACAATTAAATTTTGATAGCCTGTTTAAATGTTCACTTTACATATAAGGTGCTTAGTATCAAATCACAGTTTCCGAAAATCTAGTTTTGATAAAATCGCTAAAAACCACAGAAGCACAATTTTTCATCAGCATAAAAAAATGTTTTAAATTACCATGAAATATAAGTTAAAAAAATAGCACATTCCTAAGATGAAAAATATACTCTTAAACCATAAAAAATACTGATCGCCGATTGATTCTTTCTGATATGTCAGATTATTCATTTAAAAATGTTATCTTAGACACCGATAGTGATCCTTATCCGATGCTTTAACAGCGTTCAAAGTAAATTTTACTATTTATTTTTTGATATACATATAGTAATGAATTTAGATTTTTTTGGCATAGTTATCTCAAAACATGGAGATTATGATTTAAAATACTTAGCCTTTTATATAATATGATGACGTGATGCTTTAATAAATACTATGTTTACTGAAACAAATATAATAATTTATAATAACAGTCCGTAATGTGATTCAAAACAGTGACCTCTGTAAGTAAAGCCAAGGACGTGGAACACTCGACCACGCAGCTAGCAGTTTAATTTTTTGAATTGATTTATAAAATTTCTATTCGAAGACATGGATGTATAATATGTCTTGAATTCTCTCCTCCTACCCATTCTTTCTTAAAAAAAGGTGCTTAGCGAGAGCGTTTAGTAATCTCTTATCTTGTCTTAGCTTTATCCTTCTATCCAAACTACAGTTAAAAAAAAGGATGTTGAGCAACTGAGTAAAAATCAGTTCTTATAGAAACACATCTGTTGAGATACCTTCATTGGGAGGTCATATGTACCACATTGGGAGTAGACATGGTTTAATAAATGTGCAATGAAATTCTTTTACATTATAATAAATTAAGTTGTACCAAATTCATGATAAATCAAGAAATATTTGTTTACATAAATAATCATACAGAGTCATGAGTCATGACTGGTTTCTCTTAAAATATTTGTTGTTATTATCTAGCATAGGTTTGCGGTGTATGATTTGGTGACAGTAACTGGCCAACTTTTGTCCCACACTTTGAACGGTAGGCTTTCCAGGGCAGGCTGTATTTTGGGTTCAATCGCATGTACGCGACCACTCCGCCGAAGCTTTCCCGTGGCCAGCCAGACCAAGCGATGCTTATTTTTACACTTTTATAGCTCTCCCAGCTGGATTTATTGAACGGGTATGCCGTATGCCCGACTATTCGTACGTGTGAAAACTAACAACAATTTCAAAACGATGCTTGACGACCTCTATATTACCATCTATTAACCACTTTTTTCTTTTAGTTTTAAGCGATTTCAAAGGTTACCAAGATTATACGAAGTATATTTATATCAATAAAGACATTATTAATTGCGGCGTTTGTTTTCATCAATTTTGAGTTTTTTGATGTGGTAAATTCATAATTTCAATACACACATGTACATATTTCATTAATCAAAGTATATTTTATATCATGCTTTATTTAGTCTAATAAAAAAACGTTGGCAAAAAAATAATTTGGCAAATAGTAATTTGCTATGTTTAGCATGAAGAAGAAGATGACATGAATGTAAACGTCATTACTTCCTGCCTTATTAACATCATTAAATATATTGAGGACAAAACTATTCAAACGGTGTTTTACGGCGATAGAAAGCGATAGCGGTAGAATAAAGTACATTTATTCTACCGCTATTCTCGATGATTTATGAATACTATTCAATCGTTCTTATGTTTCAATGAGGAAATTCATCGCATAAATTTTTAAATTTTGACTTAAAAAAAACTTATCGTCACAGTAGTAGATGTAGGAAATAAACAACATTGAAAAAAAATGAGTACGTCCGAAGCAAAAATTATGGAGATCAGCTATTTTCCGGAATAACACAGTCGGTGTGCATATTGAACGCATTTATCAAAAACAGCATTATTTATCGATAATGTTTATCAATCTTGGTTTTAATGATAGCAATTGTCCCAGCTAAATGTGTATTATTTTATTTGTGTCAGGTTAGTATAAATGCATCTATATATATTTTGCTAATAAAATTGCTTAGGTAACATAAAAAACGAGGCTAGAGGCTTTAACCTAATCAATTAGTAAATTACCAACTTCTGTCAGCACTTTGAGGTTATTTGAGTTTTCTTTTAAGTTTGATATTCTTAATGTTAATATTATAAGTTCAATCTCGTTTCTTTTCGCCGCTATAGAGTTAGTATAAATATGTATCAACTTACAAAATATGCAATATTTAACAATTCAAAATTAGTTATTTTTTAATAAATATTGTCTACAGTTGATAAAAGAAAGGTCACACTAATACATAATCTTTTTCATACCAATAAGCACGCATAGATTTTCTCCTAGTTTTACAATAGCGGGTGGTTAAATATTTTGATGGCTATTAAATCGACGACGCAATAAATACAAATCTTTTATTTTTTTAAAGAGAAAAAGAATAATCTCTGTGCATAAAATATGTAATATATTCCGCTGCCACTAAGAGAATAGTTTGACTTGACATTGGGTTTTTTGATTATTAAATTTATCGCTTAAAACTACTACATATATTTTACTGGATAAATTGTATCCTTCAATTGTACAGAGTGAGATCGTTTCTAAACGTTAATTTAATTATTTAGGCCATAAAATTTATATGTTATATAGTACTGAATTTTTACTTATTCATCAATTCCAGTCTGTTTATATTGCAATACAAATTCTGTAAAAACCTTGTTTTCTTTCTATAGTTGAGTATAACTTTACTTCAACTTTTAAAACTTGTATTATAAAAGCCAAAATCATAAAGAAGTTTACTCACTTATATAACAATACGTCAACATCATTCGATATTGACTACTTTCATATTAGTAAAGTATTATTTTTTCAGAGATATTTTATAACAGTAATATTACAAGAGCAATTCCCGGCTAGATTATATGCCATTCATCAGTACTATCGGACAAACTGACGTTTCCTTTCTTCCCCTGAAATTGGCAACGCATTTTCGTCTCATATCCGTTTTATTTCCTTTGTCCAAGTAAAAACCCCTCCATATCACTCACTCATATTCCGGTTCTTATCTTTTACACTCCACTCAATCGTTCCCTTGGAAAATTTTCACTCCCCATACCGGCAATATCTACTCCATTATATTAAAACATCACTATAAATGTAGAATACATTACTAAGCAAAGTATTTCAGAATCATATAAAGTATTTTTATATAGAATATATACAGCGTTAAGGCACTAGTTGTTGCTTGAAAAAAATCAATATAAACCGATTTAAACACGCAATCTTAACAAATCAATTTTAACAAAATAATCACGAGCCTCTCGAAATTTAAAATACAAGAAAAATAGTATATAAGTAATCAACTAGACGGCAGTAGATTCTAAAAAAAGAACCTTTAAAACAACATAAAATTACCGTTATTATTTGCAGACAATTAAAATTACACGAAGCACTCGTAAAGCATATTCATATAAATATATATATATATTTCTTTTAATTAATCGAAACCAAAAATCCAGCTCCTTTCGCTGTTAAGATAATTAAAAATTATTAAACATAATATTCACGTTGTTTACTATGGCCGCTTAAACCCTTTGTGCTTATTTACACTTTTATTAACCAAGATAATGACCGATTTCACTCATGGTGAGCATTATCAACTGATCAGTTGATAATGTACACCATATTTTTCATACTCGAGGGTATTCTCAAAAAGGTTTGAACTATTGCTTCAATTTATTTAACTATAATGTTTTTTGTATGAAAAAAGCTTCAATTTTAATTATGAATTAGTTGATAAAAAATATGGTATAAACTATAAAGACGTTACCCACAGCTAGAAAGATTCATTTAAATTTTTAATTTCACTGAACAGTGAAGTTAAAAATGTTGATTAAGACATGGATAGGGGACAAGCAGTGCACTGTCTAACCCCCGAACAACGGAGCACGAGGCAAGGTTCGTTGCTGTTAATTGGGCCTCTCCGTTGTAATTACCCCTCCCTCGCAGATCTAGTGAGTCGTTGGCGAGAACAGAAGCCGAAGCAGCTGAGCACAGCGCTGTAATTTGGCACCTGATGTATGCAAATGACAGTTCTGAAAATTGCCGGGACACTTACTTTACCTGTTGTCTCGCGAAAGCTCCGGCTACACTTGCCACGGCATCGGCGTCGCGGCGCGGAGTGACGCAACTTATCTGCGGAGCTTTTGGCATCCCGTGAATAAATTTGCTACAAAACTCAAACTCCTCGCAAAGGAGAACGTAATTAATTTTCTGAGCTTAATCTATTTTAAAATCCATTTCTAAAGTCTTTGTAACAGTTTTGTCACCAATTTTCACCCGCTGAAAACCGTGATTGTACTTTATTATCAGAGTTTCGAAATTAAATTTAAACACTTAAGTACAAAATGGAAACTAAGGAAATGTTCAATGTCTACCAAATAAATTCGTTTTAATAATGATAAATTTACTTATCTTATATTTGAATGAATGATTCGAATTAATTAATCTTAAATTGAATATTAATAATCGTTTTTACAAAATTATCAACATCATTTGATTTATATTATATTCAAATAACTATTTTTTCACATATTTCAAGGAAAAAAGAGAATTCTCTGAAAAAATTTCAAAGGATTCATCGATAAATCAAGCGAGTCCAAGAAAAATCAAAAAATCTTAATCATTTACATCAGCACTCTCTCCAAACTAACATTATACGTCAACTCAGTAGCCTAAAGAATAATTTTAAGGCGTTCGTATTTAAGATTCATTGCCTGTAACGGCTTTCATATTATATTGAGATTGTTTGTATTATTAAACGAACAAAGTTTTATAATGGCATATACTATTTTGCAACTTTCCTTTTTTGATAGTGTCATTAAATACAGAAATGTACGTTAACTTTCGCCAAACATACTTATTATTTTCCTTACGAAATAACAACAAACAACTTCGATATAACAAGAAAACGAACACAATTTCAGTTAATAATAAACAAATTCTCTTAAATGTGTCGACCTTCGAAAAGCAAAAGAGCATAATTCATAGTTTTCTTTTAAATAGCTACTTTTTGATAATTATAATTTACTATATAACTATATACAGGTTCCATCAAAAGGTGTAAGTTTTAAGTGTTGAATTAGTATCTTAAGTTTGCTTTTATGTTTGAAAAAAGAAAGACTTGTGAAAATTGAAACATTAAAAAGGAAACATTTTATGAGTCTTCGTGCACAACAAGGATGTTTATATTTCACCTTTTGACTTTGGCCCAAAATCGTCAAAAACTTTATTTGTAAACGAATTTTGTATGTGTGTTTGCTTTTCTTAAGTCAAATTATGATGTAGATGCAAACATTTATCCCAAAAAACGTTTGCAATTGACTGTGATAACTTACTGTTATGTAACGGGTTTTTGACTTTCAAGGATACCCCTTTACTGGAATTACAATATTTTTAAAAGTTTCTACTGTATTTTTATTTAAAAATGATACCTTTCTTTCTTATTTCGTGTTACATACCATAAAATAAATTGAATAAAAATATATGTATCGAAGTGTCACACTAATAACAAAGTTTTACTTAAAATGTATTAAAGTCTGCTTTATTTATCTTCACATTGTTTTTAAGTATTTTCGTTTATCTCAAATAAAGAATATATCCCAGCCAAAAATGAGTAGCTATATATTCTTCTTTCCTCCCCGCGGGATTGGCGTTTGACTTGGAAAACATTTTCATCGCCCGATGTTGGAAGTGCAAAGAATAATAATGGACCGCCTTTCAAGGGGGCCCCTTGCACCTCTTTGACGACCTCTTACCATTCCTCGTCCGCTGTTGTGACACCTGCAAAACTCTCGACATACAAGAGAACGCGTTTAAGAATTCACTTTGGAAAGTTTCATGGCTTTTAATAACGCAAAACTTGTACGAAGCACGTTTGTATTAGAATTTTTGTTTATTTTCTTATGTGGCATCAACTTGATTTAATGAAATTATTTTCTCGAGCGGCATCCAAAAAATGACAGTGTATTAGCTCGTCACATATTTTCTCTCTTCAGAGAAAGAAAAATCATAAATCATGATTTAGGAAATACTTAAAAGTTAGCTATTTCATTTTCAAACCTGGTTTAGCAGTCTATGGTGAAATTGACACTGAGATTTGTTTCAAGATAACATCATATATCATGATCATGGCTGATTGTTGAATAGTAAACTAGGAAGAATATCTTATAAAATTTACGTGAACTGATTTCACTATGGATTGTTCACCTATGTAACGCTTCTCCGTTTTCAACGATGAAAAATTAATGGAAATAACCAAAACAACATTGATGAAGGATACTTGAAGAATTTTGACGCTATCGCGCTCTATGAAATAAGGCTTCATTTATTTAATATCCAACAAAAAAAATCATCGAGGTTCTCATTTTCATTTTAAAAAATTGTAATATTAGACCTTTATTTTCACAGCAAAACAAATATTATTTGTCCCAATTATTATAATATTACAGCACGTTTTTGAGATATTTAAATTTATTGTTTTCATTTTATCGGCTCATTAAAAGATATTGTGAGAAAATATTTTTAGATGTTTCTTTACATAACAAAGAGTCAAAAATTTCACATCTACAGACTAAAAGCAAACTTTGTTGTGGTCAGATGTTTAAATGTATACAAAAATACGGAAAAAGCTCTGCAGGTCACACACATGGACGCCTAACGCCGCAGCTTATGTTTAAACTTTCAATAAATTTATGCATCATTCCGGAAGTTGAGGATTTTTCCTAGAAGAGATTCTATCTCACTTGAAAACCTCGCCACGTTCCGCTTTATGGGACCACTCGTCCGCTTGTACTCGTTGGTAGTGTTATAGTCTTACCAACAAAATGTGAGTACTAATTCGCTCGCGGGCAATTTATATTGTTATGTTTATATATTTTGATTTGCCTAATAATTAAATACTTTTTTAAATGTACTGTACACTTTTCATGGATTATAAAAAAAAAACTAAAGAAAAGAGCTGTTGTATCAATTCAAAAATAATTCAAACCGAGCACATATAATTTTATACCCATCTTATTTGTTATGCATAAAAAAAATGTCACTACACACGCAGGATTTTCTTTTTCGCATTGTAAAGCTTTCAAGTGCATGGGTGAACCCAAACTTTAAACTGGATATATTTTAATAAATATGGCTTGCATTCGTTTAATTCGCATTTCAACCGGACTGTATTTATTATATTATACAAATTCATTTTTTATTTTAAATTGCTAGTATTTTTACCATTGACCTGTTTTCAACATCAATACTGGTTTTAGATTAACAACCAAACCTAACCTAAGCTTATCACATTTTTTTAAATTCAAGGTTTTTGACTAAACTTAAAATAAATACTGGGCTGTCAATGACTGGTAAAAAATAATATAAATATTGGCTAATTACTGTTCATTAAACTAATATATTTAAATAGTGACAATCAAATATAAGTCTTTCAATACTATCTTATATCAAATAACACTACTATTTCTAATGGAAAGAATCAATAATTAATATTTTTATTTTATTAGGATTTAAATTATTTTTGAACGTTTTAAATAATTTGTCAAAATTTGGTAATATTAAACACAATGTCGCAATACAAACATGATCGTGTGTCATTATGCTAATTTAACATAATTTAACATATTTATCAATGTTTTCTATGTACAAATATTACAAACTTGTTGTACGATAAGCCTTGCATATATCACAATGTTATTTTATTCATAAAAGAATAACTTTACCTTAGAAGTATGAATAACTGCTCGTTATTTGGACATGCAATATCAATAATTTCTGACACATCACTCACGTAATAGGACTTGATCAGTGGTCATGATTTACATGTCGTAGAAATGAGCACACTTTCTTTCTTGCTCGCTACATTGAATGGCACATCGTGCAGTACAGGAGTACACATATTTTTGATGTTTTGCAGTTTTCATGCAGCCAGAAGAGTGTTCGGAATATTTATCCAGAAATGACAATACATATTTTACATATTGAGAATTAATATCAAACAACATTAAAAATACCTATGACGACTCTTAATATTACCAAGGATTCATAATCACAAAATAACCGTGTGACATTTTTTTTTTTTTTTTAATTCCCTAGGGTACTCAACGTTGTACCCACCACCACCCGCTACGGCTTCACACTCTTTTTATAGGGTGTATTCCGTAGCGTAACAACGTTAGTCGTGTTCAAAATTTTGCCAGAAATGTCCCGAGAAGAAATTCTTCAAGACTTGGTTGCATGCACTACAGTGTGCAGAAATTAAAAGTTAATTAATAATTAAGTGCAGTTGAAAATATGAGATTTTATCTATTTAACTCAACTTTTTTTCCAAATGACGCGGAGAATTCTTTAAATGCCCTATAATTTGCCTTCGATGCAACCAAGTCGGCATGACCGACGGGGCCGACAGATCCGACAGATAGTCGTATCGTCTTGAGCAATTTTTCCCGTTCGTTATTTAAGTCTGGACATTCCCAAAGGATGTGATCAGCATCCTGAATCATATATCCGCATTTACATTCAGGGCTATTTACTAACCGGCCAAGCTGGAAGAGCTTGGCAGCGAAGTAACCGTGGCCAGTTATGAATTGGCTGGTCCAGAAATTAGGAGTCAGGACTTTGGTTATCTCCATTCGCCATTTAACATTCGGAAAGAATTTAAAAGTTTGCCTCCCTTTAGAAGATTTCTCCCATCGAGCCTGCCAAACTTTCATTGCATTTAAAAACAACATTTTTCATGGCGTTTAGATATGCAGTAAGAATATTTTCTTTTATATAAGCGAGTAAAAAATACGAAATCTACAGCGTGCATTCGATATTTTTGAATAAATTATTTCAGAAATGCAGATTTTCTTTATTAAAGGATGTAATTAATAATATACTAAACGTTTTTATTTATTTCAATAAGCCGTCTTTATTGTGAATAAAACGAAAACAAATATGTTGTTTGTATCGTAATGGAAAGGACTTTGTATGTTTAAATGAAAAAAATACAAATATTTATATTTGTTTTTTGTATTTTACGATGTAATTTTGATATCATTTACTTTATAATTCATTGAAAAATATTTTAACTTAAATAGATTTTCACCATTCAATATTTTTTAAATATTTTGTAAGTCAGGAATATGACTAATAAAAAATTGATTAATCGAAATGTATCATATACCCGGAAGATGAAGTGTGTAACTTAATTAGTTTTGCTAACATACTGCTAAGAATATTTATCCAAAGCTTATTAGAAAAGTAATCTTATATGGATAAAATAATCTAATCAATATTAACTCTTTTAATGTTACATCCATTGATATGATACTAAATAAACAGTTAAGTATTTATGGTTTCGCTTCGATAAAACGGTAATAAATGACCTAGGCAAAAAGTGAATCCAATAAATCACTATAATATAGACATAAAATTTCCAAGGCTAACATAATAAAGCCTTTGCAGAGCTCCTTTTCACAGGCTCTTTCCACAGAAAATCAAATAAGCGATGAAATTAGGGCAAATTCGAATAAAAAAGCTTAATGGGTTTTATTCCTGGTTCATGGAGACATCATTTACCTTGTAATGAAAACGCTAAAATCCCTTCGGTAACGGATTAGGGAGGCTTTATCTAACGAAAATTGAGAGGAGATTTATAGGAATGCCGCAAGACGTTGTACTTAAATAAAACTTTTTTTTTTTATAATTATACCTTCGAACATATTTTTATACAAGATATTATGAAATTCTACGTCGTTAGTCATCCAAAAATAAAATGTTATTAATATTTTTAAATTAGAAAAATTAATTAATTTACCTTTAAAAGTTTCAGGGTTTCATTTTTTTCTTTTCATTTGCAAAATTCTGTGCTCATTATTTAATAAAAAAAATATGTTGTGAATATTTTCTTTTTGTTATTAAAATTATTTAAAGAAATTTCAAAATTGACTAACAGCAAAATAAATCAACGTTATTTCCAAATGCCTTAGGCTTATAGAGTGAGCATCTGTAGTATAATGGTAAGAGTTTTATTATAGCAATCATCTATGGGCTTAAGTTCGATTCCCGGTAACGTCGATTACAACAATGGTTTGTTTTACAATTAAAATGGAAAAAAGTGTGTTATTCATATAATTTTAAATTGGCACATTGGCGAATATTAAATACTTTTCTCATTAATAATATAAAATATTTAAAAACAAACATTTTTTTTTAAACATTTATCATATTGTAACACGCATAGTACATGTATTGAATATAATTGTATACCTTTGAGCTGTCCAGGTTTTTTAAAACAAGTAATGTTATTTTTCAAATACAAAAAAATTAAATGATAAAAGTTGTTTTAAAAAATGTAAAAACATTCTTTTACTAATTTGATAAATAAGCCGTCCATAAAAATATTACTAGATGTTAGCTTCAGATGATCCTCGTATCCGTCATCTTCCTCGAGTCTTCGCTTTTTTTTTCTCCTTTGATGTTTCAATGATTTTGAAGAACACAGCCTATCAGCGACCCTCTTAACATGACAAAGAAATATCGAAGTAAGGGCTCGTATTGATCAGCACCATCCTGAATTATAACACGGTTTACGATGTTAATGCTCTATTCAGGAGTGTTGAACTACATACACACGTTATGAAACTGTTTTTTTTTTGTTAAAACGTTTTGCTTTCATCTATTTAAGCTATCATTAAAAAAATATTGTACAATATTTAAAAAAATATTTTTTTCTTAGAAATAATTAAAAAATGATTTTATGAAAATCTTGAACTGACAAAATGATCAAGCCGTTGCTTTTATTTTTCAACTTTTTAAATACGATTGGTCAACAAGTTACACACATTATTCATTGAACAATAGATATTAAGAATCATCCATAGATTCGGCGTTAACTTTGTGGATGTTCATTTTTAATATAAAATTAAATTTGATAACTTTTTTATTACACGTTCGCTTTTTTTAAAAAGCATTATCAGACTTGATATCAAATTTTGACATAAAATACGCTTTTGACTGATAATTTATTTAACCATAATAAATTTTTGATATATTCCTACTTTCAATCATATCGACTGTGGAAAGAAAAAAGGACGTAACCCACACATATCAAATTTTACAGGAGGCGCTAAAAACGTGTTTTGATGATTTTGTGACATATGCAAATTATGAATTATACACAACCTTGTGCACGGATACTTCTAAACTGGTGTTTAATTGACATAAACTAATATTAATTAGAGAATTTGTCTCGGAAAAACCTTTATTTCAGTGTTTTTTCTTGGATTAAATTTTTTACAAGGTCATCTTTTTCAAACTTAAAAGCTAAATTTAGATACTTATTCGGTATTTTCAGCTTCCATTATTTTGATAGAATGTGTGTCAAGTTGTATACATTGTGATTAATAAAAAAATCTGTTTAGGAAAATTGAGGGTTACGTCCTTTTTCCTTTCCACAGTCGATATATGAAAACAAAAGTATTTTAATTTATTTTAATATTAAGAATTGTATCATTTTTTAAAGATACTCTCTATGAGTCATGCATAAATCACTGCTTTAATCACGAAAAATTACCTTCTAACAGAAAAAAATTAGTCAAATAATTTTATAAATATTAATTTACTAAAAATATAGCTCTAATGTAGTATTTTGTACTATAGCTCCTTCATGTAAGAGGCTAGATGAAGGTAATAAATAAAGACGTGGACCGTTTTATCATATATATTTTAGCATCATTTTTCTTTTAAAACTTCCAACAAATCGATGAGGCTCACATTTTGAATTTTAAAATTTTCACAAGGTAATCCGAATGTCGATACAAGTTTAGTAATTCGGATTCAAAGGTATGAAAAGTATTAATATTACCTATTCTCTTTGATGAAAATAAAAAATTCAGTCAGAACTTTTGAATTGGTGTCTTTGAAAACTCACAAGGGTTCTTATTTTTTCTTTTGTTAACTCCAGTATTTTTTTTACTTCAAAAAACGTGTTTTGTCATTGATGCTAACATTAAGCGATACTTTTTATTCGGAAATCTGTATCTGAAACCGTACGTTTTAATGAATCAAACAATTACGTTAGAAATTATACAAAAATTATTCACTACACATTTTATTTTTTTATATATTATATTGAAATTTTAACTGACTTATCGGTTGTAGCTAAATTAACATATCATTTTTATTCAACCTTCAAAACGATCTAAGGTATTTATTACATAGAATACAGTTAGCATTAGCTGTAATGCCAATTTTTTCATCAATATATATTTAATATAAAAATTTAACATTATCACTTTATTCATATAATTGACAAACCATTGTTATGTCTACATCAGTGATTCCCAAACTTAGTATGCTCGTAGATCCCCTTTCATAGCAATAATCAGACCGTAGAATCCCAAGTGAAATAATAAAGTTAATGACTTGAAAGGTATTTTTTTCCATAACTGTTTCGAACGTCAAGCAAATGGCCTCCTTATGGAGGTATCTTAACAGATGTTTTTCTATGAGAACTGTATGTAAGTCAGTCGCTCAAACTCTCTTTTCCAAAGAGTAGTAGAGATATGACTATATATCCGCGGACCCCCTGACGTTGCCCACGCACCTCTAAATGATTTTTAATTTGTCACAGACCCCCTCAAGAGTCTCACAGACCCCTGGGAATCCACAGGAACCACTTTAGGAACCACTGGTTCACATAAAATAATGATAGCAGTGATAAATTTGTTTCTTTTTTCGTAAAAATATTCAATTTTATTTCGTTTGGAAATACAAGTCTTTTTGAAATAAAAATTGTGTAAACACGCTAATCGATTCCGCAAGATTTTTTTTGTTGAACGCGTATAATATGCGCTTCAACGCAAATATTTTAAACCATAAATCTTCACGTTTTTCACTATCCATCCATCAAATTTTCCTTTGTAGCTTTTCTTACTCATATAAATCATCAATTTAGTATATTTTTCATATAAATAAAGCACTCGTTTATTATAATCCATTAGTATGAATTTTGTATGAATCAGTTTTTTTGATGTTTTAAAAGTGCTTGTTATCAGTAAAGGCATGGTAAAAAAAACAACAAAAATATTACATTAAATATCTTAATCGGGAATATTGACTGATACCTAGTAGCATTGTTGCAAGACAGTTTTGCTAATTATTTAACCACGAACTGGTTTGTTTTAGTTTTTTTTCCATTTTTTTGAAGTTTGGAATTATATGGTTTTGTCAAAAGTGGCGCCATCTATATGCCATTCTACGAATTAATTAGTGATAATGCATAAAGACAATGGATTATAAAATGCTATAACAATTCTGAAAAGTGATAAATACGCGAGGAAAAGTACGTCTTGTAATCTTCCTATATTTCTACCACAAATACGATGGTAAATACTTTCAAGGATTGTATGCTTTGAAATAAGAATTAAATAAAAATTAAGTCAACTGAATGTTTCGTTAAGAATTTGTTATAACAAACTCCACATTATCAAACAAAGAAGTTCATAAAACTTCAGGTGGGAAATTTTAAATAGCCACTGCATAAAGGGATGAGTTAATATTTTTATTTTTTGGTCTTATATATTTGTCAAACAGTCACCGTGACTTACTTAACCATTTTTTACACACTTTGGTCGCCATTTATGCTAAAACTCGACGCGACTTTCCTATTTAGCCGGCAGTATTCACAAAATATAATATAATAAAAATTTGATTAATGAGAAAAAGTGTTGACACATAAACACAACCGTGCCGATAAGTCGAGGGAGAGGTTGCAAACGTAAACAATGGCGAGGAATAGGCGACAGGTTTATAAATTAATATTTATGTCGTTTTTTTTTTAAATAAGCCCTTGTTTTAATATTTTTCAAACAGCCAACTATTTTTTTATTCCATTCATCAATAATTTATTGTATAAATACAATGTTAATGCTAATAATCATATTTCTAGAAGCTTACATTCATTGAAATTATCATTTTATTGATACACTAGTGTAGAAAATGATTTACGTACATGACATAAATATTTCAATGGAATCATTCGACAAAAATCTTATTTATTTATAATATTTAATAATGGTAAATTATTCATTCAATGTACGCAGTAAACACCACAAGAAAAATGTTATATACATACTTATAATATAACTGGATGTCTAATGAATAATCTTTCATTTTTTTTATCGATAAGTAATATACGTAATGAATTTTAAAGATGCAATTGTAATATCTTTTCTCCTGAAATATTAAAAATAACAGTATGTTACGAATTCAGTAGTTTTTATGATATCAATATTTATAATACTTAAATAAATAACATCAATGCTTTATTCAGCAAGATATTGAAAATAATGGTTTATCTGTAATATAAAATTCTTCATTTTTTTTCATTATTTATATCTTTATCTTATTTTAGCTGACCAAAAATATGATAAATTTACCTATTTTCTTGATTTTTACATATGTATGGAAAGTGGCCGTAAAACAGCAACTATGCACATAATATATAACGAATGGTGGTGGGATAGTCAACAACTAATTTTTGTCTGTAATATACTTTTCAAGTATTCAACACACCCGTCAAATAGTCACATGTCAAAATCAACAATAATATCCAACTGTATTGAAGTCTTGTCTCTTTCAAATTTAACGATAATTAATTAAATGAAACACAATTTACTGGAAATGCTAAAAATATTTGAAATGATTACAAAAATTAACGTCTCTTTCAAAAACCGATTCATTTATGTTTCAATCAAATTAACATTTTAAATTGATTAAAGTGAGTATTTTTAAAAAATGATTGTTCTCTACTATCGATTCCATCAAAATTAATGAATGTTTTACAGCGTTAGTGGATAGCCATAATGAAAAAAAAACAACTAACTCGTCTACTGAAGCGACACTCGATATTCATTTACCTCACAGTTTTAATATTTAAATATATTCAACATTTTAATGGGTTTTTTCGTAATTGATATAAATTGATGAAAAAGTTTAATAATTTCCATTTTTTTCAACATCAATATCCCTATAGCCATTGACTTTTATTAAAAAAATCCTTCGCTTGGTTAATCATCATTTAAAATTATGTCAAAAAATGTTATTTTATTTTTATAATTAAAGATTTTTTTTCGTTGATCATCTTAAGATATAATTTAGAATGTAAATACGTTCTTATGACCTAATTTTACAAATCAAATATTAATAACTTACTATTCTTGCCATACATTTTATTTTTATTTCTTGTAGCAGCTAAATTACAAAGATTAATGAGTTTTCAGATCTTTGGTTCAAAGATAAAATAATTATTGAAATCATAATACAACATGAAAAAAAGTTAGCACCCTACTATGTTCATAGTTATTTTTTTAAAATCATAAGTGAAATCTTAAATTATTCTGCTTTTAACATCTTATTACTTTAGCCATTATTGAATAGTAGATAAACTTCAAAACATTAACAATATAATATGAATACTCGGGAAGCAAAAATGGAAGACTCCATGTGCTGTCGAAAATTGGTTAAATATTCCATCGTATAGAGGCGGTTATAACGCATTTAGTATTGGTTAAAATTGTAGAAAAAAATAAAGCTTTAGTGTGTACATTTTTGAATAACTAACAGTCTAATAAAGCAAACACGGCAGCTTTCAAACGAATTTTGCAAAACATTAAAATAATAAGTATATTGAACATTATCTTTTTCAGTCGATACATCTATAACAATAAAAAAGTTTTTAATTAATTAGACAGCATTCTTAGATTACGAAAACTGTCGTCTTGTTTTTATGAGTTTCCATATGTATTTTGTGCATATAATATGACAATACAGTATGAGTGACAACTTATTTAAGTTATTTTCCACAAATTATTATTTGTATATGATAGTTTACGCTTTGCTTTTTCAGTGTTATTACGAACAAAATTGGTATGAAAGAAGTAAAGCAAACTGAATAAAAAATCAATTAGTTTATTTTTTAACGGTTGAATTATATATGTTCCAATATAAGTTTTTATCAAAAATTATTTTGTTTCACGGTAAAATTTTGTAGTATACTTCTAAAATAATCAAAATTTCAAAGTAAGAAGTTTTAAAGGGCTTAACTTACGTGATTAAATAAATACATTGAAATATATTTCCTTAAATATTAGATACGTTTTGTAAAATTTCGAAAAGTAAAAAAGTTTTCAAAAACTATTATAGTTTGAGTGTTGGTTCTATCCGTATTTTAAATTATTATCACTGAATGTGCAGCTACGCAAATATTTTTCCACGAGAACGAAGCAAAACAAAAGAAATAACACGAAGAGAATCTGAAAAGTCTACGTACAGGTATAGAATTTTCTAGTGTCGGCTGTTTTCATAAAGTCTGTCTTGGAATTTGGCCAAATATAGAGTGGAAAGAACTAGAGGGCCTTTGCATTGGCTATTTTGTAGATGCGCAACATTTTAAACCTACAGTATTTTTTTAAATATTTAAATATTTTAAGTGCTTTATTTATTTAAATAAACGTTTAATTTATATTATGTTACCTAAAAATCTTTTGAAACGCAACATTAATTTTATCTTAACGAAATCAATGATTGGCTTCCTAATTACACAACGAGTATATACATTATTATAATATTGGCTTCAAATGCCTGCTCTGAGTGTGCTTGCTAATTTAATGTAAAGGTTATTTCATATTTTAAATATTTGGGAAATGCATTCCATTTAAACGTTTAAGATGGTTATTAAATAATAGCTAATACGATAGAGTTTATTGAATATCATATATTTTTTAAATATTTTTTAAGCCATTCAAAAATACAAAATAAAAAACATCAAAAACACCTATGCCATATATTTTAAATATTAAATTGAAAATATGTATAAATATTGTTCTCACTGATTTACTAATTAACTCATTAAATCGCTTAAATAAACTTCTTCGCAAGACAACAGACGCCGACAGTGTATAAAGAATAGTTATAACCAATATAACATATAATATAACACTCTCATAACCATTAGAAAATTCAACGTAGTCATGTTAGCTTATTATCATCATCTTTTATAAAACTGTTTACCGCGTACATATGTATATGACCGATCATCGAGATGTGATAAACATAAATGCAATCGGCCTAATAAAGTTAACTGTGGTGATAATTTATTATAAATATATGAATAATTCAAATTAGTTTTTAATTTCATTGTTGCCACATCAATTCAACAAAACAAATTCTTCTGTCAGAAAATGTATGTTTCAAATCTATTTTCATTAGAAATAACTGAATTAAATTACGCACATAGAAGTTAAATCACTTGATTATCAAAATATCTAACTAATATTGTGACAACGCCAAAGGCGGTTTTTGGACAATCGACCGTTTTACTACAATAATTTTAGGTACAAATGTATTCCGTTTACTGTATCACGTAACGTTGGTTAAATACCTCTGGGACATTCGACAGAGGCACCTGAACTTGCCGGTAAAGTGAATCTCAAGCTTTTCACTCGAAACTGGTTTTATTATACTTGCCAGGTTTATTATCTAACTACGGCGTTGTATTGATGCGGTATTTTGTTATTCCGTGTACTTCTTTAAAGCTCATTAAAACTTTTGCGGATATTATGTTTCTACGCAAACCGGCGTCTTCTTAAACCATAAACAATAAAACTTTAATTAAATCTTTTTTTACTATCTACCATTCGTTTAAATTCATATAAAAGAGCACTATAAACACGAATGAGATGAATGAAATTGATAAACTTTTTTGTAGACCAACTAAATAAATATACTTCTTGCCGCACTTATACACTCAAATTGTAATTATTTATAGCAGCAATTTAATTATTTCACGGTGACTTTTGTTAAGTAAACTAAAAATGTCCATAAAGCATTATCTGTCCAATACCAAGCTGCATAGACCAGCAGCTAATATCATATAATAGTATGTGTGTTTGTTAAGTTTACACTAATTTCAATTGATTCTGTAAAAATCAATATTATTGTGGTAGTATGAAATTTTACATTATATTAATATATGAATAATTTTCAATCGAAGATACTATCGATAAAGAAAAAAATATTCTGATGTTGTTGCCGATACAACGTTAATGAATTGAATACAGACATTGTACGTTATACTTTGTTGTGATAAAACAAAATAATATATTCACCGTAACTGACATGCAATTAATTCCATTCCGTGTATTCGATATTTCCTTCTTATAAATCTGAGCGTTTTTTTATCAAACAGACTCTCCCACAAAGGAAAACATTTTATCAAATGAAAATATAGATCAAAGCGGATAATCAAATTTACTTTTGTTGTTGAAAATTATATAGCCTTCACAGAAAAAGCTCTCCTTCGTTGCCGTAGTCATTTGAACTTTCTAAAACTTCCTTCGTTTTTCTTCTTCTTTTCCGGTAATCAAGTTTATTTTTGTAGAAGGATAAGAATTATTAAATTATAAAGAGCGTCCAAATTCAATTATCTGCAGGAAAGGCACATTCAGGCCATTAGACCTTCCACTTGTTTAGTCTTCGATTATAAGGCGGAGCTTTTTGAGCTTTTCAATCTGCAATGGTGGGTGTACTGAACAGTGAACGCTGAACGAAAGCATCCCTCTTCGAGATAACATCTTAATGTCGCTTCAATCATATTTCAAGGATTAAATACGATTTCAATTTTAATTGGGTTTTACTTGATTTTAATTGAATGAACACAAATAATTATACTGTATTAATTCAATATTATTACAGTCAAATTTCACTACGAATGTCAAATATCATACTTTCATTTAACGATTTTAATATTTTCGCATTGAAAGCGAAATTAAATCGCTTGATCATTATTTCAACATTCGTTCACAACTAAATAATGTGCATAAATCACATATATTTTTTAAGTGTTTATTCGTTCCAAACTAGAACGAAAATAAATTGAAAAATTTAAATGTGTCTACGACTCTATACAAAAGTGTTACAGATTAAACATATTGTACATGTATGTTATCATCAATGTGCAAAATGCCATTACAACATACCAATCATGGCATTCACAGAATTTCAATTACGTAATTTGTTTTAATAAAAGAGGCTGCAAATTAAAGTTCTATTGTTGAACATATACACACGCATGTGCTACTAGTGCTTACTGGAGTTTTACTATTCTATACGTCATATTGTGTTATCAATTTTTATTCGGTGATATTTTTTTGCAATTGGTTAAATTATTTTTGTCAATCTTGCTTTTCCATAAACCAAAACATAAAATGGCTAGAAATAGTGTTTTAAAAAATAAAACGCTTTTTAGACTAATTCCACATTATTTATAAAAGATCAAGACTAAATTATTGTAATTAAATAATGTTTTTCTAACAGTTAACCACTTAAAAGTTATATCAAAGTATTACCAATATACATAATATAAATAATGACCATTTAAATAAATTAACATTTTTATACTGTTAGTTTTATAAAGACAAGCGGTTTATTTGTCAATATAATGGTACAAATGTCTTCCATATTTTTTTTATGAATCCGGAGTGTAAAAAAGATATCTTCATCTTCTGTTTCGTTTAAATTACATCTAACCATTTCATTAGCGGTAGGTGGTGAAGTGTAAACTACTCGAATACGTATTGACACAACCCCAATGCACCCCGGCCTTCCATTTTCCTCATTTCTCTCCACTTCAGCATGTTGATTGCTCCAGCGCTCCGATAATGACGTTTCTCTTTGTTCCAAATGCCACATATTTTACCCAACTCTTCGCATTAGACTGCGCTGGGGGAAGGGTTACTGTGGCCGCCATTCATTGGCGTTCCCCGCATTCTGCATCAAAGGAGTCATTACCATGATTATCAGCAATTCTCAATTGACTGCTGAATAAAAGTTTCCATCAGACTAATTTTTCTTACAGCCTAATTTTAAGCCACATTGAAAGCAACAATTTCGACATTATTCCGTATGTGTCTATGTATTTTTTTTTATTTTAATTTAAATAATATATTAAAGACTGTTAAGTCAAAACTGAACGTTTCTATTGTACGTTTTAATTCATTAAATATATTAATATAATTAATATTTGTAGCCACCCACAATGGGGAAATTTGAATATTTTTGTTTTTTATCTGTAAAACCGAAATCAATTTTTTTGCTATTATTGTGTATGCATTTTTTACAAAATATTGTATTGATATTTGTGATGAATTGATGTTATCAATATTTTTGTTAATAACTTTGAATACCGTTGATTTTTTTGATCCATTAAAACATTTAGAGTTGGTTGTAAGAGAAATGTAAGATAAACTAAGTCTCACAAGACGTGATGGTTCAACCAAATAATCTTTACTTTTTACCTTATTGACAACCAGACATTTTTATAAAAAAAATATTGTTGAAAATTGGTGTGTGATTATTTGCTTTTTGCAAATATTTTTTGCTGTATGTGTGCTAAATTGTTATTTATATACGCATTCATAAATAACCAAATAGTTGACAATAATTTTATGGGTTGTACTACACAATACGGCCTAATAAATATAATATTTATAAAATAGGTTTCATCATTTTATTACGACGCTACTGCCTTTTCCCCTGTTATGTTCTGTATATTGTTAAATATGTAGATACTTGATATACATACAAAGTAAATATTTAACGTCAATTTGTAAAATAATGAAAATTAAAGGAGGCGTTCTGTCTTTTATAAGAAGGGAGAAAACACCTCATGCAGAATTGTATGTAAATTTGAGAGTCAAATCAAAGCGACAGCGTATTAATATTTTCGGAGATGTCGAGTAATTATTTGTCTTCAAAAATAACATGTAAAATCTTTTCAATTAGTCGTAGGTAGTGAACTGTGAAATAAGTATCTTCTGCGTTATTCATTTCTTCAAATATTTGCTTTGACAGCTTTTGCTTATGCGACATTCATGACAGGGATATTTTAACAGTGAAATGCCGAGTTTATCAAAAAAATAGAAAGCGACTAAGATAATCATATTTATACTGGATAGAAAAGTTGTCTTAAAACAGATTACCGCCCGCATGTTTTCTATTGAATTTGACCTGGCGGCCGGACGATTTTGCGATAAATTCACAAAAAACTGCCATTCTTCTAAATTGCCCATAATTTGTAAATCAATTGAGATATCTTCACCAAATTTAATTTGATAGATTTCAGATACTTTGCCGCATAAATCAGTGCTACTTGAGCAATGGTTTTATATCTGTAGGTTGCATACTTATGTGGTGTAGTCAAAAAAACTTAAATCTACTAAAAGGTTTTCTTTTAAATATGTAAAATCTACTTTTTTATATAGTTTTCTTTGTTTTTATGTTCATATATATTAAAAACTTAATTGGATATACTATTTACAAGGTATCATCAAAAAACAAACCAGAAACGATTTAAAAATAAAATCTTTTACAAGAAGGTAAAATAATACTATGAAAAATCACACCTGAAAAAAATAAACGTCTACCATCTTATGGGTATTTTTACGAAATATTTTAGCATAATATTGATTTTTTTTTGTTAAATATTGCGTCAATGTGTATTCTCTCGTTAAAATTTGAAATCAAACTCGATCCTAACCAAGTGATTTTTCAATAGAATGGAATGTATGACGTAGGACGTATATATGCGTCCGCGGCCAGCAACCATTGGTTTTCAAAGACTTAAATACGCGTCCACGGTCGTTAAGCTGTTAAATCAGTCTGGGGCAAACCTTGTCCGCCTCAAATAATCGTATACGTTCAACTTGATATTCCGCCTTCTTACGTCAATAGCCAACCTCCAGCATTCACGAGCTTGGTGACATCCCATCCGAGTCGCGCTCCGTCTTTTTTCAAGAGTATTGTATCTGAGACCTTTTGCAGATTAACTTTCATGGATATCCACCGTGGATGTTGAGTTTTAACGATCGTTATCTTATTAATCTTGTGCCTATGTTGACTATGTCAGGTGTCATAATCTGCTGACAGTGTCGAAAAGTTGTCGCAGTATCGTTTTCTCAAACAATCAAAGCTAATGAGGGTCGTTATAGATAAGTGTCCAGGTCTCTGGAATGTACGCTAAAACTGGTCTTATAAGAGTTTTGTTAAATAGAATTTTAGTATTTTGTGATAAACAGACGGGATTGAATGTTAGCTTAAACACTAAAAGTCTTTTTTTATACATTTTAAGCTTCATAAATAAACTGCCATTAAGAATAAGGATTCACTATTATTAGTCAATCGACGTCAAAGCTTGACGCAAACTTTTTTTTTCATATAATTTACATAAACGAAAAGAAATAATCTTTTATTACCGTCAGAATGATTATAACAACAAAATATAAAGTTATAATCTTGTAAAATATGCAATTTAAATTTAATAGATAAGACGACAAAACGCGTTTTTCAGTTCAGTAAACAACTGAAATAAACTTTTATCATTAAAAATATATACACAGTACAAGCGATGAATACACAAAAAAACGGATTTATTTGCCTTTTTATGTACTGCATTGAGCTTTTTAATGCTGGTTGAAATATTTTTTATACATTTTTATTATATCGTTTGATATTTTATATTTTCTAAAAACTATGGTACATTATTATTTATTTATATTTGTCTATTCAGAAAACTTTAGAAAAATAGTTAAGCCTTGGCAACTGCTTATCATCAATGATTCATATGCATCGTTTAGCACAGTATATAATTAATAAAATATATATAGATTTTTACAGAGAAATAAAACAATAATTCTCGTTCGCCAATTTAAATCTCTGAATTAGGTAGAATAAAAAAATATCAATGCACGACTTCAATTAATACGCAATATCTGATGCGAAATATTTCAACATATTCAGATTTATAAATATTACCACATAATATGAATAATATTCTTTTCATAACCGAAGTCAGTGTGGGAGTTATTTAACTATGACAAAAAATATGTCGTTAAAAAAAATTACAATCTATTTTGTTAAGCTGTAGAAAAAATATGTACAAGTGAAAAAAAAAACATTAAAAATCACAATTTTCAACAGCAGATTTTTGTCATATTATTTTGCAGTCATATTTAGTCGCTAAACAAAAAAAAAATAAACATCAAACATACACAACATAATCTGGAGTCATTTTCTCAGATGTTTTTATACAGTAAGAAGCTTACTTTGCCTTTACGTGTCTGATAGTTTTCAGAGAAAAATGTCAGGCTTAACGTGAGGGTTTTTTGGCTCGCTAGCCCACTACTTTGTTGCATTCAAATTATACTTCTAACAAAATAATGTGAGATGGTTTCGTATTATTTCCCGCGTGTAAAAACATCAACGGTAGCGAAATAACATTCAGTGATGCTGTCAAAATATGACAAATAGATTTACTTTGTGTGCTTGTTCACATGTTTGTATTTAATTTAGATTTAAGGTAAGTATTTAATTAGTTTCTATTAAAAATGACAGGAATGTATTATTGTAATTATTCATTTCATTAGATAATTATAAAATGAAAAAAATCAACGATCAATATTTCCATTTACTTTATTTTATTTTGAGGTTTAATTCAAAGAATAATACTGATTATTGACATCGATAGCGTTATTAAATCATAATATGAGCTCTCGAGAGGTGAAGCTAGTCAACTAGTAAAATAGTAAAAAAAAAATCTTGGACTTTTAATTACAATCACGACTTTACTTGTTGTTTTGGTGGATTACATATTTTTATTTTACGAGAATAATACTTTTACAATGTTTATTAACTGAAGGTTTTCACTTTAACGATACTTTAGTACTTGTAGAATATTACAACGCATCTAACATATTGTTTTCTAAAATACTACTGGGCTCAATTCACTTCTAATGGGCCTATATTATCGACGAGAAAATTGATTAAGACTCTTGCGAATTATTTTAATTACTAAATGAACTCCATTTTTCACCGCTTTGATTGAAAAGATAATAATATTTTTCTTATGACACTTAAATATCACATAGCTAAATTAAATTGGATTATTTATTTTTAAAAACTAACATCAAAGTGACTATTTGAATATTAAATACATCCATTGTAGACATTACATGTCATAGTTTATGGCTATATTATAAATACTCTACCAATACACAGTAAATTGATAATCCAGAAACGAAACACATGGTATCAGTTCAAATGTATTCTTCGTTGAGCGGCTCATACTGCTCGCTCTATAAAAGTTTGATAGAGATAAAGAGCTTTCTGAAGCAAACACTAGCTTCTATTACAAAGCCACCAGGCCAGGCTTTATTGTCAGAAGCTAATAGAAATAGAGTAAATACTCGGACTTTATGCATGATAAAACATGGCTTTTGAAATTGTGTAAGCAATTTAAAAGGGATGAATTCGGCTTCTAGAGAATTTTAGTTTTGTAAGCATACTATTTATTGCAAAAGCATTGTGTAGGTTAATTAAAATAATCGTTACAGCGAAGTATCAACAACAGAAGAAATTACATCTAAAATATAACATTATTTTATTTGTACAAAATGATACTAAACCAGTTGTACTAATAATAGTATATCTCTGAAAATGGATAAAAACTTTACATGGTTGGATATTTAAAAAAATCATAACAGAGATAAAAATGTTTTTTTAGTAATATATCGTTACACATGTTTTGTTGAAGGGCGCACTTCCATTACTAAAACGTATAATCACATATTTGATCAGTATAACATTCTTGAAAGCTTTTGGAGCTTATGTAATGATTAATTTGTAAACAAACAATTCGACGTGAAACATATTTTTTAATAACTAGCAAATATATACATAATATCATTGTATCTAAACAAATTTTATTTAAATAATGTAATTGATTCTTGATATTTATTTTTAGCCAGTTTATACGTTTTTCGCTTTCATTTTGTGATCTAGGCTTTATGTATTTTACTAAAAACTTTTGTTAAAGAATTGACGTACAATAAAATGTCTCCCTTTGATATTTTCAAATCAAACCTGAGCACTAACAAGTGGTTGCTTGAAAAAAGTTGTACATCACAGGCGAATAAAAGTTCAAGGAAAATAAACTGTTTGCAAAACAAAAATTATAAGTAAGTTATTTTTTTCTTATTATCTATTAGAAAAAACAATACATTTAAAATAAGGTATAACCTCAGGCAATTTTCACTACCAAACACTAATCAAATTTGATTGATTGTATTGCAAACAATTAGAAAGCACTAGTAGTAGACAAATGACTTCCTTATTGACACTTTGTTATGTTAATTATTATTCGTAACTCTCTTTGCCTTAGATTTAGTGAAGACAGTCATGTTAAACCTGGTTGGTATTAATTTATGAAAAAAGCAATTTTCAAATGGCTAAAATAAGTCAAGCATTATTCATATGTGCCTGAGATTTATACATTTTAACAACAGATTTGGTAATCAAGTAACTTTAGTTCATTTGGAAGACATTTAGAATTATTTCGGTAATGACCCAAACAATACTAGCATTTTGTTTTATTCTACAGAAAATTATCGGCATAAACTTTTTTTTTATGTAACTTTTTGATAATCTAATTACTGAACTAGATAAAAACTTTATCGATGAAGAAGACTAGAAGAACCTAGATGCTAGAGCGTCCTGGTACTTAAAGTTCCATAAATTTGATATCCAAAAAAAAAATAGCGCAAAATCGTATACATAACTGAAAATTTAGCTTAAGGAGTTTTATGACTTATGAACGGGACGATTGGTGTATGTACACATATGCGTATTAGAGGTCTGCACGGGCCCGGGCATGGCCCTTGGGTCCCTACCCAGCCTGGCCTTCGGGTTCGGGTGGGTAATCGCAATTGAGACTCGGGCTCGGGCCGGCCCGGGTAAGGAATTTATTTCTTCAGAAAAATATTTCAGACTATGTTCGTGTCATAAGTCAGCCATGATGATTTTAATTATAACCAGTTCTATATAGAATCATAAGTTGTTGTAAATTTGTAAAAATCGGGTTTTTTTCGAGCTGGGGAGTATAAATCTGGGCTTCGGGTCGGGTTCGGGTATCAAGTGTGGTATTAGACTCAGGCCTGGGCTAAGTCAGGCCTGAGTCTTTCGGGCTCGGACCGAGTAATTTTGTAAAATTTCGGCCCGTGCAGAACTTTAATGCGTACATACAAAAAGTTTACAAATACAAAAAAGTTACTTGAAGCGCTTACATATATATAAGAAAATATGTATTTCACATATATAATTGCAAAAGTTTTCAGAAATGACAAAACTCTCAATATTTCAAATTGACGCTAGTTTGCGAGTTTAAATATATAGTTACGCTATTTGTTTTATTTACAATAATTTAGGGGGATATGTTTTCAAAGAATAACTTTCCCTGTGTATTTAAACGAAAATTACTTTTAACGGATATTTTCGCGTAAACCGCTGTTCGGCTTTTACATCGTAAGCAACCAACCTATCACAAGAAAGCTTTTATTATCGTTTATCTTATATAATAATATTATTTTAAAAAATGGCTATAAAAAAATATTTGAAGAATAATATAGTCTTAAATGTTGATATTTTCATAAGAAAAACATTAATAATAATTTAATTGGTGGTAAATATATTTTTTAACCATGCCTGCTCCCAATGTGGAGCATATATACTAGTGATGAAGTTTATCTCAACAGAAGTGTTTTCACGAAAACTGCTTATTACTCAGTTGCTCAACCTTTCTTTTCAAAGATAGTAGGAAAAGAAAAATAAGACTAGGTCAAGAATATTGGTTAGCTAATCGTTCTCGTTACATTCCGTTATTATGATACGACGGGAGGGAGGGGGAAATTCAAGACATTACAAATATCCATGCCTACGAACAAAAATTCGAAAATCGATTTGTAAAGATGTGGCTAAAAATAATATTTTATAGTGACTCTTCTTTGTAAAATTATTTCTAATATGAGACCTTTCTTCATCTTCTCTTCCTTCTCTTGCGACACCTTTCACTACACACACAACATTTATGGACGCTCATTTATTATTTTGATACAAAACAAAATCTTTTGCTTTATCTACATATATTTAAATGTTAGTTGACTTTGACTTCAAGAATTCGCAAAAAAATGCGTCACCATTTGGACGGGCATTCAAAAGCTCTCTCGTGGAGAAAAGTTCCAAAAAGCGCAACCGTCGCTAACGATTTAATTGAATTAGGCGTCAGTGACACGGAGTCAGGTGGAATTCTCGGCACGTCCTCAGTTGCCAGAGTCTCGTGATTAAAAACTTTCCGATCGATTTAAAATATTCACATCTCGTTTCTGCCCCAGCCGAAAGCATTTTAGGGCATTGCTAATCTGAATAAAACTGCTTTCAATTATTAAGGCGCATGAACTGTGCACTGAATTGGCGTACTTTACATTTAATTTATTTTTGTCGCTTTGCTAAAAAATATTACGAGCCATTTGTACTGAATATTAAACTCGAAATTAAAATGACCTTTCACTGTCATTATAAATAGTCATCTTTTTTTTACGATTTAAACATTTCTTAAATAGATGTGTTATATTAAATAAATAAATGGATTTCAATAATGTTGAGCTGCGTTTGGCGATAGATACATTCAATATTTTTGTTAATACATTTAATATATTGATGAAAGTGTTTGTGATTCCAAATACTTTACACATTTTCTATGTATTTTCTATGTATTTTGTTAACAAATTCTTCGCTGTAACGCTTTTTTGTTTACTATTACATGTATACATATTGTTTTAGATTCTCCGAGCCTAATGTATTCAACGTTGTACCCACTACCACTCGCTACGGCTTTATACTCATCTTAGAAAGGTAAGACGTTTGTGTGTTAAAATTTTTGGGAGGACCAAATCGAGGAAAAATTGTACATTTCTTGGTTGCACGCACTTCACAATGTTAAATAAAACAATGAAGTGAAATTAAAAAGCTTTTATAAATTTGTTTCCATTCTTATTCCATATGACGAGGTGAACTCATTGAATGGCTTATAGTTTGTTCAGATGCCTTATTATTACCCTTTATTTATATTGTCAAGGAACACAAATAAGGTGCAAATATTTTATTTGCACCTAATTTTGAGGAATACCAATCCAAAACTGCGTACTCGGGTCGTTATTTCGTTGGGAAACTTATTTGCAGTAAATATAAGAAGCTAAAATTCAAGAATCTTAGCTTAAAAATGTATAAACATTTTTTTTCTACATCAAGCCGAATTTTTCATATTTCATAATATACAAATGTGGGCCAAAAACTTCAACATTTTGTTATTAAAAAAAGTACCTTCAACTGTGTCTTCTCACCTTATCATCTTCTCAAAACATATTAATTTTTCTCGTGATCACAAAAACAAATATAACTTACATTTTATTTTGATTTTTTTTAAACTAAAAATATGAACTAGTAGAAACTGTTTAATTCAGATCCTATTTTGATAGTTGACTAATATTCAAGTTATTGTTTTTGCATAAGATATTGCATGCACAGCCAAGTATTTTTCTTTTCATTCCGTAATATCATTTTTTGAAAAATATAAATATAATTGAATTTAGAATTCTTACAGAGAAATCAAATCACATTGGTAACCATTTCCACTCCTTATGTGGTACACAATAGTTCATCGCTATTAAATTTAAGGATACGGCTGGGAAAGGGCTTTTATTACCATATCGCTTTCTTTTTTCCGTTTTCGGAATACGATTATATTGATAGAAAAGGACAAAATCACCACTGAATATACATGCCGTTTCATAAAACTCTGAAAATCGATTGAAAAAGATATGTATGAAAATGTAAATAATTTATTTATCATATTTTCTTACTCGACAAAAGTTGAAATAATCTTTTTCGTAATTAAATTTTTTTTTTTTTTAGTATTATAAAAATATCTTCAATATTTTGAAATTAAAATAAAATATTTTTTCAGCGTTTGAGTTTCATGAATAATTCGTACATTTTGAGGAAGTATAACTTATTATGAGTATAAAGTCTGCTGAGTAATATTCTCTAGAATAATAGTTTACGGAATTTATTATACGATAGTTGTTGAACAACACAAATTACTTGCTTTCCTAACATCATCTTCAACAAATATTTTCATGGCCTAAAATTTTGAGGCCTAGTGCTTTGGGGTGTTTATGTATATTGAATAGGAAAACGAAATTATCCTTGAACACTGCGCCAATTATTCAAATTCGAAGGAGCCAAATTCAGAAATCAGATGAGTGCCTACAAGAAGTTTCTCGAAAACTCTAAAGTTTATTAAGGTTGCTTATTAACGGGAAATATCGTTAATATTGAATCCTCACACAAATGAATCCTCACACAAGTGTAAATTTAATTATAAAATTCTGATCACCAGATTAAACAAATTATTTTTTACTATTTATAACGGTTTTTCCTATTACCTTACAAGTGTATGTTCATAAAAAAAGTAGTTGGATATTTTCAAAAAATACTATTTTATTTTACAATATTGCATTCAATAACATTTCTTATAAACAGATATCACTAAAGTATAAGCGTTCTTCTGATATCTTATAATACGCTTTATTTTACTTTGGTTTTAATCAGAATGTACGTTTAAGGATGCTTATATCAATGACAAAAAATGAACAAACATTATCTCTTTTTATGAATCTCTCTCGAATATTTAATTAGTGTTTTATTCAAAAGATAGACGACAATTTATTTGAATCGTTCAAATTATGTACACACATTTTATCACCAACGACCCGAGTATCGCCTTTCGGCATCTTCAGGCATTCAAGTGCACGGATGAACTTGAACTGACGCTTAGTAAATGTATTTTTAGTTTTTATATAATAAATAAATGTATCATTAAGCTTAAAGCCATTGCTGGCAAAAAAGATTAGCCCATGGAAATGCCCACAGATCTGAATGGTGAGTAATTTGAGAATTATATTTATTTTTGTTTGTCGGAAAAGGTTTTATGATTATATTTATAAAGAGTATAAAAGCGGAAAGCCTGGCATGTGCAGCTGATCGTTTAAAATCGGAAGACTGTTCAATTGCGGTCTGTTTATTTCTAAAATTTACTGGGAAAAGAGTTTATGAGCGTCTGTTTTTGGGTGAAACATTTTTATCCCATGTTCCTGATTGAGCACGTGTCTTTCTGAAATTAAGTGATTAGCAAAAGTAGACGAGTATTTTTCAATCTTAAGGCTGCTATATGTTTTGATAATCTGGTATTCAATATTCTTTCTGTTTCCCCGATATAAAATTTGTACAGCAAAAACATTTCAATCTGTAAATCCCGGATTTATTTAAGTAATGTATTTTATCTTTATTGTTAACTAGTAATTTTCCTTAAGTGTTTTTACAATGAAAAGCTGGTCTAACACTATCAGCTAGCTGTTTTTTTTAATTTTAATACTTTTATTTTCTAAATAAATGATTCTAAGCCAATACCTAGTATTTTTATGTCCTTTGACAATATACCTTTATTTGACAATTTATTGCTTAAAAAATCATATTTTTTTAAAACAATTTTAATTGCATTACAAAATATATATCAACGCCTGTGCTGGTGAAAATGGTTAATATTGTAGAAATTCGGAAACCGTTGTTGTAAACATCTGAATTAATTCAGGAATATCTATCTCTTCGGGGAAACGTTTCAAGCTAACTTTAAATAGAACACAACTTGTTTGTTAACAGGTAAATGTAATGAAGCGCACTCCACAATAAAGGCTCCATCTCGAGTGATTAGAAAATATTTGTGGTACTTAACAGAATAGATGAATATAAATAGTTCCTCGTAAATTATCGTTTTATTAGCATAACATAATTGAAACACACTTTATGAAAACTTTTGTTTGTAACCTTCCATGTTTGTTGCTTTTAAATAAATCATAAGTCTACAAAAATAAATCAAAATTCCCCAACTCACTATTTTTGTTAGACAAGAGTTTTCTTGTTCATTATTAAATCATTTTTTCTTTCTTGACGAGACATATCCAGCGTGTTATGACAGTCACTTTTAGTCTGTTAACTGGCAAGCCTTCGTAATAACGAAAATCATGTATATGTTTATAACTTGATTGAATATTACAATTGTTAGAAACACTTAATTTTTGTACTGATTCTAGTTTAATTTAACGATATGGGCAAGTTTTACATTAAATTATCGAATCAATATTCAGTTGTGTTTTATTTGAATAAATGTCACTGTTCTGCAAAAACCATATAAGTCCTTTTTTATCATTGGTGTGTACGAAATATATGCTCGTAAGTCCATTAACCTTAAATTTATCCACCCATAAAAACTAAATTATATGTATCCCAGTGTCAGAGTTTTGGACTTATTTAGTTTCTCTGGAACGCTGGTAATGTATTATATCAAGTCGACATAAATAATATTAATACAGCTTTAATTGTAGCATTTCACTATACATGCGAAAAAATCCAAAAGTGTTTCATATTCCACTTTTTCTAATTATTAAATATAGATAACCCCACGTAGCAAAAAAAATCGGAGACCGCTAATCTACTTCTTCCGATGTTTGTATATTTGTTTAATTAACGGATACTTTTTCATCGTATAAGATCGTCCTTCCCTTATTAATTTATTCCAAAAGATATAAGTCGTGTGTTGGATATTAACGTGAAACATTTTTTAAAGTGCACAAATACATTGCTTGGACACATAACCTAGTAAGACGAAAGTTTTTGAACCGTGCCTCTTAACTATGGACACTCTTATGAATAGGTGATTGTTATCTGACCATCTGTACTCAATGCTTACGATGCGCCGGCGAGAGTGCAGATGTGCTTGTATGTGCATACTGATTTGCAAACAGACTAGGTGAATCAAGACAAATACGTTATGGTAATGATACTAATATCTACAACATTTGTATAGTTACTTCACTGAACAGCTTTAACTGATTGCATTGAAACATTAGGGAAATTTAATTTGACCTAGTTGCATAAAGGTTCATCAAAATTCATTTAAAATCATAGTCATTTATTTTTAATTAAATTTTAAGTTTACATTCTTAAAAGCTGTCAATTAATGGTTTTTTTCTTGGCAAAAGTCGCTTTTCTGGGGTATATTTTATGCAAATCTTAGTACAGACGCCGTAAACTAAAGTGCCATTGTTAGAATTTTAACAGCGCACTTTGCGTGTTATTTTTACAGCCAGTTAACTGCTTAAACAAACACGTACCATTTCAAAAGCCATGTCGATTTTAAAGCATTCTTTATGTCACATATAAATGCTTTTCGTGCTCAGAAATGCTTCTGGAATATGCAATTAGTTTTTGAAAAGCTGCAAAACTTTCCACACTTCATCTGACACGAAAGTTTTGACTTTGTCATCACAAAAAAATATATCAAAATATAGGTTTGCAGGCCAGTCGAATGCAACTATATACTTGGATTTTACATTTAATTAATAGCCATAAATAACTTTTTTATTTTATAATTATTATTTTATTATGTAAGTGATAGTCTAGCATAATCCCTTTCTTGTTTAAGTTACTTCTTAAATGTTCACCCAAGCTTGGTGAAAAAGCATTATTTTAAAAAAATAAAATACTTATTTGTACTAATTCCACTTTTATTTAATATTATCAGTTCATATGAAATAAAAGCTGAATTAGTACAAATGAGTATTTTATTTTTTGAGTATTATTTTTAAGAGTTTATACAATCATATAATTTTTGCTTACTCAAAAGTGTTCTTATCTTATGCTAATCATTTGTTAATGGATTAGAAATGGTGGGTGGGACATCACATATACCTATGCCTTCGAACAGAAATAAATAAATCGATCGAAAAATGCTGATTGTACTGGAACTCGTTGAGGTCTGGCACGGAAGCCCACTACGCTAACCACTGCACCATGGTACCCGGTATTTTTACACGATGTACAATAACAGTTTTATTGCTGTATTTACAATATTTTTTTGCCTTATAACAAATTGTTTGAAAAAAATTATTGGTACACAAATTATTCGTAAAATTATTCATTCAAAAGTATTTGAAAGATTTTTGAGGAAAAAAATTATGAAAGTTTTGTTTTTAACATTATTCTGAAAATAAAGTGCAAAGTGAATAGTCTATAACTATAATAGAAAGACATTGATTGACTTGTAGATTTTACGATCTGTAACAATGCTTTGTATTGCATAAACATTTCTCGACCATAAATACTTAAGCACTTCCCAAGTGCAGTTCTGGTGCATGAGGTGAAATGTCTTTAATCAATTTGCAGCGTCAAAATGCAGTGAGGCGGTGAAACAAACTGCTTATTTATGCGCAGTAAACGCTGCACCACTGAAAACTGAAAGCTGAAAGGGTCGCAGTTTCAAAGTTCCACTTTGTGCAGCCCACGACCTTAAAATATTATCGCTGGTAGAGATGTTGACGAACTAGTCATTCTTTTTAAGTAAATACCCATAGTACAAATCGTTAAAATTGAGAGAAAACAGCTTGAAACTAATAACAAAAATGTATTCTTACACAAATAAATAAGATACTATCCGATGAGTAAGTTTTGATAAAGTCCTTGGTTTTACCGATTTATTTCACATTTTATTTTTTGAAAGCTTACTTGGCTAATACTTAATTAAGCGGGAAAACCATTATCGTTAAAAAATATATACACACTTATTCAACAACAAAAAAAACACCGGTTTCACTCGTGATAATCATTTTCATCTCTGACTCTCTAATCTCTTTGAGGGTGTATGAAAACAATTTTTAATAACTGGATTGTTACAAATAAATTGTAAGAAATATGTAATATTTTGCTTTAGCTCATCATGAACGAAATCGGTCTTGATCGTATAAAGTAAAATAAGGATAAAATAGTGTTCTTTTTTATGATTATTATTTATTGGAATATAATAGATTTGATTAATTCGATGATGAAAATATTTCATTTATGAAATAAAGTCATTTACAGCTCAAGAATTGATATATTTTACAACGAAAAATACGTGTGAATGATTGGTCAATACTGAATTTAAGTTATTAAAATGAAATGAAAAATTCAAGCGTTCCCATCTCTAACGAAAAAGCGATAAAGTTCCACGACTGGGAGATGAAGGGAGGTCGTATACTTGAGCGTGTTAATTAACTCCGAATTCAAGTTTCGTTGGCTTCCACCTTTGGTTATACGCCGTTCTCGAGTCGATTGGGCTTCACTAATGTGTGTTCACACTTGCTTTAATACACAACTTAAAATGTTGTAAAAGCTTTCGCAAAAATATGGCATTCTAATGAATTACATCGCGTTGCTTTAGGAATTCATTCGGCATCATAAACAGACGCGAACGTCTTTGCTTAAACAAATATTTTTTTTTTTTAAATATATTTTTACAAGTTTTTTACCGTGTGTCAATGATTTAAATTTCAAAAAGTTTATCATAAAATTTCAATCGAAAGTTTTTTTTATAATTCTCTTGAGTTTTAATGAATAAGCATTTAAATATTCTTTTAATCTATATTTAGTTTCCAATATGAAATACTTAAACTCTTTGTGCTGCATCCCTGCAGAATTCTATTTAGAAGAACTATTTTACGTTCAATTTTATTCGTTTAAATTTTGTGCACTTCTAAGCGTTTTGTCATTTGTGACCCGTAAATAAATGAATAAGTGTTCAAGTTTCGCGTTGTTAGTCAAAATGTATACACGATACAACAACTTACCAAGGCACCAGTTTAAGTGTGTCAGTGTGCTTGAATGCGTGAAAATTCCGAAATACGAAAACCGGGTCGTTAGTAAAAAAATAGGTATGAAAACGATTCAAATTTAAAATCAAAATTCTATTAGCCACTCTCAGTCGATCACTTTTACTTTAAGAAAAACACAATATTCCTTTGTTCTTATTTCCACTTTTATTTACCAAGATCAGGACCGGTTTTGCTCATGATGAAATATTGTGTTTTACTTTCAGTCAAATTTTCAAATTATTTTATCTTAGTTATAAATTAATTCCATCCCATACTTCTATTTGTTTTTGAATTAGATTTTAATGATATATTTTTAATTTTAGCTTTCAATTTTACAGTCTATATAAGAATACAGTTAAATTAACAAAATGTGAGAATCCTTATAAGCTTTATTGATAATTATTAAATAAAAACACGTTTAGTTAAGAAATACCGTACAATGCAGATCTCAAACGTCAAATGTGTAATACTAGATTGGATGCTTTTATCTTAAAGCTCTATGCAAATGTTTCTTAATGCCGACAAGCGGCGCAAATATCGTCGACATAATTTAGAGAGACGCACGCTAGCTTTTCATTTGCTGTCGAGAGAACAATATCGGTGGAACTATTGACAAAATAAATAGTTCTGGAAGTTCATAGTCGCGCCTGCATTACATATTCAATTGCTTTACTGGATACGGAGAGACTTAAATAACTTACATGTGACACTCGGAAACCAAGTTTTAAATTAAATTTGTAGATGATGAGTTTAATTTTATCAAATTTATTATTTTCCTCTTATTATACTTTAAAAAAAACACGATTAACGAACGTATTTTTTTAAGAGAACATACACAAAAACAATCATATAAGAAAAACACAATATTCCTTTTTACTTATTTCCACTTTAATTTACCAAAATCAGAACCGGTTTTCTTCATGTCCTGATCTTGGTAAATAAATGTGAAAATGAGTACAAAGGAATATTGTGTTTTTCTTAATACAATGTCTACCCACCAATTATTGATAGCGAGCACCCTAAAAGTAATAAAATAAAATATATTTAAAAACAAAAAATCTCGTCGTTTTCAATTTACTAGCGTTATATGCTATTTTCTCAATTGGAAAAATGAACTCTCTGGAGAATATATAGTAACAAAATGATTTATTAGCTAAAACACTGTAAAATTGTTTTTGATTTTAACTTTATTGTGTAAATTTTCCATTTCCTTATTTTGACAAAATTATTTAAGAATCTAATTTTAATTGATTTTCAATTTTGTTTAATTTTGATTAAGAACTTACAGTATTTATTTATCAGGTCTTAAACATTTTAATTATAGATTATTTATTGTCATTTATTTAAAGTTCGTATCATTACATTTACATTATATTTACATCAGTTTGTATCATTATATCTAAAATTCATTTAACGGATTTTTTGCAACCATTTTTTATAAGTCTCCCTTATTTTTTATTCAAAGTATCGTATTGACTTATATTTTCATTGACTGATAATGCTTGAGATGAGCAAAACATGCGTCAATTAGGAACGTGGAATCACTACATAAACTTGCCTATGACTTTGTACTATTTACCGACATCATTTACTCTATTAAATTTAAATAGATTCCAGTATATCGACTAAGGCCATTAACGATAAACAGCTTGCTTTCAATAAATAATGCAAAAACTCCATTTTACATTTGGCTAAAGGTTTATAAAAAAAAAAACAAAATACCTCGTGCATAGCAGACACAACGTAAACATAAAGTGATCACTTCAATTTTGTCAAGTCATTGAAAAGATCTTAGTGTTGGGATATCTTAAATCTTCGTAAAAATTCAGAAAATATATGCGATTAAAAAAACATGTGAGCAGCAATTGAAACCATTGCAAGTTAGACACACTATTCAAGTTTTCTCCCATATCACAGAAAATGAAAGAATGCTACTGATAAGATTCACTGGGTGCTTACTGCTAATCTGTAAAGAGTTTTAATTGTTCAGTGCAAAATTCTGGGAAGGATTTCGGGTCATGTCTACAATGAAAACGACGAATGATGTAGAACAAAACTTTGATTTTTAAGTGAACCAAAGTATTTTACGCAAAAAATGGAGGTCAGCGGTTGGTGAAAGACCAGATAGAAGATTTAGACCACAGATTTTCATTCAGATAAACACCATAAAATTGTATGACCAATGATTTATTTAAAGGTTTGGATTAATTTCACATTCTTTTATTGCTGTTTGTATATATAAATATCCTCATGATTGCCAATCAAAACACAAAGTCAATACGATAGCATGATTTTATCAATAGCCGTATATTAAAAAAAACTTTAAATTAAAACAGTATAATATTTAAAATTAGGAAGTTTATTATTATTAGACATAATAACTTCAATTAGGAAGAATTAGCAGTAAGCCCGTTGCCGTCAAAAGATTTTTTCGCATTATTAAAAATCATTAGGAAGAATTTAAATAGAAAAAATGGCCACAGGCGATCTACCATCGAATTCATTAAAAATATATTATTTTACATACAAGTTCAATTAACAAAAACAAAATATTTTTAGACTGAAAACAATTTTTATTTCAAATAATTGGCTTAATAAAAATAGCACGTTTTTTTCTGTTGTATTAAAAGAAACTTTCAATAAACAGTTAATTCGGCATAAAAACAAAGATATTTATTTTCAATCGAGTTTGCTTTTTATAAAAAAGAGAGTCGCTTTGTTTCCCAAAGCTAAGAAAGACTTTCAATACAAAGACGTCGTCGACGAAAATTTGCGAGTAGCACGAGCAGAATTTATTTGCCAAATCCACGCCTTATTCTCATATACCAGAAAGTAAAAGCTAAATCTTTAGCTATTATATAGTATTATAGGATACGTTAGAGGTTCGTTCTTTTACGTAATACAGAAGAAAGTATTTCATTTTTATTAATTAATTATTTTGATGAGTTAAGTCTATTATGATATTAAATTAGTAGTTTACAAGAAGATTTTAATAATTAAATTTATTAAGAATCAAAAAATTCGTTGTATAAAATAAATATTTAAAATGATTCAAAATAGCATCGTTGTTAAAAAGAAAATTAAATAAACTAGACATACAGAAACGATAAAATATACTGAAAATTCAAAACGCAATCATATCTAAAACAAGATTCATTTCATTATTATTATATTTCACACTAATCTAAAGAGGTGGCAATTAATATTTTATTTTATGTACACACATGAAAATGTTTTACAGCTTTGTAGATCTGCAAATGCTAGCAAAACACGTTTAACATTTTCATATTTTTTTAAAAGAAATGTGAAACACTCACAAGTGTGGAATATACTATTATTGCTGACAATATTCAAACATACATTAATTCGCATTTGCACTGACAGTCTTCATAAAATCTATGTGTGTATCACCAATACCAAGTGTATAGTGTAGTGAAAAACGATTTTATTTTTCTTTAATGAGTTTTCCGCAATGATTTTTGTCGCTGGGAGAAATGATGCCTAATCTCAGCCAAGCTATAAAGCGTTTGCATAAACTCGCTACTTCAACCCTGAGCACGTATTTTTTATGCGATACATACCCCAGTATCCGCTGCTTTACGATGTCAAACTGCCATTTCTATCACATACAAAATGGGTGCACGATACTTGAACGAGCCATTGATTTCGATTGCTAGTGTTATTGTTTTGTTACTAATCTTTTTCGCTACCTTTAGAGTTCTGTGAATAGAGTTTCACTTGCACGCTTATGCAGGTGACATTTTTTTATGTTCAGAATATAACGTCAACTACAAAGAAAACTGCTTTGCAAGCTTCTCGTTGAAATAAGCTTGAATTGTAAATTGAAAAATCAAGTCTTGCTTCTTTTGCATTGTGCAGTAAACAAGGCATTCGATAAATGTTCAACATCATAAAGAGAATAGATAGCTAGTTTCAACATGGAGTCGAGTTAAGTATTTTTCTTGTTTGTATTCTCAATATACTGATAGAAAGTCGATATATGGTACAATAATACTACGTTTTAATTTATTTATATGGCCACAATATTTCATGACTTGTAAATCTCTGTATGATCTTAAGAGAGTGAGTGGTGATTTTTTTTCTTAATCTTTGCTGATTAATGGTGGTAGTGGTAGAAACATCAACTGCATACATTTAACAGATGACATTGTGACTAGCTCGTATAAAATTTAACTTAATCATTCTGAAGGTGAAAAAAACTTATATTTTACGCACTGTGCTTATATTATTATCAAACTTTAACAAGAAATAATTTGAATGCTAGGCAAAATAAAACTCACAGTTTAATAAAGTTTATTAAGTAACACAATTAAAATGCTTTCAACTGATAAATAATCAAGAAAGTATCTTACCGAATCATGTAATAAATTAAATATTATTGGTTGCTACGGTTGTTACATCAATGCGTACGAATTTTTTTGTAATAGAAAATTTAAATTAACTTTGAATCTTCCACGTATTGTGGAATACGTGGAATAATCAAAGTTAATTTAAATTTTCTATTAAAATGAACTTCCACAAAGTTACCGCCGAAACCATTGAAAGATTTTTTTTGTATTTATTTATTATTAGACAAACTTTAGCGATTTGTATTAAAATATCTTTCAATCTCCAATTGACGAATATTTTTTTTATTGATATAAATTATTTAAGTAAAGTTGTGTTTTACCGTTAACTTTTGATTATACGATACCTTGCTCTTAACAGATAATTGCTGCATACTTTCTCCAACGTACCTGAAAATAATAAAAGAAAAGTTATAGTGGTAACAATTTTTCTAGATTCTATACGTGTATTAAACAGTATGTAAAATAAATATGTCAAATTTGTGCGTAATAAATGATCAATATTCAATTAATATACAATAATTCCACCTTTTGATTCAACTTTTTTAGTAGTACGTATGCGTTAATTTACTGAATATTATGTAATATTATACCATCTGTGTGGTCGAGTGGTCAACGTTGTTGGCTTCGTCAACGGAGGTCCCAGGTTCGAGCCCCGGTACGGACAGTTTTATATATTGATTTTTCAATCGATTTATGAATTTCCGTTCGAAGGCATGGATGTATATGGTGTCTTGAATTCCCCCCTCCCACCTATCCTATAAATGGGGCGTATCGAGAACGATTAGCTAACCACTAGTCCTGTCCTAGCCCTATCCTTCTATTCTTACTCTCTTTAGAAAAAGAGAGGTTGAGCAACTGAGTAACAAGCAGTTCTTGTAGAAACACTTCTGTTGAGATAAACTTCATTAAAAGTCCATATGCTCCACATTGGGAGAGGACATGGTAAAAAAAAAATGTAATAATATTTATTATGTAGATATTGAAATTGTTCAATATCTACCTTAAAACTTTTGACTACGTATTGTTAAACATTTAAGAATAGAACAACATTAGTTTTGTAATAATTATTATATTGCATATTGACAGTATATAACATAATCCAATTTACATATCATATAAATTTGACCAAGACGGAAGTTTATACATACATATATAGATAATAAATGAAGACAGTATACAAAATTATGCATTATTTGGTGTATTCAATAAATTTCAAACAATCAACATCTTACACCCATAAAACACTCTCAGTATGCACGTGAGGTGTAAAATAATAATGTAACCCCGACATATAATGAGTCTTTGAAATGGGCAGAACTGGGCTTGTCTTAAAATAGCTCTTTTATGGAGATTAAATTGTACAACACCCATATGGTATACCGTGATGGTGCTTATTCACGCACACGTTCCACTCTTTACTAAACTAATATTGCTAAATGGGTCGACTTTCTTATAATAAAATATCCGTGGGTAGGCGCAAATGGTGGTCTCTCCCATCTGATAACAAATGCAATTTCAACTAAAAGCAAATGAAGGGCTCATTTTTGTTTTGAAATTACACATTTTCTTTACGCCACAGTGTATTTGATTCCAGTATTATACCCCGGTGACACGTTACCCATATAAGAAATAAAACAATAAATTCTGTAAAAAAATCATCAGCGCCGGTGACAAGATAGTAAAATATATAAATACGATAGTAAAATATACAAAACATCACGTCAAATTTAAAATGTCAATATTTGATAAAAAGACATTATATTAAAAAAATTAAATACTTTTGTACTACAATAATTCCACTTTGATTTTATATAATCAGGACCGGATTCGCTCATGACGAGTATGTACAACTGATGGTTGATAATACTCGTCACGTTGAAATTAGTGCAAAAAAATGTTTTTTTTTAAATATCAATTGTGGAAAGGAAAAAGGAAGTAACCAAAAAAAACCTGTTTTTTCAAAACAGGTTTTTTTCGATAATCACAATTTGATACACATTCTATCAAAAGGATGTAAGCTGCAAATGCCGAATTGGTATCTAAATTAACCTTTTAAGTTTGAAAAATATGACATTGTAAAAAATTAAAAACAAGAAAAAAGACTGAAATAAAAGTTTTTCCTAGACAAATTCTTGAAGCAATATTTGATTATGTCCATTGAATACCAGCTTAGAAGTCTACATGCACTTCAAGATTGTGTATAATACATAATTCGCATATGTTACAAAATCATCAAAACACGTTTTTAGCGCCTCTTGTAAAATTTGATATTTATTTATTTATTGTTAAAAATCAAAATTACAGTACATGACATAACAGCTGACACCAATTCGCCATGCACTTGAAAAATATAATAAGACAAAATGTAAAATAAAAATACACAGTACATCAAATTCAACATAAAAAATCAAGAAATACAAAAGAAAAATTTATCAAACAGTTCACAAATACCATCACCAAAAATGTCCACTTCTCTAGGCAATGCGTTGATTAGTCGAACGGCCCTTGATACTGGTGACTCATACCTCTTAAGCGAGGTATAAGTTTTTAGAAATAAAAGTTTTTGCTCATTGTTTCGCCCACGTAAGAATAAATTGGGAGCATATAAATTAATAGTCATGAGAATTTCAGGATTATTAACTCGGCCCCGAAGAAGAAGAGAAAAATATATTGATATGTGTGGGTTACGTCTTTTATCCTTTCCACAGTCGATAAACTAAGTAATGTTCAAACCAAGTGGTTTTTGAATAAAAAGAGTTTGTTTTAAAAAAGATTTGCCGATAGTATTAAATAACGGAATTTGAATCAAAAGATTTCCAAATTCCAATCGAGTGAACCAAAAACTAAAGCACGATTTTTAAAAGATTTTTACATGTTTCGGTCGTTCCATATCGTAATATTGATAAAGCATTTTAAAAAATATACTTCAATTCGTCAAAATACTCGAAAATTGGTTTAAAGATTCCTTTTTTTCCCAAAAAACGTGACAGTGGTTGAATTAAGGTACTTAAAAGCATTTCCTTTTACAAAAAGTAGCATTCATCAAGAATCAACAAGAATGAAAAATAAGTCTCTCCTACTTTTATGTCGCAAAAAATAAAAGCGATGTTTTTATCGCATTACGCTCCATTGTTTTAAATTTATGGAGTAAATACATAATACCCATTTCCATAATTTTCTTCCCCTTATCACGAAAATGGCTTCTTAAATCTTTTGTTTGGTATAGTTATCTAAAAGATACTTATTTTAAAGAAAAAAAACACTTGCACCTAATTTTTAAATCATTTTTCTTTTATACGCCATATTTAAGTAGAAGTAAGTCAAAATTTATGTCGTATTTATTTTCTGTGCGTTTCACTTAAAAGATAATAAAAAAATAATTACTCAATTCAAAAATCATTTTCTTATTATTTTCAGAGTCTATCTGATTTCGAAATAACCATCGGTTATTAATAAATATTGATTGAATCATTCAATTTTGAGAGATATTCAAATAAGTGAATGTGTTTATGAAAAACTTTAGTATTTATAAAGCCAACACTGCAGGAAGAATTGCGAATTTCTAAATATATTATTATATTAGTATATGTTATTAATTTAAATAAAAAAATATAAATTCTCATTCTCGAGTATCAGTTTATTTGTTTTTAGTATTCAATTCATTTTTACTCCTATCATATGTATTGTATGACGTATGTCAAAAGAAGTTTTTTTCGATGGAAAATGCTCTTTACTCATTTGTTCAACCTGTATTTTTTTCTAAAAGAATATAAACAGAAAGGATAGAGACATAGCAGTATTATTAGTTACCTCATCGCTCTCGCTACGTCCCGTTATTAAAGATTGGAAGTGTGAGAGGGAATGTTTAAACACACAAGTTAGTTGTTGATTATTCCAACACCACCCGTTATGTGTATGCAAACTTTGTTTCACGGCAGCTTTCTATAGCTCAATACGATCAAGAAAAGAAACAAATTCACTCCTCATATTCTTGGCCCGATACAAATGCTGCACGTGAGTTATTTTAACCATGCGCTATTTATTGTGCTTAAAAAGTAAAGATATAATTTTTGAACAAACATCTATTACTTTGCGTACTGGAGCTTAATCCCATGAGATACGTCATAGTAGACAAGGACGTTGACCACTGCACCACCGACCCGACAAATTAATAAATATACGGTTTTAAATAAATAATAATAAAAGTTATCAAATAAAAGCCATGTGTTACATGCTTTTTGGAAGTTTCTATTTAATCAGGTAATATTTTTTGATGTTATAACAAAAACATAATTATTCCATCTCTTTTACTAACATATGAAAAATTTACATACTAATACCACTTCATTTGATCAAATTAAGTACTGTCATGTTAAGTTAATATTATATCATCTATTTTTTTAACACAGCGCGACAATACAGGAACAGTATTTTTGGAATAATTTACAATTTATTATCTTTCAAAAAATACGCAAAATTTGCAACGTTACCTCATTTATTCAACTCATTAGATAACGTGATCGACCTTATTAAAATCTCATTTACTCAATCTCAAAAACTAAAAGAAGCAGTTCAAAGAAGAGTCATAAAATCACTTCATATTGTATTGCGCCTTTTTGTATCTTTCACACGTTTATATTGTATTTTTACATTCTATGCATATATATTATTCAATGCAGAGATAAAATATTTTTCGCGTTTGAAATATTGTGTTCAAAGACTAATAAGATTTCATTGAACTGACAAACGTTTCTACATAAAATGTTATATATTCAAGAGGATTTGCAATTTAGATCGTTTTAGTGTTATGATATACTCGTATATGATTTACAGAAACAATGATATTTTGAAAAGGCAGATTTTGATATACAAGATAGATTAGAAAGCATACCAGAAAAAAATAGGTGTGGAATACAAAGCTAAGGAAAGTTTTCTGAATCTACCCTGTAATCCTTAAATTTATTTGCTTCTCATTTCATTTTTTTTTTAATAATTATTTTAAATTTTAGACGAGTGAATAAATCTAAGCTGACCTTACTTTATTTCACCGATTTTTCATAACCCGCCAAATGTGTGACTTTTCCCAATGAATATATGTAATTTATACTTAAATTATACACATGCATATGCTTAGAGACAGACATTGCTGTGTTGAATTAAAAGTACGTCCATACTCATTTACAGAAGAATGGTGCTGACGTACATGTACGTCCATACTCCTCTAAAGGTTAATACTGTCAATTGAAAAATTTTAAGAATACTTATTAGGTTTTAATTTAATTTTAGATGAGTTCTGAAGTATTCTTCAAATATAATATAAAATGAAACAGCCAAACTCAAAAGCATAAGGCTACCCAATGGAACCTAGCTTACTGTTTGTTACTCAGTCACTCAACCTTTTTTTTGAATGAGAGTAGTAGGGATAGAAGGATGCGGCTAGGACAGAACAAGTGGCTAGCTAATTGCTCTTGCTACTTGTAGTTATTGAAGGATAGTAAAAGGTGGGAGGAAATTTCTAGAAAACACAAATACCCATGTCTTCAAATAGAAATCGATCGAAAAAATTCTGTACGTACTGGGACTCAAACCCTTAGGATCTGGCACGGAAGCCAACAACACTAACTGCTGCGCATCACAATCATTTAATTTAGATCAATTAGTTGTTGACTAGTACTCAGTGATAATCAGATTAAACGTAGCAGATTTGTATGAACGTCAATATAGTAAAAAAAAGTGGGCAAAAGATGTAATCATTTCTTTTCGGAATCGCGTCTTAAAAGGGAATGGTTTAGTGGACACAAACTACGCTGTAGCTAGTTGAGTATATATTGAGAGATAGCTCAACATGATAAAAGATAAGAAGACAATTATTTGTTCGCTTCGCTTTCCTAATCTCAGTTTAATAAGTCAACCTCTCTGTGACAGTTTATCTGCACCAGGGATACTAAATGATTTAATTTCATTAAATTAATGAAAGACTGTAATATTCTTGTTATTCCATTAGTTCTGTGAAATGAATTAGTAGCGAAAGTTGGAAAATTATTCATCTTTATACAATTGCTTTATTTATGACGGTTATAATTAGAATGATTTTTTGGGCATCAAAAACTTATAATAAAATTTAACTTTGCATTGGTTTTCGTAACTATAAATTAGATAACTGTTTCACTTGTTTTGGAAACGTGCAGTCATGCTTAAATGTAAATTAAAACACTTTGAAGCTTTTTACACGTTTTGTACTAATTCTCTGCTGTTTGTTATATGTCAGAGCTGGTTGGTATTGCTCATCATGACTATTGTAAACTGAAATATTATACCGTAGTATAGTTGAAGCTACCTGACAAGAATCGAATCCGTGGCGCAGCAGTCACCATCACCTTCTCACGGGGTCGATTTATTGAATTATTTACTGTTCGAATGCATGTGTGTTGATTTCTGAAAATCATCTCTCAATCTTTCAATCCTAATTTATCCAATCCAATAATAAATAAAGTTTTGTACTCGCTCCTATTTTACTATTCCTACTCCCTTTGTAAAATGGAGGATAAGTAACTGAGTAATAATTAAAGTTCCCGCAGAAAAAAATTGAGAGCGGACATGCATTTAAAAATGGTTGAAGCGTTGTAGTAAATCAAAGTTATACAATTTAGAACGTTTATTTCAGTGCATTTGATTTTCAATTTATGAGAAAAAAATAGTATCCACTGACGATGAAAGTTTAATTTATCTGTATGATTCATAGATAAATGAAGTATTTTTTTATTCGAAGTTTAAATTACAGTACAACTTTAGCTTTCTTAAACAGTTTTTTTTTATAAAAAAGAAAATAGTTTGTAGCTTGATAGATCAATTTAATCAATAAATTTTACACATCATTCACTTATAGATATACAAAGTTTTAGTATCTTAATAGTAAAAAAATAATGTAAAATACTGATAGTAAACCATAAATAAATTGATTAAAGCAGTGACGTTATTTTTCCGAGGAGAAATTATTTTAGTTTTTTTTATTAACATACACATATAAATAAAACGAAAATATGAAAGTACTCGGTCACATGTATAATCAAAAACATTTAGACTCAATGTGGCCCTCATTCATTATTATCTTGAAACATATGAGGCTCGTATCGATAAAGGAAAAAAGACCGAATAATGATAGGCAATTCCCCAATATCGCCCGCATGGTCACGGGTTTGAAATGCCTGAGAAATGTATAGAACCACTCCTTAGTGAGACGCCGTTAATCTGAAATCACTTTCCTACAGGGTGAGGTCATCGGTATTAGTCTGTCATTATCCCCAAATGAAACAAGGGTGGATTTTGTATACTGGTTTTTTTTCCATTGCAACGAAAATAGGATTTATTACAAATAATCAATCAATTTAATATCATTACACTAAAAAATATTTTTTACTTATTAAACATGATTTAAAATTTATTTTTATAGTTTTTATTAGCGATAGATTATTGGCTCATTAGAAGTGAAGTAAGCCGAGTGGTATTTTAGAAGGAAAAAAATGCTTTGTAATATTCTACACTTTTTAAAGTATCGTAAAAGTAAAGACCTCATTTAATACACATTGCAATAGTGTTATCGACGTAAAATAAAAGTATGCAATTTACCAAATAAAGACGTGATTGTAATTAAAGGTCCAAGAAAAAGTAACATTTTGCATTTTTTTTTGCAAGAGTCAAAGTACTAACTACCACGACCAAATTCATGCAATAAAGTGTTATGTTTGATTGATTGTGTTGGTATTTAGTCAGTAGAACATTCATTGTTAAAAGTGAAAACATGAAATCATTTAAATCTACGAAAATAAAAATGGAATAAAGATAATAGTACTCTCAGAACTATATTTTGAAACCAAAGTATCTAATAACTGCATCATATAAATATTAATGTTTTCGACGTTGTATGATATGTTAGATTTTTTGATTGAACTAGATTCGACTTGATACATTATTATAAAGCCGAAATATCTATGAATTTAGCAGAATTAATCATAACGAAAATATAAAACCAAAATAAATCATATAATTCTAATAGAACTAAATACTTTGACATTCAAACCTTTTTGTTTCAATTTAAATAAAAATACACAATTTATATTTTATTTTTAAATTTATTCAACTCAAAATTTTTATTTGAAAATAACTTTGTAAGAATAAAATTTGGAAGATGTGAAGAAAGACAGATATAAAATAAATATTTTTTTTCATGAAATAATAATTTTATTACATCCTTTTATATTTATCCACTTGCTAAATGTTTATGGAAAATTTATTGTGCCCCTTATACAAGAAAGGGTGTTCGATATACGGAGTGGTCGCTGGACTGTCACTGGTAGAGGATTAAGGGTTGTTTTTATAGATGTGATATATTTCCGAGAGGGAAAAATTGATTGTTCGAATACCGATTTGTAGGATTCGATATAGAGAGGCGTTTTCTCGAAATGGATATCATTATGTCTTACATTTCTCTCACTACCGAAGGATCTGCTTTTCATTACCAACTCTGCTTTAACTTTTTTTTTTCTTAAGCTTTTTTTTCATAAGAATATAATTGATATAATGTAAACAATACTTTTACATATGAATAGAGAAATATTTTCGATATATTCGACGATAAGTTTTGGAAGTTTATTTTATTATATGTAGAATTACACTTGAAAACTTTGTTAGTCCACTTGTTGTGTGTCACATGTGTTTTGCCTATTTAATAAGCTTCATCGGACAAAACATTGGAAGATTTACGAATAAACCTAAAAATGATTGTAATTCTTAACCTATAAATATCAAAATAAATTTCATTTCGTTCAGTAAAAATAAAAAAAATTCCGACTTTTATTTTGATATTATTTACTCAAGAGCCTTAATCAATTTTGGGTTCATTCGGAAACTTTGAGATGTTTTATCTGTCGATGCTTCTGATAGAGGTAAAATACGAGAACAAATTTCTACTAGAACAAGCGGAGTTACAAAGTATCAAGTATAATTTGATATTGAATATAGTAAGTTTCCATGTGATCTTTATCAACTTCACCGCATACAATCAATAAATGCACTGTAAATAAAATTTGAAACAAACCTTCAGCTTTTCATGTAAAATAAAAATTCTTGAAATTGCGCCTATAAAGCGTGCTGGAAATATAACCGAACATGTAACTAAGTGATAGGCCTCGTTCTCTTTGTTTGCATTATGGGATTGGATTTAAATACGTCATTTTATTTCAACACCTTGAATGCACCTTTTCATCCAACCCTTACCCTTAAGTGGTATGCAGGGAAAATATTAGCTATATTTTGAGCTATCGAAAAATATTTTTTCCCACTATTTTTAAATCATTACTTAAAAAAAAGAGAATTGAGCAATGTTGTAAACACGCAATTTTCCTAAAAAAAATCTGTTGATAAAATGTCTACATATCTTCATGAAATGAGATAAAATAAAGACGCATACAAAAATTACACTATAAAGATTGATTGTAAGTCAGTTTTCCCACTGATAATGAAATTCAAGTGGGATATGGAAATAACTTGTTCTTAATTATTCGCTTTTTCTAAGACCCGTTTTCAGGATCAGATTAGCAGAGGGTGTGAATAAATTTAAAATTTTTTATCAAAATTTGTTAACTAATTTCACTTGTCAGTTAATGATCGTTCCTTTAGACGTGATCCCACGTATAATCATTGTTTTTTTTCGTAAGGAAAATGCTTAATACTTAAGCAGCAATAGGAGACTTTATCAATAGACTGAGTAATAGAGTTGCTTAAAAAAAACAAGTTTAATTTATGAATAAATTTTAATTTTACCAGATTAAAATACAAAGTGACATTGTTTCAACAAAGCATAGAAAATATTTTAAGCTAATAATATTTATTGAAACATATTTTTTTTACGAAACCAGTACATTTTTAATAGCACAAAATGTAATGGTTGAATTTATTTTTTCGCAAACATTCAGGCGAAATTAAAAATAGCAAATATTAAATCTCCACTTTACAGGGATTACTTAGAGCGGAGCTTATTTTTGTTAAGTTAACTGTTGAAACAGATAATGCGCAAGGTAACAAAATGCCATTTTTTTCTTTTCTATCATTCAACGTAAAAAACATACTCAAATTTGTAAAATATTTTCAAAACCCATAGACAATATTTTTACAAATTTATTCGTCAAAATAAATATCATATTTTCAATCGTGAAGTTTTTTATTTTATATTTTATGTAAAAATGTTTTGTTTAAACGTTATTTATGAAACATCCATAGAGATGTCAAAAAGAAAAAACTACATTGTAAAATATATAACGAGCGACATGATACTTCTTTTTTCAATAGTTAAAAATTATGCATTATTCGATTTAAATGTAAGATATCGAAGTCAAAGTATTTGATAAATAAGGGCAAAGCTTATAGCTTATGGCATAATAGAAAAATTTAAATCTAAATTTTATTCGTCAAGAGCGATAAGTCGAAAAAACTGATTGGTGTCACAATATACATGTTGATTTTTGTCTAACAATATTTTATATACTTGTGTATATACTTGAATAATAATTATTATTATTTCTCTCAGACTAGTTATTATCGTGACATTTTCCATACTTTGAAAGCCAAACATGGTAAAGGTTTTTTGAGAACATGTCGGGCCATATGAGTACATTTTATTGTAGACGCAGAGGTGATAAATCACTTTTTTTCCTTCCAAGTCTACTTCTACTAGAGAACCGTTTGATCTCCTTTATCATGTGAAATAATGAAGAGGCTTTCTTATTCTCCTGCGTGAAAAGCGATTCATCACACTCGTTTTGCAGGAGAATCCCTCAAATAAACACGATACATCATGATTTTAATACCTTGTTATGCTCGATTTTACACACATACATAATTTTCATATTGTAAAAGGGATTATTTTTACACAATATTTATGTACACGCATCGCTAGAATTTAAGTGTTTTTTTTTTTAATTATAGTTTTCCGATTAATTAAAAACTGAATCTCATCATCAAAATAAATAAATATATACATCGACGGTTGCATCGCTTTATCGATTGTTTATAAAAATAATCAACACATTGGTTTCACAATGTATCGGAAAATGTTATTCAAAACATCTCAACACGCATTTTTTATTTAAAATCCAACTGTCCGTTCCCAAAAAAAAAATTGACAAAAATACCTAAAAATACGATGAGTCACTTTATATAATAATATTTTACGATATATAACTAAAAAAATATATGTTTTCTACATGTCACAGATACCACACGCAGAAACCGATAAAGTCAATTTTTGCATATCCAATTTCATTCCGCTTATATTCATTGCAATTAGCAATACACTGGAATATTAATCTGAGCACAAAATACGACGTAAATAAGTAAATTTAAAAATAATTTTAGCGTAAATCACCAACACGTCATTGCAAACTAACTACCTTTCCTTGCAGGGTAGATCAATCCGATAGTATGTGAATAATTGAATTCCTTGGTGTTAAGGCATAACTTGACAAATTAAAAATATTCAATTTACAGGAGTGCAATTCATAATGTATGAAATAAGTAAACACAAACAAAAATATCATTATCACATTTAAGGGGATTCCGCAATCATTTACTTGGAAGCGTTGGTATATTATTTATTTCTAAATACGATGAATTAAAATGTCAAGATCAGGTCAAAGCTCTGTTAAAAATGTTCTTTATACTTTGATATGCTGACGAAACCTGCAAACGAAGGCGTGTTTTGACTATTTAACGTTGATATAAAATATTTGACTTTCATTTAAATTTTCAACGTGGTAATTAATCCGTTCCTTTGTCTCCTTTTCCCGCGGCCAATTATTGTAATTGTAAATTGTTTGAATGAAAACAAAAATACAAAGCAAGAATTGCGATATTTCAACCTTTTTACATCTGTTAGTAACAAAGCGATCCGATTCTTTGTTTGCGGGGAAATGCGGTGTACTCTCACTTCTTCAAAACATTTCAGACTAAAATAAGGATTTCCTTATATTTAAAAATTTTAACGTAAAATTTTTAAGCTCAGGTTTGTTTTCAATATTTTCATATACTTATTATGAAAAAAACATTTATTTAAACATGCTATTCGTGTTCTAAGCTCAAGAAATGCAACCCCAATACCCACATTTTCTTAAATATCTATTTGAATATGGGTGATACAATGTTTATAATTAAGGTTCTCTTATATCCTAATTTTTTGGACCTTTTGAAGTTTATATAAATACGCGATAACGTGATAACGCGATAAGCGCTCGCGATACGCGATCGTTCGTAAGATAGCTGGACTAAACTTGTCAGTTGCAATTTCATATGTGTGCTGGGATGACGTCTTTTTTACACGCAACTTAAAATATGATTATTTATTAAAAAACTACGGATTTTCATAAAAAAAATGTGTGAGGAATGATGCAGAGATATATTTTAAAGTCTTTAGACCATTTTTTGTTTTAAATTCATAAGGATAAGGCCAATAATGAGGAAACCACTGGGGTGTCTAAACGACCCCTATCGGCAGAGAAATATTTTTCTAGTCTTCGAGCCGCGAGAGTTAAACAACTTGGGTTAAAATTCATCCTTTATACATAAAATGAACAACAATACAAGTTTGTATTAACACATGTATTGTGCGTTAAATATTTAAATTGCAGTAGGGTAAAAATCGCAACGTATTTAGTTATAATAAATATAAAAACTGTAAAACTAAATAAATTGCCATTTTTACCTTATTATAATGGAATTCTATCAAGTAAATGCCAAGACAATCAATAAATTGAAATGGTTATCATTTTAACAGTAAATCTATGAAATAAAATCTAAAGAAAGGGTATAATTAAGAAAAAAACTTAATTCGAATATATATAAAATATATGTACCATTAAATATTGTTGAAGTAATAATATTTTCTCCGTTAATAACCCATATTATATAATTAATCGATTGTCTCATATCATTACCAATGTCATTTAGACAAATTATATCAATTTAGAAGCAAAAAAATATATATTTTCTACAAATAATCATTTTACTTAGATTTCTACTTTTTTATAACTGACATGCCAACAGTTAGTTGAATAAATTCGTGACTAAATGAGCCAAAACCACGTTAAACTAACGGAAGATGTAAATAAATATTGCAAATACTTTTCAAAAGCTTCCATAATATGTTATCGGAATACGGTTGAACTGCCCAAAAAACTTCTTTAAATCATGATGTATATCTAATAAAATTCTGTTATCAAAATAATTCAACAATTACTATAAAATTATTAAAGACCGATATGAGTATTACTTTCGTTTTAAATTATTATTTATGGACTCAATATAACCGAGTTGAACATTGAAAGGTCATATTATTATCAACGTTTTAAGAGACAAGATATCTGCTATAAAGACTTTAAGTGCACTTACGTTGAAGGGTTAACGAAATCCTACTCACCCTTCCTTCGACTTATCTGCTCCTTTGCAAATCCAGTCACAAACGGAAAATCCTTGCATTTATTTGCATAAATCGAAGCATTGTGCAAATTCAACAGAGCCACTTACTCGACAACTTAAATTCTTAACTTTCCAGCCGTACTGCTCAAGTTGAAGAGAGATGATAATTATTATTTTCTTAGGATTGTTATTCACTTTTGTCGTGATTACACCAAAATAACTAGCCTACTATTTTGCATTTATTCTCATAGTATAAAGCTTAAACCCTTTTTTATATAGAAGGTGAGTAGTTAAATATTTACATCATATATAAAAAAGCATACACTAAACATAATTACGTTTTTTGAGATGCTGATACCTAATTTTTATATATTCAAAAATTTAGAAAGTGTGCAATTCTTTTCTGATTGTACATACCTACATACATTTTATCATAAGATTATAATTTGCTTCTCTCTGTCTACAATAGTTTTTAAGATCCTTGCATTTGCAATCAGGCCGGTTTGGGTTAAAAAAAAATTAAAAATATGCATTTGAATTTGAAATGATTGTATATGATTCTTCCCCTTGAGCTGATCTCTCGTAAGCTTTAATAAGCTGTATTGTATACATAGTAATCTTATAAAAAAAATAATAACAAAAAATAATTTATTTGAATACAATGAATAATGAAATAATTATTTTGCTTCCTACTTACATCAACGGAAATGAATAACACATCACATGTCATATAAAATAGAATTTGATAACTTTGTTATTCCAATTATTGTGATATAACTTGTAACACGTGTTTTGCTTCTTTGAGAAGCATGATCGGACTATCGCAACGATGCGATAATCTGATGATGCCTCTTAAATAGACAAAACACGTGTCACAAGTTGTAGCACAAAAAGTGGAATAAAAAAGGTATCAAATTATATTTTATATTGAAAATGAACTTCCACAAAGCTACCGCTGAATCTATCAAAGATAAGATAATCATATGACATCAATCGACCAAAAAGACAATATATTTTAAGTATTTTATGTACTATACACCAAGTGCCACCTGCTAGTTTTCGCTCAAAAACACCCAAAATATTTCTGTCTCTCTGTCGTCACATCCTGTGCAAGTGCAATCAGTGTTGTGTAGACCATTAGATAAATTAATACAAATATGTAAGTTGAAATAGTATATAACTTGCTAATTATTAGGCAATGTATGTACTTAGAAACTGTCATTTTTTCAGTTCATTTAAGTGCATAACTACTAAGTCTTTCGATATAATATGCAAAGTTGTAATTTTTATTCTTCAGTTGGGAGTGTAGGGTAATAAGTGAAAAATTCTGGCAAGAAACAAATTTTGTACTTCGTACTTAATTTTCAAAAAAATGATGAATACATAAAACATTGTTTATCCAAAAGTGAATATTTTCTCGGAGGAATATATTTATTACTAATGGAATTTTCTGTCAAAAACATTGGCAGGCGTGCTTCGAATACGTGTTACTCCATATAGAACTAACGACATGCAGTACGTGAGAGTAAAAGAAATAAGAAAGAGCCCAAGAAACAGCATCTTGTGAGTAACAAACAGGGTAACAAAATCAGTCAATTCCCGCCATTAGAATAGAAAAATATCAACTTACGCGACAAGTAAGCGATACCTGCTCCGCATCCGAACTGCAAATACACTCATAGATGTTTGTTTCTTGTTTTTTTTCCGTTTCTTTGTAAGGAATGCTGACAACTTGTACCTAAACAGAAATTCAATTCTACTTTCTTTACAAGAACTTTCACCCCTTCTTCGTTTGTCATCTCATTTCTTTGCAAGCCTTCATCTTTCTCATCCTCGCTTTTTCTTTAATGTTTACCAATGCGACGGCAATACAATAATGGAACATCCTTATACCATTATTCAATTTCGCAATTTGTGTTTTTATAAACAACGTGAATAACATGTCACATATAGCATTTATTTTTATATGTTACATATTTTTTACAACAATATGATTCTTTTTATTATAAAATAATGATTTTTAAACTTGTGTGACTTTACAAAGTAAGTTTGCTGGAATTCAGCTAACGGTGTTTTTTTTCTTTATTATCTTAAAACGGCTATTAAGTCCAAGAAATTGAAACTAAACTATTCCAGATTTTATCGGCTCAATTTGTCTCGATAAAAAATTATGTTCAAAATAATAAATTTGTTATGTACTACATGAACGGTATTTTATTTAGAAGCTTTCCCTTCTGTTTCTAGCCCTTTACAATTTAATTTAACATTCCCCTTGACTTGTCTTTTAGGTATAGCGTGACTGCATATAATTATTTCACAAAATGTGTTAATGTTAAAAAATTGATAGCTCCATAATTTATTTATGTCTCTATAGTTACACCATTTTTGTCATTTTGTCAGAATTTATGAGTTATATTTACGGGAGCTATTTTGAACACGAACGTTTAAAAATACATTCAATACTTTTAAGTTCTGTCCACAAAAATCGGGTGAACCCACGGTATACACTAGGGCATCCAATCCCGGGATCCCGTTCAATTTTCTGATCCCGAAATTATCCCGAAATTATCCCGAAATGATCCCGGGATTGAGATGGCCGCGATCCCGGGATTTCGGGATTGAGAAATTTCTAGCAAATTCTCGAAATTTATACGAAATTGGCAAATCGGGGATTTCAAATTCCTCGGTGAGCTAAAAAAAAAAAAACCAAGTTTCTGTGAGATTCTGGAAAAAAGTATAGCAAATTGAGGATTTCAAATTCCTCGGTGAGAAAATATTAACCCCGGGATTCAAAATAATTCAATCCCGAAATCCCGGGATTGGAAAAAGGCTTCGGGATTGGATACCCTAGTATACACATATTAAGCTGGTAAATAAATCGATAATTATCGTTAATAAAGGCGTATTAATAAAAAAATATATATGTTAAAATTACAAAGAAAATATCTAAATGACCTGTTGTTTTGACCCAAAGTAAACAGTCTTATTACAGAAACATTGTTTAACAACAATAAAAAAAATACATATTACTATTACCAATTTTTTGACATAAACTTCATTGTAGAAAAATATCCTTACATATAAAATTTCCATAATGTTAGTATGTTTATATGTCATATTAAAATAAAATAAATACTCACATACATTCGTTTGAATTCGGAAATTAATTTTATATTACGACATTGTTAACAATATTTGATAATTTATTTTTAAATATGCTAGTATATTGTACAAAATAAATTTACAGAACATTACAAAACAATATATGTATTCCTCTCGATTAGACTGTCTATTGTGTATAAAATCCACACACTCTCATTGTTTTGGTGCATCGAGAACGTGGCATTGGCGGGTTTCACTACTGACTGGTATTCATGATTTACCATAATTTTATCTCTTCAAAAAATCTAAATATTTAAAACTATAGTTTATTTAATCTTCCAGTTTATTAATCAGAATCAGAAAAATAGAAATAAGCGTCAAATTATGCATTTGTAAACAGATTTTAAAAAAATACCAATAAATTTCTTACGTATAATTTCTAACGTTTTTTATAGAAACTAATCAAGTAAGTATTGCCTGGATCATTGAACGATTATGTATCAATGACCTAAGCATACAGTCTGTAAACACATGTTTATAAAATTTATACATCTTGGGTGACATAGAAAGTACGATGATCATTTCGCTATTGCTTTTTATCTTAAAAAAGTTTATATGGAGCTGTCTAACAATTGAACTAGTTTATTGATGTAAATTTTATATAATATTCAGACATTATATAACATATCTTTACTGTTATAAAAAACGAAGCCATCGTTACAATAAACAATAAATTCTTCTTAAATTACACTCATTCTTACTTTTTAATAAGAGCTACTTTTTCAATTTACATATATTATATTTTCATCTGAATCATTTCAAGTATATTTTAACACAATTTTAAATAAAAAGAAAATATAACTCGTTGTAGAATTTGAATGCCACATGGTTGGTTAAAGCTGGACGGTGAACAGATTCTTCCGAACAAGAATTTTCCGAACACAAATTCTCCGAACAAAATACTCCGAACACGAATTGTTCGTAAAAGAATACTCCGTTCACCGATTCTTTTGAACGCATACTCTTCCATAAATATCTTCATTCCGAAAAATATTTGGTACAATTAAGATAAGACACATTATAATAAAACAATGGTTTTTATATTTAAATTATTTAAATATACGGAATATTTTATGTACGGAAGAGTATGTGTTTGGAAGAATCGGTGTACGGAAGAATCACCGAACCGATGTGTTTTTATTTTGGATCAATTTTCCTTAAAGTATCTTGACCGAGCGTATTGAATTAAGATTCCGCGTTTAGGTATTTTATTGCATGTTACATATTTATTTTCGTTCGTTTCATACTCCAATGAAAATAATAATATTTCATTGAAAAGCTAATCGATATATTAACAACAGCAACACGCACAACTGACTCGTCTTTGCACGCTATGCTTTATTAGATACTTACTTAGGTAATCAATATTAACACAGCACTTTCGTTTTCAAACATCATACGCACATCAGTATTCTCCTGACGCGTGTTTGAAAACTTTTTATTTGACGTATTTCATTTTCGAAAAGCTGTATCATATGATTTAAAATATGAGAAAATATATGAAAAACGCTGAATTACATAATGAAATTTTACTCAGTCGCTCAACTAATATTTTGAAAAGAGTAAGTATTGAAGTACAAGAGATTATCAGTTTTGTTACTTTTAATGATCGTTGAAATTTGATATGATTGACACATCATAAATAGGACCTCAATCTCGGGAGTGTGATAATACTAATCCCGGGATCTCGGGATTGAGTAAATTTTAAGCGAGAGCTAAACAAAACTTTTGCGTCGTTTAATTTTGGGAATTTTATAAATTTCTGAACTTTTTAAATCAGAAATCTTGGAAGAACCGAAAAAAACCGTCTTGAGTCTTTTCATTTAAGAAAATGCGTTAATTGCCAGGATTTCAAAAATTGCCGAGGACGTGCAAAAGTTTCTCAATACCGAATCCCAAATTTCTATACCATTTTTTGGTCCCAATCTCGGATGGATTTTTCCAATACCTAAATCCCCTGGAAAAAAAAACTAAAAACATGTACAATTTATATTTATCGTACTGTTTTACCTACTGAATGCCAGTTTTAATGTGAATTTTATTATTTTAACACCAGTTTAGTAACCATTCTTTTAAATTACTATACACTTACTGTTTTTTAAATTAAATTTTGAATCACATGATACTTTTACAAATCACTGCTCGCGGTTAAAGGTTTTGTATTAAAAAACAAGAAAATTTATTTACTAACGACACGTGTTTCTACTACACGCTGCAATAATGTATCATTTCAAAATAAAATTGGTAGTAATTATGATTACTAAAGTAGGCACTACATAATACTTTATCAACGCCATTAAATTTGTAATGAATTTAAATCGAGAGGATAGTAGCAGAGTCGTTTTGTTTAGCTGTAGCGGTAAATCGTAATAATAAATTGACTGCCATTTATAGATATACGGTATGTTCATTGACAAAACTTTTGTCGCACTTTGGTTTAATGGTAAGTGTCCAGTAAAGATGAAATTACTTCATGTCGTACGAAATCAATCATTTTTAATTTACACGAGTATACTATTATATTCTTCAAGAAATAAAATAGAGCAAGAGAGATAAAAACTTAAACTAATAATGTAAAACAAATAAAATGTAGTGACATTGTGTGTCTTTAAATACGAAGGGAAAAATCTTTGACACCACTTTAACAGGACATTCTGAGTACTTATAATCCATGGATGAAAAAATGAACGAGTGCTTTTAGCCAATACATGTTTAATGCACCGCGCAACACATAACACGCCATAAATCACCCCATTTTCTTTCCCCTGGTCTTTTGAATAAACAAGTGTACGTACTTGTTACTTGTGAGGGTACACCCTCTTGGGTCAGACTAGACCAGACGAGAAAAAACCGAGACCTACAATTAATAAGAAGTGCACCATCATCTTTGCATTCATGTTTTTATTAAAAAATAATTAAAACGATATGTTATCAAAATATCACAATGTTATTGATCGCACTGTAAAAACTATTTGAGAAATATACGGTTTTATTCAGAATATTTATTTAAATGCCATGGCCTTTTGATCATAAAATCTGCTACCTTTAGTACCATATGAGCACTGCAAAAATTCAATGTTCGCCAATAAGAATTTTGAATTTTGTCATTATGTTATTATTATTATTATTTAAATAGAGATTATTTTTAAATCAAAATATTATTTCATTTATATTGGTGATGGAAGGTTTCTACTAAATATCTATAATATTCGCTGAAATTATAATTATTGGCTTAATTCTGTGTAACAGTCAGAGATAAGAAAAAAATACAAAACAATTTAAGCTAACATTTACAAAATATGGTTAACTCTTTAAAAAAAAAACAGTAGTAACTCATTCTGTAATGTTAAATCAAAATTAATTTAAATACGTTTTAAGCAATACGAAACATTATTATATTATACTTAACGTATTTTAGCATCAGAAATTGTTAGTTCTACATACTGGCACGCATTCGTCTATGAAATCGTTACTTGTTAAGACGTTTACTTTCCTGGAGTGTGAATGGGTTTAATTACTTTATATTTTTAAATTTTCACTTGAAAAGTTATTAAAACGTATAAGCTCTTTCAAGTCCCGACTTTCCTTTCATAAAAATCATAAACACTCCAAATCCTACATTTACTCTCAAGAGCTTGAGATATAACAATCAAATGACGGCAGTTTCCAGGATTATATGCTTTATTTCATACTTATACGAAAAAGTAATTTAGGATTATACTTAATCTTACTCGAAAAAATATATTTTGCAGGGCTGTCAGAAAAATGACTCATATTATATTTAACTTAAGTATAAACGATATTTCTACATAGCATTCAGAAGAAAAATATGCCTACAAATTCAAGCCTAATCATTACATAAATTAAAAGTTATGAGGTGCTGGCTCTGTGTTTGCAATACAATCATAATTCAAACGTATATGGCGAAAAAGCAAAATATGATAATAAAAAATATGTTTTACTAGATTTTTTTCTCTATATAAGAGAAATATTTCTATGAAACTCATACGATTCAAAAAATAAATTGCTGTAATGCGGGCTATTAGTCTCAAACAAATAAAAAATATGAATCACTTTTAGGGTGTTTACTGTCAATACTTGGTTTAAAGGCATAATCTTAATAAAATCAAAATATTCTTTTGTAGTTTATTCCACTTTATTGCTGCTTCGTTGACAGTGCTCGCAATGAGCGAAACCAGCCCTGACCCTCTAAATAAAGTGGAATAAAGTACAAAGGAATGCTGTGTTTTTATTAATAAAAATATGAATATTTTATTATACGATCACTCGCAAATTTATCCTGTAAAAGTGGTAGTTAAGTATTTCTTTAAAACACAGTTTCACTTTTCGAAAGTTTTTTGTTACTGTATAAATCACGCGGCCTTGCGAATTACCTGATATAACAATACATTAGGAGTACATATGCTCTAAATTAGTAGAGAGCATGGTTTAAAAAGGGTCTAGAGTAGAATATGCGTATCATCCCTAATTTTAAACAGCATAATGGCGCATGGCAGGAAGTCCCCTTCTCTGACTCCATCGCATAATGCGGAGGAGGAGACAACTATTTGTCATGGTGGAGTGTTGTGTCAAGTGAAAATACGTGATAAAAAAACACGCAAGCCTTAACCCAAAACCGAAACGTAAAAATATGAACAAAATTTATCACGGACACCTCAACAGAGATCATTTTCAGTATTATATAAAACAATGCACAAATAATGTAAAGATTATTCGAGGAAAACATTTTTTTTATTTATAACTAAAGCTCAACAGTTATCGGATTTTAAATAATATTTTTGCTACGCAACTTTATTTTCAATTGTTGATGTTTATTCTCGATAGTGATTACAATCATGAAAAAAAATCATTTTCCTTAGACGTAGATTCTGTTGCAAAAAATAAAAAAATATTTATTTAGACACCTGAGACCAAGTATACTTTTCATGAAAAATTTTGTCATGTTTAAAAATGATTTGAAATAAGCTTCATAATTTATCAAGCAAAGTTTCATCCATTGCTTATTAATTTTTTCGATGGGCCAAACCGGTTTCGGACGTTATTAAAAATTTTGGAGTAAGTAAAAAAAGGTGGTTTTTATTTATTTATTTAAATGACTACCTTCTAATAAGTTTTATTTGCCACATGAGCTTTTAGTCCCCGAGATTCCTTCCAATTTTGTGATTCCATAATCTCGAGGTTATGATAGTAGTAATCTTGAATTTCGGGGTTGAGGATAAGAATTGAAAAGTAAATCTAGAAGTGTTTTGGAAAAGAGAAAAAAAATTAAATTTTGGAAATTCCGTAAATTCCTGGGTTTTTGGATTCCGCGAATTCCTGGCTGTCTGAAAATAGGCAGTGAAAAAACTGAAATCTGCGAAAAAGCTAAAAAAATCCGGGATTACAAAAAGGGTCCGGGATTGGATGCCCTAGTTGCCACCTTATGTGAAAATTATATAAGTTCAAAATTACAAACGAGCTGTATAATCTTTCAGGAACTCTACACTAGCTTAAAACATTTCAAAATTAAACTATCTGGAAGTTTGCACTTATATTTTATAATTATTATATTGAAGTCCGAAATGTGTTAGCAGAGCTTATTTGTACGTTTAACATTGCTTCTCTACGTGCAAGCCGCTCCAAAGCGTGATGCGGTGCTGGAGCCATGATAAATCCAACTCCATTACGAATCATTAATCAGCTGTTCATATAAAAAGACTTTTTCAGCGTATTGTGTTCATTTTTTTTTCATTAAGTATTGTTTTAATGAATCCACAAAGCGTGTAGGCTTTGTGTATTTTTTATTTTCGGAATTTTGAATACAATAAGGTCATGCGAGTATTAAGCGGATCAGCTTATGAGGTTTTTATTATCCACAGAATTATAATTTATAACAAAACAAACCGAGATACAATATTACTAATAAATTTATATTAATTCAGGTCTTTCAAAAATGCATGTATTTTTTAAAATATATTTTTTTTAAAATAACAAAAAATAAGTATTTTTCGTGAGGTGCCACCCGATTGTGTAGTTAAATATTTACTAATGAGTAATAAACAAAATACGTTTAAAAAAAATCAGTTTTGTTTTGCTATAATTTGATAACTGCCAAATATTGAATTTACAATTCAATCAAATACGAATTTATGAAATAAATAAACAAAAACAAAAATTAATTCTTATTTGTATGGAATTTATATCAGTTTTAAAGAATTGTGCAAAACATTTACTCTAAAATCTTAATTTAAAAGCATCTATGCAACATCGTTTTAAAAATTAGATATTAGGTTTTTCATAAACAGCACCGAAATATTGTATTGGATAATTACTTTCATATTGAAACAAAAATTAAATAAATCATGCAGATTAGTAGTTAAATGTTATTTTAATAAAAACACAATAATCCTTTGTACTTCATTCCACTTTATTTAATATGTCAGGATCGGTTTCGCTCATTGCGAGCATTGTCAACTGATGCTCGCAATGAGCGAAACCGGTCCTGACATATTAAATAAAGTGGAGTGAAGTACAAAGGATTATTGTGTTTTCATTAATATAATGCCTTTCCACCAAGTATTGACAGTGATCACCCTAAAAGTGGTAAATGTTATTTGATTTTAATTGTATAGTTATGTATGGAATTTTGTGTTTATCATAGCAATTCAATCTAAATTAAATGTTAAATATGGCTGTTTGAAATCTTTCAATTTCGTTTTATTGTATTTTAAATATCTTAAATCCATTTTTTTCTTTTTTTTTGACATTCCGATAGTAAGTCTAAAACGCCTAATACGTTTTTTTACATTAAGTTCTTCTAAAGCGAACTGTATATCTTAATCATAAAGGCGATGAGTTATCAGTAAATCATTTTCTGTTTTATATTTTCTTCAAGGGAAAGGAATTTTCTGGGAAAATTTATACTTCCACTCGTACTTTGAAGAATCTTATTAACATTACCAAACTTTTCTCGATGAAATTCCCATCTTTAGTCTCAAAAATTTCCAATCAACAAAGATGAACCTCGAGTTTCGCTTGCCGGAAACTCATTTAAACGGATTTCAATCCGATCTGAAGTTAATATTCCCTTTTCTTCAAAATACATAGCGGATTTTTTCTAAATAAAATGCAAATGCGCTTGAAATTTTCTCATTTTGATATTCTTAAAGATAATTCAACGGCTTACTCAAAGCAGTTTGTTGATATTTGAAAAAATAAATAAGACTTCTTTCTAAATAAAGATTCTTTTCAAAACAGTTATTAGCGTGAACGCATTTCAACAGACGACAAAATGATTTTTTGATTCAACTCAAAAACGTTCATTTTAAACTCAATATTTAAATTCACTCTACTCACAACACAATAAATAAATGAAATAAAAGTTTCCTAATAAATATTCCAAAAACACTATGATGTTTAATTGTCCCACATTATATTATGTGTACTGGCAGGTTATAAAAATTACGTTGATTAAATATCTATTAATCATGAATGTGTAAAAGTTGTGACTTACTGCCGATAATATTCTGTTTTCTTCTTTTAGGTATTAATTAATTATCAGCTTCTATTAATGGTTTTTTACTATGTGTGCTACTTTTTTATTGCAATTAATTCTGTTTAATTTACTTTCCGCTCAGATTTTCATTTAAAACAAGAATAAAATATTAAACGTGGAATCAATCCTATAAACGTATTAAAAAAAACACTGGTTGCGTCACACATATTTTTACTAACATACTTGTCAAACAAAGTATATTATTTTCTAATTTATCTTACAATGTTGTTTATTTTCCCGTTGTGCGTCGGAAAATTTCAAATAATTACATTTCGGTAAATGAAGATGTCGTTAATCCGCGAACAGTGAAAGCAAACAAAATTCTTTTTTTTTCGCGTAAGTCCCGGTCCAAAGCGTGTTAAAGTATCTCACCCGAGCAGTGTTTATCCGTTCATTCACTCTCGCATTCTCCCTCTCTCTGTTGATTCCTCACTGGCGCTCATAAAGTTCGCAGTGGTTGTACTAAAGGCTCCCAACGATAAAGAACCCATCAATTCGCCCTCTACGCCTTGCAAAGGGCCGTTCTGAGACGTGGCAGATTTATTTGCTAGACCTGACCAACACGTTGCTTCATTCGGGCCACGCAAAATAAAGAAACGATAACAAAATTTACCATAAGAAAAACCAAGGTTCATTTTATATTGCCTAGCTTGAAAATGAACATTCTTAAAACATAAAAATAAAAAAAGATTTCTTAAATTCCAAATTAAACTTCATTTTACAATCCAAAATATATTAACACTTGTTTAGGCATTGAGACTTATTTTGATTTTTTTAAAATAACAGTTATACAATATTAAAGTTCATTAAATATGAGGTCCATACCGGCTGAGTTTATCTGCTTCATTACAATCGTGATTGCTTTTCACATTGTTTTAATTGAAGGTTAAAAGTATATTAGTAATACCTATATAAAAATAATATTATTTAAAATCAAAAGAACTACCAAATCACATATAGTTTTAAATGAGGCATTATTAATCTTTATAGCTTACTGTTTGGGGTCAAGGTCACCGATTAGAAGATAATCCGATTGATAAATGAGTCGTTGTATAAATTTCTGGATGTTTGTGATGCATGCATTCTTTATTGCGAAATGTAAAACTTTGTATGGACATTGTAAATCGTTCATATATATTTATATTTTAATTTATTAAAAATCGTATATTCTAATTTTACGGGGGTATAAGAAAATATATTTAGGATATTTTTTTCGTTACTTAAAAGTAAATAAATAATTATAAAACTGTTAAAAACCTCAAGAAGTGTTTTTTGGTGTACAGTACAATACATATTATTATATTATGTACGACTGTACGAGTGCTATTTTTTTACTTTCTCTAGTAAGTTTTGATCGGAATTTTGAACAATTGTCATTTCTTCGTTTTATCTTTTGAGTAATAGAACATAATATAAATTTAATTCAGACATGGAAATAAACGATTTTATATTAAAATAATTATATTTTTTATTATTTTTAGTGTAGTTATTGGGCGACTATAAAAATAGTTGAATTTTATATAAAGACATATAATAATTTAAAGCCATGATTGTGCAATTGGATTACGTGGAATATGACCACAAACGATGCTTCTCGTCACTTGACAGTAATTTTCAAGTTTGATTGTGATTAGCTAATACATATCGATAGATAATTTACATAGTACTTACAACTATAAATTGGTTGAGATATGACTGACTAAAATTTTGACGTATCTAAACTGAATTGTAAAAAAAATGATAATTATTATTTGTCTCATCTTTTCTGTAAATCATTGACTCATTTATCTCAGTTAAATTCAATTTATTACAACGTTGACATAATCATAAAACGATATTTAGAGTTTTTTTATATGGAACTTTGAGATTGTTTATACTTCTTATTTCCACTATGAAAACATATGCTTACCAAGAAAAAACCACTTATATTTTTTATCTGTACTTTTTTGGAGCTAGTATATAAGAAAAGTATTCGAATATAACAAGTAATATAACCCAAAACATCAATTTTTCACTTGTATATTGAACACAGCTATCGATATGATTGAATTTTTAAACTGATTACCCGTGATCCGTTAGGAAGAAGCTCAGGCAGCTAGTCTTCGATTTAGTAAGTACGTATTAATCCTGGACATTCAAATAAAATATTAATTTAACCCATCAATTCAATAAAGTTTCCGATGAATATGTATCATCAGTGTTGAAAACTAAATGATTTCAGTAATTAAATAAACAATGTCCGCCGTCACCACTCGGTTACAGCGCACACCAGTCTTTATTAATTGTGTAGTTAATCATATTCTTAATTATGACGTGTACGTAAAAAAAACATATTTATTTGCAAATAGCGATCGCAAACGAAATCCGAAATAATTTATTTTTTTCACTCGGTTGTTCGCAATCTTGATTCTGAACAGACGTAGGATTTCCGACCGGAACGGACGTGCGAGTGTGTTCGTATAATTGCGATGTTTACCGCGACAGGCCCGAGTATTTTCTTGGATTTTACGGATCAGGAGAAACGTATTTCAGGTATTTTTTCTCGCCTGGCCTTGTACTTAAGCAGAATTAATTATCTGCTACGAACAAAGTGTGTAAATCTGAGGGATTAAGATTAAAAATACAACACTTTACTGTTAACCGCACGTGGCTCGCACACTTTGTATTTACAAATTGTATGCTTTATATGTATTTTTTACACAAAGTAGACAACAAAATATCAGGATTTTCATAATCGATAAATTTGCTTTTCGCTCAAAGCTTAACGAAGTTACGTACGCTTCCATAGTGAAGGAAATTGATTATTCCGCATATTGATGACAACTTTTTTAAAATACTGCACCAGTTTTTATGTATTTTTATTGACCCATTACATTGGAAAAAGCTTTACGTAAACGCTGTATGAACAACAAAAAAAAATCATTTTACTAGTTCTACTTCTAAAAAATAATATATCGACTTAACTGTCAATAAATTTGAGAGCATCAAAGGAAATGTTATAAACTATTTTTTTTGCCGCTTTATCGTTTATCATTGTTTGATAGGGTTGTTAGAAATCTTAACATCAAGTACACCAGTGCTTTTGATTTGAATATTAAAAAAAGCACCAACGGTTATATCTTGGTGACGTTAATTGGCAGTGTTCAGAATAACTATTTTGTCACTCAGAATATCTTTTACTGCATATCTAGTTATTTTAAAATAACAAATTATATACAAAAATCCATGTTCATTCCCAATTTGGAGCATCTGGCTTCCTAATGGAGATATCTGAACAAAAAAAACTATAAAAACCCCTGGTTGCTCAACTACTAAACCTCTCTTTTTCGAAGAGTACAGGGATAAAAAGTTTAAGGTAAGGATAGAACTAGTAGTTGGCCAATCACTTTCGCCGCACTCTGCTTTTTTAGGATTTGGATGGTGGAAGCAGGGAAATTTTTAAATATTTCATTACATCTATACCTTCAAACAGAAATCGATGAGTTGTTTGAAAGAGTTATATTCGTACTGGGATTCGAACACGGTATAAAAACCGAAGACGTTCACCACTGTGACGTGGACCCAACATTATTGCAAATCTTAAATAAAACGGTGTAGCGAGAGTGATTAACCACAAGATCTGTCCTGGTCCTATCTTTTCTGTCTCTACTCTCTTCGAAAAATGGTTAAATTGTATTAAAAAAATAAAAGGCATTATAATGCTTAAATAAAACACTCATGTTTCAAAAACATCCATTTTTATTTTATACGACTATGATCTGTTTCGCTCATGAGGTCATCGAGACCAAAAACGGTCAAAATCATATAAAATAAAAGTGAAATTAATGCAAATGAGTGTTTTATTTTTGGATTATAATGCCTGTCTATTTACCAATTATGGACAATAAACACCTTAAAAAATATTTTGATTTGTTTATATTTACTATAAACATCGTAATCGTGATATATTTTATTTGTTTTGAAATATATATTTTTTTAAATGTTAAACGTATTTATTTTATAATACAGAAACACAGCGACGCTGTTTTGCGAAAATCGACTGTGATGCAATCAATCAACTTTTCTTTTCCGTAGAGGAAAACACTAAAGGAATAGAACTAGTAAAAGACAGGTGTATAAATTGATTTAAAAATCTACATTTGAAATTGTCCGTTTATTCAATAGTAATCCAATAGTATTGACCATTTGACTACCAAAGCAGCAATGTGATATCGTTACTTTAAATGCAAACAATTTCATTGTAATTAATATTAACCCAAAGAGAAAAACGTAATTCTCCTGAAATGTAGATATTATTTTAATGAATAAGGAAATAAACATGGTTCCGCTTATATCTCGAGCTTAATGCCGCTTATCAACATTTTGCAGGTGTATTCACGTAGATATATAATAATAACGTCTCACCCTCACTGAAAAACCATCCCAAAACGCCTTGTGTTACAAATGTGTCCCTATTGCGCCCTTCGTTCCCATTAAGGATGGCATTTGAATACTTTACAACACAACTTAGGCCAAATTTTACACCTCGCCTCCCACCATTTTCTAAGAACAAAGAAATTTGTATTCTACTTTATTGAAATTGATTTGAATTTGTATTCTCAGCTTCAAACACAAAATATACAGTAATTTATCAAAGTAAATATTTTCAATATTTCCGGCCGTAAAAGTAAGTAAAATAATCATATCTTGTTATAAAATAACATTTACAATTAGTGGAAAAAGTAGAAAACTCAATTTATTTAAATATTTATTATTATTGTTACTGAATTCAGCGTACTATATAGCTTAGTACGTTAAAATATTGAGAGTCATGCTCCTGATTAAGAAATGTTGTCTTTTAACCATGTCTACTCTCGCTTTTCCAAACATAACTTGTTTAAAGTGAACTGTAAGAAGTTCTTCAATTTTTTCTTTACTGAGTTATTATTTATGGAAAATTTACTCTTTGCCGTTACTTCTCATTTTAAAGAACTGGTGAGACGGAGAAAACTGAGACATTATAGATATTGATGCTTTCAAATATGAATCAACAAATCGATCAAAAATCAATGAAACGAAACTGTCCATACTGGAACTCGGCCAAATGACGTCGCAAATGGGGGTCATAAATGACGTTGTCGTAAAAAAGCTTTTCGTATAAATTTTAAACTCATAATCATCGAAATTTAATTACTCGAGTAAAATTATTTGTCAACCGTTCAAAGGCGCTTTCGTTATGAGTATTTTTATTTTATTTTCACGTTTTCTCAAATTTATATAAATATACAAATATCAGATTCATTCCTCCATCCCTTCGTTACATAAACGAAGTCTTTTTTAATTACATTTTGTTTTGATTAATTTTACCGAATTACAGCCTGTAATATTACAGCATTATAAAATTCGTTTATAAAGTAGGCTCCAAGATGTTTTTATCGATAGCATAAACAATCGTCAAAGGAGAGTCGTTATCAAAGCAGGTTTTTCTCCTTCTTTGTAATGAAAAGACAATACTGCTCAGGCTGTGGGTTTTCTGTGCAGTTTCAGTAAAAGCGGGTGCTTTAGAGCTTCATACACTTGAAATCAGGGCTTTAGAATTACTTGAAATATAATAATATACAATAGCTACATAGTACATAGTTATACAATTGAAGGTCACAAAATATGAAAACACAATTGATGCATTGTACGTTTCTTTAGCCAAAATGCCAAGAATTACTTCTTTACAAATGTTATATAAAATAATATGTTTATTTCAATATTGTCAAATATGAAATTAATCAAGATTTTCTTTAAATTCTGAACAATTCACAGGCACTGGAAACAAAAAAGATATTTTGACTTCTGTCTCTAATGTGATGCAATTGTCAACTTTAGGTAATACCAAAAATGATTATTCTATACTATTTTAAATGGTGATTGTTGCCTCCAAAGAATTTTCATAACTATAGACGAGTAACCAAATGTCGCTCGCACGTCATAAGATTCAGTTTTTTTTAAATTACTACTGAAAACCATTTGTCAATTCTTAGTGAAAATTAACTTTTTATTAAGGTATTTACACTTAATTCTTTATGGAAACGCATTATATGAAAAAAAAACTTTTTTTTACGTTATTAGCAAAATTGATCCCGATTTTCATTAAAAAAATTAATTAGTACAAAAAAAACATTATTTTAACATAAATTGTCTGTTTACGAATACTTAAATAATGTAACAAACAATTATTTATAGCTCTTTTCAACAAAAACAAAATGATATTTTTAATGAAAAAATAGTATGTTCTACCAACCGGTGGCAAGGTTCTTGCAATTCAATTAATTTGTGTTTTAAAAAATATGTTATCAACGTATATAAATAAAGACTTATTGCTTTCCCCTGAAATCTAGTTAGCATAAGAAGGTTGACATACCAATGTTTCTTTACTTGTATATAAAATGTGTGACAAGATGAAACATAAAGTAAAGTTCTTTTTAAAGGCCCGCATGTCGCTTCACTGTCGAAGCTTTTTTGTTAAAAAAATAAACAAATAATATATAGGCAAGAAGAGCTTTCAGTGGCCATTCACAAGAAGGCTTAGCAGGGAAAATATTGTTTTTCGTTTCTAGTAAAGCAGCATCCGCCCGAAACCCATCGCGAAGGAAACAGACGGTATTTCAACACGCCGCGCTCAAATCAAATAGAGGAAATCAAACATCATTACTTTTTATATGAAAAATCGCACAAGTGTTCGATGCCTGTGATTTTACATAACACGCTTTACGAAAAAAAGATAGATTTATTGCTTTTCAAAATAAAAAACTTTTGTAATGTTTGATTTAGAAAACCGAATGATACTGAAAAGTGAGTTTAAACATTTTTTTTTGCGATTTTGAAATGGCCTACATTATTTTTCTATACCTATATCCGAGTGTAACACGTTTTATTCGGTCAGGGTATAGCCGGGCTTGACTTTTGAAATTGTGTTCTAAGACATACGTCTGTAACATAGAGCCAAAATCTTCTTTTACTCATCTGAAAAGTGAAAACAACAGGGTGTAACGAGAGAAGATTACTTTATACTAGCGCTAATCTTCCTTTTCTGAAAAAAAAATAGATTTAGAAACTGAATAAAAAGAAATTATAACAACTTTCGTGAAGATAAGCTCCATTGATTCACATTATGTATGGACATAGTTTAAATAACACTTTTTTTTAATCACGTTTAAGTATGTGTTTTCAATAAAATATGATATCTGTGAAAAAGAGGAAAAAGTGGGTTAGTCTAAAACCGTTATTTTTTAGGAGAACCAAAATACGATTTGCATTTATATGAATTTAGATATAACATTTACTTATTCAGCAACTTTGATTTCACTGTTTCGTTTACATGTATTGTTGTTATTATGGTATATTTGAATCATTTTTAATTTTTTTAACAAATCAAAAGAAAAAAATATAAGGATGTGTTTTTCATTACATTTTTTATACGTCATGTTGGTTTATATTTTTACATTGTCAACATATTGAATTCTACTATTTGTGCATTTTTGTCAGGCCACCTACTAGAATGAAACTATCTCAAATGTCTATTCCTAGTAAATGCAAACTATATGATTTGATATGGGTATATTTAGTTTTGTATGTATACTTCTTTACTTTTTTACGCTTTTTAAAAGAGTCCGTTATAGGTTCAGCTGCTTTAAAAACATTACAGAAATTAGAAACAGATTTTTTTGTTGACTTAAATTTAAATAGTAATAATGACTGAATCTTTTCAAAGGATCGTTCACACAAGATATTATATGTAAATTAGTTTGTAGCAGGTTTCTTACCTGTGTCGTAATATACCGATCTTAGATCAAAGTAAAATAATAAAATACTAACATTTTTCAACTTTTCAAATAATAATCAAAATGTTTTTTACATTAGCTGTTCAAATATAAGTTGTTGAATTTCGTTTCATTAACTTTTCCCATTAATGAAATATTTCTATTGTATAACGAAAAACATACCATACGCTTTCATTAATATTTATGAAATTGGATTCGTATTATGATGTTTTAATGTTTGTTTACGACATGTGTTTTATAAACATGTACTCGAGCGCTGGTATTGTAACATATCTACAACTCTCTTTCTAATTCTGTAAAAACCTCCCATGCTTCCTCTTACATTTTTAATATTCCACAATGCAAACAAAACATGGCAGCATTATTAAATCAATTCGAGGCATGTTTGCTCACGTGAGCAACTTACAACATGGAAGTACTGTACATACATATATACTTCATACAATAAAAATCAATGATAGGTTTTCAACGCGCGTGCCTCAAGTCTTTTGCACGGAAGTATGCTCATGGTGATATTTTAACCGTCGAAATATATCGTTATGTATTTCATTAAAAACAAAATTTACCTTATACGCGTAAGAAAAGTATTTAATTTAGGCTTTTTAATGACAACTTACTTAACGAGTTCCATCACAAATATTAAAATATTTTAGATAATACAAAAAAAAACAAAAAATGGTCCAATTTGGTGTGTTGATAAAAAATAATGTGGCAATCACGTTTGCGGTGACAGTTATTGTATTCTCACAGAATTCGCATTAATAGATAACGAAAAAGAGTTTATAACTCAAGTCATTTAGATCGACTCATAATAAGGTTGCTTTTTTTTATTCATATCCGCTCCCAATGTAGAGCTTATGACCTCCTAATGAAAGACAACTCTTTGCTACCCAGACGCTCAATAACTCTTTTCCAAAGAGTGTAGTAAGGATAAAAGGATAAGGCTAGGACAAGACTAGCGGTTTACTAATCAATTTTACTACGCCCAGTTATAGAAGGATCGGAAAAGGAGGGTGGGAATTTGGCATCACATCACAAACACCCATGCTTTCGGACAGAAATCGATAAATCGATCTAAAAAAAAATGCTATTCGTAATAAGACTCGAACCCGTGAGTTCCGTCATGGAAGTCCACATCGCCAACCGCTATGCCATAGGACCTGAAGGTTGTTTACCGTAGCTGAAACTGAGCTTAAAAATATCAACGATATTTTTTATGGCCTGAAATGAATAACGTTTCCTATTTTTTTGGTGATCTTAAAATTTGCTATGTTTTGTTTAAGTTATAAGCTTTTCTTAGTGATATCAAAATTATTTTTTACTATTAGCTGGATAGTCATAAAGACGAATGGCTTTTAATATCAGACGTCCACATTGATAGCATAATCATATAACTTGAAATAGCAGCACGCTTATAAGTTTTTGATAAAAAATATATTTAAATTGATTATTTTGACAATTTGGTTGAATCCATCTCAAAAAACGTTGATTGTTGTCCTTTATAGGTACTTTTAACAGTACAAATATGTTTTAAGTAATCTGCATTGTGATGCTGAAAGAATCTAAAACATTATTTCAAATTCACTGTAAATGTTATCAACATAATCGCATTGCTGAATAAAGTGTTACCTCATGTTCCTTATTCGAACGGCCGTGAAGCTTTTTGTACGTTCAAAAGTTTTGAGCCGTTACGCCGATTGGTTTCTCTGATACCGGAAGTCAGTATTTGAATAATAAGTACGCGTCATTTGAACAAAGCAGCGTATCCGGGTACGTCCATGCTCTACGGATGGCGTAGCGCAGCATGTACGAGTCACTGTGATTAAGTCATTATTTTTACTCTTTTTGTCGTTCGAATCAAAACTTTTATAAATCAATTTTTGATGGGGTTGCTGTCCGCAAAACTTTTGCTAATACAATTCATCAATGTTACAAAAAAAATAATACAAGGCTTGTTTTGATTTATCAGTACTTCTTTTATTGTTATTAATTAGACCAGACATGGGCAACCTTTCTAAGGTCTGGGGCCAAATTATCTTTCTGTCTCCTACCGGACCAAATTATTAAACATAATAAAGTAATATTAAATTAAATAAAACACGTTGCTACTTCTTATATATTTTTATTTTTTATAATAAACGACATAATATTAATATTATATACTGATTACAAAATTTTCTTGAACTTGAATTACGAGACAAGCAATATTGGCTACCTGGAACTATTAATTTCTTTCTCTATTACTTCGCCGAGATGAATCAGGGCCGGACAAAATAGCTCGGCGGGCCGGTGGATATCGGTGGTCATATATGAATTTGAACTTTTGACGTGATTTCAACGATTGAAATGTAACGTTTCAGTTACAATACACCCTCGCAGACTTACGCCATCAAGAAATTCAAACTGATTTTAGTAAAAGAAGTCATTTATATTTTTTTAACTTGTCACCGTAATCCTGATCAAAATAGAAACTTTATTTTCTTTTCAATAATTTGCAATAATAAATAAAACATATATTTGATCGCATTTGTATACGATATGAATCTAATATTGATAAATAATCCCCCACAAAAAACTATGTGACAGCACAAAGTAGCCTCTGAAATAACATTAATAAATTTACGCCACGAAATATACGACTGCCCATTACGAAAGCCGAAGTATTAACTCTTTGTAGTTTTAATGGGAAATATAATAACACATACCTAGTTAAGAAGCTTCGTTAAATTTTACAACCAACATACCTGAAACAAAAAAAAACAATATATTAGTTCATAACATTACGAAAAAACATTTAAAAATAAATAGTTCGTGGTTTCAATCAAAGTAATTAAATCTCTCTGTTATTAAAAAAATCAACAGTAATAATATTTTGATTAAAATGAAGGATAAGTTACGTGAAATAAACGTTTATTTTAATTTTTAGGTTTATAAAATGCATACAAATTAGTCTATTATAGTAGATTGGTTACAATTATTCGTTTAGTAATGTGGTCGTGTTTTTAAATTAAATTACCACGATGGAATGTTTTGCATGCAGATATTTAGTGAGTTAGTTTTTTTTTTAAATATTAATGAGTAAGGTTTTTTACTTCTCCTTGATATAATTAAAATAATTTGACTGTAATTTTTTTTATTTTTTTTGAGTTGTAGAAACATTGGCAAAACATAGCTTTGAGCTACGAATGTCGTTTTATTATCCATTTCCCCTCTCAATGTCGAGCATATGGCCTCTTAATGAAGGTATCTGAACAGATTTTTTTACTTCTAGAACTGGTTGTTACTCAGTCAAGAGAGAAGACTAGTGATAAACTAATTGCTCTCGCTACGCCCGGTTTTTAAAGGATCTCGAAAATGGTTGGAGGGATATCATAAACACCCATGTCTTCGAACAGAAATCGATAAATCGATCAAAAAAAAAATGCTGTTTGTACTGGGACTCTCGTGAGGTCTGTCACGGAAGCTCACAACGCTAGTCGCTAAGCCATATGACCCGTATTTCGTTATAGGCAATCAATAATGATGAATCCAACGCAATGGTAGGATAAATTTAATTTTTAAAAAATCGACCATTGTGAGTGAGCATGCAGTGACAAATATTATGCATACACTTAAACTCAGTTTTTCTTGTTGTCTTACCGTTGCATTGATGTAGCGATATGGGTGTATATTTTTGACACACTGTCAGCTATTCACATCCTGAATCCCAGATTAATAGTTTATTTGTATCATATAATTACTTTATTTTGGGATTTAGATCGTGGCGTCAAAGAGCCTTATACTTTTTGTCATCTAACATAAAATTCTTCTTTTCATTTGAATATTCAATAAAAACAAACACGAGCTGCAATTTTAAAGCATGACAAAATCATTCAAAATATAATGATGGATGTTTATGTTTTAACTCAAATAAAACAAACTAATAATTAAAACTTCCCTTTCAGTGCTCAAATAAAGTACTAGCAACACATCGGAAGTATTTTTAGCACCGTAGGGGAAGTGTTAAAGAATAAAAAATGTGGTTTTTATGAAAAATGTGTTTGTATATTATTTTATTACTAGATCGTATAATTACTAACAATGATAAGGTGATGTCTTTCTAACAAACCTTGATATCCCAATAAACTTTGTAATGTATTATTGGATCGTAAAATAGGCTGTTAATTCTCAACGAGTTGATTTTGTTTTTCATCATCTAAGTGATACATCAATCTCTATAAAAACGACGGTTCCCAGTGTGAAAAAATAACCTAGATAATCAGGTGGTCACAGAGTTCCCACCCAAAACCGCACTTATCAGAGGAATTACGTGACCAAGTCACGGCGCAGTAAACTTTAAACCGCACTCACCAAACCGATAACTGGTGGACAAAAATAATAAAAACCGACGAATTTATTTCGCAATCTTCGCTTGTACCCACGGCCTACGAGAAGCGCGACATAAATTTAAGCACAGTGTCGTTAAATCTTCGACTTTGTGACCAGTAACGTACAGAGCAAAATGGCGTAGCAAATTTTATCGCAGTATAATATGGACAATTTGCAAAGCTCGGTTTACACAGGACCACTTATTTTATAATTCTGCATTTTTATAAAAAAAAATATTTTTCTCGCATCGCTTTTTTTCATTGGCGAAGATTGTCGAAAACATTTTACTAATTTTTGTCGTTACTATAGAGTAAAAAATCATTTTCAAATTACTATAAATTATTATTTAAAATTTAATATTGAAAATGAGTTATTACGATGAATTATGACATACGTATATCGAATAAAGTTGAATTAAATATTCCAGGCTTAATTTTATAATACAAATTTTCGTATGAAGATTATAATATAAAACTTAAATGGTTAGTATTGTGTTCAAATGCACAAAATTTAAATAAAAATTTGAATTACAATTGAGCGACAAACTTTTTTTTAATAAGTAACAAACGGATACGATTTATACTAAAGGTGCTTGGTGGAATTTAAAAATAAAATTTGAATCGTTCAAATTTTGTACAAATCTACACAGTCATTCATGCACCTTGAATGTCTGAAGATGCCGAAAGACAAAACTCTGGTCAAAATATACGAAATTTGAACAATTCAAATTCAAACAGGTACAAATTTTAATGCTTTACCAATTTACATATCCATCTGAACTTAAATCGATACTTTAAGCTATTATGTTTTCAAGTTTCTCTTGATACTTGCCAAGCAATTAAAATACATTTGACTTGATTAACAATATCTAGCCACAGCCTTGACACATATTTCGTACCAACTCGTGCTTAATCATGCATGAATTAATTGTAAACCCACGATGTATATACCTCGCTTAAAAGAACAAAAGGCTATTTCGAGAGATTGTTTTAGGTTGTAGGAATGAGGGTTTCTAGTGTGAGGGGAAGTCCTCTGGGAGGAAACGGTAAACACGAAGAGGGCAGGATAAATTCAAATGTATATACAAGGTTACTTTCTTCGGCCGGTCATATTTATTTACATTTTCTTCTATTCTTCGCTTCTCTTCCTCTACCCGAATTTCAATTTGAAAATGAGACATGGGTAATGCTTGGAATTGCTATCAAGCGTCGATCTTTATTCATTTAGGCTGGATAATATTTGCTCATTTTTATTCAAGTAAATTTATAATAAGTCAATATTTCCGTATTCGCTTTTGCTGATTAATAATTTATCATTTATGCTCTTATTCAGCATCATTACTAAACAAACAATCATTTTTACAAATACAACTGACTAATACGGTAAGAATAGCAACGTATTTATTTTTACGAATATTATCGTCAGAACTACAATTAAACTTACATTTTTCTCAGCTATATATACTAGCTACAAAGAGATACACATAGCATCATATTATTCATCCTAACATCCTAATTTAAATTCAATTATAGTATAATTAAAAGTCAATCAACAACTGACTAACAATAAAAAAATTGAAGGTTTTACGTGTATTGGTTAATAGTCGTTTTTTAGGCTTGAATGGTCAAGTTCTATAGATTCTGTCTCAAACCGAATTTCAAACCTTAAATTAAGCCGAAACTTCTCATTATTTTCAATTCCAATAACCATTATGTTTTCAAATGACCCATAGTCATAAAAAACGGTATTTTACACTCGACAGCCACGTTGTCTGAATTCATTAGTAGAAACGTCAAAAAAATATCAGATATTTTAGTATTTTTTTACGGATCATGTGAATAATTTGTGCAAAATTAAATACTTTTTGGTTTTTATTTGAAGGTATTTGGATAGCTATTTGTTTTTAAATGTAATGTACCGAAGCATTTTTTTAAGAACATTCACTGAGCATGTTAGTATATGCGCATTAAAAATAATTGAGAAAGAAAAATAAATAGTGTTTTAAATATTTGTTCAGAGTCAGATGACATAGCTTCAATGTGAACTTGGAAGCAAGGAATGATTTTTCTTACCGATAACGCACAGGTGATTAAAAACGGATTTTTTCGTGACTCGCTGATAAAGTGTTAAACTTGTATTAACGCACATCATGGTCATATCGTTCACCAATCAGTTTATTAAGATAAATTCAAGAGCTCATAGCGTCTTGTGGGGAGCAATTAGATTGCAACACGTGTAAGCTATTACATAATTTATAATACTTTTTTCGTTTCCATCATAAAAAAACTTTACTCTAAAAATTCTGGCAAAAATTTGAAGCAAAATCAACAATTTGATCGTGTAGAATAAAATCTGAAAAATGCGTCAAACCGAAGGATACAAAGGAAGGTGATAAAAAATTTGAGTTCTACCTACTAGGATTAAAAAAAAACTCTAAAAGAGCAAGATGCATATATACTAAACCATTTGTGCTTAACATTAAGGTGTAGATTCAGTTACATACAATAAAGTAGCGAATCATTTCATACATTCACAGCCAACATTTTTAATTACGTAATGGGGTAGTAATATATTCATTACACTATTGTTTCATTTGTGCCTACAGGTACAGAACATTGGCACGCAGGGGTGGCTTACGGGCGGAACAATTAGGCAGGAAGTCGATTACATATTTACAACATCCCACAGGATGTTCTGCTACGCCCACAACGCCACAGTGCGCCACTGGGAAATACAAGTTTCGACACAATGCATACTAAAATCACAAGAATTCGTACATCATTTTTCAAGTCCTTCAATTATTGTTACTTATTTTTTACGGATAACGGCTTGTTTTAAGCATAAACGTTATTATTATTTACAATTTATCAAATGTGAATCACATAGGAATGTCGGGTCCTATGGCGCAGCGGTTAACGTTGTTGGCTTCCTTGCCAGACCTCACGGGTTCGAGTCTCAGTACGAACAGCGTTTTTTCGATCGATTTATCGATTTCTGTTCGTAGGCATGGGTGTTTGTGATGTCTAAATATTCCTTTCCACCTTTCCGAGCCTTCAATGAATGGGCGTAATGATAGCGATTAGCTGACAACTAGTCCTCTCTTAGCCTTGTCCTTCTATGTCTACTACTCTCTTTCGAAAAGGGTGGTTGGTTAAGCGACTGAGTAACAAACAGTTCTCGTACAAAAAACTTATGTTAAGATATCTCTATTTGGAGGCCATATGCTCCACATTTGGATCGGACATGGATGAAAAAAGTCATATAAACATTATTAAGTTAAACCTATTTGAAATAAAATAAAATAAAACAAAAAAAAGTTTACACTTCGAACAAAAGTTTTAATTAAATTTTAATCGTTCAAATTATGTTAATTCACACAAATTTTGTCACTAACGACCCGGGTTTCGCCTTTCGGCATCTTCATCCGTGAACTTCAACGCCTGTAGAACGCAAACTCGCTCAAAAATAAATTACAAGTAATGTCAATATCTAATATTTAAAGTCACCGGATAATATTTTGAATACAAATGCAGGAAAAAAATTGAATAAATTCATATATCGGATGAACAAATTTTCCGAATGTCCTCACAGTCCAAATTATAAGTGTTTTCCTCTTATCTAACAACAAAATAATGAATTCCTTTTTACGAGCAGGCCAAATTTTCATATGGGTGCAACGGATATCCTTTACATGTGAGTGACGCACGACGGCTTAGCGTCATTATTTTTGTTACGGACACTATCTGCACCCACCAGTCGCTACAGACGTGTATTATCAACCCCCGTCCGTCCGGACATTACTTCACAATACGCTTTGCCAAGCCTCGGACTAATTCGTGGTTATTAAGCTATTGTGTCTGGGGATTCACCATCTGTTGTTGATTAGGGTCACCACTTATTTCGGTAATTATCAATCATAATCATTTATCATCAGATGCTTTGCGATACTATGTCTCCTAGCTAAGCTGTTGTTAATTGAGTAAACAAATGAAAAACTACGATAGTTTGAAAGTACAAGTTGGTTGTTGAGTATCCCACCATTACCCGTTATGTGTATGCAGCCGCATTTTCACGGCCGCCTTCCATAACGCAATGCGGTCAAGAAAATAATTTATTCCTCATATTATTGGCCCGATACAGAGCTGCACGGGACCTATCTTTTAACCATGCACTGTTGTTCTTAAAAGGTAAAGATAGAAAGAAAAAAAGAAAAAAAGAGAATGTGACTTGCTCAGTCATTTAGTTTAAGTGATATTAAGTATACTGCGTATCCGTGTACTGAGAATTTAATCTACTCGTTTTAAAGTAATAAAAAGATAAAATCATTCATTTTATGTCATTTTTTTTATAACAAAACATTTTATTTACTTATACTTGCAAAGTTTATAAGTATAAGCTGTAAAAAATAAATTTATAAGAAGGAAAAAACTGCAAAATGAAGTTGCTAGACAAATAATACAAATTCAAAACATTTGCAAGGTAATTCAATACTCACTTTTAATGTGCTCATTGTCAATACTTGGTGGAAAGGCATTACATATATTAATAAAAACACAATATTTCTTTGTATAGGAATAAAGTACAAAAGAATATTGTTTTTTTATTAACGTAATTCAATACGTTTAAGTTACACGTAGAAGAATCAAACGCATTGTTTTATTGATACTTATATACTGTACACTTACACTCATAAGCACAAAATAATGTTTTTATGTCTGAATTAGATTAGTAAGAAGTTAGGTCATTTACAACTTACTGAAATTCCTTTGTATACATTTGAAAAAAAATATATACTTGAAAGTGTTACCAAATAATAAAAGTTCCATACTTTTTTTTGGAAATTCATACAAAGTTATTTGCTTTTATTCGGATGATTTATACTTACGTAATCCCTAAATAGCATGTGGAATACGGAAGTTATTTCAACAAACAATAAAATAATCAAAATTCAATATATAAGTATTACATTTTATATATATCTTTACATAATAAAATGTAATAATATATTTTGTTTATGCCTAACAAGTTAAAAAGACGTCGGTTTGAATCTTTAACTTTTTTCTTAGTTGTCTCACTATCAACAGTATCAACCAACCAAGTTGTACAAAATGTTTGTTTAAATACAGTAAGTTCAACTAAAATGTATTAATATTAAAAACAATACCTTCGAAAATTCAACTCTAATCAATTGCCGTCGTGAGTGTACTGTCTTTTACTTTAAGATAAGCAACAAATATTCATTACCACGTGAAGAGTAAACGAAACATTATTTTATATTCTTAGTAATCTTTACTCAAAGAACTTCAATTCGTTTTGATACCAGAATTATGATCAAAAGAGTGGTGTTATTAACTATACCTAAATGTCTGTCGTGTTATCTTTGAATCTATAACACGAAAAAGAAGAATAAAAAGCTGAAGCAAATAAAATCAGCGCTTTCATTACAAAAAAACTTTCACCCTTAAGAACATTTTTTCAAACAAATCTTCGTGATTTCGTACAATCTTTCATAAAAATAAATAAGGTAGGTAAACAAAACAACATGGTCAGATATACAGCAATATTCTGAAAAACGATAGCTCGCACAATATTTAACTCAATAATATATAAAAAAATATTTTTTGACATCATTACTTATTGTTTCTTCTCATTTTCCATATTTTTGAAATGATCAAAATCGGTATGAATATTCTCAAGGTATTCATCGTACGATTTTTTTTGACAAATAACTCTTTAAAGTTGGTTTCAATTATAAATTCACTTATTCATTTAGATATCACACGTATTCTAAAGTAGTTAAGTGTAAAAGTCATATATATGTTAATCTTAAAATATCGTACATTAAAACGAAATACTCTTACTATTGTTAAATTAAATTGTAGCTCAGGCAAATTCGTGTTACATATTTTATAACACATCATAACATAAATTATAATAATTAAAAATTAAATTGCATTAACGAAATCTTATATTCATAAAAATACAAATAAAAAGACAGCCCTAACAAAAGTCGTCACCATTTTGAAAAGCTTGAAATTGTCAAATTATTTCACTTGATATTAATATAATGCCTTTCACCAAGTATTGACAGTGAACACCCTAAAAATGATATTAATAAGCTTGTATCCAAAATTCTTCAATATTAAACATTTAAAACATTTGTTTTCACATGTGATTTGAATTTTTTCCATGTTAATTATCGGTAATAAAACTAAAGTATTACGATTATTACTGCGTCCAAAATGTTTATTGTTATTTTTTATGTAATTATTTATAATAAAAAGAAACAGCTGAATAAAATGAAAATTACCCATTGAATGATATAAGAAAAAATCAAAAGAAGAAAAGACTTGAAAAACATCGATTTTAAAAAAGAATATTTACGATCTTAATGAGAAGCTTAATATTTTATAAACCTAATTGATACTCAATGCAAAGTTTTTCATTATAAATATTCTCAAAATAAAATCATCAAGAAAGTAGCTCCTCGATTTATCGTGTTTAAAGGAGTTTTTGGAAACCGATTTGTTTTTTTTTCAATGTGTTCAACTAAACAATTGAGTTTCAATATATTGCATCCCATGTTATTTTTCTTTCATCTATGAATTATTTGTATAAAGCAGCAAAGCTGTTTTCATTTTAATGTGGACGACAAAAGACGATCAACAAATCTTTATTTTAACTGTAATAGAGAAATTGATCTAAAACTAACTTTAAATTTTTGCCGTTTTTTTTCAAGCACATTTATGGTAGGTTTATAAAAACAAATTGTGGGCAGAATTTTCAGACAGCATTCGAAAACATTTAAGACGCTTAACGTTGTCCTATATTGTGTATTTTAACCTTGACCGTTCCCATTTTGGAGCAGATGTACTCCTCTATGAGAAAACAAAGCTCATCTCCACAAATGTTTTGTATGAGAACTGCTTGTTTACTCAATTGATTAATAAAAGTCCTTACTTCTTAAAATAAACGTTTATTTTGTTTATTTATAATGAAACCACCTACGTTCTCTTAAATTAATTCCAGTTTTTATTAAAAAGTATTTTTAAATTGTTTTTTTCTTTGGTAAAATATTATTCAATTTTCGGCCTCGTTTTGATATGCTAGAACGAATTTTAATTTAAATTTGTGAGTGAAATCTCACACAAAATTAATTAACCTCAAAATAGATATAAATAAACTCGGAAAAGATTCAAATCGTACACCTCGCATGGCGTAAAAAGTGTCCACAAAAACATGACGGGGTAAAATTATGTTAGGTTTAATTAAAAATTTTGCACAAAAAGTGTTCATTTACGATGAAATAATTTTCCTTTATCTAGAGCCGTATCTTTGCGCGGGAGACAGCGTGAACCAAAAAAGCACAATATTTTCGTGCTCCGCATTGCCGCTGTGGATTATTCAATAACGTAACAGCAGGCCCTATGAAAATATTATACCCCTGGGGCGAGCTATTATGGTCGGGATGTTTGTATAGGAAACAAGTGTTTCGTATTTTCAGCATACCTGGATATTCAAGGATATTGGAAATATGCACGGTTTACTTTATTGTAATTGAGCGATTCCATTCTGAAGAAATCTATAAACAACAATATAATTAAATAAACGTATTTAAAAATTGTGTTCTACTTGAAATAACAGCTGAGAGGTCGTAACTACGACGTAAGAAAAAATAAATAATGTTTATTTCCAACGTTTGTCAGAAACAAACGCATCGCTCAGAGTGACGTGATGCTTGTAGAGATATGCGTACGAGATTGTTGTTTTTTTTAGTTGTAAAATTTTAGCTGCCATGTATACGCTTTGCAAATAATATATTTAATTTGATTTATTCTATTCAATACATATTTTTAATCAACTTTAACAGAATAAAATATAAAAAGTAAATAAATAAGAAATTTATGCTTCCAAATAAAATTCAAAGGCTTTATATTGGGTTTTAGTTAAACAACATTATTTCATTTTTTTATCTGAAAAAAGGATTTTTATCCATGTTGATTTCGATCCATAGATGGCATCTGACGACGTCGGCACATCCATAACTACGGTGAAGCAAACATAGTCAGATTTGTCAAAACTAAACGCCTACGTTGGGCCGGACATATGCTACAAGTGCATGAATTTAAGCCTTCAAAATGACTCACATTTACTACCATTGAGGGAAGACGCAGCGTTAAAAGACCGCGACTTTGCTGGATAGATGAGTATCACAGAACTTGCGAGTGCTGGAGGTCAGTGAATGGTGTAAGAAGGTAAAGGATCGAGTAGAGCGGAGAAGACTGATTTAGGTTTCCAAGGTTTACCTCAGACTGTAGTGCCAAAAAGAAGAAGCAAGTATTATTTTACTTCTCTGTGTGACATCCAAACTGATTTGAATCCAATATTTGTTTTGGTGTTAAAATTAGCTGTTTTGTTATAAATATATAATACACAAAAAATAACGTAGAAAGTAATTGCATCACTCACCGATTGCAAGGAGACATACACAGCTTTCAACATTGCACACATTATGTTTTAATCCTCCGATAGAAAGTCATATTGTTCCAACATTTACTTTGCATTTACGTGGGTGGAGCCTGCGAGTTGCTGATTACGATATGATTAGCAACTGCTTTTTGGTAACATCCGGTTCAAAAATACGTTTTAATAACTTCGCTTTACGAATTGATTACAAAAACAAAACGCAATTTTTATCTAGGTGTTTTCGTATATCTTTAATAAAATTATTTAAATCAATGATTTCATATAATACAATATTACCTAGACTGTTTTTATTGTTTGATAAATGATTAATTTATAGTTTTATTCTACTTTGTCTGTACAAAATCGTCAGACGATTCAAAAACACATTTAAATACATATATGCGTGCTCCAATATATTTTCAAGTGGAATATTTTTAATATTTGTATTTCCTTACTAATGACGAACCTAGTTTGAGGATTATCATCAAAGTACGCTAAATAAAGGCTGTCCTGTGGGATGATATTTTAAGTAAGACTTATACATACATCAACAATTAATTAGTTACTCTGAAATCGGGTATAAAGTACTCGTCAAACCTTTAAAGTGGTACAATAGATATGCTTTTTTCATTTTTTCGGTTTAGTTTGAGGAAAGAGAGTTTTATTGCTTTTAATATTTTTCGGTTAAGTTCGTAAATAAAAATGATATCTGTTTTAATATTTTATATTTAAAACACAAATTAAAAAAGTGTAGACGTTGTGAATTAGGTACACAAGATATTCATGTATCAATAATATTACTCTAAAATAATCTTTTCGTCTTTACTTTACTACCGACTCACTAGACAAACTTTAAGTATATAATTTTTATAAAGAAAGATTTGATCACTGTTCAAAACTTCTTAAAAAATATTCTACGTGATTACTTCATTAGTTAATATAATTTAATTAAATCAAAAAGAAGTCCACGATCATTTCAATATTTATAAAACCATAGAAAAAATCTTAACAGAAATAATGCAAATTTTAATGCTTCTCAACTAGACGCAGATTTTTATTAACGTCGAAATAAAATAAAATATTCTTAATAAAAAATTAATTGATTAAATCCAAGCCAAAATCAAATCAATTTAATCGACTTTGAATAATATGAAGCACCTGAAGGAAAAGCTTTAATTTTAAAGAAATAATCAGGAGAATATCTATTACTTTTAAATCTTTTCTGAGCTATATTTTTAGTTACAGGTTGTCTAGACAAGCGTATTCGTGGAATGAGAAATCATTATTTTTTAGTTTAGTTATGAAATTATTATTTTTCACCACTTGTTGATAAAATGTGAAAGCTCATCTCACGTTCGATATAAAAATAAAAAAAATCTACTTTTACGAATCAACTTAATTTTGTCGTTTCACTGCCATAGTGTTGATGTAACATTTTCCATGTCTATTACAAAAGTATATCTAATGCATTCTAAGCTGTGAACCCATGTGTTTAATTAATAAATTAAAAATATAAAAATAACATAAAATTAAAACAGCTTTATTGCAGTTAAACATGATATAACACTTAGTTCAAATGTAATAAAAACTGTTTTTTTGATATTATGTCGATATTGATGGCTTGTAACTAAAATGATTGTTTAAAAAGGTAATTTGACACTAATACGAACTAAATATTTTTTTTCTTTATTAAAACGTTTCATGACATCATTCAAAAAATTGGTGTATATCCATACAACGTTTATATAAAAATTAATATATTTTCTACACATAATAGAACTGTAAATTTCTATACATATTTAAATTTTCAAAAAAAAATTACTAAAAAATTAATTATGCTTAAAAGGTTCTGTCAAACGATTAAATGGTAAAGACCCTTTTTGCTTGTAAATGCAAAATAAAAACTTCTGTTTTTGTTTTAATCACCAGCTAAAAATCTCGGGAAATACGTGTACGTCTGCAGCTGGGGACTTAAATCCCAAAGTAGTTTTTTTCTTAGTATAAATTTTATTTTTGTATATAAAAAAAATAGGGTCCTTTTGATAACTTTTGCATGTCGGCCCAGATTTTTGGGTTACGCCACTGTGTTAAGACGTGAGATTTCCCTGTATCCAGGATAAATAAATGTCCTTGTTGTAATGTATCCGAACCTTTTTTCAAGCCGCCTAACCTGTATATAATTTATACTGACGCGGTACGGTTGGTCATTACAAAACCGCGATGTTAAATAAACATTCCTTTATTATGGGTTTGGAATGTAATTAACCTTCATGAAGTAAGGATCGGCATTACAGAAATAACCATTATATGCTTAATAAATTCCTGCGCATAATCCTGTTTGATAGCGGTACTTAGGAGTATTAAAGTTCCAAATTCTTTACTCAAACCGTGAAAGCTTATTTTATACCTGTACATGAAAACTTGACCTAGATACTTACTTTGAATGACGTCACAAAAGGTCACAAGGATCCAAAATGGTTTCAACGCCTTTCTATACGGATAATATTTCATTGGGCGTTTGGGTACCGTATTCACCCAATTATTTCTTGAATTACAATATAAGATGTGATATTTACTTGAACAGAATTACTTAAATTGTGTTGTATAAAATTACGCAACTTCATATAAATACCAGTAGCACAAAACTAATTTAAATTTTATATATTATGTATTATGTAATATATTTTTTTAATAAAAAATATTTTGAATTTTTTATATAAGATCATACGAGATTAGCTTAAGGAGAATTGACATCACAAACACCCATCTCTTAGATCTCAAATTTAAATTGAAAAAAAAAACTAATTTAACATTGTCCTCACCGGGCTTCAAACCCAGACCCACCTGATTGGAAGGGCAAACTCTTATCAACTTAACCACAGCGGGCGGCTCCTTGTTTACTTTAATTGATATTTAGTCTTGAAAATTCATTTCCAAAACCAGTTCATTTTACCAAGCTTAAGAAAGTGTATTGCTTGACAATGAAAAAGTATTTGTTTATTTTTATAGATTGATATCAATATACAAATTGCAGTAGTAGACAAGTAAAAACTATTCACAGAAATGTCTTTTGCAAATTCAAATATTTGACACGTTTTTATTGAAAAAATATTGTTTATTACATGTTTATATCATGACCCATCCCGGTTTTGATCATATAAAATAAAAATAGAGTCAGTTAAATAAAATTCTTCTCCACCAAATATTCATAGTGACCTTAAAAGTGATTTAAAAAGAATACTCAATTTTTCCACTCGATGAATTTCTTTTAATGCAAATCTTTATGTTTTTCCCCAAAGTTATTGGAAAGAATTGAACTTAACAGGAGGAAAGTTTGTTTCTTTTAAGTTCTTATAAAATAAAGTTATCAGTGAAAACAAAACAAAAAATATACGAATTTAAGAAAGTTAAGCAAAAACCAGGTCACACCAGAATTATTTAAGTAGTCGATTATGTCGAAACTTTATAAACAACAATATTATATTTCATTGATACCTTCAACTCAAAAATCAAAAAATAATGATGTTTTTAAGAAAATATTGTGAATTTACTTGTTGTATTATATTAAGGGTACAATTTTCAGTAAACATAAATTTTATTTTAAAGCTGTTTCAACTCAAAATACTATTTTTAAAACGAATTTTTATCAGGGAGGGAAAAAAGATAATTTATACGATGCTTATTTAAAATCCACTATTTTTTGTTTATTACTTTTTATAATTTGCTTCAAATAATCTTATATTTATTATTGTTATGGGAAATATTTAAGTCAATCCACTAAATATTGTATGTTATATTTAGTTGATGATAGGATGTATCGTGTATCTCTTTTAAGCCAGTGCAAAGTTTGTGTTAGTTTAAGTAAAGTTCCGATGAGGCAGGAAACTGAAATTATATCAACCATATGTATAGTAATATTTGTCGAACTAAAATCGTTTAATATTTTGTTACCGTGTTACAGTGAATTTTTAGTTGTAACTAAATGCCAATTCTATACAAAAAAATGTTAACCAGAAGTTTTTTTTTAAATTAAAATTCCCAAAATATGATTCATTAAATAAGTATGGATTGCGTGTGTGTAAAGTAAACTTTAACGTGTATGCATTAAACAATACGTATAAATTCAATGAAATCAGACGATTGGTAAGATACTTCGTCTTATTTTTTATTATTCGTATTTAAATATTTGCTCGATAGCAAAATCAAATTGAGCAATAGTTGAATAAAATATCACAAAAAACATATATTGATTAAACCAATCAACTAACGAAAGTATTGCACTAAATGATTTCCAAAAGAACATCATTAAACAAAACGCAGAGAAAAACTGCACCATTTTTTTTTTTTTATTATTTAAATTTTAACCGACTGTCGGTGTTTTACAACAAATACTGAGCAAACAGATTATGATTTAACATAAGAATAAAAATACTTTATGAACAACCATTACTGTTTTCTTCTAATTCTTTTTATTTTTTTCCATTTTCTCATTGTTTTCTTTAGGAATTGGTTTAATAATTAAAGAGGGAATTGATTTTGACGTTGAAATGTGCCTTTGGTGCAATAGAAAAGTTGTCATTTGATATTTTGATCCGCTTAATGATTCACCTTTTCCGATTTACTTCATACATACAACTACTCACTTGGTGTTCAATCGAACCGAGAAAATCTGTCGCGAAGCCGCACGAGCGAGGCGATACGATGCCCACAGATTCGATAAGCAGGATCGGGCGGCCATGCGGCATAATACCTCTCCCCCGGCCATGCCGCGACATGTTTCATATCCACACAACATCTGTGCCTATTCCTGCCCCGGCACCGGTGTTTTCTGCTCAACACCTGGTTATGTTATTAATGACTGAATATCGCGCATTTCCGGTACACCGGAAGTGCTCTGAGCTTTTTTCACGCCACACGAACTAGCTTTGATTAAGTTTGGCGATAATTTTTGATTGAGCTTTACCGAATCTTGGTTAATTTTTTATTTTACTGTCAAAATTTTTCATGTTTGAATTTTGCTTTAACATCAAGTGTATTGAAGACTTTATCAGTCTTTTGTAATATATTGTCTGGATCTTCGGTCTATCCTATACCAGCCGCTCTCCATAAATTAAATTCACCTGGTCACTCCAAAAGCTTAGTTCATTTTTTTTTTGATTGAGTTGTGTACAGCTTATAACCCCTTAAGAATTCCAAGTACGACTATTTATCTCTCTCTCTCTCTCTCTCTCTCTCTTCTGTGAATAAAGAATCGCAAAGTACTTTACGTTATGTAAACTTGGAAAATCACCTAATTATGCCTTACTTCTGGTCACTTTTGGTTTTGTGTTCCGCCCAAGAAATACTTAACAATTGCCTTCAACACCTCGTCCGAGGAATTAAATTAATCATTGGCAATATGATCAATACATCTTTGATTTACTTTGATCTCTCTAGAATACATTAATCATACCTTTACTTTGTGGTCCTTATGTTTTTTATAATCACGTTCCGTTATAACTTTTAACAGATCTCATATCAATGTTTATGGTTTGTATTCCTAGTTGGCCTTAGACTGTTTCAAAATAATCAAATCAGTAATTTTTAACGCTTTATTTTCAACATTTTCATTTTTTAATTTTAATGAGCACAACAATGATTATTCATTGAAATTTGACGGTGAATGTTGATCAAATTTTTATTTCTATTTTTAAAAAAATATCACATTAAAACACATTATGATTCTGCTCACTTTTAACGAGCTTTATAGAATCAATCTTTTTTTTATGTAATAAATATCTTCGAAACTCAGTACTGAGTATCTTAGCATCTTCTTCCATGTTTTTGTGTTTTAATGTTTGCTCACTTTATCTTGAAGGTATCTTAGTGCTTTGCCAAAAATTTCAATGTCCAAAACTGTATTTTTTAAGTAATTATAGGAGTAGATCGATAGATTTAATCGCGTTCTATCGTCTGAAAAACCCGGTTTACTCATATTACATTTATTTATTTTGATATTTAACCAAGTAATATGAACTAATTAAATATTGTGTTATGTATACTCAACACCATAGCATACTATGTTTATTCTCTATGACATTTTATTTTCAAATGTTTATTTCTAGAATGAAACAATTGAAGAATGAAACATTCCGTTTTAAGAAAACAAATGCAACCTGTTATCTCACTATTTTTCTTTTTGATTATATGATTAATTTATAAAGTGTAAATTATGTTATCAGAATAAATTTTAACCAACATATAAAAGTGTTTCAGTAAAAATTATAAACATAACAATTGTTTGCAGTTATTATTGGTAGAAACCCATTAGTAAATTTCTATATTTTAAATTACAGATTTCTCATTTCTACAGCCACCCAAAAGACTAAAGTGTAAATATGTTGGTCAATTTTTGTTTACGCATTTGCCTTGTCTACGGAAATGTAACATTTCAGTTTGTTTCATGATGTTCGAAAAAAATGATTAAATTAATGTTTTCTGGAGAGCACTTATTATTTAAAACCAGTCGATAAAAATATTGCAATTTTGATAAAGTAAAATACGTTTGTTTATCGCCCTTTTGTTTATCGTGAAAATTAATTACACACTTTGCACAAAATATTACACAACAAGCTTTTCTTTTATGTATTTATTACAATACCATGAGGTTTGTGTAAAAGCACAAAAAATAATATTTTATAATAATGTAATGATAACAAATGGTTGTTCTCGTTGCGCTTTACAATCTAGCTAGCAACCAAACTATACACTTTACAATTTCACGGACAATAAACCTGTGTTGTGGTTTTTTGTCGACAAGATGATTTAGTTGAGACGATCAGAAAGTCATTGGTTATTCAAATACATTGATTCTGTAGCACGTTCCGGAGAACCCGGCAATATCAAACAAGCAACCTAAACAAAAACCCTCGATCCGCGTAAAAAGCAAACAAACGGCATTGAATCCATACACCGCCTATAAATTAAATAACACAAAGGTTCGCCAACAAGTAAGTTCGGACGGAGAAACGTGAGCAATATTTGAATGCCATACAATGACAGATAATATAAAAATATTTTATCACCATACAATGACTAACTATTTTTATATTCAGCTCAATATCTTTATATTTTTTTTAATAAATTTTTCACTTAGGGTGTCCACTGTCAATACTTGGTGGAAAAGCATTATATTAATAAAAACGCAATATTCCGTTGTACTTTATTCCACTTTATTTAATAGGTCAGAAGTGTCAGGACCAGTTTCGCTCATTGCGAGCATCATTTGACAATGCTCGCAATGAGCGAAACCGGTTCTGATCTATTAAATAAAGTGCAAAAGAATATCGTGTTTTTATTATAAAAAAAAATACTCTCAAGGATGAGAATATATTCACATATTCATAAAGAGCCACACCATTGTTACTTTCTCACGTCATATTAAATACATATATTTAAATTTAATTTCATTTAAACACCAATCTTAAATGTTATATAAAGTATTAAAAAAATGTGTTTACAAAAAGACATTGGAAGTCACGCTCAACATAATGAAAAACCGAATTTGCCCACTTTTGTTATACACAAACAATATTTTTTTTCTGGTGGTTTTTTTTATCAAATACATTAGTTTTAACCTGTTAACTGCTAGTACGAGTAGTAAATATTATAAATAACTGTCATTTATCATAAAAAAAATCCATTTGTGGTGATCGTTTTAGCAAACAGTTTGCTTTCTTTTTATAGTAAATCAATCGTAAAAGCAATTTAAAAAAAAGTGACTGAAAAACTAGATTATGCGCTCTTTCATGGTTATTACTCAGAAATCTTAAAAATGACGCCAAAATATGTTAGGTTACAGCTTAAGTATTTTATTCAATTGCACTGTTTGACGTTGTTTTAGAAACAAAATCTCATCTTTTTGATTGATTCATAATAAATTTGTTACTCCACTTGTTTTGTTACAAACCGTGACATATGTTTTGTCTTTTTACGAGGCATAGTATATTGAATCTCATCAATTCTACAATAAGACATTGTGAACAATTTATTTTTCATCAGTTGATATACAAATATAAACATTGACCATGAGTTTCATTTTTGTAACGGCTGTGATAAAAAAACTGCCTTAACTGCTGTGTGATATAATATTTTCTTTGTGAGAGTGTTTTATTGTACACACAAATAATTGCTTTAGGGCCCAATAAATAAAGCTTCACATAAATCTTTCGTTGTATGTGCGGACGGCTATTGCTGACAATATTGCCAGTTGGTTCACGGACCGGCTATTAATAACACAGGCGAGGGAGGGCGAGAGATAGTGGATGAGGCGAAGAGAGGAGGGATTATAGGAGGAGGTAATTAAGGGTAGGTGGTGCTATTCTCTTTCGGATAAACCCTGTGATGAGTGAAAGAAATAAGACACGGAATCTTCTTAAGCTTAACGCGGTGCACATTGAGTGATATAAATTGGCTGCTTAACAGACACACACTAATCATTCTTGAAAATTGTATATATATTTTTTTGAGTAAAAAAAAAATATGTTATCAAATAAATAATAAGACAATCGTAAAAATCATTGAGTAGAAAATATTAAGGTGAATTTATAACACTACTAACCGAAAATTATTTGATCAAGTTACAAAATTATCCATTTATTGCTAAGCTATAAGGTCAACGTCGTTAACACGGAGGTCAATGGTTCGAATCTCGAAAGATTTTTTGATCGGTTTATGGATTTCTGTCCGAAGGCATGTTTATATGTGATTTCTTGAATTCCCTCCCACTCAACCTATCCTAAAATAACGGGGCGTAGAACTAACGATATGCTAACCACTAGTTCTTTCCTATCCCTATAATTTTATCATTACCATCTTTGAAAAAGGAAAGTTGAGGAACTGAGTAATAAACAGCTCTCGTAGGAAAAAAACTGTTAAGTTACTTCCACAAAAAGGCCATATGCTCCAACATTTGGAGCGGATTTAAAAAAAAAAAGTTCAAAAAAAAACAATACATATTGTTACTGGTGCTGTCATAAATAAATCAATGGTTTTGAGAATGTTTCCTATTCGTGTTAATAAAAAATAAAAAAAATGATTCAAGCAGACACTGTGCTATGATTGATTAGTATTTGGTTACTATATTATGTTTCGATCTAAATATAATATTAACAGGTTAAATTTAAACGAAGTTTGCTGTCAATATAGCAATATCAAAGTAGCAACAGTTTTAAGAAACCGGAAAAAAAATATCATATTATTTAATTAATTTCAAAGTTTGTAGTCTGTCAAAATTTCAGTATTGTACACTAAATACTACTGAAAATACAATGACTGGGGCATATTCTCTGGCAATATTTTATTATCATACTATAAGACAAGTCACGATGCACGACAAAGATGTCAGTCGCTCATTTATTATAGATGAAGTTACAAACCGTAAAACATTTCAAATTATGCCCAACTAAATTATTTATTCAACTTATACAGTCTTCGTCATACATGAAAACCCACGTCTCGAATAATAACCGGTATGAACGCGAACATATGGTCGATAGATTAATCAGTCTGCATATTGTGAATCTTCACTTTATAACTGCGGCCCGAGTCGTGTATGTGTCTTTTACACCTGGCCAAATGTTCAAACAGGATCATAATGATAAGTCATTTTTGGAGTTCACTCGAATTCACAAAAACGATGATTCGTAGAATGTGAGTTCTTAAAAGTAAAATTAAAATAAATTTATTAAAAGCTGTTTCAGTTTTAAACACTTTTTCAAACTTCCTATCTTCTAGACGCAGCGGAAACGATTAGATCAGGGGTGGGGGACCTTTTCTTATCTAAAGGCTGCATTCATTTTTATGATTCGACAAGAAGGCCGCAGTAAGCATTGATTAGGGAATTTTTGGCCGGGAAAAAATTCATGCCAATTTCTAAATAGCAGAAATTTACGGATTTCCCAAAATTACCAGCGTGGGACCTTTTTTTTCAAGGATTTTGACATCGAAAATCCCAAGAATTGACGAAATTACAAAAAATTACAGAATTAGAGAATTAGCCAGAAGGCCCCACCAGAGTAGCCAAAAAGCCGCAGGCCTGGATTAGATAATCACAATTCTTGCTTCAGTTTTATTCTTCTAACCTTACGATCTTTGAAAAAAAAAATGATCAACTGAGTTACAAGTAGGTATCGTAGAAACACTTCTGATGAAAAGCTCTATTATGAGACTACATTTTCTGAACTAAAGGTTATTATTTAAAGACATAAAAAAAAATAAGATTGTTGTTTTTCGACAGTTTTAGTATGTAAATTGTCACTATGCAAGCGCAACTAGACGCAGAGTAAAAAAAGAGTGTTGTATGTTTAATTGAAAAGATATTTATGGAATACACACAATCCTTTTGTAACTTTTTAATCCAAAACAACTACAAAGAGTGTTGTATATTTGTTTATAAATTAAGAATTTACAGCTGATAAAAACTTTTCAACTCCAAGCAACTAAATCGGTTACATACTTAAATTAAAATTAAGTCGTTAAATCCATCAAACGCACTTTATGATTTTTTATTAAATAAGCACTCATCTTTTGGATATCGACTTCGGATATTTTTTTGTCCATAGTCCTTCCAACACGCGCCCTAGTACAAAAAAATACACAAACAGTGGCACGCGTTGTGAGCACACCTGTTTAATAATCAAGAAGGGGTCATTGCAGGAAACAATTAAATCACCTCTGACAATCCAACTCACAAATTTCGAGACTCCTTCCTGGGGCTCCGCTACCGGATCTCTGCATTATGCTTGTTTAAAAATGGCTTCTACGTGCTAATTTTTTATTTGTAAATCCATTCTTATTTTTAATATTATGATTTCTTCTATTTCCTGAGCGTAATAAGATACTTCAAGCATTAAATTTACTGATAAAACTTCGATAACTTTCTCTTAACAAATAATTTATTTATGTTTGTAAAGCTATACATCGTTACTTATTATCATGAACTGCTCTCTACAAGATAACAAAACCTTAATCATCTAATACTGCTACTCATATGTTTTAAAGTATTTTATGAAGTCATGATTATCTACATTAAAATTAGTTTTGTTAGGTAAGAACAGCATTTTTTACTAAACAACCGCTATCGCCTACTGCAACACAGTTCATAAATGTATGCATTTATTTATTCAATTAAAAAATAATTACTCCCAAAATCTAAGCGATAATTTCTTTTCGACTTTTAATAAGCAGTTCCTACATATCCTATTTCAGAATTATTATTGATTATAATATACCACAGACTATTCTGTATATACTAAAATTTCACAATTTATTATTTAACAGTGTTTAACTAGCCATTTTTGACAAGTTGCTTTATGACATTTATTTTTAAATTAGAGCTCCCATGAAGAATCCACTTTATAAAAGAGCAAGCTTCGTGAAAATTTTATTCATAAACATTTCAGGCACCAAAAGTATTTTGTCATGTACTCAAGGAAAAGTTTTTATTTCTCCAGGTGTCGCTCTTGAGCCAACTGATGGATAAAGTTTTAAAATATTACAAAACGAAATGGCACGGATCTCTGGAAACAGGACACACTGACAACTTTTGACGTAGCCCGGATCGATATTAAGAGAAAATTCGCTTGCGTGCTGAATGTTATTTATATATTTTTTTTCACAAAATATATTAATACAAACACTTTGTACTACGCTCTTGAAACTAAGTTTTTTTATCTTGAACTTTATAAGATATAATATAATTTTTGTTTTCGGTACTTAAAAAATATTAAAAAATAAATAATTTGTTCTATTTAGCAAGACATCGTAAGGTTTTATGGGGATTTCACATCTTTTGCATATTAATAATTATTGAAAATATTTAAAATTAATTTATGTTTTTTTACTGTAATATTATTTTTTTTCTCTATAGTAATATCCCACAAGTAAAATATTTGTAATTTTCTCGGTAATGTTGATGATCTAAAAAACTTAATAAGTAATAATTTAAATTTTTCGAATTACTTATGAAGCACACTCATTAACATAAGGACGTAAAAAATATCTTAGGAGTTGCAATTTTACTTATCTGTACATCTTCTGCGATAAGGATTATTAAAACATAATAAAATTTAAATTTAAATTGTCTGATCCGTGATGTAGCCACGTGGACACTTGGAGTTCACGGGTTTAAGTATCAGTACGAACATTTTTTTTACATCGATTTCTGTTCAATGGCATGATATCTTAAAATATCCTCGTACTCTTCCTAAAAGTCTAAAATATTCCGCGCAAAGTGAGAAGGATTATTAAATCACCAGTCTTGTCTTGGAGCATAGGAGTCCATATGCTCCACATTGGGAGCGGACACGGTAAAAAAAATCTCGTATTGGTGTTATCTTTCTATCCCTACTCTCTTAAAATAGACAACTGAGTGACAAACATTTTTTCGTACTTATGTTGAAAAAACATATAGACTAGGGTATCCAATCCCAGAGCCTTTTTTCAATCCCGGGATTGAGATTTTCTCACCGAGGAATTTGAAATCCTCAATTCGCTATACTTTTTCCCCGATTCTCGCAGAACCTCGTTTTTTTTTTAGCTCACCGAGGAATTTGAAATCCCCGATTTGGTATACTTTTTCCCCGATTCTCGCACAACCTCGTTTTTTTTTTAGCTCATCGAAGAATTTGGAATCTTCAATTTGCCAATTTCTTGTCAATTTTTGGGATTTGCTCAAAATTTCTCAATCCCGAAATCCCAGGATCGCGCCCGTGTCAATCCTGGGATTTCGGGTTTAGAAAATTGAACGGGATCCCGAATCCTGGGATTGGATGCCCTAATATAGACCCGCATTTTGATCTAGATACGCTTGTGTGTTATTGATCATGTAATATTAAATAGTATAGTGTTTAACCGCAATAAATGATATTGTATTATATTTGAACCTAACTAAATGAATTTCAATATTCTGAAGTGTTTCTTTCTTTACTCAAAATATACCTCAATAAAATGTGTTTTGCGGCCTCGATAGCAAGTTTTTCTCCTACTATTATTATTATAACCTCATGGCATAATGTCACAGTCCAGTGACCGCTATCGCCGACCGGAACGGTTATCAACATAGCCGTAATTTACCTACTGTGCGTTATTATTTTATTTTTTCCCTCCACCATTGTTTAGCGACCATCTTTGTGCTTATGCATTCTGTGTGCATGCTAAATGCAACAGACCGTAGATAAAGAAACGAACTTATTGTCTGTGGAAAATAGAAAATAGACATGTGGGTTGTTAACCAAAAATAATTACAATAAAAAAATATTGTTCCAAAACAAATATTACTCTACACATATTGATAATATTTATTTATGTTACTATTCAAACCGGGGAATATAAGTATTTCTCTTCATATAATTATGTTTTACTTTTGTGCAAATATTATTTTATCGATATTGATACGTTTATAAAAATAATAATAAAAAAAATCAAAAAGGCACATTCTGAGAAAAAATCGTATTTTAATTAAATTAAATCAATTATACGAAGTGTTTTTTTGTATCATTTTTTTAGGAAACACACAAATCAATTAATTATAATTTAAATCAGGCCTGTTTTTTTGGAGTTGGAAGTCGTGCAGCTTGTTGTTCTTTTCCGAATTCTGAGTCAAAGTTGAAGTCGTTTCATTTTTACCTGACTCCACAGCTCTGTTTTTAATATTTGTTCTTATGTTTAAATCACTTTTCTGTGAAATAATATAAAGATTTCAAATTAATATAATTTTATCACAGTAACTCATAATATTACTGAAAAGTAATATTCCGTTTTTCGCTTCTTTATTAAATTAAGTAGATATCACTTAACTTATATTTCTGAATGTTTTATGAAGTGAAATTTAATAATAACATACATAACAAAGGGAAGATATTTTCATATTTATCCTATTTTGTCCTTCAAATTCTTTCACGTACGGCTCAACATTTTCGCAATAATTTTGTATTTCAGCACTAAGAATCCAAATATCCACATTATTGTGATTCCACCCGTAGCATCCGATTGTCAAAATATCAACATTCCCAAACATCCAAACAACTTCCCAATTTCATCACAGAGTAAATATCCTCAGTTTGTCGCACTAAACGTCATAAGTATTTTCCTCACGTATATGAATGACGTAAGTGGCGCGAAAAATGTTTTCTCTATCACTTAGAAAATACCTAATTCCGCACGAGGGAAGCCTTCGCCGGGAAAGCTTGTATTCACAACCGAAAGTTTGAGTAATATGTTTTTTGTCAAATAAATCAAGTTCACCGCTTAGGTTTTATTCTGGTAGAATGAATTTGAAAAGAAGAAAATCATAAATATTTCTCAATTCGCATAATACACTGGTGGTGCTTACAAAGACTGTGAAAAGTGAACAAAAAAAACCTGAGAAAATCTGACATACTAAATAATAAGTAAATGCTGGGAGCAAGTGTCTGGTAAATTTCCAAGGCTTAAAATATTATAAAACACTTTTCAATTCTATAATCTTTTACGCAATATTCTTTATAAATAATATTTTACTTGTTATGTTACAAAACTATGCTTTTTTTTTAATCTTCTGCTTCTGGCATCGTTTCAACAAAACCTTTATAATGTTACGCGCAAATAACAAAGTCTACAACATGTTTTTTGTTCTTTCAGCATTATTTTTATAATAACGTACGTACAACATTTTTTTTATAATTATTTAAACTAGATTTACGGTTATTTTTTGTATTTTATAATTAACAATGTGTTCTTGCTTATTTTAATATTATCATAAACACAAATTAGTACTTCTTCGAACAAGCTTTATGAAAAAATATTATTTATTTTTTATTTTTTGCTCTTTCTTTATTTCATTGGTCTACAATGTTTACATATTTGTTTTTTAAACTTCTTACCTATTCATAGCACTAGCATTATTAACGATTTATATTATATCTTCAATTTCAACAAAGCCTTTTCAATTTAAGGGTGTTTACTGTCAATACTTGTTAGAAAAGCATTATATTAAAAATGGTATTTTGTACTATTTTAACCGGAAGATCAGAACTGGTTTCACTCATGACAAGCATTATCAACTGTTTATAAAATACAATATTACGGTGTCATTTATTAAGCTTATATAAATTTATTCTTTTATCAGTTAATAATTTACATCATTAGGGAAATTGGTCCTGATATTATTTAATAAAATTAAAATTAGTATGAAGTAAAAAATGTAGGTAGAATAAATATTTTTCTGCCACATTACATTAGTAAGATTTTTTTCAAGACTTAATGACAACAAAAGACTTTAATAGCATACATAAAAAAATATTAGTACAGAAATACATTGAGTAGTGAGTAAATCAAGTTTTTGAATTATTATTATCAATTTGGTGACTTAATCTACAAAATCTATCTACAAAAACAATGTTTAATTTAACTGAGGTATTTTTTTTTTTTTTTTTAACCATGTCCGCTCCCAATGTGGAGCATATGGACTCCTAATGGAGTTTATCTCAACAGAAGTGTTTCTACGAGAACTGCTTGTTACTCAGTTGCTCAACCTCTCTTTTTCCAAAGAGAGTAGGGATAGAAGGATAGGGGCTAGGACAGGATTAGTGTTAAGCTAATCGCTCTCGATACACCCCGTTCGTAGGATAGGATGGGTGGGAGGGGGGAATTCAATACATCAAATACACCCATGCCTTTGAACAGAAATTCATAAATCGATTGAAAAATCAATTTATAAAAACTCTCCGTACCGGGATTTGAACCCGGGCCCTCCGTAGCCGAAGCCAACAACGTTGACCACTCGACCACACAGGCGACATACAGGCGACGAGGTATATAGTTGAATAAATTTTGTTCTTCCTACATTATAATCTTATTTGTAGATATACCCAACCGTATCTTATACTTTGTTATATGTATGATAAATAGCTTTATGTCACTATAAAATAGAACATGTTTTTAAATACTTTTCACTGTAAAACGATTTTTAATAAATTTCAAGAAATACATGGCTAAATTAATGCTTGCTTGAAATTTCCTTATGTAAAAATTGAAAGACTATCAAATTAAATTATTTTCATTGATAGTTCAGATATAATTTGATTGGTTATGAAAAATACTTTTATTAAGACTACAATATCATTTTATATGGAAAGTAACATCAATAATCTACAATAAAAGATTATTTTTTTTGGTTTTTCAATATGTTATTTTATACCCTCAAATGTTCTAAAGGGACTTATGTAAGTGATATTGTTTTACATTCAGGCAAATTGAAATTCAAAATTCTTCAATCAATATTGTACTGCAGCAAAGGAGCAACACCTGCCATTCAGATAAATATATTTTTTTCAATTTGTTGCCAATGCATCTATCTACAGCCGTAAAAAAGGTTGCAAGTCACTCGATAAGATTCGCGCAGACGTCAGAGTAGCGACTGTTATCGACAGATCAGATGACATTGGAGTCGACGGTGAGCAATAAATTTCTACAGGGGTAGCAAAAAGGGAAAATAAAATAAATACATACCCAGTACAACACTAAGATAGTGTGAAAAGTGCCAGTTGACAGGAGACGAGTCAGTTGAAAAAAGGTTCACTAGACACATTTTTAACAATATTGAAATATTTTCAAATATCCTGAAAACGAAGAAAATTCACTTTCAGTCCATTTTTTACTCTACCTGTCTATTATTTTCAAATTAAAACACGTATTTATACATAATATTTAATTAGAATTGAAAATGATGATCTGAAACCAAATTTTTTTTTTTTAAATAACTGACTCGATAAATCTATCGACTTTTATATCAGGAAACCGGGTAGCCAGGCTATTTATTTTTGGGATTTTAAAATTATTCTTTTCTATATCTTGAAATTATTCAAGAAGTGTTTGTCAGTTTTTCGATTAAGTCATCGTTGTTCAATATATTGCAATCTTATTTGGTGGATTCATTAATTAAAAATATGTCGTTTAGAATTGAGAAAAAAAAACAGAAGTCTAATATTTTTAAAGTTCATAAATGTTTTCAGTAGGTTGGCAAAGCACAATTATATTGACAAATATATTTTATATTTTGTCTCACGTATGGCAGCTTAAAACAATTTATTCACAGCTATCAGAGATCAACCGTTAAACAATATCTGCCTAGATGTGATGTGATGAAACAAACAGACAGGCAGTTCGAAGATCAGCGAGCTTTCACTAGACGATCTAGGCTTCCAAGACATCACCTCCATTCATTCTTGTCAGCGTCTTGTCTACTTGATCTCTCGGGTTTTGAGTGAGTGCTAAACGGCTGGAGGCTGTACTCTGTAATTGTAATTCAAAACACGTTTCCTATATGCTATATGAGGCGGGATCGCAACTGTTTTGTTTGCTCAGTGTGTGTCGCGAGGCTAAGGGTTTGGGTCATGTGGATTTGTATTGGATATTGTACGTGATAACCCAAAGAGCGATAGGGCATTCTATTGAAAAATGAAGATTACCCATCAAGAAACATTATGTAATAAATTTCAAAAACGTATTATTTGATGTATTTTAAAATTCCTTAAATCAATAATTTAAAGCATAAATAAAATTTGGTACTTTGTTTATTCCATTTTTTGTGCCACAAAATGTAACACGTTTTTCACATGTTTGAGAAACATCGCAAAGTTTACGAATAAACTATTCAGCTTAGTTTATTTGTAAACCTTGTTCAAATAATTAATTAACTAGATTCAATATAAAATGTTAATTTCTTCATAAAAAAGAATTACATTATATGGATGGAATAACAAAGGTATCAAACCTTACATTGTCTTAAATTAACTTCCACAAAGTTACCGCCGAACCTATCGAAAATAATAATTTAAAACTTTTAAGTCTAGTGGTTCGACATAACTACCTAAATATGTATTAATTTAATCGTTTACCCTTGCTTAGTTTTTTTTATATTTAACAAAAAAAAACATGACTTAAGTTTGTGGCGCTTTATCATATCATATAATTTTGTTAAAACTCTCTCAAAACATTCATAAACTTTAAATACAATTATTGGTATCGCTAAAAAAATACAAAATATACGAATAAATAAACTGCATTACAAATAAAACTTATAATATAAGAGATTAAAAAAAAATATCCCATGCATTTTTCTTTAGCTAAAGACTTTTACTCTGCTTAAATTATAAGAAGACAATTAATTAAGGGTTCAACATAAATAAGCACACTAAGCATAATTGAATTAATTGCTTGCAAGGTAAATGTCGACATAAATTAAAAGAATCATTTATAAATATTGCAATACTAATAAATCATTCTTTTTTCGACAGTGTTATGCTGTATGATGTAATAAATGTTTCCCTTGAGTGAAGTCAACGAACACACTTATTTGAAAATGTTTCACAGTGTACAGGTTCGAGTAATTTATGGTGTTCCCTATAATATTGTCTGAGAATATCTTCGTAAGCCCAAGAAGGTATTGTATTAGTTTCATGTCTACCATTCGAATAGAAAAAAAATATTTTTTCCAATTCGGCAAAAATACGATATTTCCATTTGAAAATTACGTTTCTATATTTATCGAAGTATTAAGGTATTTTTTCATGTAAGCTTTTTAAATCTGCGTTATAAAAAATCTTTAGAGACTTTATAAGTTTTTATCAAAGATACATTCGTTTTTAATTTCTTTGAATACAATATTTTATTTTTATTTCATACAACCAGCTTATTATTCAAAATGCTGTATAAAAAGTTCGTAAAAGAAAAATGTTGAGCATAGATTGCAAATATTCTTTATCGAGTTTAATTCAATTTTTTTAGCCATACATATATCTTAAATATAACACTGAGATATATATATATATATATATCTTATAATATACAATGTTTGCTTTCGTTATAAAACTGATATTTTTTTGAAAAAGAATAAGTATAGCAAATAAAGATTGTTACGTATAATTACACTTTATTTTTTTTTAAAAAAAGCATCGACGGACCTAGCTTTGACATATCTGAATACTGAGTGTCTTTTCTACAAACCAAATAGATCCCGTGACCATGAAGGAAATTTATGTTTTTGTTTACCTATATAATGTACTTAATAGAACTACAGACCTATGGGATGACCTGGACAAAGGGACAAAGAATCTTGGAAAAACTGTGCGGTGGCCATATGCTTCGAATAGGGAACAGATATGGTTCGAAAAAAATCCATAAGTAAAACATGTTGTGCTTATTACATTAAGCGTATCACTTTTTATTTTTCTAAGATATAAATATTTTTTAATTTAATCATCTTGACGTACTTAATAAAGAAGTTTCGACGCAGCTACAAAATAACCTATTTTTTGTCGTCAATGTTTAAAAATTCTGATTGGATTAAAAAATGAATCATAAAGTTTAAAATGAAAATTGTCTCAAAAATTATCTTATGAGTCCAGATATATTACCCAAGCTTCAAACAAAATTTGCATAAACAATTTTGATAAGCCATGCAACTTTTCAAGAATTTTTTTACCTTGTCCTCTAATATCGCCTCAAAATAAAACAACAAAAAAAGTTTCCTTCAAAATAGTCAAAGTTTTCATTAAAACCAAAAAAGCTTCAACAATTTGGTTTAAGTGTCACCGCTGTATTCTTTGTTTAATAAATTACGGTATTAATTTCCATACAAACTTCGATGCTGGGTCGGTTTTTCATAATATTCCACTCATTTTGTGACCCAAGTGTTTGACGTAGAGATGTTTTTGATAACATACTAAAATAGTATCGATTATTCATTTATTTTAATCGAGCTTTTGCCGTCACACAATAGTATTGCTTTTACTATACACACATAGATACCACTCTAAGCTTTGTTGACTATGTAACGACAACGGTTAAAGCAAACAAATATAAATATATACTTTTTTGCACTCGGATAACATTCATTTGTTGATTTTGTGTATTGGCATCAATTTTCATATACTATTAAATTTCATAACTTTGTTATTCATGTTACAAATTGTTACGCGTGTTATGTTTCTTTGAAAATCATCGTGCTGAAATAAGTGACATATGACAAAGTTATCAAATTTACTTTAACATAAATAATTTCTACAAAGTTGCCGCTGAATCTATCTAAAATAGTTTAATTTTAACCAATATTCTCATACTTTTAAGCATCATTTTAATAATCCTAAATTTAATTAATTGCTTCATGTATGCAAGTATATAATGCGAGATTTCATGATTCTAATATAATAAATTTGTTATATTAACCTTTTTTCTTTTGTTCTAAGAACGTTTTTAAATATTTTTATACTGTTCATTTAAATTGCTGGCTAAAGAATCTGTACCATAGTATCTATTGATGAATTACTCCACTGGGCAGTTTGAAGAGAAATTTTACTTCAAAACTATGGCAATAGGAAAATGATTGTGTTGAATCATTAGCAGACGTGAATTTAGCAATGATAATTCAAATAAAAGCAGTGTTTTAAAGATTATTTTTTTATTTTTAAAAAATGACCACTAATTGATCTAATTACTTATTATTCATAAATGAAGCTTGTTTTCAATTTTCTTTAGCTATCTTTTATTAAAAAAAGAGTTATCTGTGAATACTAAAATATTGTAAACGATACTCTTAACTCATGTATCGTTATCAATATCGGCAGAGCATCTACTCGATTTTTCTCAAGCTGTCACATCTCTATTCTACCGCAAAACTTCAACCAAAGTCAAAGTCATTTGCTTTAATTAAAAAGCAAAACGTTTATTGTTCACGTTGTAAGTAGCATCTTAAGTTCGGAGACCGCAGTATTGGCTATTCACAAACTTAATAAGAAAAATGGGGATAGAGCAGCCGCTGTATTGAGAAGCGTTTTACATGTTAGCTCTTCCAGAAAATTACATACTTTTGTTTAATACGATGAGATAATCTTAAAGAAGAAAACTTGTACAATATTATTAATAATGTCTTTAAAATATACCTTTAAATGTAACACATACATTTACCGATAGGAAAAAAATGTGAATCGAATATTTTTTTACTTTAACCATCACTATAAATCACTATAAACCCATATTAAAAAAGTTTTTTATCATGCATTTATTATACATAATATATGATATACATAATTTAAAATTATATTTATTTAAACGTATCATCGATTGACTGGTCGCATCAGTTTTAAAGATTTGATGTAAAATATTTTATTATTACGAAAATAATATTGAATATTCAAAATTATCATTGACAATCTATTTTTTTTATAGTACCAGGGAAATATTTTGTATGTCAGTACATGGCAGATAAAGCACATTAAAAGCTTTGATGCATTATGTAACAATATTGTATGCTCAAATATATACTTTTTTTTTGGTGTGTTATATAACATCAACAGATTTTTGTATCACAAAATATATCAAAAACACAATTTAGCCCTATATCTATGGTGTAATTAACATGCTTAACAACCTTCAGAATAAATAATATAGATTCTATAGATAATATTAAAAATATAGATTAGATTAGTTATCAGAATATCACAATTATTTTTTAAATTTAGATGTTAGAAGACAAGAATTGTTGAAAATAATGTTTGATTTTTGCACATGTTTACTTTATTTTTTAACAGTCCTTGTCCCTTGATATGTAAATTTCACTAAAACCGTGATATCTCATAACAGCAAAAACCTAAATCCGTCCATAAGTATGCGAATCGTCTTTTTTCATTGAACAAAAAATAATCTGGTGCTGAACATTGTTTTTTCTTTCCAATCATATGTAGATACAGTCTTCAAATCGACTGTGGAAATGAAAAAGGACCTAACCCACACATAGCAAATTTTACAGGAGACACAAAAAACGTATTTTAATGATTTTCGACCGTATACAAATTATGAAATAAACACAAACTTGATGTGCACGAAGACTTGTAAACTGGTGTTTAGTTGACAAAATTTAATAAATTGCTTAAGAATAACTTTTATACGACTATTTTACTGTTTGCAATTTTGACAGGCCCAAATTTTTTCAAACTCAAAAGTTAAATTTAGATACTAATTCGGCATTTGCACCATACATCTTTTTGATAAGACGTTGTATACATTGTGATTATCGAAAAAAAACTGTTTTAAAAAAAATGTGGGTTACGTTATTATCCTTTCCACAGTCGAAATGTTTTATTTCGTAGACCACTTAACAAAAATACAATACATACTCATACAGTATGTATTATAATGTGTTTTTTATGAAAAATATTTAAGCTAAATCGTAAAATCTAAAGTATACATACCTTGACCGTAAAATTCTTTTTCATCAATAGTACTAAAAATACAAAAAATAAACAAAGCGGTCGCATGCCACGAGAACGTTATCGCTGCGAGTTTACGCGAACGAGGTCTTATTTTTTACTCGGCGAAATATTAAAAGTATCGATATGCTGGAGAGACCGAATAAATAATTTCCTTCCGTTTACTTACCGCACAGGTTGGGATAGAATGTATCTACCTTAATGTTATATCGATTCAGGCAGAATGTAAATCTTAAAATTCTATATAAGTATTTCTATGACTTGTTTAAAAAGGTCAATCCAACTATAATACATATAAGTACAGTTGTAATTCTACGGAAAATTAGCCATACAGAAATCACACTAACAATATAACTTTTTTTGAAATATTCATTGTCTGTTCTAGTGGAGTTTATCTCGACAGGTTTTTTTCTACGAGAACTACGGATTACTCGATTTTTAACATATGTTACTAAAAGATTAATAATTAATGGATAGGGTTAAGACAAAACTTTTCTAACCGCTCTCGCTACAATCGTTTTCAATATTGAATAGGTGATGGGAGGGAATTTTAGATCCATATACATGCCTTAGAACAAAGATCCATAAATCAATTTAAAAATCTTTCTGTATTGTGATTTGAACCCGGGGTTTTGCAAACCTATGAAAATATCGTTGACGACTTGATAACAGACCAACCAGTATTAATTCACATTATAATATAATATTTTATTATTTAATAACGTATTTTGATATAAATATTAAAAAATAATTGAAAAATGAAATTTTATAAAGCTTTTGATACAAGTTTAATTATATAATCTACAGTTTCTAAGCAGTGTTCCATAGTCGTTTTGTTGTGGTACACTAGTGTGCTGTGAGGTGACGCTGGGTGTGCTAATAAACATACATAAAAGTTTTTCCCTATAATTTCATATACTCAATGTAAATGTCTATTTAGTGTTTATTTCTTAATATGTTTTTTTACCGCTGAAATCTATAAACTAAGGTTTTGTGCCGTTTTGGAGAAGATTGTTTATAGTTTAATTGCATTAATAAACCATAATGCGCATATTAAAAAAATACTACCGCTAGTTATAGTAATTGCAATAAATTTGATAGATTTGAGTATACGATGTCACAGAAGCTTCAGTGCTTATTTTACCATTATTTATGAAAATTTCAATGTCAAGAAAACATAATCATTGATTCGTTGTGAATAAAAAAAAAATATTTTTCGATAGAAAACTCCATTCCGTGCTATGATTATTAAAGGTAATGAATTCAAATATGAGACAGCTTACTATTTCGAAGTAATAGGAGAACTAAACAAACACAAAGAAAAAATTCCAGACCTCTTTGCAAATACCCTTCGTGAGCACAAATAAATACGTGAGGTTATATCACACCCACTATCAGAATCTGTGTACCTTGTGCGAAAAAACCACCGTTTTATTTAGGAACCCGCAGTAGTACATTAAAAACCTTACCTTTGTAGAGGAAAGCATACCTGTGTTTTTATTATGTACCTCTGGAGATTTTCTTTTATTGCCTCGCCAGATACGCTTTGCAAACAAATACTGCTCTGTGAAAGATTTAGAGGTACGCACCTCCCACGTGTGCCTCACGTGACCGGCCACTCTAGACTCGAGAAGTCTACCTCTAGACACTTGCCAAACAAATGGCTCCCTTATAATGCCTGCCTCCTTGTCATTTGTTATCGTGTGATATGTTGTTGGAGCTTTATTGAAAGTGTATTGGAAGTTTACCTTCGTCTCCCACGACGGAAATAAATTGAATACACGCATCTGGAATAGTTACGTTTAACGAGTTGAACGCATCAATTTCTTTCAGCATAGAAACATGCATTATTTACTTTCATATATTTCATATTTTATTTGGTTCGTTTTCACGCTTAATATTACGCATTAACCGTGTATGGACAACCGATCGCTAAAAATTGGGTGCAAGAATTTATCACTTATCTAAATTAATTGACAGAGAAATTCATATGAACTAATAACATTGTATTATGGTTTTTCATTGTGTATTATTTTTTAATCGATTTATCGATTTCTGTTCAAAAGGGTGGATGTGTTTGACGATTTAATTTTCTCCCACCCTTTCAATCTTAAAATAACGTAGCAAAGCAAAAACGATTAGTTTACCATTAGTTATGTTCAAACTCAATATTTTCTATCGCTACCCTCATCGAAAAAAAGGAGATTGAGAAAATAAGTAACAAACAGTTCTCGTATAAAAACTTCTGTTGAGATACCGATATTAGAAAGCCACATTTTTATATCCACATTGGAGGCAGACATGGATCAAGGACAATGAATATCAGAGGCTGTCAACATTTTATAATAGTAAATAATCATTGTCCTTGCTTATCCTTTGGAGGTTATGCCGCCTATGTGGTCGAGTGGTCAACAATGTTGGCTTCGGCTACAGAGGGCCCGGGTTCAAATCCCGGTACGGACAGTTTTATAAATTGATTTTTCAATCAATTTATGATTTCTGTTCAAAGGTATGGATGTATGTGATGTCTTGAATTCCCCCCTCTCACCCATCCTATCCTATGAACGGGGCGTATCGAGAGCGATTAGCTTACCACTAATCCTGTCCTAGCCCTGTCCTTCTATCCCTACTCTCTTTGAAAAAATAGAGGTTGAGCAACTGAGTAACAAGCAGTTCTCGTAGAAACACTTCTGTTGAGATAAACTCCATTAGGAGTCCATATGCTCCACATTAGGAGCGGACATGGTTTTAAAAAAAAAAAAAAAATAATCAGCTCTCCGACAAATTAGATGCATTTGAAAAATTTACTGTATGACAAGGTTTGCAAATATTTTATGTCTCTCATAAGCATGTGTGCTATTTAAAATATACGTAATAGAACAATAAAAAAATTAGATGCTGTGAAGCGTAACCGCTAACTAATTTTTTAAGTATTTTTTTTATTAAGCCCGATGTCGTTATAAACAATCTAAAAATTTTCAGCACTATTAACTCAAGTCGGTAGTTTTATTTTAAATCATTTTTATGAGTTTACATGAGCCCATACTTGAACATTATAACGAGACTATCAAGTATCGAATCGAAAAAATTAATCAAATGAATATAATCAAACATGGATTCATATTTTTTTGTGATACTCATCCATACGTAAAAATAAACTGAACTTTGATTTCGTCTGATCTCACTCACGTTCGAGTGGAATATGTCAATATCCGAAGCAATATTGTTTATCACTGTTAAAACACATCCCATTCTACTGGCTGGTTCTACACCTTGGGTGAAAAAATAATTTATGTATACGATTCTTCAAAAAATTTCAGGAACATAAAGATTTCATTTTCATTTTCAAGAATATTAGAATTCTCATTTTGGCCTTGTATAATCCAAAAGACATAGAGGGTTAGGTAAATTTCTTTTTTCATAATAGAAATACATACTTTTTTACTAATGATTGAGGATAGTTTGATAATTGTCACTAGCAAAAAAAGGACGGTTCTGTTTTTTAATAGAAAAAATGGATTCTTTATCAACTTTATACCTTAGTAATCTTTTTTGCATGTATTATATTGTTAAGGTTTTAAATTATAAATTTCTTTAATATTTAATTAAAATTACAGTCAACGTCTTTGAAGCGGAGATTACCAACAGTCGGCAGTATTAATAATAAACTATTAGAATCGTTTACATTGTTTTAAATATAAATTACTATATATTTATTACATAACACCGTATAAGAAATGACGATTTCTAAAACGTTATTTTATCATTGTAGTAAAAACGAAATAAGAAGCACACGTACATTTAAGGTCGTGATTCGATACGTTTCCTCCATTTTGTATTGTGTTACCTATTGATTTAAAAACCCCAATTCCTTATAACGTGCCCTACTGCCACGTACACTTTATATGGCGAGAGTCGTTAGCACTACGCAAAACTCTCAATACAGTGACTGTGCGATGATAAACACGATAAGGAGGTGTCAGAATCAAAAAATAATGTAGCCAAATTTCACTCACACTCACCGGTCGAATGTATGTTATTGTACACTTCATTTTATATTGAAAAGAGAAAAAAAAATGTATACTTAGTACAATAGTTATGAAACTATGTTTAATAATCCATGTACCCCCTCGATGTAGAGCATATGTCCTCCTTATAAAAGAATTTCAACAGAAGATTTTTTTAGACAACTGTTTGTTACTCAGTTTCTCAATCTCTCTTTTGTAAGAGAGTTGGGATAAGAATACAGAGCTATTATAGGACTATTGATTTACCAATATTTTGCTGTGCGTTTTTTTTTAATTTTAGGCGTGGAAGGGAATTTCACACATCACAAACAACCATGCTTTTGGACAGAAATCCATAAATAAATTGAAAATAATTTTGTAAAAGCTCTCGATCGATATTAATATTTAATAATTATAATAATCTGCGTATAACTTGGTCTTCAGTTCGGTAAAATCGAAATCCCTTATGATGAATCTCAGTAATCAACTCCTTGCTTCGTTATTGTAACCTAGGTGCTGTCAGCTGATCATGATAATGTAAATTTACCAGTGCGAGTTTTGAGGTGAAAAAGGTCTTTCTTGAATGTGGCTCCCTCATTTTTACTTTGAATAAGTGTTTTTTTAACTTTTTACAATTATTTTCGAGTCATTTACCAAAAAGATTATTTACACTAATTATAAAAGTGAAATTATATGATTTAAATAATAATAACAAATGAATAATTAATATGCAATGCTTCTCCGAATAATAAAAAGAAATGCTTGCAAGAATCACAAATATTATAATATTACTGAAATCCGAGAAAGTGCCGTATCTCTGTTTCTTTATTAATACATGGATGCGTCATAAATCGTTTCCCGCCAAAATTGCTACGTCCGTTTTTCGTTTGTGTTGATCTAAAAACGGACCACAAGATCCCCATGGGAACATTCATGTCGAACCGAGCCAATGGTTTTATGGACCCTGCCGCGAAATATACGGCAACGAGCGATAGATACTCGACATTGTGGGATTCGTCCCTGCGGACTCACTAAACTGTACGATGCGCTTTTTTCCTCTCTCCCATAGTGTTATTTATGATGAATTCATGCGTAGAGAAACAAATATTGAATTTTCAACACAGTACGTAGCTATGGGAACGAACTTGTTATAAACATGTTTGCAACTTAAACTTGAATTGAAAACAAAAAACATTTTTTGTACTATGAACTCATTTTTATAAATATCACAACTGGTTTCACTCATCACGACCACTTTCAACCTACGAATTGTTTAGGTGAGTGAAACTGGTCCTTTTCTTTGTTAAAAAAATGCGAAATTAGTACAAAAAAGTATTTCGTTTACACATTGATTTCTACCAAAAATTAATAGTAAAAAGTGATTGTTATTTAAGTACAAGAATATTACAAAAAAAACAATATTAAAACATTGTAATTTGTTTTTTAGTTTGCTTTTCTTTATAATATACATTTTAGTATACAAAAACGTTATTATTTCTCGTACCTAAAGCTTCAGTGCAAATTTTGAAATGAAGAAAATATAATCCTAGATTAAACAAATGGAGTGGAAGGAAAAATTTAAGTGTTCGCCCGGTTATCTTTTTATGCTCTTTTTTAATTGGTTCGTTTAATAGTAGGTATAAAGATTAAATATCAAACTGACAAAAAAGTAGACTTTAAAGTAATTAGCATAATCATTTTTAAAGATCCTTATTTTTAGCTGCGTGGTCAACGTCTTTGGCATCGGTTACAGAGGCCACGGGTATGAACCCCAGTATAGACAGCTATTGATTTTTAATTAATTTATGGATTTCTATACAAAGACATGGATATCTATGATGTTTTGAATCCTCTCTCACCCACCATATTCTAAAAAATGGAGTAGCAAGAGCGATCAGCTAAACACTAGTTTTTGTATAGTCATATATTATTCTTATCTTTCTTTTGCTATTCTCTTATATAAAAGAGAAGTTAAACAACTGAGTAATAAGCAGTTCTCGTAGAAATACTTATGTTGAAATAAACTCCACTTAGAGATTATATACTTCACATTGAGAAATGGTTTAAAAAATAGACAGAGATGCTAAGGTCAAGGGTATTAATCATTTTTTATGCCCAGTAACCAATTTTCTTTTGGATGAATACTTTATCATATTTATAGTGTTTGTTTATAGTTGCCATAATTTAAATTGATTTTGTTTATTAAAATTCTTCTTTATATTTGTTGAAATATTTGTTCATCATTGCATCCCAAAAGACTTATAATAAAAATTATCAAACAAAGGTCGTCAACGTGTCATTTACGTATAAAAAGTAAAGTTTTAATTTCACTTGAGCAATGAGGCATATCGTATAAACCTCTTAAGTTTATGACCTCGCCAATGACGTTTCATGTCACAAAATATTTAGTCGTAAACAGAAGTCGTTACCTCACTTACTTAAAGGGAGGTTAAACTTCTTTCACCCTTAAAATTTCACGAGATGCAAAATATAAAATGTCTTCCTTTATTGCTCCATTACATCGAAACCTTATAAAAATAATATGCAATTAATGAACCAATACAATTATAAAGTAAACAAAATATTGATACAGTAAAAATTGGTTGTAGATCTTTTTTGTATTACATATATATCCGATATACTATACTATGTATAAACGACAAATTACATATCTTCTATATATATAAAAATGAATGTTTGTTTGTTACCTATGCGCTCCTATACCGCTCATCCGATTGCAATATTTTTTCTGGGGAGTTGTTATGCGGACGCCAGAATAGGTTTATGAATCAGCGGTGGGCTCCCAATGCGTTAATTTAAGAACGCTCGCTAGAACGTAGCGAGAGCGATTAGTTGAACCACTCTTCTTGTTCTACCTAATCCTTCTATTCTTTCTACCCTCTTAAAAAAAGAAAAGATGAGCGACTGAGTAACAATCTGTTGAGATACCTCCATCACGAGCCCATATGCTTCACATTAGAAGCGGAAATTTTGTTAACATTACTATTTTTCAGAACCTACATTTATGATATTTAAAAAATCTTGTACAAAACAATTTTTTTTTTCCTTTCAAATAAGTTTTTAATATGAATTAAAGGAATAACCACGCACATTGATTAATATATATTAAATAAAGGTTTCCACTACAGAATTATATTGTATGTAGTTAAAATGAAAGAATAACAATATTATCACAAACATTCCACTTCAAATGCTTTGTTTTCGGATGGTTAATACAAAAGCAGATCATAAAATGTGGCTTTCTTGTTTTGAATGTCTGTCAAGGAATTTAATTGCTGGAAGGTTTGTTGCAGCGAGGATTCCACTTTACGATCGTCATAACATAACACACCATTCTGCGTCTTTATTACATCACAAATTCAATTTCGCGAAAAACTTTTCACTCTTTCGCCTAATACAATGCGTCGTGAATTCAGTTATAATTAAATATAATGATGCAATAAACTCATTTTTTAACTCGATAAATTTTAATCTATCAAAACTCTTTGTTTTCATCGCTAAAACAGTAATAATTAACATAAATAATAATTTAAGATTTATTATATACCTAATATTCAATGCAAAATAAGTGAATTGAGAATACTATAGAATATGTTCAAAAATGAACTTGTACTTATTCTTAACATTATGTAAAAAAAATGATTTTTCAATAATTTAAAATGTCACTTTTAGGATGTTCACTTGGTGGGAAGACATTATATTAATAAAAACACATATTTGTTATCAGTTGACAATGCTTGACATGAGTGAAATCGGTCCTACCTGACATTTTTAAAGAAAGTGGAAATAAAGTGAAAAGGAATATTGTGTTTTGATTAATTTAGAATGAAATTAAGCAGTCTTTTTATGGCAGGTTTTTTGTCTACCTACTGATTGGCGTCATTGGTTTCGGTTGCAGCACTTACGGGCTCGAATCCCAAAATTTATTTTCAATCAGTTTCAATTGTATGTTCAAAGGTATTGGTGTTTAAAGTTTTCTTTTTTAATGGATAGTCGCCGAAACGATCATCTAATCACAAATCCTGCCTTTAACTTATTCTTCTAAGATATGTTTTTACCATATCCGCTTTCGATGTAGAGTATTTGGACTGCTAATGGAGTTTATCTCAACGAAAGATTTTCGACGAGAATTGCTTATTACTCAGTTTCTCTCCCTCTCTTAGAGTATAGGAAAAGAAGGATAGGAGTAAATCAGGACTAGTGGTTAGCTAATCACTCTCGCTGGAACCCGTTTTTTTCAGTATAAAACGTGTGGTAGGGTGGGAATTTAAGACATCACATACATCCATGCTTCTGGACAAAATCGATTGAAAAATCGATCTTTAAGAACTGTCGAAAAAACAAGAGTTCATATTTTACACATTTAGAAATAACATGGTTGAAACCAATATCTAGGATTAATAGCAGTATCCATATCACTTTTTATATTAGGCATCTATTTTTTGGAAGATATATATTTTTCAGTCATATTTTTTCTTTGTTTGGAACTATCTTAGTTATATTTAACATATCAATTAAATTAGTCAATTTGAGACTTTAAAAAAAAACTCTTTGACAGGCACGCTATGTTAATGTTAAATAATTTTTATTTTAAAGTTTAGTCTGAGATTTATTAAATCAATCTTCAAAATTTTATTTTATTTATCGATATTCTGTTTAAAGTTTAATATCTTATTATACACATTTAGTTGTTTCAATATTACTTGTCATAGTAAAAAAAACACACTTGAAATAAGAAAACATAGAAGATTACATTATTTTTACTTGAAAGCACATTAATATCGATAATTCGTATTCAATCAGACATATTACCGGCTCTGAGCACTGAAGCAAAAAAAACGTAAAAAAACTGGTTCTTTCGGATACGTCTCTTTTTTCTGGCATATTTTATCAAATTTTTCTGGCTTCACAATATATCCAAATACTTGTAAATCACGTTATCCGCTTTCGCTCGAGCTAAACGCTTTCATAACGATATTAAATCCAGCAAACGCTCCGCCGCCCCTCCGATTAACGTCGCGTATCGTTTTCATATCAACCCCGCCGGAGAAGGATTTCGAATTGCAAACATAATATTGTTGAAAAATACATCGCACCCCTATTACGACCCTCCCCATAGCTACACGAGAAATGCTGAAACCATGGGAGTCGCTCATGGGTATTTTGCCAAATAGATCAGAGTTTATCATTTACTTCGTAGGTTTATGTATTATGAAATAAATGGACATAAAGTATCATTAATTATTGCTTTTTTTAATATTTAATTACAAAATGTTAAATAACATAAAACTCATGTTTTAAATTATGTAACATACATACATTACGAACCATAACTTATGTCTGGTTGATTCAGTTTCAAGATTTTTTCGTAGGATTATTATATAGGACATGTAAACACATGATAGTCGTATTATATTTACTATTAAAGAATTTCCAATTAAAGAATACTAGCTGTAAGCCCGTTGCCCAGCAACGTGAGATTTTTGTTGCATTGTGTTTAATTTAATTTTATTTTATTTTATTTTATTTTATTTTATTTTATTTTATTTTATTTTATATATTTTATTTTTTTATTTTATTTAAAAAAGTGGAGACTGGAAGGTCGTGGACACCTTACAGACACTCATACACTCATACAGACGGACCTTATCGACTATTAATATATAGACTAGCTGTAAGCCCGTTGCCCAGCAACGTGAGATTTTTGTTGCATAGTATTTAATTTAATTTTATTTTATGTTATTTTATTTTATGGTATTTTATTTTATTTTATTTTATTTCATTTCATTTCATTTTATTTTATTTTATTTTATTTTATTTTATTTTATTTTATTTTATTGAATTTAATTTAATTTAATTATATTTTATTTTAATATATTTTATTTTTATAGTTAGCAGATATTTCGTAAATTATTTAATATTTGGAATAATGTTTAAGTTTGCTAACAACAATTTTTCGTATTAGCAGAAACTTCGTAAATTACTTAATTTTTAGAATAATGTTCAAGTTTGCTGACAACTATTTTTCGTAGTAGCAGAAATTTCGTGAATTATTGAATTTTTGGAAAAAAAAAGTTTGATAACAACCATTTTTCGTAGTAGCCGAAATTTCGTAAATGATTTAATATTTGGAATAATGTTCAAGTTTGCTAACAACCATTTTTCGTAGTAGCATAAATTTCGTAAAATATTGATTTTTTGGAATAAAGTTTAAGTTTGCTAACAACCATTTTTCGTAGTAGCAGAAATTTCGTAAATTATTTAATATTTGGAATAATGTTCAAGTTTGCTAACAACCATTTTTCGTAGGAGCAGAAATTTCGTAAATTATTTAATTTTTGGAATAATGTTGAAGTTTGCTAACAACCATTTTTCGTAGTAGCAGAAATTTAGTAAATTATTCAATTTTTGGAATAAAGTTTAAGTTTGCTAACAACCATTTTTCGTAGTAGCAGAAATTTCGTAAATTATTGAATTTTTGGAATAATGTTCAAGTTTGCTAACAACCATTTTTCGTTGGAGCAGAAATTTCGTAAATTATTTAATATTTGGAATAATGTCCAAGTTTGCTAACAACCATTTTTCGTAGTAGCAGAAATTTCGTAAATTATTGAATTTTTGGAATAATGTTTAAATTTGCTAACAACCATTTTTCGTAGTAGCAGAAATTTCCTAAATTACTTAATTTTTGGAATAATGTTTAAGTTTGCTAACAACCATTTTTCGTAGAAGCAGAAATTTCGTAAATTATTGATTTTTTAGAATAATGTTTAAGTTTGCTAACAACCATTTTTCGTAGGAGCAGAAATTTCGTAAATTATTTAATATTTGGAATAATGTCCAAGTTTGCTAACAACCATTTTTCGTAGGAGCAGAAATTTCGTAAATTATTTAATTTTTGGAATAATGTTGAAGTTTGCTAACAACCATTTTTCGTAGTAGCAGAAATTTAGTAAATTATTCAATTTTTGGAATAAAGTTTAAGTTTGCTAACAACAATTTTTCGTAGTAGCAGAAATTTCGTAAATTATTGAATTTTTAGAATAATGTTCAAGTTTGCTAACAACCATTTTTCGTTGGAGCAGAAATTTCGTAAATTATTTAATATTTGGAATAATGTCCAAGTTTGCTAACAACCATTTTTCGTAGTAGCAGAAATTTCGTAAATTATTGAATTTTTGGAATAATGTTTAAATTTGCTAACAACCATTTTTCGTAGTAGCAGAAATTTCCTAAATTACTTAATTTTTGGAATAATGTTTAAGTTTGCTAACAACCATTTTTCGTAGAAGCAGAAATTTCGTAAATTATTGAATTTTTGGAATAATGTTTAAATTTGCTAACAACCATTTTTCGTAGTAGCAGAAATTTCCTAAATTACTTAATTTTTGGAATAATGTTTAAATTTGCTAACAACCATTTTTCGTAGTAGCAGAAATTTCCTAAATTACTTAATTTTTGGAATAATGTTTAAGTTTGCTAACAACCATTTTTCGTAGAAGCAGAAATTTCGTAAATTATTGAATTTTTGGAATAATGTTTAAATTTGCTAACAACCATTTTTCGTAGAAGCAGAAATTTCGTAAATTATTGATTTTTTAGAATAATGTTTAAGTTTGCTAACAACCATTTTTCGTAGTAGCAGAAATTTCGTAAATTATTGAAATTATTGAATTTTTGGAATAATGTTTAAGTTTGCTAACAACCATTTTTCGTAGAAGCAGAAATTTCGTAAATTATTGATTTTTTAGAATAATGTTTAAGTTTGCTAACAACCATTTTTCGTAGTAGCAGAAATTTCGTAAATTATTGATTTTTTGGAATAATGTTTAAGTTTGCTAACAACCATTTTTCGTAGTAGCAGAAATTTCGTAAATTATTGAATTTTTGGAATAAAGTTTATGTTTGCTAACAACCATTTTTCGTAGTAGCAGAAATTACGTAAATTATTTAATTGTTGGAATAATGATTAAGTTTGCTAACAACCATTTTTCGTAGTAGCAGAATTTTCGTAAATTATTTAATTTTTGGAATAATGTTAAAGTTTGCTAACAATCATCTTTCGTAGTAGCAGAAATTTTGTAAATTACTTAATTTTTGGAATAATGTTTAAGTTTGCCAACAATTATTTTTCGGATTTTAAATTATTTAACAATTATTTCCAATAAAAATCAAAAGATCAAATCCAATTTTTCAATAAAAAATCAGTTGCACATTTTGTCCAAGTGTATGAAAAAAGCAAAATATTATTCTATCATATATCCATATCATAATTTGAATATTCTTAATGTATTAAAGAATTCTAACAGATTTTCAAGGTCAGACGTGAAAAGATTCATCATTATGATTCAATTGATCAAATCCGCTCCAAAAAATATTAGTCTCACATCGACTCACACGATCAGACGATTCATTTCGATAGCCCTATAATCATAGTTTGCAATAGTCGAATTAAAGTCTTTGATTATTCGAATATTATGATGTATGGTGATACAATACTTTAGCTCTACACCAAGAAATATCAAATTTTCAAACGTGGCGATATCAGAACATTCACGCCCGGTTTAAAATAAGCCGCTCCCATTGGATAGAACAACATTTCAAAAATGTGCTGTTCAGAATAAATCGAAATCATTGGTCTGTACCTTACTGCGGACGTTTTACAGACGGACCTTATCGGCTATTAATGTTAAGATTATTAAATTTTGTGATATTTTTCGTTTATCATCTTGTATTATATTATCTTATAAAAGCTACCATAACATATAGAATATTACGCCAATATTTTGAGACTTTTAATAAAAAAAAAAAAATTGTACATAATAAATATCACTAAAGGCATATTTTGATATCATACCTTACAGACTTTCTCAATTGATGCAAACATTTAAATAATCTTCGTTTCAAAAAAAAAAAATTTAATTACTAGTTCACAACATCTGATTTATCTGATATCATACTTTCCCTCATGCTTTGAAATATAGAATTCTAATTGGTAAATAATTCATCAATTTATTCAAATAAGAATCAAATAAGAAAACGTATGTTTTTCAATGATCAAAAAGACACAATATTAATTAATATTTTCGTATTTTTACTAGCCTTTGATAGCGTCACGGCTAAAAGTTTTCACACAAATACATTTATAACTGCCTCAATGTGATAAAATAAAAAATGGAACCTTTATGAATCGTAAAAACTAATCCATATTGATTAATTTCATTAATTTAACGGAGTGGCTTTTACCGCGTCACACTAATGTAGTGCTTTCAACAATGTCACTTTTTCGATAATACAATTTATTTTAAAAAATGTCTACCATACTGCAGATATGTTATTCATAGGCAGCTAAAACTAACTTAAAATTCACATTTATGTAATTAATTTAATTTCTAATAATCTTGGATCGTTCAATGAGTTGGTTCAGATAATGAAAAATCAGCCTTTTTAAAATAAGGTTTTATTTGAAGAAAATGTTTTACTCTTACATTCATTCAATTAAATTCAATTAATAACATTATATTTCCATGACTCAATAGCGATTTACTTATAATGAATATCATTCGATCACTTCATTATTAAGAATTTGTGATAGAAAAGTTTTTTTCCATGCAAATAAAACGCATTTGTAAAACTCAACATTCCAGTGACGTAGATGTCCAGTCCTCTTGACTAGGATATCCAATCCTGGACCCTTTTTGTGATCCCGGGATTGACAATTTTTCAATCCCGGATTCTGGACTCAACATAAAATCGTACATAGGATTCGGGATTGAGAAAATTTTTGGTCGGCGATTTTGAAAATCATGGGATTTTTCAAAAAAAATTATGTCATTTTCAAAAAACCCAGAAATTTGCAGATTTCTCAAATTACCGGTGTGGAAGATTTTTATTTTTTTTGCTCTTAATTCCGGGATTAGTACTGTCTCAATCTCGGAATTTCGGGGTCACATAATTTGACGGGATTCCGGGATTGGATACCCTATTCTTGACCGAGCATCCTTAAATAGCTTAATAAGTTTGAACATATCATGTTTTGTTGTATTTGTAAATCAAACGAATAATTTACGTTTTTGGCACGCTATTTTTTATTATTTTTTAATAACTGATCATAATAATAATACATATTTTTTTCCTTTATTGAGTAAACATAGTACAATAAAATATGATGAATATTTTGCTGTAAAACTATACGATAGATAATCCTAAAATAACAAATGCACCGATATTGATTTCCCATAATTTATTTTTTCTTACAACAGAAAAATACATTCTGGATACTATGTTATTACTCAGAAAACTAAAATACATCCAGAACGCATTTTATTATGGACATCAAAAAGCAACAAACGAAGAAATTTTCATGGATACTACTTTTACTACTTCCGATATCATTTACATAGCTTACATATTACTGATTAAATTATTTTTGTAGCTAAACATTTTTTTATCTTTAGCCATTGCTATGCAAATTGTGATCGCATATCGCATGCTTTTAGATGGTTATAAATAAACTATGCATGCAGTGAATTGGAACCAAGAGATAAGATTATTTTACACGAATATTTTCACATCAATCTGTGGCAAAGTTTCCCTTTGAAAGACGTTCGGTATTTAAACAGTGTATTCAGTTCTCTAGGTACGGTTATATTCTTTCGTAATTTATTGAACATTTTTCAACGATATATATTATTTTACGACATAATGAAAACAAAAATAAAGATATGTCCGCTCCTAATGTAGATTATATGGAATTCTAATAGAGTAAACCTTAGCAGAGATTTGCTATTTAATCAATCAACCTTTATGTAATGCATGTTTTTTACGATTTTCCATCTCAGCCAAAAGGATATACTACAATATTTTTAGAGACAAATTCACACAATAGTAAAAAAATACTTAAAAAATAAGTCAACAATAATTATAAATTGATTCATTGAAAAATGCCTTTTACTCACCCGTTATTATGATTCCAGTAACAATTCATTATTTTTTTAGCGTAAATCTTGAACGTACCTGAAACAAAGAAATACGAGGATATCAATAACATTTACTTCCAAAAACAATGTACTCAATGTTCGAAAAATATTAATTCTTACAAAATCATTTTTTTAACGACGTTAAATTCATTACAATCACAAAAAACGGCAATATGTATCTTGTTTCGGGGAGGAGGGTTCAGTTTATCTCGGTTAATTTTGTTAATTTGTTAAAATGTTTTTATAATAAACATACATATTTTTAAAAAATGCCAACAATAAAATTTAATTAAGTCTTTTTATATTGTTTAAAAAGTTTCTTACAACCAGACTTTCTGGTGGAAGTTGTACACTATTTTAAATATTTTTCTTTATATTTAAAGTTTTAACAAAAATAATATTTTACAAAAAGAACATGTACCATTTTTTCGAATAGTTTCGGATTTTAGATGAAGTGTCTTTATATTATACTATGGATTACTTATAATACATTGAAATTAGGGTGTTCAATCCCGGGATCAAGTAAAGATTGTTTGATACCTAGATTCTGGGATTGTGACGGTACTAATCCCGGGATTTCGGGATTGAGGATAAAAAGTGCAAAATCGAAAAAAATTGAAATCCGTGTGAGACGTAAAAATGGTTCGAATTAGATTTCATTTTAGGAAATCTTCATATTCCTGGGTTTTTGAAATCGACATGCGGACAAAAAAATGGAATCCCCGAAAGAGCTAAAAAAAGGTCTTTTTGGAAATCTGTTTATTCCGAAGATTTAAAAATTGACGACCAAAAATTTTGTAAATCCAGAATTTGTTCAAGATCTAGTGATGAATGTTCAATTCCGGGATCCCGGAATAACAAAAAGGTCCGCGGTTGGGTGCCTTAATTTCAATCAAACAGAGCTGAAATATGGAAAGGCTTTGTAGCAACTATTAACCGAGTGCATACGATTGCATATGAAATTTTTATTCCAAATATCATGCACTAATAATTTACAAACCGGAATGAAATACTACTGTACTCAGCACTGTGAAGTGTTTATTTGCACACATGTTTCTATTTTAATTTATGAGTTAATAATATTGATTCATATGCTTTTATTCAAAAAATCATTTGTCAAACCAAGTTGATGTAATTTCAATACGCCTACATTATTCCAATGAAATTTGTTATTTTCGTCTTATGAGCAATTAGTCAATTTAGAATAAACGAGTGGAATACGCCAAAAAATAGCTGGGAGCTTGAGAAGGCGTACCGCTATCAATGAAATATCTAGACCAAACAATGTATTATTTATGAGAAAATATGTTAATTTTTGAAATTATGGATGTTACGTTACATATTGTAGACAAATGTGTAATCAATAAAACTGTACACTACCTTAACGCTTGCGTTGTAAAAATTTAATTATCAAATTGAAATGAGTTTTCATATTTACTTATCAAGTAAAGAAATACTGATTTGATAATAATAGTGAACGAATATTTCATAATTTTAACATTCCACTGAAAGTCCATGTGTTGGTTTGTTGTTTTTTTTTATTTAATTTGGCTAAATATTACACAAAAAGTTGGTCATGTTTGTAAAGAGAATATTAAATAAATTTCTTTCTACGTATTAGTATAACGCGATATTTTTGTAGAAAAATATCAATTTCTTATTGAATTATTAGTTATTTTAAACGAAATTATTTTTTCTGTTGGTAGTGTTAAAAATATTCTTTGATTTCACCAAAAAATAGCACTAACAAAACAACCTTTAATATAAAAAATATACATCACATTTCAAGCAAAAAAAATAATCACTAAAATAGATTAACTTACAATATCAAGTATGGATTTTGATCACCAGTCATTTTTATCAAAGTAATAATTAAAAAAATTATACGGCAGATATAACTATTTCAAAAATTTGATTTAGAATATATTTTGAACGATAACTTGTTCGTGATGAAAATTGAAAAAAAAATCAGCTTCAATAAAATAAATTAGGTATGCCGAAGTTTTTGACCTAGTAAAACTTTTAAAGGCATCTGGAAAGGCTTGGTATATTTTTATAGTATATTTTGATGTGGTGATCAAAAAGAAATAGCTTCCAAGTGAGACGCTAATCGTGCCACAATCAAATCCACCCAGCGTGACATCTTGTTACAAAACTAGTGACGTATGGTGACCAGCAAACGGGGGTGGCCAATAGTTACTTTTTATTTAACAGTATTATTATCAAACATTCAAACATTTTATTCGAAATTTATTTTTATATCAATTTCATTTCAATAAATATTTATTTAATTAGGATTATTCCATTTTAGTGTTACATACTACTACGCACTGAAAATTATATACACACTATTTTTTTCTGAAGCAATTGTTTTGCCAGTTGTTTTCAAAGTTGAAAAAAGCATTGTTTTAATGATGTCAATCTTTACATTTAGTCAATGTTTTTGTACCAAAATTTGTGGCATATTTATTAATTTAAACTTACTTTATTTAATGGTGTGCTTAATTAAACTAGTTGGTTATCATAAAAAGCACTACTCTGAAAACTTTTCGGCATCATTAAGCTATAAAATTCTCTAAAAAAACTCTCTAAAAGCTATGCTAAGCTTTTTCTTTTAGAGAGTTTATGTTTAATCCACCAAGTCTTGGACAGCTTCTTTTGCAACATTTAAGACACTAATAACATTGTATTTGCTACTGGATATCGCCATATAAAAAACAAATAAGACAGGTGGCAATGGAAAAATATAAGTATGTCAATCATCAAACGTTTTGTTGTTTGAAAATAATGATAATTATAAGTAAATTAAATATGAATATAAATTTAAATCTTTGAACTAAATAACATAATATCAAAATACAAATTTCTCCAAATCTATGTTTCTTATCTAATAATTATTAATTGTATCCATTAAATTAAACGTATGGTCATCTCACAATATTAACGCTTCGTAAAGCAAGGAGTTCTATAGTCACGCATCATGAATAGCGAAGATGGGCAGTCAGTTGTGGTAACCACACTTCCCCATCCGGCACGCGCCATCATCAGACAGTAAGTACTATTCGAAAAGCATATAATTACGTTTTATTACTTTTGCAATCTTAGATCGGCGGATAAGAATCAATAACAAAAGTTTTCTTAATAAACTCATTTTCTAGATTCAAAATACTGTGACTCATATAACCTTCAAAATGATTAAAAACGAATTAAGTATACTTTGAAGAGTAACAATCATATTTTTTATGGCGTTTTATTTGCTATTTTATTTATATTAGCAAACAGGTGTTGTGTTTTTATTTTGAATGTCGTACAATTTTGACTCAGTGATGAATAATATATACATAAGTAAAATTGTCTTATCATTACCAATATATTGAAGTTATTCAGAGTTTGCATTTTTACCGAAATGCATCGGAGCATCACGCTATTTTTTAATTCACTGAAAGTATGCGAGCTGTTTCGTGATTAATCAAAAATTTCGTTCAGATTCGTAAATTATCAAAGATTACAGAAAAATTTAACTAACAATTTTTTGGCCAAAAGTATGAGCGATATTATTTTAGTTATCGACATTTTCAATCATGGTTTCTTCATTTCAAAGCTCTAGTTGTTATAATTAAGTTAAATTTCATACTTTTACACCACCTTCATATAAAAAATGTACAATATATGTGTAAAACAAAAATAAATGAAAGCTTAGAAATATTCGATTTTGCTCGATCACAATCATCAAACTTCTAAGCACGGAAGAATTTTATAAAAAAAAAAAATTGTGGCTGAAAAATGATTCAACATTATTTCGTCTTAAACAGCGTTCTAGAAAAAAATGACGAGTCAAATTTATTTTAAGAATTGCTAAACGCGCTGTTTCAATTATTTTTTTTGTATAATTTAGCTATCACAGCTGGATTAACTATTTCAATGTAGGGAATTGTGATGCGTATAAATTGTTTATTTATACACATTTTACTAATCGTACATAACTCATTTGTTCTCGTGCATCATATGCCTCAAAGCAAAATTGTATTTGGTATGCGTGTAAATTGGTTTAAGCGCGGTGATGTGGTTTGTATCCTAGTTCCAATTTTGGAATATGCAATAAACGCGGTTTCGGCTTGACAACTGTCCTAGATCTGTCCGCACTAGAGTCGTTCAAATTATCAGACATAATTGTGTTATTTGTGCATACAGATTAATAGCATATTACAGCAATTTTGAGTTCTTAAATTTTCATTGATTTCATCATTTAATATTACATACATATTATTTTATCACGGTACCGTATTTTGATTCTGATTATGATTTTAATCTCCCGATGGTCTTTTAGCCGTTTCAGAATCAGCTAAAATTAAATTATCTAATTTTTAATGATATTATTACGTAATCAAATGTTTATTTAATCCATATCTGATCCCATTTGGAGCATGTGAACTACTAATGGATCTAAAGTTAAATAAGTTATTCTACGAGAATTACTTGTTTATTGGTTACTCAACATATATTTTGTTTCGAAAACAGTATAAGAATATAAATATAAAAGCTATGACAGAACAAGTCGGTAGTTAATCGCTCTCGCTACGCCCCTTTTATTTTGAAATTAGAAAAGAAAATGATTTTTTAGACTTCACTATTTACAAGCATTCATACTTTCAAAGAGAAATCTGTTGAAAAAATGCTGTTTGTACCAGAACTTGAACCCATGAGATCCATCACGGAAGCCAAAGACGTTGACCGCTACACCATTTTTTTGTTAACCAATCGATATTAAACTGGGATTAATAATTTTATTTCGGATATCAAAATTATTACAAAATAAATAAACAAAAAATCATATTATTTACTGCGCAGATGTACTTAATTAAATTAATATTTTCAGATTTTAAGCACTCCAATACACGTCATTTTAGTTTTCAAAATACACAAAGCAAAAGAAAGCAATGCCTCCATGTATCCGGTTTCTTTGAAATATATTTCGTTTCACTACATCGTAAATGCATTGTAGTACAGCGTGCATGGAATAAAAATGCTATGAATGTACTATCCCTTCAGTACGTATCATCATGCAGTTTCAACAAGATATACGTGCTTTATTTTCAACCAATAAATATCGACTCTGAGAGTATGATTAAATTGAAGACTTCTACGTTTTACGATAGCCACGAATTGTCGCAAAGAAAATATTTCCAGTAGTTTAATTCGAAATATGAACTACGTGTCTTTTTAGAACTTCTACGAGTATTTTTGTGGTAAAATTGAAGGTGTTTTCACGATTTCGTTGTCATTATCTTCATATAACGAACAACTCAACGTTCGGTTACTAATCACAAATTTTGCTTGTTACGTGGTTTATTTTTAATTTATATTTTTAATTAATTGAAGGGTTTTGGATTCACGTGCTGAAACTATAGATTGAATTGATTTTAGAGCTTAATTATTCACTTTCCTTAATTATTCATTTTAGTTATGTAAAACGATTTAAACAATTATATTGTTTAAATAGGGAATTTTGAAAAAAGCGAGTAAAATAAATTTGACAACTATGTTGTTCCACTTGTACCACAAAATGTGACACGTGTTTCCCTTCTTCTGAGAAACATCATCAGATGGCTTTTAAATAAAATAACACTGATTTGTAACATAACAATTCGAATAACAAAGTTATCAAATTTAACATTAAATTTAAAATCAACTTTCACATAGTTACCGCCGAATCCATCAAAAAAATTGTTCATTTATAACATGAAACCGTCACCGCGTAACCGAGTACAACATCATCCCAAGAGCGTTTATCGCAACAAAAATAAAAATTTGACATTTCATCGTTATCTTTAAATATCAAATCTTCATATTATTGAAGTCCGCATTTTAATTTCATATAAAATCCTAAAATATCAATCATGTTATAATAAATATGCTACAGACATTAGTTTTAAACATACGGAAGGTAATGTTTAATATATACGATTTTTCAGCAACGTCATATGTATGCAAAGTTTCAAATATACGCAACATTGTAATTTAATATATACTTTTCAATAAATTCGTCAAACGGAATTCAATTTTATACACGGCAGGAATTCATTTCTAAGACTCAAACATCGCCGGCATTTATTTCCGAGACTCATACAAAATTCAGAGAACACATCTATCATTTCCCCACTCATCCATTATTCGTTGGGCAAAATTGGGCGGTGTGGGGAGTCCCACAAATCGAAACTTGGGCCTGAATAATCCTTTGCTTCGGCTGCCTGCTATATCACATCTAATTGATGATAAACGAAACGATTCTGCTACGTAAGAACATAAAAATATGAATTATTTATCCCTTGTAGAGATGAATAGTTAAAACATATCGATAGGAATACATTTTATTGAAATCTTGTCAGGTAATGTAACATAGGCTGTCGGTTTTAGCGGAAGAAATAGTGGATGTAATATTATCATATGATTACCCAGCCGTCGTTTTTAATTGAACCAAAAATGTTTGGTAATGCAATACATTGACACGATGAATTATATATTTTTTTGCATACCAAATGTTATAAAACCATAAATAATTGTTCTTGGAAAGGAATGTATTCAAATTTTTTTATATATATAATTTAATATTTTTTTATAAGATTTAATTCATCTCTTCTTGATGGACACATCACTTTTAATCAATTTGTAAAATATTGACAAATCAGTAAAATGGTTTTTAAAATAGCATAACAAATTAACATTTCAAATAAATAAATAATTGTTCTGAATTAAAGAAGAGGTATGCTTAAAATCAGTTATATGTAATTAAATATTAATCTGTGGTTTCATTCATCTCTTTTTAATGGACACATCGCTTTTAATTACTTTGTAAAATATTGGCAAATCAGTTAAATGTTTTTTTACATAGCATAATAAAATAAACATTCAAAGTTACGATATGTGTTTTCTTTTTTAAGAAATTCTAAAATTAAACAAATATTTTAATTAGGTAGCAAAATATTCTCATTATATTTATGTTTGAGCAGTTTTTTTTTAATGTATATTTTAAAATTTAATTCCAAGAAAAGTGATTCATTGTAAATTTATCTTGATGAACAGTGAATATATTATAAACCTGGTGAATGGACCAAAGAAATAATGTATTTGAATAGTATGCCTTTGGGCTTATTTAAGTCGTTGGATGTATAATACACAGGATGTACAGGATAAAAAAAACGCTCAAAAAACTATAGGCATACTTATAGATATCAATCATTGTAAAGTCTTTCAAACTAGTAGAAAAATCAAAAAGCAATCGAAAAAAACGTGTAAAAAACCTAAGAAGTCCATAGCTGAAGAAAAAATGTATTAGAATATAGAACTGGGGATTCAAACTTAACTCGGAGAAAAATAACATTTGTTTAGATTACTAGCTGAATAACTGTAAACGCTTAAGTTTTATAAAAAAAAAACACCTACGTTTATCCAAGCAACAAAGAGAAACCATTTTTTTATATCTAAAACAAAATAGCTTGGAAAGGTATTATTTTTTTCTGCAATGTTCTTTGTTTTTATATTAAAAATTTATTCTTTAATCGCAATGAAAATGATATTTTACGGTTCAAACGGCATGTTCTCTGGCTCTATTGAGATGCAAAGATCGTGGTGAGAATTCGAGATTGGGACGAATTCAATCCAGTATTGGAAACTGGGAAGAGATTCGGCTCTCGTTTGAGACGTTCGAATGCTCTAGAAGGCGGAAGTGGGTTAAAGTGGGCGGATGCGTACAATATGTGCCAATCAGCACCTCCGACGCAGGTTTCCGGTTCCCGTAACTCAAGAACATGGTAACTTGGACCCGAAATATTGCTAATAATGTGATTTCACACACACATGTTTTTAATATTCCCTTTCATCCTTAGTTTATGCCAAATAAACGATGCCTTTTAGAGGGCTTATTGTGTGTATGTAGCTAGCAATAGTTACTTATCTTCTTTATTGTATAATTCAAAAATACTTTAATCATTTAATCTTGAAATAACATAACAAAATGTTTTATGTGGACCTTTTTATTAGATATAAAATTAAATTTGATAACTTTTTTATTTTGCTTGTTGTATTACAAAATGTGATGCGTGTTGTTTCCCCTTGAGAAGCATCAATGAGTAACACAAGTGGAAAAACAAATTTAGTTTTATATTAACAAAACATAACCTTATGCTAAGAATTTTACATAATATTTAAATATCAATTTCAAATTATATTTTCTTCAGCTTTTTGTGTTGATTTCATTCATCTAGTTACGAAGGCTTAGGAATGGAAAATATAATTATAATTGCAAATGTAACGATACAGCTGACGCCAATTTTCCATGCACAATAAAACATTTTTTTTGCTACAGAAATCTTTTTAAATCACTAAATGTAGAATATTTATCTCACCTTAGTATTATTATTGGGAAAACAGTTTGGAATTTTTTCTGTGGATTTTTTATTATATTTCAAAATCCCGAAGACGAAAAAGGGTCACTTTATTCCGGGGATATAATAATATTATTTTGTTGTATATGGTATTTTATTACTATAGTGATTTACATCGTTTTTGAAATTAATAGAATATTTAGTATGTCTGTGTTATCAATTTGTAATAATGAGAATGATAATGTCTTAATGAAATGTTCACAATATAAATATATTTTTCTCTTAAAAATTGACAAATATAAATTAATAAAGATATTATAATTATGGCAAATAGGTGCTTTACTTATATTATAAAATTAGTCCATTATGAGTAGAGCTTAATATTATTTGCATATCAAAAACAAAAGTTGACCAGGTATATTAAAAGACTTATGGATATTTGCCGTAAAGTTGTCGTGTATATAACACTATTTTTTTCTGAATATTTGCTTTGGTACAGAATCCTTTGCAATATTAGAAGTCATAATTTAGAAGCCAAACAAAAACCGTGTAGGTATAATGTGTTCATTTATTTACCCATAAAATACTCGTATAATGTTGCATTACCTCACGCTGACATGAATACAGACTATCATAAATCAATGTTATTTCAGTACGGGCGTGAAAATTCTTTAGCGAGTTTTCATGGCTTACATAACCGGCAACGCACGGCTAGAAGCGACACAGCCAGTTTACGGTTTCAATTATTGTCAGCCCTCAATGGTATATTAGAGAAACTAGTAAATTCGCCGCGCTCGCGTTTGAGTTTCCTTCCGTTGACACGGATGCTACTAGCACCCAGCTCCGCCGGAAATTGGGCCAAAGTCACGGACGAAGGGATCCTCCTCAAATATCCTTCAACACAAAGCACCAGCCGAGCTGATTTATCATTCAATAGGCTTGCCAGCTCCTCACAAGTGCTGATTGGTAAATAGTAATTGAATGAATGAAGGTTCAGCTATCCGATATACGTGTTTGTTTATGTCGTTTGACGACTTCATTTAACAAGCAGAATGAAGTCAAATCACGCATTTAGGTAATGAATAGATATTATAACAATAAAATTATTTCCAGCGTTTTGGAGTTTCCTTTATAATAATTCAAGGTCAATAGTTAAGTAACATGTCATGCATTAGCAATTCATTTCATATAAAATTAATTTATCTATACATATTTATGTTTCGTTTATCATAAATTCAATATTATTTCCTGTCAATCCTTTTTAAAAACACAAATAAAATAAATATTTATTTTTCTTACTTCATATATTTTTTAAAATTTAAACACGTTCAGCTTTCCGAACACTATTTTCCAACTACAGAAATATAATTTAATACATATTAATAATATACAACACAGTTAAACTAATTTACAAGCTATAAAATAATGAAAAAAGAAGAGTATCACATGGAGATTAAAATCTTTGTTCAAAAGGATTGCTTAGTTAAAACAATTAAACTTTTTCAGGGCTCAAAGCTGCTTATATCATAAGAAATATTATACTTATTTTATATAAGAATGAACATAATATTACAAATTAAAGTAATATCAAATTATGTTTCTTTAATTATAATTTTAAATAAAAATATATTTTCAAGTATCTTTAAGTCGTTATAAACGATGATAGATATAACAAATATTTAGTTTTAATCATTTGGAAAGAAACAGAACTATGCTATATATATCTGGCCATACCTAATAATTATTATGCACTTATTTTAAAAGCAAACTTATGTTTAAAATATATTTACTAAGAATTTATGATTAGTTAAGTATATGTTTTACCTTTTTAAATAATGCAGTTGGTGTGAATATTCAATAAGTAACCACTACTAGTTCAAAGATGCACAATTTCGGTTTTTGTTAATATTGTTTGATTTCTTACACAGTTAAGTCCAGCATATTAGCACAGAATATGCCTGATTTAAGCCAAAAAGTAAATGAACTGTTCTTAAAACACTTTAGTTGATTTTTAAGAATATAAACATATGGCATACAAACAATTTGTCAGAAAAAACGCACTGATCACTCAAATGCTTAATTGAAAAGAGCATTTTTTTACCTTTTGCACTCATTAATTTTTACACTTTCATTAGTCTTTGGTATATTTTTTAAAGGATAATTATAATGATAATATAATTCGAATGTTTGAGTATATCAAAATTAATCAGTGTATCAAATTAACAGTACTTGTATGCAATATTAATTGTTTTGCTAATTTTTCAAAACTTATATCGGATTAAATAAATATTATGAATCAAATTTAAAATCTTCATCATGACTCAATATTAATTTTCAATGATCAAAAATTTGAGCTGGTAACATCATTCATACTAGGCGCAATAGTCATCGATCTTTTTTTTATTTTCATATACAATTTTATCTGAGGAAGCGTCGTTTTGAGAACGGAGACTTCTCCCTCGCGGGCTTTGAACCAATATTGACAAACGATGCATCATTCGCGAGGATTGATGGTGACGCTTTTCTCTTTTTTTCGTTACTTGAGACACAATAAAGTAAACTGTTTGTTTTGTCTCATCTATCACCAGCTTGCAGCACTGGGTTTTCACAATGAAAAGATTCCCTATTTTACATAGAACAACCTACGTCAAGATTCAAGAGTATCAACAATGTAGAAATTAATTTCAATTTCTTTACCTTTTCTTTACTACTGAAGCTTTACAGAGTTTACAAAGCTGGACCAAATTACGATTTAAACTATTCCTTCCAAGTGAATAATTGTTTAATTGGTTTCCGCTCTCAATGAGAAACGTATTGACTAATAATGGATTGATTTAATTGGCATTTACTTGGTAGAACTCCATTTTAATAAGGTAGAAAAACAAAGTCTGTAATAATATTTGTAGAATTAAATACTTTGTTATTTTTTACCTTATTACTAATAATGGAGCTTATCCCAACCAAAATTATTTTTTGCGTTTTTTTTTGTAGAAATGGTAAGGATTGCAGAATAGTGCAAAGGTGGGAATAGCGTTTGGCTTATCACTCTTTTACCGTGCATCTACTTCCCAGTAGGATTTTTTAGACTCAAGTCCGTGAGCACCGTAACTGAAGCCAGTGACGTTGACCACTCGGCTAACAGCAAATTCCGTAAAAAGTATAACTAGTAAGAAAGCTTTTTTCACATCAAACATGAAAAAATGTTTAATTTGATTAGAATCGGAAAATTCCATATACTTTTTCAGTTTTATACCGAATAACAAAAAAAACTACCTTATTTATTACAAGTTGGTTGTTAATTATCCCACTATCACCGGCGTTTTACGGCCGCCTTCCATAACGTTCCATGATATTCTCTTGGATAAATTGAGTGCTGTAGGATGCTCAAACAGGATGATTAGTTTTTTTGTTTCCTATTTGTCAAATCGACGCCAATATGTTGATTACGCTGGGTGCATATCAAACGTCTTTCCAACATATTTCGGGGTTCCTCAAGGATCTAATCTTGGCCCAATTTTATTTCTTATTTTTATTAACGATATTATAGAATGTATACGTGGAATAAAGTATCTGCTCTTTGCTGATGATTTAAAACTGTTTTTACGTATCAGTAATGAGTCTGACTGTACTATTCTGCAACAAAATATGAATAATATTTTAAATTGGTCTATAAAAAACAAACTCGACTTCAACATTTCAAAATGTTTTTGTATTTCCTTCTCTCGCTCAAGATTACCCATCACATATAACTATGTGATATCTAATGATGCTTTAAATCGTTTGTCTGAAGTTGTTGATCTTGGTATAAGATTTGACTCCTCTTTCACCTTTCATTCACATATAACTTCTATTGCACTGCGTGCAAGCAAACTTCTTGGGTTTATTGTTAGACAAAGCAAACCATTTGAAAACCCAACTGTGTTTCGGACGCTTTATGTTTCTTTGGTCTTAAGTAAGCTTGAATATGGATCCATTATTTGGAGCCCATATGAAAGTTCATACAAGCTGAAATTGGAGAGAATCCATAAGAGATTTCTAAGATATTATTATTTCAAAAAATTTAAATTATTCCCCTTTGATAATTCCTTAAAGGAATACTACCCCACCAAATTTCTTTTAGGAATGTTATCATTTCACTCACTTGAAGCTCGAAGATCGTTTTCAAGCTTAAAGCATTTTTCTCTTCTTCTTCGGGGCCGAGTTAATAATCCTGAAATTCTCATGACTATTAATTTACATGCTCCCAATTTATTCTTACGTGGGCGAAACAATGAGCAAAAACTTTTATTTCTAAAAACTTATACCTCGCTTAGGAGGTATGAGTCACCAGTTCCAAGGGCCGTTCGACTAATCAACGCATTGCCTAGAGAAGTGGACATTTTTGGTGATGGTATTTGTGAACTGTTTGATAAATTTCTCTTTTGTATTTCTTGATTTTTTATGTTGAATTTGATGTACTGTGTATTTTTATTTTATATTTTGTCTTATTACATTTTTCAAGTGCATGGTGAATTGGCGTCAGCTGTTATGTCATGTACTGTAATTTTGATTTTTAACAATCAATAAATAAATAAATAAATAACGTAATAACAATCAAGAAAAGAATACATTCAACTCCTTATATTTTGACCCGATAGAGAGCTGAACTGGACATATCTTATAACCATGTACTTAAAAAAATATGAATATGGAAATAAATAAAGAGAAGATGATTTGCTAAGCCATTTAGTTTAATTTATAGTATCCAGTAGAGTTTTATCTACTCCGCGTTGAATTGAAAGAGGAATCAATATTATCCTGTCCCCTATATGATGTTTCAAATTTATTGAAAGCTTCAAAATTGGCCTTAGTTGTACGCTTACATCAATAAATTTAACAAATATTCATACCAATTAAATAGTTTACCATTTTTTTGTCAATCATATATGTTCAGCGAAATCGTCAATTTTGCCATGTTATGTCAAACTAAAAAACATACTTACAAAAGTACACTATCAGTTTAAAAATAGTTGATCCGAAAAAGACGATGTTTTTATAAATGTTAACAATATTCTAAATATTAAATTCAGCTCAGAATAAAATGAGTGATTTTTTTTATTCTAACGGATAATTTAAAATGACGTGTTAAAGTGGCAAAAAATTACCAAGTGTTTTATTTATTTTAATTTTTTCTAAAGCTCACAGTGATACGAAAACTTTTCCTACGTCGATAATATCTTCTTATTGTCATCCCACTTTTACAGGTATGGTTTAAAAAATGTTTTTATGTATTGTAAACTTTTTATAAAATATTTTTACGATCGAAATTTTAAAACGTATTCTTATAATTTATAGCAACTCTGTACAAACCGAGATATCTTACACGTCTAGTGCACCAGATGTTGCACCGTTCTGTGCGTATATCTATAGAAGCGTTCGTTTCGTTCATGAAATACGATTTAAGGAAGTATATTTATAGTCTTTATTTCATCGTTAAAGAAATCGTTTACTGGTTGAGCTATTGCTTATAACCCTGAAACGATATTTGGTTTTTTATTGCAGCTCAAACGTAAAAAGATTATTATGTTGATATTAATATTAGGGTGAAAAAGTCCATTTTATGGCGATCCACTAATCCAACTTCCACACCATGAGCTTTATTATATAAGTGATAAAAAGTATCTTAGAAGATACTATTACATAGCCATAGAAAATACTTTGTTGAACACCATTAAAAGTTTAAGCGCTTGGATATCATTTTTTTACTTTGAATAGACGTAATATTTACGATAATAATAAAGGTTTGATTTTGATATAATATTTTTTAATAATATTAAAGTATTTCTTTAGTTTATAATGCAATTGTTATTATTTTTAAGATAGCTGGCATTTAATCTTAAAACCAATATTATATATAACCCCAGTTATACATGTATATATTATACATAAGGTATGACAATCGAATTATACTAAATGAAAATTAAAACTTAAAGTTCCTAACACGAAAGATATCTTGATCCCAAAACAGCTTGGTAAAACTTTTTCAAGACATTTCAATTTTAATCGAGCATGTTTATTTAAAATCAATTTAAGTATTTTAATTGGCAAACGATAATGTATAAGATGAACACTTTTTTTGCATAAGTTTCAATTTTTCATTCGTAAAATGAAATTTTAAATAATTCATTTTGTTATTTTATTAGCAGGAAAATTCTTGATTGTTATGTTTCTACAATATTTTACTTAGCGCAATAATTTAAATGCTGATGATTTTATACAGGTTCTAGTAAGACTATGAGCATTCGTTTTGCGTATAGTGTTTCAAAATGCATGTTTATATTTCCTTATATACAGCCTTATTATTGCGAAACGCATGGTAATGCTTGTCATTCAGTAGACAATAGCATACGATCCTTACTCGTAGCTCGGGTCGTAGAGGGTGCGATATAGGTCAAGACGTGTGGGAGCTGGAATATATTTTTTTCATCAAACAGGGATGAAACGTAACGCCTTCCTTTATGAGATACTCGAATAAAAGTTTTTGCCGCTAGAGTCATAAAGGGGGAGGAAAAAAGAACGAGCAATGCGGAAATACGATATGTTTGTGACCGTGTTTTCCCCTTCAAAAAAGTACCAAAAAAGACAACGTTGACAGAAATTTTTCACGTTTATTGAACATTTTAAAGCAATATCGTTTAATGAAAACAATGGAGAGTTTTCAGCAAGGCATTTTTTATAATAAAATTGTAACAAATATCTAATTTTCAATGCTTCTGAATATTTTTTACATCTCAATATTGAACATTTTAAACAGTCATAACATAGACAATTGATAAGAATGTTTATTGTACAAATTATTTCACGTATTTTTCAGCTGTTTTCAGAAAATGAATACATTTTAAATTAATGTGGTATGACTTGTTACTACTTTTGAAAACATTAAAGAAATATTATAATACTAACTACAATTTCTAACAACGACTTTCTGGCAATTAATAATTATTGCCAATATAGTCAATTATCGAATCAAGCCTTCAAAGCAGATATTGGTTGAAAAATCAATTTTCGAGAGGTTGACCCTCCATTTTTTTCAATCAGTAGTCGGTACAGGTAGTGTCCATGCACAAAAATTTCCCAAAATAATACAAAGGCGTTTGAGATGCTTTTGTGTGAGAGTGGACTAAAAAAGGGTCAATACGGATATTTCCTTGTGTGACAAAAGGTAAGACAAGAAAAGGTCACGAAAAAATATGTAAATCATACACATACGTATGTATTGAGAAATATAATTGAATGCAAATTGAACTGTCAAAGGGGGGAAAAGAATCGTTTAGAAGTCCACTTACACTGAAAAACATATTTTCTATTATCCAACACTCGAAGAGGTAAGAAAATTATATATATATATTTTTCACTTCCATTTCAATGATTATTTTTTTACCTGTCACCTGCTAAAATACAGAATTTCACTTTATATGACGAAAGTGGTTAGTTAAATCGTCCGTTAGATCATCGTTATGATATTTTTAAAGATACTTTAATAAATTTGAGACCATTGATTCGAAATAATACTTGAATATTCTTTAAAAAAATAATTAAAACAAATCACTTTTGATTGAGCAGCTAACAATTTCCAAATACCAAATTTAAAAAAAAACAATATTTTCTATTCAATTTAGCCAAAAATATATTTATAAATGTTTGATCAGTAAAATAAGTTCATTAGATAACATAAGCTAAGCATCAGAGACTTAAATAACAAATACAAATGTTTCGTAGTTCTTAAAATCTTTTTAAAACTGTGGTTGCGATGTGTTCCTGGAGCATGTAATCGTTGTTTTTGACGGTAGATGGCTTTATATCATTTTTACAACCTTCGTTTTAATTATGAGAGAGGACAAGGAAAGAAATGAACTAAGAGTTTGTTAATTAAGCACTCTCTGCAGTTGCAATTCTGTTGGGTACAGATAAATAAAACCACGAGTATTTTTTTATTTTATACAAAGAAAAATTAATATTACAAACACCTTTGTCTCAAATTTTAAATTGGAATTTAAAAAATCTAAGCCTAATATTTACCTTATCGATAACTGAACCAAGAATCACCTAGTCGGTTGAGTCAAGCTATCCTACGGCTAATGTCATAACATATTCTTGGTATGCATTTAATTGAGAAATAAAAACTGTACGTTTCAAAGTTTTTAAGTGCAGAAGATAAATTATAATGATGAATTTATCATATAATCGCTAGTTGAATTTCTTTCAAGTCAAAGAATAAAAATGTTTTTGACTTGAAGTATAATTTATTTTTGGTTAAAATTTACGCACTAATAATAAACGAGCTTCTTAATAAAAATTAATCCAGTGTGATTAAGCGAGTCCGTCTAAAAATAAAAATAAGACCTCTACGAAAGCTTCAGTGTCATATTTCACGAAATTCTACAAAGTTCCGAGACACCACGTTAGTTAGGATAAACAAGGAGTTGTTTTACGACTCATTATAATCACCTTTTGATGTAAATTACATCATACATTAATGATAATGTTTATATAAGGGCAGGGTGTAAACCTATTTAAATGTTTATTACCTCCTTATCTAAGTACTTAACCTCTGTGCTGTGCTATATTTGTGTGTATAGCTAAAACATTTTTTACGCATTTTACACACGTGAACTTTGAAAACACTCATTTCATTTACAGTCGTTCAAATTTTTATTTTAAAACATATCCTGAATACCTTGAAATGTATTTTATGATTTATGGTAAGCTTAATTTTTGATAGTATGTATATTTTTAGCTCATTTTCAACCAACAAATTTCTTACAAAAGCATATATAAGCAAGTACTGCAAACTGAAAATTTTCCTAGTAAAGAAGATGGCATTAGAAATAACTAATTTTACATCGAGCCCTGTTATTAAATTTGTATGACATAGTTTTTGTTTGCTTTGATAATCATCATGCAAAAAAAATAGTTACTAACTTACAACTTCTTATTATTATAAAAAATATATAAATTTCATTCATAAAAAACCACGAGTTTTACACTGCCATCCGTTTGTTACCATATTTATCATCTTTACCATTAATTAAAAATATGATATTATGTTGGTTTTGCCAAATTACCAAAACCGATGACTTCGGTTGCATTCATGGGTTTCATAAATTGATGTTTCAGTTGATTTATGATTTTCTTTTGAATCAGGAATGTGTGTCATTTTTAAATTCTACCTTACTGAATTGGTTATTTTTACTGTAAAATGTATTGAGAGCGACTATTTTACCACTAGTCTTGTTCCATCCGTCTTTGAAAATGTGAGTTTAAGCGAGCTTAACACGCAGTCCTCGTATAATTTTGTTGAAATAAGCTCCATTAGAATAACATATCCCCGAACAGAACATTTATATTTATTTGCGTTATTTCAATGTATAGAATCGTAGTTATTTGGATATTAAAAAAAAACATTTCAATTTCACAATTAAATAACTGTGGAATATTTTTTAAATCTTTTAAAAACTATTGTATGAACAAAACATCAAGAATTAAGCGTATTATAATTTATCATTCGGCCCTTCACGGATGTCAAACATCCGGACGGACAACTTATAACATAAAATAAATTGGCCCGCGATAATCTCGTCCTTTGAATCATTCGTCCTTCCTGCGGATATTCTTAACTTTATATGAAGCACGATTAGAGAACCGGTAGTTAGTGAAACACGCGGCTTTTAGATAATGAACCGACTTGCAATTGTTATCTTCGTCCCCTACTCTATTAAAATACCTACCCTTAGTTTCAGTGACGTTCCCTCGATAACATTTTAAAACATGATTTTTTTTAAAATTTAAGATTATTATTATTACGAATCAATCAATGAGAATTTGTTAAATAACATTTGTATTTGTAATTTGTTTAATAACAAAAGTATTCAAATCAATGAATGGATTTTTCAAAGCTTAAAAAATGTTGGATTAGGATGATTAATAAATATATTTATTTTTTAACAGAAAAGATAAGCCGCGTAGAGATCACTTATTGAAATTGATTAAAAAATATTTCGTATAGATTTGACGGGTCTGAGGATTACATTATTTTTCAATTTCAAGCTTGAATGCTTACAGTCTTGTCTTAATAAATATAAACGGAGCTAGCTTTCGTTTCATTACAGAAAATCTTATTTTAATTTTCATTTGACTATGTACAATTGCATTTTTTTGTTATTTGGCTGATATTATATTACACAATATATTATATTAACTCAATTAAAAACGCCTCCATAATTTGATAAATTTGTAATTATTACCATGTTGAAATCGTTGACCTGAAAAAAGGATTTCAATTAATTAGGTACTTAAAATGAAATTATAGAATTAATCAAAATAAAACATTTATTTTGGTAATTGATATTAAAATATTTTGACAATAAGCAGTACCAACTATCTATAAAATCGAAAAAAATGGGGAAAAAATAGAGATCGAGATGGTAGGTTAGGCTATAAGTAGGCTGTGATTGTTCTCATTTTTATTTTTCTACATGAAGAATGTCAAGAAAATTCATTGCCGTCTTATTTTTTATTTTAAAAAATTCGTTCTTTATAATTTTTAAACTGGTTATTTTTTTTATTGCAAACCCTTAAGTATTTATTTTGAAAGGTCTTAAACATTTCGACTGTGACTGCTTTAACGTCATGTATTTATAATTTGAGTCAATATTTATAATTCCTTTTTTTGTCACACCCTGTATCGTTTTATATTCTACATTTAATAAAATAAATGTGGAATCCGTATAGAAAGCGTTGATATGTTGTAGAATACATGTTCATTATATAACGTCAGGTACGTAGTCAATTGGTCGACTCTGTTGGCTTCGGTAACAGTGCTCAGTGGATCTTCAAATCCCAGTATGGAATGTTTTTGTAAATTTATTTTTCAATTTCTTTATAGATCTTTATTCAAAGTTATTGATGTATGTGATGCTAAATAATTATCTACCCTCCCTTCTATTTTAAGCCAGATCGTAGCAGGAGTGATCAGTTTACCAATAGCACTTCTAGCACTCCTAGTTTTACTCTTCTAAAAAAAAGGTATACCAACTGAGTAACAAAATGATCTTATTGAAACATTTATGTTGAAACTTCATTAAGATTCATAGTACGTGAGCGACATTTATCTGCCACAGCTGACACCTCGCATCTCGGTGATATCCGTTTTCTTACATATAAAACTCATAATGGGCGCACACACAGCAGTATTCTGCAGTCTATTTAACCGTGACTTCGAAATCAAAAGGCTGCCCGTGTATTTTGGCCCTAAGAGTTTATATCACACATTGGGAGCGGATATGCTTGGAAAAAAAATAAACATAATTATTATCGAAAATCATTTTTTTTTAAATAAATCACTGAGACAGATATGTAACGCCCCGTGGTACGTGCGTAACACGCTGCTTCACAGAGACTTGAAAATACCTACCATCCGCGAGTTCGTTCGTGAGATATCTCAAAGGTTTCACAGCGAAGTAGGGAAACATTTTAACCCAACGATATCTAATCTCCACAATTATGACGAGACACTGCCTGAGAATCGTTTTAGACCGAGAGCAATTCTGCTCGACGACCCTCCATAGATCTTATGTCGTCTAAAATTGGCACTTTTAGAACGAAATTAGCATCACGAAAATTACTCTATTTGTTTGACTTTTTTGTGTACTGTATGTGTGTATGTATGTATGTATGCATATGTGTGTGTAAATGTACGAATGCAGTATGGGGAAGCATATAGAATGTAATTTGCAAAATAATGCATATGGAGTTCTCGTGAACTTCTTATCTCTGTAGCGATCACGCCCTTCTGTCTGCAAACGATGGTGAGGGGATACAATTTACAATTCTTCAAAAACTTTATCGGTGAAGGAGACTAGAAGAACCTTGACGCTAGCGCGTCCGGGTACTTAAAGCTCCATAAATTTGATATCCAAAAAAAATCTAAAATCAATATAATGATTTGGAATGCTCTAATTAAATTTAATTTTACACGCCATTGCAGATCATCTCGCCCTTTGGATAAAGGTGGGAGGATGTTTTTACTGCCCGGATAATGTTAGGGTTGACCCCAGTCACGAGTTGAGCTAAGATAGTACCTACTGTGCGATAGACCTAAGATTACCAAACTACACGACACTTTTACAGTGCCATCATACACTTGCACAATTATTAGTATTTGTAACTTTAATCAATTAATGCAAGCACAAATTGTTACTTTTAAGACGTCTTATTATATTTATTAACTAAAAATCTATCAAAAACTTACAAGGATAATTCGTATAGTATATCAATAGTTATAGAAGCAAAAATATCACGGATAATCTTAGGTTTTAGTTAAGAAATATGTATGTTTTTGTGGAAGTTGATATATCGTACCCATAGAAAAATACCGCAACAAAACATCATGTTCTGATTATATAGGATTTGAAGTTTTCAAGATTATTCTTAATTCTTTGTCTTAACATAAAATTAAAATAAACTGAACTAAGCCATCTGGATAGAACATGCATTCTATTATTTTTTTGACTGTAATTAACATATTTATTTGATTTTTTAGTTAATGAGTTTCGAGATTAAGTTGAGAAAAAATGACATTGAAAACATTCACGTCTTAGGTTTTAAATTTTAATTTTAAAAAATCTTAATTTTACACCGACCTTACCGAGAATTGAACCCACACCCACCTGATTGGTTGAGCAAGAAATAACCAACTTGACCATAGCAGATAATATTGTTGCAGTTATTTGGAAAATATTTGAGATTTAAATACAGGAACAATTCATATAACTTGCAAATAGTACCAGCTAGAGATAGATATTGCAGTCTTGCATAATCAATAATACTGACCAGGTTATTGATTTGGCATTTACAAGACAACACTGGCATTTTACGATTTAAGACGGTGTTGTCTTAGGAGTGCAATACGAAATCACACCTTCAAGCATTACGGAATCAAAAACAATTTGATGATTTTTAACGAAGGTACTGAGTAAAGGTATTGTAAACTGTAGAGTATGCAACGTTATCAAACGAAAATAAAAAAATGTGCTTTTCTTTCAAAAGCGAATTACTACAACATATAAAGTTTAGTTCGTAAGTAAAGGGATAATTAAAAATACTCAACATTTTTTCATACTTTCAATAAACGACTTTTTAATAAAAATAAATTATCAGTCGAAAAATGAAAAGGACATAACTAACCTTAATTGCTAATGGCATGACATAATGATTCTTAGTCTCAATAATGCTAGATTTATAGTCACATGAGTAGAGTTCAAATATTTAAAATATGTTTTTTTTTTATTATAACTTATCTTTATTTGTTGACTTAAATGTTGAGCTATTTTATCAAAATAAAACTAAATTAATCTTCTAGCTCATAACTTCTTTTAAAGTCCAACAAAAAATACTGACGTACTTTTCTAGAATAAAGTGAATAAATGGCATCGTGCTTATTCTTCAATGTTCTGATGGAAAATGATAACAATTTAAGCCGAAGCGACTTCATCGTAAAAAACGTAAGCTGAAACTAAATAAAATACTATATCATAAATGTTACATTTCATTGCTGAGAATAAGTTATCAATATAAAATATGCTATTAGTTGTTATAAAATATAATGGCGTCCTGATTGATGTAAAAAGTATTTTACTTTCGCAAGCAGCGGCCATTTTGAATATCGATTATAGATTAACTTTTCATTTTATTATTTAACTTCGTCATTAAGATAAAATTCTAAAATACGCATGAGTCATTTGATAAAGCTATGGCATTGGCTCGCGCAAAAGCTTACACCGCGAAACCTTTTGAAAAGTTTCAAAAGCTGTGAGATAAGCTCGGCAATTGGGCCGATTGCCGGACATGTTCACTCGGCCGAGAGATAATGAGTCGTAGATAGAAACGCTTTCGCGGTATCACTAGCATCATCATCACGCTCGCCGAGCTACTTTTACTTGTGCTAACGTCTAAAAAGTAATTTATACTGATAACGCTAACTAACAACTACATTCAAGCCTTATCAGAGAACATAATTGTTTTTGCCAATAAGTGATGCTATACCTGGCATTTATAATATCTGCATTTAAGTCTAGTTTACTAATACATTAATTTGTTTGAATATTTTTGTTCAACCTGAAAATTAAGTAAAAAATTCCACACCTTTGAAAGATATATTTTAAACATTCTAAAATACATCTTCGTCTTTTTACTAACTCATATTTAATAATATTGATTTTTTTATCAATATTATAAATATCGTCATTATAGAAAACTCAATAATTTGTTTAGATCATTTATTTTGAGTGTTGAAAACAACCGAGCATAAACTCATATATTTGAATTAGTCAAATGGAATGGAAAACAAATATTTCATTGTTTAACTCTATAGTAAAAAGAACAAAGCTATTTTTCACTATACCTCAGTGTTATAAATATTAAAGTAACATTTTACAGTGTTAATGAAACGAGATTTTCCTTTGTTTAAAATTTCTAATGATTCCGACATAAATTTAAAGTTTTTAGTATTTCGAATATTGTATTTTTTTTACGTTGCTTAAAATAATTTGTTTGTCAATTATGGTGTACAAAGTTTCATTAAGGATGTTTATAACTATAAGTAAATATTCTCACAAGCTTCACGAATATACTAGATTTGAAATATGTACAACAATTTAAACCTTGAAGATTTTTGATTAATTAAAAGAAATATTATTTATACACTTTATTTTTTTCAAAGACATTATATACAAGAAGTTAAATTGCCAATGAGTTATCGTACAACTACTCTACTAAACCTTTATGAAAACAATTTCGATGCATTCATAAAAATCAGATAATTTCGCTTTTCTTTTCAACTTTGATATATTTAACCTTTTAGCATAAATATTAATTTATTGTTGAAAACTTTTCCGTTTTCAATTTTATAAAACCAACAACAGAACTCTTGCCAATATGTAAATAACTATTCTTGGACAAACTTGTTAGAAAAAGTTACGAAAACTTTTCTATCTCCACTGTAAGATTTATTCGCGAATTGCTTACAAATTCTTGCATTCCACCCACAGCAATTTCCCGCATTTTTTTCACCAATTCTATTCAAAACTTTTTGATTTTACTTCTGTAGTCTAGTTTAACACACACCTGCCCTAAGCAGGTTTTAAAACAGTCCAATTCAATTTAAGTTTGAACGTTCATTTCTTTACTTTTTAATGTTCCATTCCAAGTAAGTGAGTTAAGTTTTTTTTTCCGTTTTTCCACCCCCGGGAAAAAGATTGAAAACAAATTAAGCCTCCTGCGTTGCGCCTGGAAACTCAACGATTTGATTTGGGTTAACGCTATCGTTAAATGCTGCCTGCACAAAGCTTTCTTTCCAATCAGGCTTAAATCAAATAAAAGCTATTTGTTTACCAACAAATTCACCGCGGTTGTCTGCAAATTGCCCATTGCTTTTAACTTCCTTTTGTATTTTAATCACGACGCTTAGCGTTTTTACAATGTATTCTTTTGTCATTACTTATCTCTTAAAAGATTGTTTTCGGAAAGCTTCTTTTTTCTGTTTGACGCAACTTGTTTTAAAGTTAGAATAAAACAAAAGGCTTTCAAAATTATTTAAACACGATCAAATTGCGATTTCCATGGAAAGCATTTCATATTTAAATATTTAGCATATTTATCAGCAGTATTAATAATATTTTGTTTATTTTACGTTTACAGAAGACGTTATAAATAATTTTCTCGGTTTAACTTCATTTAACAACATTTGTGATATTGGCTTACGATTTTTTTTTGACGTTTGTTTTATTCTACCTTTTCCTTGAGTTCGTAAATTAGCTAAGTGAAACAGAAGACCACTACGCGCCCTTTTTGGGCAACTTACCATCCGAAAACATCGATATCTTTAAGCTTTATTCACACATTTGGGGGTTCTTTGGGACGATAGAATATGACAGTCATTAACAATAATCCACGTAACTCAAGCTTTCTGGAGATATCCGCAGCCAGTTTCAATATCTTTTTGTGGCAATTATATTTATTAGCAAATATCTTTATTAAGCACAAAATAAACCGTCTAACAACGACATGGAAAACAGATATGTATTCTTAAAGGCGAATAACGACTTTCGTTGAATACCATAATTTGATACCACTAATTTAGAGTTTAAGACACTCAATAGAAAAAGTAATGGCTTACTTAAGTACTCTTATAGTTTAACGTTTTAATTTACACGGAGCATTCGTTGATTTCAACGCTTCTTAAACGAGTTTTTCAAGTATCAAATTTGAACTCTTCAAATGATGTATACTTTCATAAGTATTGAAAATATCAAACAAATAGGGTTTGTGCTTTCGTCGTTTTTAATGATTTAAGTGCACGGATGAAATCTATGTTGTCGAAGTGAATTAGTTCTCTGAGCTACAATTTTTACTTGATGTATTTAAAGTTGATTCAACTCTGATTGCAAATTTGTGTTATAACGCATAATAATTTCAAACTATAACTTTGAATTGTACAATACCCTTAGCAATCTAACACGTACGTAATAAGTTGGTCATACCCAACGTTGGCAAAGATATTGTTTCACGCCACGACACAAAGTGGCGAGGAAACTGGTGTTGTGTTCAAATATATTATAACGTTTTGTGCGCCACTACGTTTGCACTGAGTTTACAACGTGACATAATAAGCCGACCAGAGCACTTAAATGCTCAAAAAAGTAATAAACTTTCCGTAGTGTTTTTAATGTATCTATTTCAAAACGATTTTTCTCAATCTATGTACATTATCGTAGTTGTTATTCCGTTGGCTTGCTTTTTAATGTCTTTTAATCTGAATAAAAAAAATGCAAAAAAACTGACTGATAATAAGACGTGGGATAATCTCTGTTATTTTTTTAAGAAGTGACGTATTTAGTGACGTTACAAAATTTGAAGCTTGTCCACTACTTAAATTTATGGCTCTTAGTATTCCAGGATCCACGACTAATATTATTTGTAATATACATTTTTTTTACTTATCCTACAGTTTTACCAACTGATAAGGATTAATTTTATGCATCGTGAGAATTTATAACTGATGAAGAATAGCACTCCAAGCCAATTTTCATTATGTATATAATTTTATATTCTATTTCACTATTTTTGTCATCATTCATTAAACAATGTTGTTTTCGTGATAAGAGAGCTTTTATCTTAGCTGATCTTACTCACAATAGAAATCGATAACACAAGTTTCAATGGTAGTGCATATTGTGTTCCAAATCGTTAAAAACAATCTTTTCGACAACACTGATCTTAAAAGGAACCTGTTGTCAGCACTTTTTTCAAATTACAAAATCCACTGCAAATACGTTGGAAACTGTTGAACCATCCTTATTATGTGATAAAGGAATTGAAAAATTTATATCAACAGAGTTTTCAGACTCGAATCTCGAAGTATTTTTGAATCCAGAAATTATTTTTGTTTAAAGGCATAAATATGTATATGTATTTTTAGTCTTGTCTTAGCTATATTCTTCTATCTCTGCTCTATTCAGAAAAAAAACAAAGGAAAAAAAACTGTGTAGCAAGCAGTTTTCGTACAAATACTATTTTTAAGATGAACTTCGTTACGAGTTTATTTACTTTACATCGGAAGCAGACATGCTTTAAAAACACCAAATATGATTAGAATATAACCGATTAAATGTATTGCCACCAGACAAAAAGTATTAACGATGATTTGGTACATACAAATTCTATCCGTAGAATGTTTAAAGCCATTAATCTTTAGCGGGAGGTGTTACTTAATTGAACACACTGCAAATTATCCTGGATAGTCCATAATGATTGTGATTAGTTTCTAAGAATAGATCAATAGTTTGGTTTTGGATATAATATATTGTGTATGGTATACAGAAATAGGGTGTGCAAGTTGTATGGTGTCTGCATTGAGTTAGGCAAGCTAATTGAAATATATTGCATCGAGCGCTACCGGCGAGACACTATTTAACCATTAATGGCGCTCGGATGAAATTCAACACCATAACGTGGCAAGATTGCGGTCGCCATAGAAACCGCTTCTAACAAACGATACCAAACAATTTCCCGGCACTATCAGTTATCGTATTTAGTTTAACAAAGACAGTAAATACGTTTTGAGACTGTTTCAATTAATTTTTGTATTCCATGTATGTATGTATACCTATGTAACACCAATCTTGAGAGGTGCATGCTAACATAAAAAATCTAATAGTTGAGCAACTTACTGTAAAAATGTTGTACTTTATTTAAAAATTCACTCCAGAATCCATCATTTAAAAATTGTAAATTTAAAATCATTTAGTGACATACTTGAAAATAACTTCAGCCACTCAAAGGTCAAATGGTCAAAGAAACGTATCTCATTTTTCTTTACTTTCCATTTGAGTAAAAAAACGGTTTTCCCAGTTATCTGTTACTTATTTTTTAACAGGTAACTTAAAGCACAAATAAAATTATTTTAATATTATCTAAAAAAAGGTTAAGCTTTGGCTTCTTGATTTAATTGTTAATTTGGTAAATGTTTTTTATACATTTTTTTCAGAAGATGCTTATTGATTTTTTTTTTGCATTCACTACTCCTATTGATATGTCTCTTTGAATCTTATATCCAGTGGTATATTGTACATAAAAATACCAAATATCGAGACGTTTCTTTGACCCTAATGGGCTAGCTTGTAAATACTCGCCTAAAAGTAGTGAAATATTATTATGCGTACATTTTTAATGAGTGTGAATTTAATAGCGTTCAAAATGCAGTGCGTTTTAAATTAATAATACCGGTGACTTAAAATAAATTAAAAAAAGAATAAATAACATTTGTTGAAGAGACAAGAAAAACCGGATATAAGTTCTTAGATAAACACTTGGGATAAAGGAAGACTTCCAACGAAACTGACTGATGAGTTAACGAGGATCGTTATTGTATGCAAGAGATATTTGACAGAGCGGCGTGGAAATGGTAATAAATAACTCTCTCAATGGACAAAGACGAGATAAAGAATAAAAAGTGGCATTCAAGAAATGGCATACGAGGAAAAATATTATAGTTAAGTAGTAGTGAATAAACAAAACTGACAATTCATTTTCTTTTCTATTGTGTTTTTTTGTAAAAATAAGAGAATTATTTTTAAAAGTAAATTTAATGTTTACGTCATATATCATTTAAAGATACTTTACATCCTTTAACCTATTCAAAAAATAAAATTCTTTATGAGTTCTGTTAGAATTTTATATAATTTAGATGTAATTTTACAGTGTTATTTATACAAAATAAAATAAAAGTGATTGGTTATGACAAACAATTGGTATTGAAGTTAATTTACAAATAAAGGTACAAATCCTGAATAAATGATACTAAATCACCTAAAATTTAAATGTTTATTACCTATAAAATATAATTACAAAACACATTGAATAATAATTTAGGTAAAGTGTAGACTAAATATAAATTCGAACGTAATTATAGCCTCCGAAGTTTTTACTAAATAACTTATAATATTACAAAATTAATTACTAAACGATGATTTAATGGTAATAAAAACCCTTAAAGTGATCCATAACGTATAAATGTAGAGGAAAATGAAAGAAGTTTTTATACAGCATTGATTTTAAGACAATTTAAATGAAAATCATATACTTCATTCAGAATGGAATTGATAATGTGCAGAATAAATTATTGCTACAATTTCATTATGTGGTAAAGTTATAAAGAAAGTTTGTTTCACTTTACTCAACGGTATGTTTCAATACAGCTGCAATTTAAACAGCGTGAAAGTTTTTGATTTGTGTAATGTTAAACAGCTTTTAAAGAGCGTTATTCAACCTGGCACGAGTTTGCTATGTGTGGGTACCTGCGAGTCAGAGACTAGATTCAAACAAACCAAATAGGTGAGGCTTCCACGGGCCTCGCCCTTTGACGCGGGCTGCCACAAAATAGCAAAGTTTTGCAAAGTAATACAACACCGGAATAGGACTAAGATTGGAAGGCGAAACTTTAATAATTGAAGGATGGAAGCGTGCTGGTTTGCCAAGTCTCCTTTCTAGGCGACAAGGCTGCCGATTGAGTTTGCCTACTATACATTGTTAGAAAGTTGTTTTGTGCTTATTTGCGGTGCTTAAAAACTGTAATGACAACTGACAGCGGCAAGTGAATAGTATTTTCACGACACATTTCAAACAAGTCACGTACCAACTTAAGTGAAAAAGAAAACATTGCTGAATAAATAATTAAGTTACAAAGAAAAAGATACAAAAATGTTTGTCGATTAACTGAAACAGGAAAAATGTCACAAAGAGAACACAATCAAATACATGACTTGTGTATTAGTTGAAATTAAAAATTATTTTTGGAAAAGTAAATAAAATAGATATGAAGCATCAATTTATCAATATTTTTCTGTATATTACTAACATTTTAATCCTGTGCACATATTTATGTATTCGGCGACAACTTTGTGTCAATTCATATTTCAATATAAAACTTTAACTTGAAGCCCTTGCATATATATATATACAAATAAATACATATTTTCGTTGCCTTTTTGAGTTTGGTTTTTTAATCAATTTAATTAATATAAGAAAAAATCGATATTTAGTTTTGTATTTAAAGGAAAGACTTCTTTTTTTTGTGTGTATTCGGATTATTATAATCGGATATATCATTTTTCAATTTTTGTGAGGAATTCAGAGATAAGGGAGCGTACAAGACAGCGTCCCGTCACGTCAGTGGTTATGGAGAGACGTTGGAACTGGCTGGGTCACGTGCTGCGGATGCCTCCGGAAAGCCTTAATCCTGCCTGCCTCTTCTTCCGACCGGTGGGATTCCGGCGTCCTGGACGTCCGTCGGGTACTATCCATAGGATGTACTCGGCGGAACTGAGGGATGCTGGCATATCATGGGAGGAAGCAAAGCTATTGGCGGGAGACAGGGAAACATGGAGGTGCCGCGTGGCGGCCATATGCTCCACATAGGGAGCGAACATGGCCAAAGAAGAAGAAGAATTTTTCAATTAAGAAATAATCTACAGAAAAGTTTGATATATTTAATTTAAATGTCTTTCCACTGACTTTTTGTGAAAATTCTTTACCAAGATTTATAAAACTATTTATCTCAATAGCAATTGCTACATTTTTGCTATGTTTACATAAATTGTTATTAAATTTCTCTTTCGCGGTGCGGTTTATGTCGGCTTCGGAGAGTAAAACGAGTTCTTCAGAAATGGTTAAGAGCTTGCCGCTTTATTCTGCTTTGCAACTTTAAAACTATGTTAGACAAAATAAAAGACAGCCTCGACGCCCAAAGCCGAGCCGGGGTATCAAAACTGAGGACTTCAAAGAAAATGAGTTTTCACATACGTATTCCCGGAAGGTTTTATTTTGAACGGAATTCGGGGAAGCTCGCATTAAAAGTTACTTGCGCCGCGCCACCCTCCTGCATTGTCGGAAACTTTTTGAATAAACAGAGAAGGTTGTTTTAGACCAGCGGTTAAGACTTTTACAATAAAACGTAACATACGAAGAAGCGATAGTTATATCGTGATATTGTTATGATACAACAAAGACGTGTACACGTATATTGTTTCCCTATTTTTCTATTTATATGCACACACTCACATCGGAAGTCTATAACCGTAATTCAATGTATGAATTGGTATATGGTTAATATGGTCAACGAAACGAAACACAGAAAATTAATCTTCTTCTCTGGATAATATCTTTTTATCAAAGTTGACCAATTTTCAATGCGTTCCTTTATTAGCCCTAAACAGAAGATTAGATCGCTTATGCCAGAGGTGCCTTATTAAATACATTGTGTAGCAACAAATTGTTTTTTTAATAATAAATTACAGAAACATTGGATTCGGTAGTTTAAATTTATTACACCAAAAATTACAAACGAAACTATCAATAATGGACTTATTTTAAAATTAAATTATTTCTGTAATCACTTTTGTCTCTCGTGTATTCTTAATCAATGCTTTTGACAATTATTGACTAAAATAAGTTTCATAATATTATTTTTAAATGAATCAAAAATTCAAAGCTAGACACAAATATATGTAATGCAAAAGGGTATTTTTTTAATAAAATAATATAGTAAAAAAATCTTATTAAGGACGCCTTTCATCAAATTGAAAAATTGAAAAAGTTAAGTACCAAACCAGAGATGAAAAAAATAAATATAACTTTAGTACGATTTCTCAGTTTACTCAATAAAACTTTAGATTACGCGAAAAATGTTGTACTGCTCAAAGCAAAACTTCAATTTAAAATGTACTTTACTCGGATAACACCCTGGTTTATTATTTTGAAGACGTACAAAATAAAATCTAAAAAAAATGTTTTATTCAAAATAAATATTTTTTTTCAAAATAGTCTATCCTGTATTACTCGAATAAAAATGTTTGAGAAAAAATAAAGAAAATCTGGTATCTATTTTTTCAATTCCATGTAAGTATATATATTTCGTGTATATATTTATGATTGTGAGTACCTATTTCAGTGTCTATATTTATAAGAAAACCTTTATCTCTGCGTAGGATTCCTTTATACACAAGAAACATTATAATATTGATTTAAAAAAAACGTGATGTGTCTAATTTAATATCACAAAATCTCTTTACTTTTGCTTGAATTATATTTTGTTTTTACTTTTATAAAGCTTTAAATAATATAAGAGTAACGTAAGACATACTTAGAAAGCTATAAACCAATTAAAAAATTAAAAATTAATAAAAACTACTGTTTTTTTTGTACTAATTCTATATTTTCTAAGTGACCAGAGCCATTTATATACGACGAAATTCACAGTTTATTATAAAAGTTATTAAAAAAATATTTTTAATAATCTATCACTGAAATATTATTGAATTTTCATACAAAAATACTATTAACTTGTAATAATTCCATTCCACCAAGACTTGACAGTCAACACCTGGATAGTATTTAGGTTGCATTGTTTTTTCATTAGAGTTGTTCTAAGCTATTTGGATTAAATAAAATGTTTTTTATTTGTTCCAAAGTGCACAATGTCTGATTTTGACAGTATCGAGTTAAGTATGAAAAGTATTACAGAATATATACATCTATCATTTCCAAAGAGCAACCAATACGTTATAATGTTTCATTAGATTCTAATTACCCCAATTATCGTTTACCTCTGTCACGAATCGTGGGTACCAAACATTTTTAGAGAATTTTAACAAATAAGATTCTCAGGTCATTCAATACTCTTGTACTAATATAAAAAATATTTTATTTATATGTATTACTCAATACACGTAGATTTAGTTTCAAATCATTTGTATCTGATTACAGTATTGCAAGACTGATTTGCACCACTTTTTATAAATACGGGCAGATAAAGGCGCTCATTGTAATCAATATAAAAAAAAATATCTGGTTATTATAATTTAAACATGCATTTAAATGAAAAACCTTTTAATTTATACCTACTTGTTTTAGGTATAACGACATCATTTTCCAGATTTCAATAGACTTTTCTTTAACCCTTTTTTTGTTTCCCCTTTGTATTGTGTACAATCGTTAACATTAAAAACCCTAGTTATATCATCAAACCTAATTTGATAATGCATTCCATTTTTCTTTGACGATCTCTTCGTGGAATGAGGTTTGAAAAACTTTTTGCCAAATAACGGTTTTAATCTCGTTGGGGTACTTTTCCCCCTGAGTAATTATTTTGACGCCTTCATTGAATGCTTTTTATTTTTATGCAGAGCTTTTTTAAATTTATTGAAATTGCTGTTTTTTCCATTAACTTGAATTTCTTTCATAAAGTACCATTAAAATTTCTTTTCAGTTTTTATTAGGATTTTAAAATAAAAAAAAACATTAAAGGAAGTTTGTAAATTATTAAAAGTTTTTAAGACATCCATATAATTTATACTTCCTTCGTAAGGTATTCAAATTTATTACATTAAACTATTTTTGTGATAGTATTTTTGAAAATAAATAACTTAATCGAGAGAGAATTTTTCGAAAAAATCTTTAATCTTAAAGATTAGTTTACTATGTAGATATTTTATTCAGATATCAAGGTTGTCTTTCAATAATCACATTTATTATTAATTGTTAGTGTCCGTCAGAGATGGCATGTTAAACTTAAACTTTCAGATACGTCAAAATAAAAGAAAATACTACTATAGAAATAATGGGCAATTCGACTTTTATTATACAAATCGTTTGGTATAATGAATATGAAATATAATAAGAGTTTTATATCACACAATGGTGATGAAATTTTTCCTCGTCACATTGCCGGATCAATACAAACATTATATAATATTATGAATTTTACTGTGAATATTTCTTCTGAATAACATATTTTTTATAGTAGAAAATGACAAATATAATTCATTTTATAAACGGAATCGAAAAAACATGTTAAATACTAAGCAAACTGGTAAAAAACAGGTTGTTTTAAATGAAGTATTTAATGATGTATCCATTTTTCAATATAAAACACATTTCAGCTATTTACATGAATCGTTGGAATGTAAATTTTATGACAAACATCTAGTCATATTATTATGATTTGCGAAGGCATATGCGATATGATGCGCGCTGAAATTTCATCTATCTAGCTTATTAGGTACATAAAATTGGGAATAACATGTGTTCCGGATCCATAAGTTCCTCTTAGTGGAGGCGTGGTGATACTCGTGCAGGCCCCAGCTGTTAAATTTGCATTCAATTTATTTAAAGCTTTTCCACATACGGCAGTGTCACTCATACAAAATATCCTTTTCCGGTAAAAACACCCGCCACACTATACAGCATTGTTCCAATTCAAATGAAGAACGGCGATTTTTATAATAATGTCGTAAAGTAAATCACATAAAATCGCATGCGAAACTTGTTCAGCATTTTATTTTTACTACTTCAACTCTGGTGAACTATGAATGTGTTTTGCATGAAAGCGAATATTTTTACAAACGAATTGTATTTTTAAAGCAAATTCATTGTGTTTTTCCTATGAATGTTTCAAATAAAACGGCTGTAAGTATTATTTCGATATGCTGAAAATATCTCGAGTTTCACTATTCACTCAGTATGAAAAAAGTTTTATGAGCGATAATTTTTCTCAAAATAAAAACATTCGAAAAAATACTTTTATAACCGCTGACCATTTTAAAATAAATAAAAAATCGACCTAAAAATATATGCCACTGTGTATTTCTACCATATTCTGTAGAAATTATCTATAAAATATAGACAATTTAAAATATAAGTATTTTAACCATCACAATTATTAAAAATATTACCATGCACCAATTAGAAAAGTTTGTTTAATTTTTTCTTAATTTATTGAGCAAAAAGTAAATTGGCTTAAATATTTACTGTCAATTCTTGGTTGAAAGGCATTAAGATGTTTTAAAAATTAAAACTCAATTGTTCTAATTCCACTTTTATTTTTTATGATATTTTTTTTCTTAAATCGAATTTCTAAATTTTTGAAGATTTATCCGACAGTATTCTAATCATGTTTTATATATTCTATTTAACTATGACTTTTACGACAACGATTATTCTTATCTTAATGAAAGATCAATACCATTCTAAACTTTTGAAAATATAAGAACTATTCCTTATTAATTATAATAATATTACAAATATTTTGATCGGTGTATTAATTATCGTTAATCAACATGGTGAGTGTTGGTACACCACTGAAATAAAGTTTGATCGAAATGAACATCTGCTGTAAAAGTATTTTGAATTCTTCTGGCAATTCTAAAAAAAACAAACAAGAACGTTGTGTTTTCTCTGAAACAAACAGAAACTCTATTACACTTGAAGCTTTCATAACCATAACCCTGCGATGATTCCTAATATTGCACCTACCTTCACCTCACGTACAAGAAAAGCTTGGAGATAGCAAAAATAGCACATGCATAAAGCTCTGATCTTAGATTACAGATGCCATGACTTGAGAATATTGCACAAACCTTCTGTTTCTAGGAATAGTCTGCAGAAGTACATACTCAGCAAAAATCTGATGCAATCTCTCGCTGTAAATGTAATTTTAAAGCTATCGTGTTTTCTTATCACGTTACAAAAACTTATTTAACGGCAACGAAAGTTTGTTTTTTTAAACCGAGTAAAAATGCATTTCATTTCCTAAAAGACAAAAATTAATATCATTACTATCTTAAACTAATTCGAAATTTCAACAGATATCGCAGTTTTTAGTACTTTAATATCAGATAATCTGAATGAGAAAGTTACAATATGGATTTTTTTTAAAAATCAATATTTATAACATTCTATTTTATTTGATTATTCGATTGCGGCACTTGCTTTGTGCCTATAATAATTTACATAAATAATTAAAATAAATTATAATCATTGTATATAGCAACTTTCTTGTAAATACTGTCAAGCTTCTTATGTGGGACAGGCGGGTAGAAATTAAAATTTTACAGCCAAAACTGTTTTCAAATGCTTTGATATTCTAGTATAATTTTTCAATGCTCACCAATCGTTTTATCAAAATCGATCACAGCTTTAATAAAGTTTTTAAAAATTATATACGCTTTCAATTAAATAATAAATGATATATAATGAGAGTGTACAGTTCCTAAAAATTGATAAAAACGTTAATAATATTCATTTTTTCGTTAATAATATTCTAAATAGTACAGGTGGTTTGTTTTTATTAACTTTATTTTCCCCTCTGACCACAGATTATTTATATTGTAATTAATATTGTTTTTGTTATTGGTACTGCTTTTATCTTTGTAAGGTCTTTCATCTCGTCTGGTTGAAATAAAGTATCATTTCCTCCTTTTTTATTTCTTATACAAATATTTCACATTTTAACACATTTTGGCTTCATCTTTCGGTATCATCAGGCATTCAAATTCACGAATGAACTTAAATTAACAATCTGCTCGTATTTTTTTTTTTTTAATAAAAACCTTATTTAAAAAGGAATAAACGCCATTATAGTTCTTAAAATTTGATTTGATTTAATAATTCGTTATTTCTGTTTCATATAAAGAAAAAAATATTAGTATTGTATTAGTTCAAAATAATTAATTGCTTATAATATTTAAATTAAAATTGTACTCATCGTTCACTTTATTGTATAATTTTATTAGAGAAACGACTAACGCCAAACAACAATAGTATTTTCTTTGAAATCGCCTTTTATCATTATTACCATAAGTAACAAAAATTCGTATGTTCACTAACTGACATTATTATGCCAAATTTATCTAACATTTCTTTTACATTGTGAGATTTTCGTGTAGGAAAAGCTTGCATTTTAAGAATACAATGCCATAAGGCAGTACTTTTCTGAATTCTCCATAGTGTTAAGTAGGTGGTGTATAGTGTACCAGAGGGGTGTGCTGGCTACGGAACACTTGTGTTCATTGTGTTTGAATACAACATAAGAATATCTCACAATAACCCTCTGCAATTGCGTGTACTTTTCTTCTGACTCAGTTCGTGCGATATACTTTGATAGGAACTCGACAAGAATACTTAAACCTATATTGTATATATTATATTTGATACTACAAAGAGATTTTTAATGAAATTATTACAGAGATTTCCAATTGGATTTTTATTATTGTCATTTGTTGTAAATAAATGTTGTGAGAAACGACGAAGACTATCTTTAAAAAAGACCAAAATGGACGGATAAAAGATACTTTGTATGTTACATAGGCTTTACTTGGGTCGAACAAAAAGAAGAAAACCATGTAACACCTTAGTAAGTCATCTTTCTTATATATTAAATATTTATTTTTCTAAAAATGCACGCAGTCTTGCCTTTTAGCCGAAGCGTTTTTAATACGGTGAGAAGTATTTGTCAAAAGCACCCAAAATGCTGTATTTTGGTTTTGAAGATGAAATGTTTTCCAATTTATAAAAATTAAAACCTTGCGTTTTTTTTTGCTACGATTCTGTTCCAAATACTTTATCGTTACTTAACTATCATGTTTTTTTACTACACTTCACTTGGTAATAGAGAAAGTTGGAAGTATGTCTCGCCTTTAACGGTTCAAATCAAAATCATAAATAACCATTTTGTTTTCGATTTCAAATGTTTTGAAAAATATACAAATACTTACTAAGAGATAAATATAAATCTTTTATTCCATGAGTGATCTTCACTCGTAATCATTATTCTTGTACGTGACTCTTCGTTTATTTTGGTTTTATATGCTCCCCAGACCAAGTTTTCATACGAGAATATGGACATTAGCATACTCCATATATCACTAATCGGACTGATGTTTCAAACACCATAATTTATCCTTATAAATTTCCATATCACATATACGTAACTATCTAATAACTCATCCTAGTTGCATAATTCACAGACAAAGGATAAAAATATGGTGTTCTATTATGTTTCAAATATAATAAGTGTTTCAACAAATAATATAATGGCAAATTAAGCTTATGATTAATTTAAAACATTAAAATGACAGATATTTTAGTAATATAATGATAAAATTAAATATTTAATTTATTGAAAACAGATTTAATTGTCATTGTATATGTATGAAAAATAATAAAGTGTAAAACAACAGCTTACATTTTTTTTTAATTTTAATAACTGATACATTCTTATTAAAAAATCATTTTGCTTTAAAGTACTCTTCGTTGATTGTTTGAGATTATTAATAAATTATTGAAATCAAGTTTACAACTAGTTTGATTTATCTAAAATTATTGTACATCATACTGAGTATTGACTCATATCTACCCGATACTGGGATTTTCAATGGGAAAAAATGCGTGATGCTACGAATATATGCATCACGAAATACCATTACGATTTGAATATAATATAATATACCATATCATATTACAGTGGAACCTCGATTCTACGTTTTTCAAGGGACCGTAATAAATGAACGAATAATGCGGAAAATCTTCAAATAACACTAAAAAAATGTTTAATTTTTAAAAAACTTATTTATTTGTTACATTGTTTTTATTAAAGAACCAATAAATATATTTTAAACTTGTTTATACAAACTAAGTAGCCTATTTGCAGTTTGGCACTTAAATTTTAACAAACACTTCAAAATCGTGTACATTTCTAAGTCAACTCCTCTTTGCTATGTCAACTCGTTTTTCTCCTGAATTTTTTCCAATGTCTTTAATTATTTACAGTTTTTCAACTAGATTTCTAGCTGTCTTCATTTAGGTATTTTAGTTTTGACTTAGAAAAATTCACGCAACCAGATGATATGTAAGACTATTTATGAGCGAAAAAAATATTCTACAAAAATGGTCAATCGGGATAGATAGTAACTGGGACGGGAGGATAATATTTAGATGATAGATCGAGGAAATCGGTAAATCAGGAAATGAATGAATCGTGGAATTACTAAACATTGTAATTACGGGGTCTTGGTCGAGTAAAAATAAACGATCCATGAAAAAAATACTAAGATAATGAGAACGGAAGATCGAGGTTCCACTGAAAAAAAAACGCGAGGTAAGACTATTTATGAGAAATATTCAACGAAAACGGTCAATCGGGATAATATTTTTAACGGGAGCAAAATATTTGAACGATAGATCGAGGAAAACGGTAAATCGGGGAACGATTAATGCGGGATTATTTTACATTGTTCTTATGGGTGTTTGGCCGGGACTATGAAAAATAAACGAACCATGCGGGAAAACGAACAATGCGAGAACGGCAGATCGGGGTTCCACTGTATTAAAATAGGTTTGAATACATTAAGATCTTGCTTTTTTTACGTTATAAGATTAAAATTTTATTAATTTTGCTTTGATTAATTAGTTTAAAATTATCACAATTTTAATAAGCTGTACCGAATCTTTATAAATAATTTTTTAATATGCAGTTTCTTAATTATGTCAGTAATATAAATAAAATTGCTATCTCTTTCTTGGAAGTGCATCTCCTTAATAAACCAATTAAGACGATAAAGACGAAGACGAAAATCGTCATCAAATCAATAGATACTCCTCAGTCGTTTAGTATTTTGATATTTTTCTTTTCAGTTGACTGTCTTTGATTTTAAATTATTTTTTAACCGTAGTTAGAATTGCAATTTTTCAAATGTGTAATATATTCATAATTTTGTTAATGTTTAATTTATGCTTATAAGTTTTGATGCTTGTACTAATTAAGCTCATGAATTAGTTTATAATTTTATAATGTCCTTTACATATAAAAGAAATTTCCAATCTGACTCCGTTTTCAGTATCTATTGTCAGGCATCGTAAGAATGTATTATTTGAACTTAATCCTCGATATAGACTCCCCGCGAGTATTTCGCAAACTGCAGCGGGCCATTTAGGAAGTGCAGAGTCTGCAAAGCTTTGGCTGTGGCCATTCACATGCAAATTCTACATGTAACATCGCCGCCTCCCTCCAGTATAAAAATAAAATAAAATAGAATAATGTTCTACACAAAGCCGGGCAGAAGTTTTTTCTTTTCGTTTGTATCCCTGGTCAAAGCTCGTTCGGCCGTTATTTGTAAGTAGGCCGTTTGCAAACTGGGCCCGCCGACCATAGCTGGCGTGTTGAAATTTTATGGAATAAATCCCAGTTTATTATTCGTTCCGATACATATTGCACCAGCATGAAGACTTTTAGTACGATTATTGGCTTTACAGCAGCCGACCATTTTATTTCACGTAAATCAGTTTTCAATCATATAGACTCAATAAATTACAAACATAAAATTCAAGATTTGAAATTTGCATTTGCTGATTTTTCAACTAACATGAATTCATTTCTAAAGGCTGACCTAGCGCGCTATTGCTACACGCCTACTGATTGATTTATAAATCAATATATTTGAATTATTCTTATTTTTTAACTGTTTTTTTAAATGATGCTTAGTGGCTGACTTTCATTCAGTCTCCGTCGAAAGATTTCGTCAAAAAAAACTTGCAAACTGGTAACTCGCGTAATTATCAATTTAAACATACTATTGGAATAAGTTTTGTATTTTGCATCTTTAGCATGCAGCCAAGATAATTATTTTATTAATAAAATATTAAATTAAGATAAATAGAAATTTTATTTTATCGCGGTATATTTTTCAGTTTTTATTGTCATTAAAACAATCATTTTTTACAGAAAAAATCGTGAAATATGAAAGAATACTTTTAAACGATTACATGATATAATGAAAAAAACTATGACACTGACTGTGTTATAATATATTCAAATGATGTTACCTTTATACTAAAATAGCTTACACTTAATAATTTATCACGATAAAAACATATTTTTTTAAAAAGTAACATAACTTCTATAATATTTATTTACACACAAAATGAAATAACAAAAAAACAAGTTATTGTACACGAAACTATTGAATAAATATTCAAAAAATATACGGTATATTACGTAAAACACAATTTTATTTTATATTATGAATGCTTATTTAGATTGAATGGGAAGAATATTTCAAATTTGAATCGTTCAAACTATGTACATTCTCACAAATTTTTTCATTAACGACCCGGGTTTCGCCTTTCGGCATCTTCAGGCATTCAAGTGCACGGATGAACTTGAACTGACGCTTAGCAAATAAAAGTTTCGTGCTTATATAAGATACAAATGCATCACTGAGTCCAAAGCCATTGCTGGCGAAAAGGATGAGCTCATGGGAATGCTAACAGATTTGTGTAGTGAGCAGTTTTTTTCGCCAGCAATGGCTTTGGACTCAGTGATGCATTTGTATCTTATATAAGCACGAAACTTTTATTTGCTAAGCGTCAGTTCAAGTTCATCCGTGCACTTGAATGCCTGAAGATGCCGAAAGGCGAAACCCGGGTCGTTAATGACAAAATTTGTGAGAATGTACATAGTTTGAACGATTCAAATTTAATATTGAAATTCCACCAAGCACCTTCAGTCGAAATCTTAAATTATAAGAATATTTCAATTGAAGTATGAAAGCTAGTCCATTTTTTTCATTTTAAATAGATTTTTTTATATTATATAATGTAGTAGTGAACTATTTTGTATTTGTTACAAAAACAATTTCGTATTTGAATTATTTTTTAATTTATTCCGTCTAAATGCAATAATATTACAACTCTGCGTGTTGAATTTCAATTGAATTTCAAACTCCAGTAAAATTATGACAGCCTGTCAAATTACACGTATATCCCAACATCAAACCATCGTATCCAAATAAACAATACCACAAAAACAAGGTTAATGTGTATATTATTACAATGCCTCTGAATATTATTATGGGATAAGATAAGTATTGTGCTATCTGCATACACTCAGTAATATATTGGATAAATTGACTAAATCTCTCTACAAATTTTTGTATGTCCTTTATAATAATAATGAATAAAATAAATGTTAATCGGTGTATCTATCTTATTTTATTTATACAATTTGTACAGATAATAACATGTATAATACTGTTTTTAAAATTTTAGTAGTTTTTAACTAAAAATGATCATCTTTAATGCGTCAAATAGCACGAAAAAGGCAAGTTTGATAAGATGAGTTTTTATCCATGTTTGCTCCCAATGTGGATCATATGGTATCCTTAATGAAGGTATCCCAACAGATTTTTTTACAAAAACTGTTTGTTACTCAGTCACTCAACCTCTTTTTTCCAAAGAGAGTAGTAGCGATAGAAGGATAAGGCTAGGACAGAATTAATTGTCAATTAATCGCTCTCGCTACGCCCATTTATTGAAGGATTTGAAGGGTGGGAGCCGGGGGGAAAACAAACACCCATGCCTTTGAACAGAAATTGATAAATTGATTTGAAAAAATGCCGTTCCGGCACGGAAACCAAAATAACATATGATCTTTAAGGAAATAAATACAGATTGATTATAATTTTATAATAAAAATTTAATATAAACAGTAAGTTTTTTACTGTCCTGATGCACAAAATTTCAATGTTTAAAAAATATTGCGATGTATCTTGCATTATATAAGTCAAATAGAACAATAAAAAATTCTTTAAAATCTTTTGATCCTGATTCTGTTTGCAATCTACACCAAAATTATAAACTCTGTGCCAACGCTGGGCGATCATTCAAACTCGTGAATGTGAAACAATACGAACACAATCAATGTTTTGTGTTCTTTGATTAATTCATATGTAAAATTATTGATGCTTTTATAATCGATGACCGGTGATGATTTTCAATCTTATAACCTGTCAACAATAACTTTGTCATCCAAAAATCTGATATTTATATTGTTTTTTTGTAACCAAAGTAGTTATATATACTGTTAAATATACTTTCTACCTAATCAGAGTCTATCTTCGAGAGTTGAAAATATTTAGATTGATTTATGGACTTCTGGTTGAAAGTGGGGATGTCTGTGATGACTAAAAGTCTCTTCACACGTCTGATTTCAAACATGGAACGTAGTGACATCGATTAACTTACCACTAGTTCTGTATCAACCCTATCATTCAAGCCTTCAAAAAACAGATTAAGCTACTGAGTAAAAAACAGTTGACATGAGAAAAAAAATCTCCAATATAGGTTTAATAAAAGTATATATACTTCATACTGGGAGCGGATATTGTTTCAAATATGTATGTATAAAGGCCATAATTGTATCTTAGAAACCCATCCGAAAGCTTGTAAGTACGTTTAACTATTCTTTATTTGTGTGTATCATAATAAATAAACAGTATTACTAATAAATCTCAGTAAATCATTGAATAATATATTATACAAAGACGTATATCGTAGTCTTACATGGTAAGTATCGGTTTTAAGTAAAGGTGAACGCTACGATCGCGTCAAAGCTTTCGTCTACGCCAACCACGTTTGCCTGCGGTGCTCACTTAAATCACACCACAAATTTACATTTCATTTGAAACAATACGAAGGAAATATAATAGCGGAATTTGGAATTACTTATTGCGAGTTCCGTTTAAATGATTTCCGGAATGCAAAATGCGCCGCGGCTCGAGTCCGACATTGCAGGAATACTATTATAATTTTTGACATAATGTTTAATACAAATGGTGCAGCATATTTTTGCGATAATATTGTAATCTAAAAAATCATGAATATATTAACTGCAAGTGATTTTACATAATTTAATTGATTTTTTGCAATTTTGCAATCATTTACAAATTCATTGTTTTTTAATTCATTCAATACGTTTCCTTATATCTGCTCATTATATCCATTGATGTTCAATGGCTTTTTATAACACAAAATTACTTATTTTTATTTGCCGAGAATAATATTTTATTGATTTTTACGTACTGCTATACATAATTGGTATTTTTTTTATATCAAAAGTATACCAATTGAACGGACTAAGACAGGGATGGCGAACTTTTTCCGCAAGTGGGTCAAATTTGATTTTAAAATGATGTCGCGGGTCACATAGATTGAATAGTTAAGGCTTTAAATAAAAACAATCATTTCTGAAAGTTTAAGCGGGTTAGATAATTCCTCACGCGGGTACCTTGTTCGCCATCTCTGGACTAAGAAATAAACACGTACTTTCAGCAGAATTTTAAAATTTCGTTGAACTGATTTTAATTATACATATATATTTTAAATATTCAAATTAAACTTTCATAAAGCTTAAATTGCCTCATATATTTTGTCTTAAAACATGTTTTAAGTGAGGGTATAAAATGAGAGCAGCTTTTTAAATTTTAAGATTTAAAATTTTAATTTTCGCTCAACTCATTTCAATTTTATGCTTTTTTTTAAATACTTACATATTCAATTTTGAATTCAGAATAACAAATGTCTTCACGTAATATGCTCATATATATGGGCTTTTTCAATGAAGGTAGAAAATGAGAGATATCAATATTTTTTTAACATACCCCGTATCTATGGCCTCTTATGGAGGGTATCTAAGCAGAAGTTTTTTTATGATAACTAATTTTTACTCACTTGCTCAACTTGGTCTTTTTTCCGAAGAGAGCAGTAGAAAAGATTGGATTAGAACAAAACTAGTGTTTAGTTAACTTCGTTATTTTAGAATTTGAAAAGTGGGAGAGAATTTTACACAAATTATATCAATACACATTTATAAAGTTATTTAATAACCAATATCTTGATACTTTCAATTTTTCTAACCATGTAGCTTTTAATGTAGTTATCTTTATTACCTTCTGTTATTTTTAATATGTGTAGCATTTATTTTATTTAAGTATTGAAAATACTTTGGTAATGTCATATTTTCCATCGGATATTTTCAAAATTCACTTACGTAATTGACGTCATAAAAATAAATCAAGACAACAATAATGGCATGTAATAAAAAAATATGATGCACGCCACGAAAGGGTGGTTATCAAAAATTGACAACACGGGCTGTGAATGTCTGGTCCAATCTTTCAAAGTGCAGTCACTAATGTGAACACATGTAATAACATACACTTTCGAGCTACAGCTGAAGCAAGCGTAAAAGAAACAACAGAATCCGGATACGAGGGCAGCAAGGAAGCCTGATAAATATTGTATCGTTTGTTTTGCTGTAATAAATTGAGGTAAATTATTAATTTCATTACATATTACTTATACGCAATGATATGAATGACATTTTCTTCAGGTACGATGTATAAATATGCTAAGTAATAAATACTTGTAGATGTTGATTATTTGGATGTAAAATAAGTTCAATAAATCAAACGATTTATTTTTAACTAACGACAACAGTTTATGTTGAGTAATAAATGCTTTTGATTTTAGTGTCTATCTGGTGATTAGAATATTTTATATTTCACTACCAACTTAATTATCGCCTTATTATATTATATTATTATATAACTTATTATATTTTTTCAAATAAAAAGAATGGCATTACAAAGATATCAAGTGTGAATTTAAAAAAAGACATCAGATTTTCCAGAAAATTTATATACATTTTTCTTATCAATATTTAACGTTCTTGCCTTTCAGGTATACACATCATCGGCTTAATTCTAACATCACAATTTTGGTTAAAAAAACATATCAACGCGTCGATTTCATTCGTTTAATATTAAAATTTGCAACTGGAAGGGGACTAAAAAGCAAACAAGACAATATAACCTATCTCGTCTTATATTGACTTTTTCTAATATAACTTAAGTTCTCTACATTAAGTTTGTATTATAATAAAGATTTTTTTTAAATCATAATAAAGAATTGTCAAATATTCTACTCCAATAAATCATTGAATAAGACTTCGTTACTGTAAATTGAAATATTAAGTCTCCTGAACACTTAAAGTAAACTGACTTATTATTGTAATGTTATAATTAAGCTGACGACATTCTATAATCCTTAGTTAGCTTAATTAGGTTAGGTTAGGTTAATCCTTGCTCTTGAATACACTTGTCAAACAATTCTCAAATACACTCCTGGTCATCATTTGTATACGCTTCGCGCTGCTGTGTTACCGAATATATTCTGTTAATTCGTAGCCTGTGCAACGTTGAGTAGCCTGAGAAAAATAAATCAGCAGCAAACTTTTGCTTTTACCTTTAAACTCATATAGTTTTAAAGGGTTTCATGTAATAATAGAGAAAACCTTTTAGTAGAATAATACAAATATCACAAAAAGATAAAAAAAAATAATTTCCGTTTCTACCCTAGAAGAGATGTCATGCATGACTTCATTTGTCTTGATTATTTTTGTAGAAAACAAACCCACCTATTGCTGAATCCTTTTTTCTTACAATGTGTACGATGGGATCTATAAAAACATTATTCTGGATAGATGATACGCCCACACCACATAAAGCTATGCTATTGATGATGTCGAAATGGGTCAACTCTCCCCTTTTTCTTCTCATTCTCCTTTTATTATTATAGCGTAGCACGAAAATTACAAGATGTCTTTTGACACTATTCCAGTGTGTTTATGAACAAAAATAACACAGTGCTATTATTCTAGTAAATTAGAAGTAAAGAAGAAAAAGGGGGATTTTATTTAAGTGTTTATGTATACTCATCATTTCAGTGTAATTCAACTTACTTGATTCTTCGAAGAAATGTAACCGCGTTATGAAAAAATTAATCCTTGTCATGACCAAAATAGTTTAAAGCTTTTAAATACAATTTTTAAATTGAGTGTTTAGTACTCACATTCCTTTTCTGAGGTGCAATTACTTACATCAACTAAACATGCCAAATGTATTATGATCGATACCTTTTTTAAAAAAGTTATATTTACGAAAACTGTGTTTAGGTTTTCACGGATATTTTTATTACGTGGAAAAGATTTATGAAAACTTGTTTTGTTGGTCTTCAGAAACGAGTCCAATCAACTAAGAGCATCATAACCATAAGATGCAAAAAAGACTTTTTATTTATGGTATAAAGGTCGCCATAACTCATCCAAGCAATTGATACTAACGTGATATTTTTATGTGAAGTAGTTATTATGTATATTTGGTCATAAAAAACCATCAATTCGGCTGACGATGGGACAATTTTGCAATAAAAAAACCTAAAATATACTCTTTTGCATAAGGGAGGAGCAAAGACCGCTAACCCCAATCATATAATAGTATGTGTGTATGAAATGTCTTTGGAGTGTATGTGTTATGTATAGCGAATTTAATACACCTTTAACAAAATTATTGTAAATAAGATTCACTCTAAAACGATTTATTTTTCAATATTCAATATCGTTACAGCTGTGGCAGAAGTTGTATGATAGCAAAACTGTCAAAAATGAGTCAAGATATACAAAGAGATTCTTTGATAACAATTCTGTGTCTGAAATAACTTAATTGCTACATTTATTTTACCAGATTGGTAAAAACATATATTTGTTAAGTCAATTATTATTAATGCTTGCTTAAATGCTTAAATAATTTCGAACTCTCATTTGTATCAGATGGTCAACTTTGTGGTCGAGTGGTCAACGTCGTTGGTTTTGGTAACTGAGATCAAGGGTTTGAATCCCAGTACGGACAACTTTTATAAATTTATTTTTAACTCAACAATTCTTTTAAGGGCATGGATGTATGTATATGATGTCTAGAATTCCCTCTCCCACCCATCCTATCATAAAAACGAGGCACAACGAGAGCGAATAGCCAATTACTAGGTCTATTTTTACACGTCTACTCTCTTTTGAAAAAAATGAGTTTGATCAACCGAGTAACAAGCAGTTTTCAAAGAAACCCTTCTATTGAAATCAATTTCCTTAAGAGTCCACAAAATCCGAATAAGAACATGGTAAAAAATATCTTAGATTGTCATTTATACATACATGTATATTTTGATATTCCAATTATTTATGTAACAAAAAAAACATCTAATCCAGTTACTTCATCCTAAATGCTGTGATTTTTTATTTGTCCTTAGTCAGAACTATCAACTTTTTCCTTACCAACTTCTGCCAGAATAATGACGATATATACAATCGATTATTTATATTTCTGATAATACAGCATAACCATTATAATATTAATTAAAATTATAGTTTCGGCGGTAGTCTGTCAGGAATTCGTTTATATACATAAAATTAAATTTGATAATTTTGTAATTTCACTGATTGTATTACGTATTTCGCCTCTTTGTAATTTATAAGATAAAAATTATAATCAATGTTTACTTTATTTACAACTTGCCTAAGGGTATTGAGCCTTAAAATTCTTGCAAAAAATCGAATCACCATGTGTCACAATTTTTACATAATCAGTGGAATAATAAGTTATCAAATTTTATTTTAAGTAAGCAATAATATAAATTATAATAATAATATTGAATTTTGCTTCGTTTTGCAAAGCACGTAAATCATATCATTACAAGCATACGTATTTTATTTTTAAAGGTCACTATTCAATTATTTATATTGATTTTAATTTAAATTTGTATATCTGCTTTTGACAGATGTAACTTACAATCGGAGTATATTTATTTATTAAATATATTAGAAAACTTTGGTCATGCTTTTCCTGTGTGAATCGTAACCTATATATATAATTGGAAAAATTACTTCGGTTGGGACATTGTTTAAAGTAAACAAAATTTTACTTTATAAATAGCTTATTTCAATTATGAATAAAGAAAGGATAAGGTCGTAACATAAAAATTCTTTATGCTGAAAATAAAAAAAACTTGTTCCACATTTTTTATTGTAAACCAGAATATTTTTTTCGCATCACAATTATTATCAACTGGTGAAATATAAAACTATACTGGGCTATTTATAAAAAAAAATAAGATTAATTACAAGGTGTGACAAACAATGGTTAATGAAATATTTAAGAGATTATAAATAATGATAGAACCAATTAGTTAACTGCTCTTGAAATAATAAAAAATGTGAAATCAGTACAAAAACTGTTTTTTTAATATATTTTTTTCTGGCATGAATTGACAGTGAACACCTTAAAAAAATAAATCTCCATACCTTAGAACACGGCTCCACCCTACGCTACATGTGTGGAACGTATCCCATATAAAAAACACATTTTGAATCGGTCGCAATAAAAAGAGACCGCAGCCGTTGGCAATAAGTTACGCCATTCATTGGCAAAAGTGAGGCGTCGGCAGCGTCGGCGTTGCCCCGCGGAGCGCGTCTATCAAAAATATTCACCGGAAAAGTCACATACGTGATGTAATAACAGGGTCATCTATAAAATAGCGCTGGCTTTTTGAAGCTGCACGATCAATAAAATGCAAAGAGATTCCATCTTAGCTGTGCACACAGTTCCTATCCCAACAATAAATAGTTTTTATCAGTTTTCAGTAGTACTCCAAATGATTATTCTCCAAATCACATCTTAAAATTACTTCTGTTTCTGAGCAAAACCTCATATGATTTTTGCAGTACTTTTTCAATCATTTAGGACAAAAAATCACAAGTAAACAGACGGTTACTTTTAATCCAGAAAGAAAACAACAAAAGATCCGTCTGAACATGAGAACAAATAATCAATGTAATCTATACACATCCATAATAATGCACGTTATATTTTTTATAAATATTAATAAGTTTTACTTTTAATGTTTATTTGGTTGAAGAGATTATATCAGACATTTTTTTAAAACCTACTAAAGTGATTTTTTATTCCGTTTAATGATTCATTTTTTTATGAACAAACAATAGACAATTACACTAATATCTATAAGCTCAATAAACAGGAGGTTAAAACAAATATTTGTAAACCAACAATCCATCTTATTTAATAATGTTATCAGGTCAGTACAGAAACAGCTTTCTTTCAAATATAGAAGAGGAATTTTATTTTTGTTGTTTATTATAAATCTATAGAAATAGAAAGTTTTTTCTTCGCAACCGCAAAAGCCTGGAATTGCACAGATTCTAATTTACCTTTCTTTTTAAATACATTTCAATGTGTTAATTATAATTTTCATTAACAAATATTTCTAAAACCTACTCGTTTTTCAGCCAAATAATAGTAAACGTATTATTTTCAATTTATTTATACCAATTTAGGAAAAATTTGATTAATATTACAAATAATTCTATTTATTTTCGCTATTAATTACAACTATAAGCTCCTTAGTCATAGCTGTATAAGCTGATATATTATATTTACCATGTCTGATTGAAATTCACAAGGTGACTTTCAAATTATATTTAACAAATATAATTGTAATGTTCTTAGTGATTTATCATACATATAAAAAATAGAATGAAATTTAAGTAATATTTTAAGAATCGAATTCGATTCAGAAGTATGTTTGCCTAAACTAAGACAGTAAATGTCATTGTATATAAGTTTGCTTAAAGATTTATCTAACGAGTACCTAAGTAATGTATTCATAATATATAATATAACATAATATCTGTAATGCCAATAAGCATATTTTTTTATATAGTTTTATATATGTGTACACAGCACATTTAAAAAAATAAATTGAATTGAAATGCAATGCAATGACACGGTCTGGAAAAATTAATAATTTAAATTTCGTATTGAAAATGTTTTTTTTCAATTTTACGGGAATTAAAAATATGAAATCAAACTATTTACATATTTGAGCAATGAATCGTCATTCAGCTATATAATTTATATACTTAAGTTAGTTCATTTTTATACAGCAACATATTAACATAATTTAATATTTGGCGTTATCAAAAATAATTTATATTTGAAAATAAAATCAATCTAGCGCAAAGATGTTTGTATTATATTATTTTACAATTATTGTTGGATGAGTTTATCTGAAAATATTTGATATTTGAAAATATTTCACCAATGAAAAAAGAACTAGTTTTTTTTTAATTTCTCTATAAAACCATAAAATAAAAAAATTCGCTCAACCTTTCTTCTGCAAATAAAGTAGTAGGAATAGAAGGATAAGGCTAGGACAGTACTATTAGTCAACTTAAAGCTACGCCCAGTTATTGAAGGATGAAAAAGGTGGGAAGGAAATTAAGACATCACAAACACACGAACAAAAATCGATAAATCGATCGAAAAAATGCTACTCCCGTGAGTATTATGTTTACCTGTTAGATTATTTTAAAAATTAATGTTCATGTTCTATTTGGAGTTTACAAGTCATTTTTTATGACACAAAAATTATATGAACTTATTATTACTTTAGCTCTTTTCACAGTTACGTATTTATTGTAAAATAAATATCCAACCTTCCAAACATTTCTGAGCGGCCCTGTAATACTCATTCTATAATATATTTCGGTTACGTTTTCCCATTTTGTATGCCGAGTGAAGTGGAGGTGTGCCCACATAAAATAATAATTTATTCGCGATAAGGAATAACATCCCGTGTCATGGTGGGAACACCGAATCGGCGCAGCTTGACGTTTCGCTTACTTAATCTTATTTCATTAACATTTTGGCGCATAACCTCGACGTAAACTTAGTTTAAAAGCGGTGTGTAGTTGTTACTCATTTTTCGGCACATATTATATCATCGCTGCGGAAATGGGTAATGAGTTTTCTGATGTAAAGCACGTTGAATTATCATCATAAAATTGACGAAACAGTAACATTGTAATTACACAATATTTTTTTATTATTTTTAGCCAACTTTTTCTCAGACACGTGTGATTTGTATGTTTACAAAAAAGTTATATAAACGATCCTTTATCAAAAAATCTTTAGAAGGGGAAGAAAAAAAATCGTCGAATTAAATTTGATAACTTTGTTATTCCTTGTTTCGCCTATTTATGAAGCATCATCAGTCGTAACATCGCAAGGTTTACGAAGTAGACGGAAAACTTGTCACATTCTTAACACAAGTAGAATATATCGAAGATAGTAAAAAATATGATTCGGTTGATTCATAAAAATAGTTTATGAAATCATCAGAACCGGTTTTACTCATTTCATAAAACTGTGAAATGAGTACAAAAATTCATTTTATTTTGATTAATATAAAGTCTGTTCACTAAGAATTGACAATGTCAAATAAAGGAAGCAATTTAACTTGTTTTGTTTTTTCAACATAGTTGTACTAAAATTTTCATTTTGTATTTAATGATTATATTATACTACATATTACAGTGGTTTATGTGCATGATATTTGATTTTTAGAAAATTTTGTATTCTGGGCGGTATATATAAAATCTTGACAATTTCAAGCCAACAAATTTTTGAAAAAAACTTTATAATAACTAAATAATAAAAAAATAGGTACAATTACATTTTGATTTTTCTTTTTGTCTACTAACAACATTCAAAACAATAATACAGCACTCACAAATTCTTTTTCTGTCACGAATTGGTGATTTAAAGTTAACTGATAAGTGATATACTCAAAAATGATAAATATCATGATAGTTTACGCTTTACCTTAACATTCACCAAATCAGGAATTGAATTTTCGATACAAAGCAGATACCTACTTACCTTATTACAATGAGTAGGTTTACACCTTTTTTTTCTTATTGCTACTTTGTTGCCGTTTATCTCACATCTATCTTATAAATAAGAAATCGCTAAAGCCATGTTGTGTTTCCTGCTCGTGCTTTGGCGCAATACATGTAATAAATCTGTTGGATCATGATAAAAAAAAATCATTGAATTCTTACACCATAACGAAAAGTACTTAATATTGATAGTCATATCAAAACATCGTCTGGTTAAATGTTTGAAATTAATGCTGTTGTTTCCTATCTGTATCTGTATCTTACAAAATACTCCTATTCAGTACATCGATTCAGGATATTAAGCAGGTAATTTAAATTATTGGCAAGTCGTAAGTTGGCAGGCGCTATTGAACGACTGCAAGAGAGATTACGTAATGCCCCATTAAAGCAAATTGCTGTTATTGGATTACATGCGATATTGTATTACCAAGATTAAAGCACATTACGACTTCATTCTATTTATTGGAAACTGGGTAGTGTCTGGAATCACGGTACCTCACCTATTTTTCTTGTTTGGATTTTCACAAGACTGAAAACAGACTGGGATTTACGTTATAAATGAAAAATATGACAAGATAAAAAAATCTTTTTCTATGCTTACGATATTATGATTTATTTTGAATGGTGACGGATATTTTGATACCAATAATAGCTGATTATATTTATCAGTAAATGTTTTGAGCTCGTTTATTTTAAAACCACTAAACAGAATTGTTCGATTTAATTATATTCAATAATCTCTTTCATATAAAATTTATTAATATTTAATCAATCGCTTGGTTCCATTACAACTCATCGTTCCCTCAGCAATCTTTAAACACGTTTTGTACTATTTTCACATTATTTATAAGTATTCAGTCCGGTTTCACCTATCACAAGAATTATCAGTCTTTAAAAATATAAATTTACCTAACGCTAGTTATATCATCATTTAATGACAAAGAATTTGGAAAATAATTATGAAAATAATTTATAAATAAGAAATGAATGACACTGAACTATTTCGGATTGTTTACAAATAAATACAACTAATTCACCATAAAAAACCGATTTAGTTGGGATGAATATGTTTTCCAGATGAAGCTGCCATTTTATTCTGCGATATTCTCTTAACACGGATGCCTTCATTATAAATTTGTAATCAAATATCAAATCACTAAAACGTGTTTGAGCTATTTTTTATACTATAAGGCTGTGACAAATGAAATCACAAAAGTTGATTATAAAAATGTTTTCGACTGTTTACATGTAAATTTGTTTTGAAACCGACATCTCATACTTTTAAATCACACATCTATTCGTATAGATTCAAATCCATGAGAAATTTTCGTGCCAAATCCGACTCGCATACAATCTCAGCTCGTCCTAAGCTTGGCTTAGTATTATATATTATGATAATCAAAAAATAATTTCACTTATTTCTTTTATCTATTAGATGACTGAAAGAATAATCGTTCCTAATCTTTTTCAAACTCCAAGTCATTTGTTACTCTATTCAAGTAAGATTTTTAATACAAATTTAAAAAACAAATATCTTTAAAATCTGTTTAATAGCATATACTGAATCATAAAACTAATAATACTACCATGACAAATAATAAGTAAGACATACATTATAATATTATTCATTGACATTTATTTTTTGCGATTTTTTATTCCGTCCTAAGATACTTTTTATTCAGCATTTATTCTTCAAAATTATATTTCTATTTGAATTGTATTGAAAAATATGATCAATTTGTTTTATTCGTTCATTTTTTCTCGTCATAAATATAAATTTTACAATAGACGTTGTGATATAATATAAAATACAGATGAAATATACATAAACGTCGATATAAACCCCATTATAACGTTTTTGTATTTCAATAATCTCTTCTGAATAATCCGGATCGCATAAAGCTCGCAATAATATTACGGCGAATTGAAGTTTCCTCTTCATTTATTGCATTCAAAATGGTTTTCATATTTTTGTAAAAAGGAGACGGTGATTCGATGCAAACCCATAATTCAATGCTCTTTCACTGCCAGCGATAAGGATATATTATATATTGAATTCTCGGAACGTCAAATGACAAAAAGAATATATTTTATTTGTAGTCTTTTTTCGCTCTGCGGCCCTATTGATATCGTTTTCATCTGTTAAGATATGAGTTCGCCTCACGATCTATTGAGACTGGAAATATATACGAACTGAACATTATTATTTTTAGTAAAAAAAACAATTTTTCCCTTTCATTTAAGCACGTCTGTTTTTAATGAAATAAATTGATCTCAATAACTTTGTTCGGTGGTGTAAAAACATATTTATAAAATGTTCAATATCATCATACAGCTAACTGTTTTTCTGGTTAAATATTAGTACATAGGTTGACTGGTTTTCTAAATAAACGTAATAAAACGTAAATATTTTCAATTATCATTAAAATTATGTAAAAAATACATTTTTTGTCTGGTATTTATATAAAAAAATGCAAAAAAATATCGATTTGAAATGATCTGATATATATTTATTACATGTTAAAGCATTCATTGTACTTTTAGGCTCCGGAATCCGGTTCTTTGTATTTTATAGTATAATCTTCTTTCATTTAAATATTTCACAAAACAGGAAAGGGCAGAATGAACAGTTTTTATTTCAGTAATACCTCTCTTAAATCGTGAATCTCAATATTTTTTTCACACAAACAAGGCATATTCACAGCAAAAATCCACCGAGAGTATTAAATTTTCCACCGGCGCTGCTTTTGTCCCGCCGTCCGCGTCCGGAAGAGCCCATGCGAATAGCATATTTGAACGATTCGCGATGTATAAAAAAAAGTATTATTTATTTCAAATCCGGAAATCAGTTGCAGACCTGAACTTCCCCAGCGCGAAATCCTTACAAACTACCCGACCCTAGAGGGGAAATTCAAATTTATGTTCAGAAAGTTGTCAAAGACGGCATTGTGAATCCATTACATGGCAATCCAGCATTGATATATTTTCTTAACTCTGTCGTCGCTGTTTGTTTGCGGCTTCAAGTTTTCTCGTAAAGTATCACATTAATATCACATAGCACCTAGTCCAGAAAGACTCACCTTGCCTACTAAAATGCTCTCAAAACCTTTGCGACCGTTAGATTATTTTTTCGCATACCGTTGTAATAAACAATACTATATTTAATCAACATTCAATAACGAAAGATGGCCATAAGTAAAAACTTTTGTATGAATATAATATCCAAAAAAGAAAAGAGTTATGTTAGTAGTTTTGTAGTTTTTTTTCTTTAAAGTTAAAAAAAAACATAACATTCAAGATCCATGACACTATTGTCACCATGAGGTTATTTTGTATTGTAGTAAATATCTTTTAATGTTAGTTATGTAGCAACAGGCGATCGTCGAACTCAAAATCGCGAAATTCGCGAAGTTTGGTAGCTCTATGCGTATTTCTTTTATATTCTCAGAAGCTTTCATTGCTATAAGTGAGTTTGTTACACAAAACTCTAATATATCGATTGACCCGTAATATGCAAGAAATCGTAACTGAAAAATTATACATTTTACACAATGTTTTTTTTTTAAATTACTCTCGTTCTAAGTTCAATAGTGAAATTCCTCAAGTGTGGTTAGTAAATAGTAATATATGTTCAATTTTGATATTATACCGACAACTTTCAACTCTGTAGATCAGCGTTTTTCAACCGGGGTCCAAGTGAAAAAAAACGATAACAAGTCAAAACGCCAAAATTCACAGGCGAAAAAAAATATTAAGCGAATGAGATAACGTTTTTTTGTCACTGACGCCTTAGGGCCTAGGCAGTATTTAACAATAATTGGTTTATAATGCAATTTACCTAATTTTATCGCTTAAAATCTTTTGCCGATTAAAGGTCAATATAGTTTACGATATATTTTAAGTAACACTTTTTTTATCAAATTAAATATTTCACGTGATGGTAGGACAATTTCAATTCACTTGCACAAAATAATATATTCGAGTTCTTGCAGTAAATACAACAAGGTACTGAAATTTATTAAGTTTTACTTTACGATATTACAATGTATCATTCACCAATTTAAATCAAGACGTTAATATATTATTGTCAACTTCAATATATCCGCAAAAAACTCTTCTATCTTTGGTTAAAGCTTCACAATTCTCTTTTTTTCTTTTGACTTGAAATATTTGATACTTTTAAATTATTCAGCGAAGTTTGCCGTGTCGAAGTCTCTTCGTGTGTCGAAAGATATGAATGTGACTGTTTTGATCGTAAATAGTACATTCATATGCGGCTTCTGTGTGTCGTATGGCCAATAAAAGAGCTGTAAGTATTTTATGGATACTCTTTGTACCTATCAAAACACATTATGGCGTCTTTGTTCCAGTACTTAGCTCAGTTTTATGTGAGAACTCTTTTCGTTCTTTATTTTATGAACACAAGTAATAATTCATTTTTTATATTCCATCATTCCAGAAGTCTTTAATCGATCACATAACGAACAATCATTGCTTCTTTATGAGAATTTTGCTTTCTCGTTTTAAATAATGTCAGTGTTGATCACCTGTAGTAGAATTGTAATAGATTTTTTAATTATAAATACCGTTTCATTCCGAAAATACGACACTGTCGCGAAATATCGCCTCATAATCGACAAAAGAACTTAAGCGGCACAATTTTTGTAATCAGTGTTGTACGTAATTATTGACATTTTGCGGTATTAGTTTTAATGCCTCATGTGATCTTTAATTTAAAGTAAAATTTGAATGTTTTATGTTATTTTTTAAAGATCGAATTTAGATACAAAAATACAAAATAAATTTTCAAAATACAAAAAAAATTCACTATACAATAAATTAATGGAATCAAATTGCTGGATGAACTCACCTTAGCAGAAACAAACAAATATTTAATTACTTACTTTTTAACTAAAAAAATAAATTAAGTAAAAATAATTTAAGATTTTCGACTGAAGGTGCTTGGTGGAATTTCAATATTAAATTTGAATCGTTCAAACTATGTGGCGAAACCCGGGTCGTTAGTGACAAAATTTGTGAGAATGTACATAGTTTGAACGATTCAAATTTTATATTGAAATTCCACCAAGCACCTTCAGTCGAAATCTTAAATTATTTTTACTATTTTCGTATACATATATGTATATATCACGTATATGGTTATAATTATTGGATAATCAAACCCAGTTCATGTTAACCTGATTATACTGGAGTAATATTTTAATTTACCTGCCTGTGTGGTCGAGTGGTCAACGTTGTTGGCTTCGGCTATGGAGGGCCCGGGTTCAAATCCCGGTACGGACAGTTTTATAAATTGATTTTTCAATCGATTTATGAATTTCTGTTCAAAGGCATGGATGTATGTGATGTCTTGAATTCCCCCCTCTCACCCATTCTATCTTATGAACGGGGCGTATTGAGAGCGATTAGCTTTGAAAAAAGAGAGGTTGAGCAACTGAGTAACAAGCAGTTCTCGTAGAAACACTTATATTGAGATAAACTCCATTAGGAGTCCATATGCTCCACATTGGGAGCGGACATGGTTTAAAAAAATATAACTTATTATTCATATACAAATATTCTTGATATCGTCAAATCATGCAAAATATGTTTTTGTTTGCCAATTCTTTTACAATTTTGCAGACTATTTTTTTAGAATAAACGAAATAAAAAACAAATGATTTACAACGCTACTTTATCAAACTATAAAATGCTTACGCTTTACTATTTTGTAGATCGTGAATTCAATTGATATAGTTTTCGTGAGATAAATTGTAACAATAGATGAATTCTTTTTTTCCAAACGTTTGATACTCATATTCATTTATCACAATCGTTTTAACGTAGATCTTTCATTTTGGTGCAGATAAATTATAATATAGGACATATACGAGGACCCCCGAAAAAATGCACCATCTATCTGTTTATTATATACTTTACTTGACAACTGCCATCTGTCTTGTTGAGAATTCTTTCACACTGAAGGCTGTTATTTGTTTTTTTTTTGTATTAACGCAGTGATTTCCAACCTGGGAGGCGCGCCTCTCTGGGGAGGCGATGGCCATTGCAAAGGGAGGCGCGAACAGTCCAAAATATTTATTTACCCTATAAAACGTGTCTTTATTACTATATGAATTAAAGTATGGGGAGGCGCGAAGATATTTTTTCCTTCAAAGGGAGGCGCAGTAACATAAAGGTGGGAAATCGCTGTATTAACGTATAAATACTATGAACAAACGAAAAGTATACTTTTTTGTCAATTTACTATGTTCTTCATTGTTAAGTCTTATTATTTTGAGTCCTATAGTATTATCTAACTTCATTTTAAAGGTGCCAATTTTCAATACGTGGTGGAAAGGATTAATTTTACATTTATCTTAATGAACAAAACCGGTTTCGCTCATCCGGAGCATTTTCAACCGATTTTTGGATATCAAGTTTATGAAGTTTTAAGTACCATGGTGCGTTAGCGTCAAAGTTTTTCGAGTTTTTTCACTAATGTTTTGAAAGTATGTACTACCATCGTTGCTGACGGAAAGGCGTGATCGCTACAGAGGTATAAAATTCTTAGTGAAGCCAGTTCACGGTGATTTCATATGCATTAAGCATATACTTTTATAAAGGGCTATTTATACTAAGCCAAGTAAAACTATTAAGGATGTAACAAACAACTAGTAAGTGAAAGTAATTTACAGATAAAGATACAAAATTTGAATCGGTTACACTTAATTGAATATTATTAAAATAAAACATGCTACATATATTTAATACTAATTTGCGATCGCACTAAAAACAATAAAATTAGAGAGACATTAAATTCAAAAGAATTTCTGAATATCATTGAAATAATCACAATCAAATTGATAACACAAATGAAAATAAACGTTAACTAAACTGCTTTTGGGTAGCGAAACTGAACCTGAACGTATTGAATAAATGTGAAATTTGTACAAAATAGTTTTTTTTGTTTTTATATATTTTAATTTCATTAAAAAATTATGTTAATGATACCCGGAATGGACTTTTACGCACACTACACTGACAAAATTTGGTATCGAATTTAATATTTATACTATTCATTTTTATTTTTGAATAAAGTATTAAAGATTTTTAAGACACTTAATTTTTCTTAAACACTGCCATTGCAAAAATAATCAATATATTGGATATTTATCTATTAACTACAGTGGATACTTCTTATAATTTGACTGTGGCTAAAAATATTATCTTGAAAACAATTCATGTATCAGTGAGTTAAAACGACAATTTGTTAGGAAACAACAAATATGAAGGATTGGTAAAAGAAGTCCTTAGGAAATGTAAGACGATAAAATTACGTTTTTGTCAATAATTTGAGCTTTTTAATACTGTGACGTTCTCGCGATAGTGAATTAAAGTGTAACTAACATTGACATTTTGAAATGGTGGCATCATAAAAACATTATTGTCGCATAATTTATGCTCTGTTTGTTATTGAAAAACGTTTCATACATTTTTTTATATACTGTTACAAATGGCATTTACATTGTATATTATTTCTATTGTAGATAAATTCATCAATCAAGTCCGCTTATTTCCATCTTGTTCAATTTTTCAAATATATTTACACTCAAGAAAAAATATAAGAAGCATTACGATGTTTATATATTATAATTCTTACGTAAAATGCGACGTACAAGTTTTATGAAATAATAACAATGAAACTTATGGCGTTTTCATTTGCTTCCAAATTTCTCAACTCGACGAGCATTTGAGCACAAGTTGATGCTAACATCTGTAACCTGAAACCGCGAGGCCATTTTGTATATCATAAATCTGTCAATAACAGGCTTGGCTTCGTGAAATATTTCTATCAGCCTGTGTATCTAGTGCCTCGTTACCTACGAAGCGGGCCATCTTTAAGCATCAATGCGAAATCGATATGAAGAGTTCGTGCCCTTGGCAAATGTACATCCTCGAAGCGTTCGGAAGTAAAATAAATAGTCGCAGGAAATTTTATCGTAATGTTTATTTGCAGGTACCAACATTAAAAAAAAATCAAATACTCAGTATAAGATAGCGACTAAAAGTGTTTAGCAAAACTTCAATATCAAATTTGAATCGCTAGAATTTTAATATGCTTCTTTTTTTCTTGATTAAAAAAAAATAGGCATTACAGCTTATGACAATGCGCCAAATATTTTAAAATTGGAAGATCAACTCGATGAAAATTTATGTTATGTTACTGGAGATTAACTCGAGGTAAATTGACATCACAAACACACATGTCTTAGAACTCAAATTTAAATTGAAAAATTTGAAATTGACATTGATATTACCAAGAATCGAACCCAGACTTACCTAGACGATAGAGCAAGCTCTAACCAGCTAGACCACAGCGGACGAAAAAAGCTTTAAAACTGAGTCGGCTTAACTACGTCAGTACAAATTTTGAAATGCCCAAAGATCTCAAATGACGAAACCCGAGTTGTTAGTGGCAATTTATGTAGAAATTAACAAATAGTTGCTGAGGTTTTAAAATGTTACATAAATTCATTCATTGTTTATTTAGCTTCTTACTGCTCATAACAAACACTATTAGTGCTGTGATATAATGTGTTCTTGTTTTTGTGCGTGATTGTTAAGCTACAAAGTTTTTTGTCAAAATTTTCAACCAAATCAATTTAGAGAGTAACAAGGTCATAAACAATATATTTTATTTAATTCAGGCACTATGATTTAATTTAGCGCGCTTAGATACTTGGTTCATTTAAATTTTACCCAACGGGTAATGCAATTGTCCATATCGGGTCATTCATATCTGTGATAAAGCCCCCTTGCCAGCACACCGCGGCAGGCTCTCCGTGAATGCGCAATGACCCGATTATGAGAAACAAAGCGGCGAATAGGTCAATCGGCCGCAATTGCCGCTCTGTTTCGGAATGTGTTCGCGTGCCCTAGCCCAAGTTCCTCACCGAAAAAGCCTATCCAGCGAAATCAAGCTTTTAAAGTTGATTGCGTAACTTGAAGCCGGCAGCTTTTGACAATCAGAGCTTTTAGATCACTAATAATGCAGGATTATTAACCGCTTTTCACACGCCAATGCGCAACCTAGTAATAAAAATACCGCTCGGTTAATTATATTAAAAATACTATTTTCTTTATTTTCTTTTTCTTGTCTTGTAACGTTATTATTCTTTAGAAAATAATGTTTTTTTTTTAATTTTGAGATATTTTTACATACTTTCAGTAATAAAAACATTTTATATATATAGCACTGTTTATCGTAAAATATCAAATTCATAATTGGGCCTTCGAGAGGTAAAGTAAGCCAACTTCTTTTTTGTACAATCACGTCTTTATTTGGTGTTTTAGTGGATTGCATATTTTTATTTTACAAATATAACACTATTTCAATGTGTATTAACTGAGGTTAGTCACTTTAACAATATTTTAAAATGTGTAGAATATTACAACACATCTAACATTAAAAATGCTACCACTTGTCTCACTTCACCTCTAATAGGCCTAATTCATTGTAACAAAATATTAAAATATTATTGGTCCTATTATTAAACGATGACATGGTGAATAATGAAAGCTAAGTAAATTATAAAATTTATTGAAACAAGTCTAGTTGAGAATATATTTTTTTCCCTATAAAAAGTTTTATTTTTATTTCGCAAATAATATTTTAAAAAGTATAACGATTATGTATATCAACAGTTCAACTTTAATATAAATATTATTTCTCCAATCCAGATTATTGCCTTTTATAATATTGAAAAACCTTGTAACATAAACTATAATATGAATGTTATATAAAAATATACAATCATATTTTCGATATATTATTTTGACCTTTCTCAAAATTTGCATAACCGATATATGTAAGGATCATCTATCAAACGAAAGCACTAAATATACTAAATATTATCATAAACTGAAGTTCTCAAATATTGTGATATTCCGTGATCATAAACATGTTTGATGATTTCAGGTTGAAAAAGTTACTATACCCGTCTTTTATAGACGAATAATATTTTGCTCAGCATCATAAACTGGCATGTATTTATCTCACTTTACTCACGCCGTGAGTAATTTAGTCTACTATCTAATTTATAAAATTGTCATTGTGTATCGTTGCGGTCAATTCAGTTACTCGTCCAGTCTCTGACTCAATCCATCTATCTGTTTAACTGACATTTGCGTCAAGCGCACTGAACTGAAGCATTAAAATGAGGCTTGTCTCGTTGGAGACGTGGCTTGATGAGTTAATCAGACTTTATATTCAGTTTAAAATGCCGTAAGTACAGGCAGGTCTATCCATCTCTCAGTTTTTACAAAAATTAAGATTTCATCATCATAATTATTGAATGCTTAGGAATTATAACGATGGCCAAGTTTTACTTAAACAAAATTGAACTGACAATCTTTGAAAATCAACTTTAATTTGATAATCGTAAACGAATAACAAAAAAGATGCATCTACAATTGGTATTATCTTTCACAGTTTACTAGACATAAATATAAAACTTGTTTCATATAATTTATTATAAGATTTCAATATAACATATACATGTTTTTCGTGGATCTAAAACTTGTCTTGGACTAAAGAATCATGTATAATATTTACGTCATACGAAATTACCAGTTCACAAATTACATACATATACCATACAATGTCAAAAATCTTAAGTGAAACAAAAACGTGAATGGGATATAATATGAAGTTTTATATGGATTGAAGTTTTTCAAATAGTTTTACTGAATATAATTTTAATTTGGGTATCAATGATTGTAATTTTCAATAACAAAATTCATTTAAATTTTTGCAAACGGTGATTTATTAAACATTCATATGAAATTAAGATTTCATCTGACACTACTTGCTACTGACATATTATATAATTTGTTTTTATTAAAATTAATCAAACCTTTAAATATTTATATTATTCACAAAAAAAAATCTCATAATGACCGATTTGTTTGAGCATACTAGAAAATTCTTAAATGAGAGCAAGAAAGAGCTTTATATTTTTAGTAAAATATCTTCGTTGCACGATTCTACAGTAAAACCCATAAGAATGATGGTACTTTAATGGTAAAGCTCTGAAAGAAAAATAAAATGTCTCACTATGGAAGTGTTTATTTTTTATGAGTAAAAAAAAGTATTTCATATTTTTGCACAATGTCCAACATTTTCATAAATAAAACAGAGTCGGCAATAAAAAATGTCCTTTTGAATCCGAAATTACGTCACAGGTTGTGTTAATCCAACAGACCAGAAGGGGACGCAGGAGTAATCGTATACTACGCTTTATAGAGGCTTCCAGCTGAACACAAATCCGGTTCCAGTAATTTAATCAATGAACTCGCAGATTTGCTATACGTCTACGTGAATAAGATATATTTGGAGCTTTTGCCCCAATATTATGATCCATAAAATTTTAATACTTGGAGGGGAACTTTCGCATGTCTAGGCCATTGAGCAAATCCTAAAATTAATGAGGGCTGTCAATTGATAAAATATATATAACATTTTCCCATCAATATTATTTGACGATTCGAGAAAACTCTTGCGAACATCTGGTTTCTGTACCCAATACATTTTCTGAAATATATTAATATATCACGTAGAAAAGTTATTTTATACTTATATTATAATATCTTTCTGTTAAAGATATAATCAATACAAGTATAATGTGAACTATTTTTCAATTCTTCTTGCTGTTTTTGTCACTTTTTCAATGATTCAAAATGATGGAGCTTATTTTTTTTAAATATTTGTTATTTATGACGTTTTTTTCTATAACTTTAAAGATTTATATGAATCGAAATTATGAAAAAAACTAAATATTTTAATTTCGTAGAGAAATAAAGAGCATGCTGTCGAACACTTCAATTTCATATAAATTGAAGTTGCGCATTGAGTTTCTCATATTGTAAGTTAATTATCCGTCATAACAATCCCCAGCACTTGAAAGTTTCTGTCTGAAAGCCAAAGTTTCTTTCGTGTGTTTAATTTTCAAATTAAACACTTATCTCTCGAGACTGTCTTTGTTCCTGCGTTATCCATACTCCCGTAGAACGTACGTTTTATGGCGCCAAACAAAGGGATAAGTTTCGGAAACTTCCGCCCAATGCTCTTTTATTTAGAAATAGAGAACTAAGTAACAGTGCTCCGTGTACAAATATTTAAAAGTATGAGTTACGATCTGGAAAACCATTTCATTCCGACAAAAAGTGGGATATAACTCACAAAGTTTGAGAGTTGAGACGGCGCAATCTAGAGAGGCGAGACCAACTCGGGCGGTTATCCTTCGCAAAATTAGCTAACACTTCACATAAACGCCCTGCTTCTTTTAAATTACACGTTATAATTATCGTGGAAACATTTTAATGTGCCATAGGGTATACAACTTAACACGCATGGATATTAGTACATCGTAAAAGTAAATTCCTGCCAATTAATGTAGTTATGTCACAAAATTTTACTGTATCATACATTTTATATTTATGAATACGTAAAGAAAAACGAATAGAAAAGGCGACGTAGTTCATTTTTATGATCGAAATTGCTTGATAATATAACTTAATTCAACTCTGAAAACATGGGATTTATGTATTTTTTTATGAATACATTTCACATGAATGACTGTCAAAAGTGTTAACATACTGTTTTGAAATTCCAATTAGTCGCTTAACAATATTTTATCTTCATTTTTATGATACATATGTTTTTAAATTTTGTTTTTGAAGTTAAAAATCCTCATAAAACATTTGTAATGAGAAAAAAACTTGTATACAATAAAAATATATTGAACTCCTAGACTAGAGATATCAAATCAGTTGATCTCTACTCAAACATGTCCCTTTATTTAAAAATATGAATAATTACTATAATGCTTTAAGGTAGCGAAGTATGTCACATAATATGGTCTGAGAATATCGTATATTACATTCAAAAAAACGATTTCGGAAAGAACTACTGAAGATTTGATATGAAATTAACCTTCCAATCGGTCTGTAAGGAATGTGTAGAGTTGAGAAAATGGGTGTTGTCACTCTGCAAAAATGGGTTAAATGTATAATCATACATATAGTATCGAGGAAACAATGCTACGAGTGGCTTTTGAAGAAGCGATAAGACTTTGGAGTGACAGTCCAATCCAAGAAGCGTATATTCCTATTTAAATTTCATATTGAAGCTCCATCAAGCACCTTCAATCCTTTATTGTTAATATACTATCACCAAATATAAATGAGTTAAACTTCAAACTCACTGTTCCATTATTAATAAATTTACTGTAACAATAAATAGTAAGTTTTCTTGGAAATAATGAAAATTAAAATGATCACTAAAATTTGTTTACAATTCTCACCTCAACGGAACTCGAGTTATCATTGAAAATAAATCATAACATTTTAACAACGAGATCGGATTGAAAAAATGAACAACTTTATTATAGTTGGTATAGGTACTACCAGAAAAGAATACAAAATAATAAATATTAACTGAGCAAAATGTTTTCAGCTTAAAAACAATTCGTCGCCAAATCTTTTTTGGGTAGCAGTAGAAATAAGAAATCTTTACAGTTAAAAAGTGCTACGTTACTTACAAGTTCCTTCCAGTAATAACTGCCAACGAAATTTACTTAACTCGTATTATTCTTTTAAATATCGAAATAAATAATTAATATAATACGAGTGAGTTTGTTTTTTCAGACGATAGAGTGTATTTAAATCTATCGATCTTCGTGCATAGTTCAAAATCTCATTTTTTTAGTTTTCTGGCAGTATACTGCCGTTATGAGAGTATTTTATTACAATTTTAGCACTTAGTATCACAATTTGAGGATAATCAGTTTTCATAATCGTTAAATTAAATATAAACTATGTCGTACTTGGCTTTTTATATTATGATGGCGTACAGCTCAACGAAAATCATCGTTTCATCAAAGCTCTTCATAAAATACTGTTGCATCAACCACTCAAAACTTAATACTGATTAAGTGGACGCTCAAAATAATGTTTCTGTCGAAATAGGTGCTTTGTGAAACCTAATGGGCTTTTAATCCGATCAAGTAATAATAACGACTAATGATAAATATGTTGTACTAAATGCCGCAAATTCCAGTATTTAGAGTAGTAAATAGTTACAAGACTTGTATCCCGCAAAACGTATTACGTTCGGTGGGATAAAATTGCGTTGGCAAAATACATTATTATGGCATTACCTAAAATTACGATTCATTTGTCAACAAATGTAATAGATTATTATTTGACTTTGATGTTAAATATAAAATCTTTTGAACTGCATCAAAAACACATTATTATTAAAATATACATTTGACGTGATTTCATTTTTTGCCAACTCATTGATTTTAAACTTTAATGTTCGTCTACGTCCTGGTAGAAGTTGATATTTAAAATTTTTCAAAAAAAAAATACGACGGATTCTAAGTATTATTACATAAAATAAATGGCTGAGCCAGTCGCATTTTTTTTGTATATCTTTATTTTTTTTAAAGCACAATAGTACATGGATACAAAATAGATGTTGCACAGCTCTGTATGATACCAATAGTATAAAGATGAAATCCGTTTATTTTCTTGATCCTTGTTACGGAAGGCAGCCGTGAAAGAGCGACTGCATAGCAGGTGGTGGTGAAAGATCAACAACCAACTTGTATTTGTGAGACATGAAATAACAATCAGATTCTTATTAAATACAACATAAATTGAGTACATAAAGAAACATAATTTTTCCTTTATTAGAAATCTGACGGTTTGTTTCCGTTATCGAGATCACATAATTGTCTGAACGGAATCTTGTATTCTTCGCTTTCTCTCGATTCGTTAGTACCCATGAACATGGATATTAGTGTCCGATTTTTTCTTTTATACCTTATCCACACAGAGAGGTTGAGTGTCTGACTAACAATCAGTTATCGTAAATACATTTTATTATTCATTGTTTGTTAATGTATTCAAAATGATTTTTATAATTATTTATAACATTTAATCTAAATTTAAAAGATTTATAATATTTCCAAATGGTTATCTTCTTTTTAGTTTATTTGAAAATATTAAGAATTATTTTCGCTTTTGTACGTGAAATTGTCTTCTAATCTTATAAGTGAAATATTTGAATAAAAATAGTTAATAATGAATATCGCTTTAAATTTTCTAGTTTCTTCGTTCTATTTTATTTATGATCATAATTTCACCGATGCGCCATATGAGTTAAAATGTTATTCGGTCCATACGCATAAGTTTGCTGTTCGTTTTTTAATTTTATTTCAAACCATATTTCAATTGCTTTTATTTCACTTAAATTAAACACTTATTCAGATGTTTTATCTGATGATTCAGTATTTAATTTATAACTATTATACATATAGTGCTTGTTTTTCTACGTACATAAACGTAGAATTGACAAGAATGCTGTGTTTACCATTCTGTTGGGTATACATATTTTATAAAATTACAATCCGGCAAGTATCTATCCAATTAGCACTATCCAAGTAGTAAGGAAATCTTCTAAGAATGAACAGAATTTTCAGAAATAATTCATTGGTCATGAATTAAATTCAAACGAATGGTCCTTCTTGGCTAGAAGAGTTCGCTAATGGATATTCAGTTTTGTTAAGCTCGTTCTATTTTCATCTTCAGGGAGACTTTAAAATTAACGAAAAACTTCAACAATCTTGTTCAAGTAAAGAAACATTATCATATATAATAGCTAGCAACTTGTTCAGAACTGAGCTTGAGTGCAAAATAATAATTGCATCTTTAAAAAATATCTTTTGAAATTGAGATTAGGTATTCATTTTTGTCAAGCGATCTGTGTTATATAAAACATAGAAGCTTTTTGGTAGATTTCATTATTTCGTTATAATAAATCAATTGTCATTTTTTAAAATTATAATTGATAACGTTGTTATATAATTAGAAGTATACTTGCTTGAGACACGTTTTTTGTATATTCTAAAATTGTTTTCAGATTACGGCTACCGCAAGATTTTTAATTTTTACGTGGTGTACACTTTAAATTTAATGTATAAAAAAAAAAAAATTCTCAATACATGTCTTCTATTTGTCTCGATTGCGATCTTTCAGTGAAACTTGGCTTAGTTGTTTTAGTAAGTGTGTTTTGAATACGTGTGTCAATTAAATCTTTATTTGTTCATAGTAAACCGCTTCGAAAAATGATCAATAACAATCGATTCGGACTCAGGGGCATATATAAATATATATATATTTATCATGCATCCTTATTATTATTTCTCTTTTTAAATGAGATATTTTTAAAACTTTTATATACTAGCAATTTTGCAATGAACTAAGCATGTTCCAATATACAAGACATTCCGATACAAAGTTTTCGATGTATGTTATATGTAATAAAAAAGCTGTTGATCAAAGCAATATACAAATAACTATAAAATACAAATAAAACTATTGAAAATACTATAACATATAATGAAACCATTTCATATAAAAATCTTCATTCAAAATCACTTTTATGAGACAACGCCTATAATGATTTATTTAAGATCACTTATGTTATCAAAACACTTAAGATGAAATATTTTTATAATCATGTTACCAATGTTCGAACATTCTACAAAACATTTTCTTCCATATAAAATATATTCTTATCGACAAGTGCAGCCCCAGAAGACAAACATTCACAAAGTTATTAGGTGGAAAACGCATTTTTCCGAGCCATTTTTCGTGAAATATATAATTTGGGAATAAATTTACATCCAGAAGCCTCTCATCTAACGCGACGGATCATCAATTTCGATTACAAAAATATTCTTACAGGTCTTACGTATTTTGTTAGACTCATTTATTATTCGGGAATTTTATAACCAGATGTTGTCAGACAAAATGAATAGGATATTTTCATTATCACTTCATCCTACCAGGGCAAGATGGCGAATGATATTAGCGACCTCCCTGTCACCCTTCTCTCCTGTCCGTCCTCTCTTTCGTCTTGTGATAATGTAGGCTCTGTCGTCACTTCTCCTTCCCATTCCCCTCTGGTGACATCTGTCTTCAGCCACTTGCAATACATTTGCGTTGACGGACTGGGCCAGTGGTTAGCAATTTTTGTCTTGAGACTATTTCAAATCTCTGCCGCTATCATGAATTGATTCATCCCGTTATTCTTTTTTCATTATCAGCGCCATCAGCGTTTAAATATTCTAACAATTAACTGATTAACATTTTTCATCGGTTGAATGGCTATAACACGCCCTAGATGAGCTTGCTTCTCTTTCCTGAAGAATGAATACTGACCACAAAATATATTTTTAGTGAGTAGCTAAGAATATGATTATGCATAATGAGAATTTATTGAAAGATAAAAAAAAGTATACAAGGTTCTTTGGAGTGGTTATACATACTTAATTGACAAAGGCCATAGCCTTATATTCTAACCTTATTCTTAAATAAACATGACGCTAATGAAATTAAGATATTTTAATTATTTTTGTTAAAGTAATTATTTATTTTTAATTATCTTGGTATTTTATTATAATTTACATTTTTTGGTGAAATCCGTTAAGTATTTGCCGTGTTTACTGTACATGAGTATAAAACATACTTTTTTGTTACAAACATTATTCATTTTTTTCATAAATGTACGTGTTAATTTTTTTTAAATAATTTTAATAGTGCTATATGAAAAATTGCTTGCTCTACACGATGACATATCTAACTAATTTTTGACAAAAAGTGTAGACTAGTCGTATGTGTTACCAAAGCTCTCATTTACTCTTTTTACTTAGTAGAATATGTGTTCATAAAGAAAACAATGTCGACCTATTACATATTCCGTAAGGTTGTGATGTAATCATAATACACATCACATACAGCGCCTTTTGTATTTTGAAGGATGAATGAACACTTAAATATGTGTCAAACGTTTCATAGACCGAGGCTTCATTTCCACTGAATCACATTTCCAGAAGCAACAGATCCGAGAAAACAAATCACCCTATAAAACCTTTCCTCTAAGGAAACACAAAGACGACTATTTACGAAACCTCTCTGCCTTAATAAGAAAACATTTTTGTAATATTATTAATCCTATCCAAGTTTATTTTGTTTTGCTCCGTCCTTTCTTAATAAATTTTACGCTGAGAATAGATATCGAAGCTTATTTATATCTTGTGGTTTGGCAGATTATGCTGAGATATACTGAAATAACTCAACACTCTCCTGATTGTCATGCTTTTAACTCTGGCTAAATGTATTATTAGACTTCTACAATCTTATGATTATTCGTATGTTATCAAACATATATCACGAACAAATTCTAACAGCTCACTTAAAATTTCTCACTGACAATGAATATTTATGATTATATAGCAAAAAAGTTCATACTTAATTTTTTAAAAATCTTTTTTCAACGATATCAGATTTTTTTTTTTTGATTCTTAAAACAAAAAAATATATATTCACATTAAAGACACATAGACAAAGCACCAGATAAACGGATTTTTTAAAATGTGATTCGATATGCATCAATTTGAATATTTTGATTGATATCTGGTAACATTCATTGATGTAGATAACAAAGCGAAAAATAGATTTAAAAAATATCGAAATATGAAGCTTTATAACAATAAATATTGTTGACAAATGCATTCAAATACAGTACACGTGTGTATAATTCATTGAAGAAATTTAATAATTGGCATCAAGTTACCTTTTCGGCTGTGACTCGCTCTTACCGTAAACTCTTATCGCAAAGATAAAGTCTTAGTAATAAAATTGTGCATCGTTTATTGCATATGCTTGAACTGCCGACTTGAAAACCAACACGTTTCTGTTTTAAAATCAATCCCGAAAGTTTCGGTATCGTGTCTTCTAATCACGGGATTGAAATGTATCGAAAACTGTACGGGATCCCGGGATTGGATTCTTTAGATACGATGAATAAATATTATTAAAAATATAAGTTATCTTTTCAATTTATTGTAAATCACTCGTTTGAAAACTAAGTGCCATTAGATTTCAAATAAAAATAAATTAATTGATAAAATAATAAATCGATTATTTAATATTACATTTAATGAGACTAGTTGAATTTCACTAAATTCTAACAGTCTTAACAACCTTCAAGGGGAAAAAATGCGTTTGAAACTCACCAAAAAAAAATTGTCTATGTTTGTTTACATTCGACAAGGTGAAATATATCACGTATAGATACTCGGTAGACATCAGAATAAACAAACATTTTCAATTTTCTACCATATTTGGCAACGCACAACAACAATTTATTCAATCCAAAAAACAAAAATATAGAAATATTTTTATTTCTTTCTTCGATTTTTTCGCAAGGTGATTTGTAGAACAAACAAATGCTCAATGTAGAACTTTTTCGATTCGCGATTTTGACGAAGCTTTAAATCAAAAATGTACACCTGGCATTACCATATTATGAAGAGGCATTGGCAGTTAATCCCTTAATAACTCAACAACATGCAGAGTTATAAATTGTAAACGTTACAGTGTTGGAAAATCATACAAATAAATACAACGTATGTTCAATCGAAGCGCGTGAACTGCCAATTATGTAAATTAGTGTGTTGGTTATGAATAAATTTAGTTTGCAATTTGTGCGATTTAATGTCTACGTGTAGCATTAAAAATTCTCTGTTAAATGTAAGCAAATACTCTAAACTAAACATTACAATATACCAATTCAAACATTCTTGAATATTGATAACATTGTATTTACCTAGATGCCACACTCGTAGGCCATATTGTTATTTATCAAATCAAATAAACAATTATTTTAAAATTGAAAGCTTACAACTATCGATGTATTAAAAATATATAATTTAACTCATTACATCTTTTTCAAATATTAAACGCGACAATGGTGTTTTTCATAAGTTAGTTGGTCACTCGTTAAATACATAACATGTGCCTGGACTTTTCAAACTATACAAATAGAACGAAGAAAGAAAAATAGTCTTAAGAAACACTGACTATTAGCTCTTTTAGTTAAAGCTTTTTTTCAATGTTTCTTTTATGATTTTCTAAGCAACTCAGTTCAAAAATCAAGTAATGAAAAAGCATTAAGTTATCATTTCTAACGCAGCACATTATTCTACCCATTTTTTTTTGTTCTTTTTTCACTATATATATATATAAACATCTGCAACAAGGTTCAATCTTGACCAGCACGAAAAATCGAGTTTTTTTTTTACATTTTTTCTGTTAGAAGCCCACACACAAATTATACTCGAATTTATCACAAATTCGTGGTGTGTCGGATATATTTTTTTTAATATTCGCTCGCTCAATAAATCATTCCTTAAATACGTACATCAAAAAAAGTATTTTACATGACGCGTAATTCAAATTAATGTAATGACGAATTACTTGCTTTACATTTCGTAATGCCAAGTTTTTGAGAATGGGCTCCCTGCAATTTTCGTCACACACAGATTACCTTAGCTTTTTATTCAATGGCAAATGGAATAAGATCTTAGTTACAATAAATCTATTCCAAATAATTGAAAGTTTTCAAATCTTTTGAAATAACTATATTATTGGAAAAACGTTAAAATTGTTAAGACACGAAACTAGTTCCTTGCTTTGTGTCTTAAGTAAGTAGTATGGTGTTTGAATAAAGAAGATTTATTTATTAGGATATATATTGCCTTTGCAAATGACATTTTTAGTTGGCCTATAAATTAATACTATAATCGAATAATATTCGTCGAATGACTTTAAAAACTTTAAAAAATATATTCAAACATTTAGTTGAAGTCTTTAGTCGTCAGTGTATATTTTGTCATTTTGCAGAACAGCCGTTTAAAGTTTTCAAAACTTTGCCGTTAATACAAAAGAAGTCTTGACAAATAAACTATTGTTTATTTTATGGGAAAACATGTTCTCTTCGCAACTGCGACATTAGTTATTTTAATATATGAAATTGAAGATATGTTTCGAATTGAATACTATATTATATTATAAAACATTTTGTATACATTTCCATTTACAACTATCCATAAAATTACAACTATTGATTTTGAATAATAGTGTAGGATTTAAAAGTATAACTTAAGTATTGAACACTATTGGGGTCTCGATACACATTGATTACCTGCTAAAAGATTCCAACCTTAATCAAGTTTAAAGTAATTAACCAGTTTTTACATCAGCATTTTTTGTATTAGTCAGTCATGATTCAAACCGAAGATTTTGGTGGAAGTCGTATGCAAAATACTTCATTTTTGGTACGTAGTATTCAAAACGATTTAATAATAATTCACTGCATCAATAAACTCAACCGGATTGTTATTTTAACGATTCGTATAGAATTGACTGGTTTGATATTACCTCGGTAATAATATTCTGTTTTATTCTTACGGAGGTACTTTCAGCCTACTTTTGATTCGTAATAAAAATAAATCCGTTGGGTTTATCCTTTTTTTATTTGTTCCTTTCGAAAGCTTTAAGCATCAATCCTGATAAACTGCTGACTGAGTATTTTTAAATTTTGCCTTTGATTTGAATCCTCTCTGAAAGCTTTTGCTTTGAAATTCCTTTGGCCTGGCCTCAGAACCAGAGAAGGATTACAGCAATCCAACAAAAAAGGCACTGTATTGTTGGTACAAAAACACACAGTGGCTTACTTAAGGTAAGACAAAAATCAGCTTAATGATTGTTAGTGTCACATAGAATATATTTATCTTAAAACAGTATTTAAAGCTGAAAATTAGTTCATTTAAAAAGATCTTTAATAATTGACTATTTAAAGTTGCTTAGTAAGTCATTAAAAAGAAAGTTAAAATTAATTACTTCCGTACCCTATTGTTGTGTTATTTAGTGTTGAAGCATTATTAGAATTTATTTATCAAATCTCGCAGCAGTATTTTTTTAAACATACTTTTCAAAGAGATAAAATATGGGTCACATGTAGTAACTCAACAACTAAAATAAAACAATTTCAGCATTGGACAATTATTAATATTAATAGCTGAATTATAACAACTTACTGTAAATATTTATTTTTTGCAACATATTTACAATCGTTTTATTATCTTATCTGATAAAAATAAATAAACAATCGTTTCATCTGACTGACAGAAAATATATATTTTCATTCATTCAGTTACCCTTAATAAATTCAAGATTTGTTTATATTCTTAAATAAAATTATGAGTGAATAATTTTCATTTCATTTAATCTAAATATCTTAACAAATATGCCTAAGGCTTGAAGAGATTTTCTTAAATTCAAAATACGTATAAGTGTCAAATGGTTTTCCTATATATAACAATAATATTTAACTTTTAATGTGTTCACTGTCAATACTTGGTGGAATGGCATAATAATAAAAATAATAAAAGATTTTTAGTACTTTTTCCACATAAAATTTATTTGATCAGGACCGGCTTAGCTCATCGCGAGCATTATCAGTTGATTATTTTTATTATAATGATATTTGATTTTTACTTATTATTTTGTAGTATTGTTGACTGTTATGATATTGCGATGACACTGATTCTACGAAATCATTAAAAAAGTTTTTAATTTTTCTACCAAAACAAATAGGCGAGTGCTATATATATTGTTTTTTTTGATCTTTTCTGGCATTCCGTTTTTTAAATTATAACAAGCATATAACTAATTAATGTAAACCATTGTAGAAATGTCCACTATCGAACACACCACTTCAAAAATACTCTCACGCTTCGATACATAAACGAAAATTGTCAGCATTAAAAATTTTGTGTATTTTATGCATCAAAACTATGTATTTCGTACTTGAACCGTCGGAATTTATGATTTTTGGGTGCTTACATTCATGTATTGTAAGAAACATCTAGAAACACTAATGAAAGTCTCTTTTATTAGTTAGTCCTTTTGTTTTTATATTCAAGTATTTTATTCCAGCAAAATAAAATTGATTTTTAAGCGATTGCAGTATTAATTCATTTTAAACAATAGCTCAGTTCAAAAATGACTTTTATTATTTTATGTAAGACAACATTGATAGTATTTGACTATGAAAAAGAGTGCTTTGTCGCTATTAATACAATTTGAAAACCGCGATTAAATTTACAAAATAATCTAAAATAACTGCAAATAGAAATTGGATTTTTTTTCTTCGAGAATCTGTCATGTCCTTTAACTTTAAAGGTCAAATACATTATTAATGCCCTTTTTGCCCTTAAAGAATCCATTTCTGATTTTTAACCCTTTCAGCTCCAATCGTATGCACGCAACTGTAAACACATTTGCATCGTTTATTTCCAGTCAAAGGTTAAACCCTCTGAACTGTTGGGAAAGAAGCCCTCGCCTCATTTAACCTTTACACTTAAAAGTTATGTCGAGGATTACGGAATTAATTGGTATTTACTCAATATGCTATTGAAGGGATTCCTTTAAAACCGGATGCCCATATAAAATATTTACTAAATCAAAGGAAATCTGAAAATCAATGTGTCAAGTACAGCAACGTTAAAGTATATATTTAATGTAAACATTTAAAATTTGTGAAAGAAAACTTATGGCAGAAATGTAAATTAAAATCACATTTTTCCAACGAAATATGACGTGATTTCTAAATTATAATATCCTGATTGATGTGCTGTCAGTTTATTTAAATAATTAAAAAATAGATATACCTAGATTAAAAAACAAACCAAATTTAAAATTACTTTTTGCTTCTTTAAAATTTATTAAGAGTAATATATATATATGTATAATATGTCTTAGCACGTAATATGGGATTAATATTTTTTTTACTAGCTGCATATGATAGAAAATCACTGAACTTAGGTATTACGGATGCAATAAGTAGATTACTATGCTTATTCAAAATATGTCCATTAGTTTCTGATGAGATCAAATAAATGAGACAAGTTGTATTCTAGCATACCAACATCTAGAGGCAGGAAGGGTTTGATTCAACAGAAACTTTTTTTAATAATTATACAACTGTTCAATCAATTCAATAAACGATAAATATTATTAATGTTTGTAGAGTTTTTTAATTGGTCCGAATTCGTTAAAAGTACATGTTTTTTATTGACAGCATAATTTTAACAAGCTCTTTTTCGTATTTCATTTTATTTTTTGAACATTTTGCTCCACGGCTGATTAAAATTGTCATACCCTTTATCAAAAATAATCCCGCCAAGTTGTGTTTTTCATGAAGCACGGGCGACCTTTAAATTTTTCCTGCTCTCGGTTGGCGACCCTTTTCCGACAAAAATGTACACGCGAAATCGTACCTCACTTATGCCGAATTAACCGAAGGCTTTTCAAACGTAAATCAATATTGAATACGGGAAAAGGCTAAAATCGCTTTCATAAAGTTGCACATTTACCAATAAGGTTTGCCAACCCAATTTTGAATCGGCTCTATCAAAACATTTTCTACTTATATTATATAATATCTCCCACAAGAATAAAACTCGCAGTTAATTTAGGATCAAATATTTGTACTTGATCTAGCTGTTATTTCTGGCTTATTACAAATTTAAAACAATATAATACTGACTGTTTTGAATAAAAAATCGATATTTTCTAAACATAAAACTACAGTTTTAATAGTTTATTGACACTAATTAGACATATCATTACTGAGAGAAGCCATCACACAATTTTTATTTTTATCATATAATAAAATTTATCGTTGGCAAGCGGTTTTTTAATTCTCGATTTATTCTCAATTATCTCTCCTGGCCCTACTTAGTCAAATAATAAACTCCCGATGATTATATTAAAATCAACTATAAATTATTATTTTTTTAAACCATGTCCGCTCCCAATGTGTGGAGCATATGGACTCCTTATGGAGTTTATCTCAACAGAAGTGTTTCTAAGAGAACTGCTTGTTACTCAGTTGCTCAACCTCTCTTTTTAAGAGAGTAGGGATAGAAGAATAGGGCTAGGACAGGATTAGTGGTAGGCTAATCGCTCTCGGTATGCTCTGTTCATAGGATGGGGTGGGTGAAAGGGGGGAATTCAAGACATCACATACATCCATGCCTTTGAACAGAAATTCATAAATCGATTGAACAATCAATTTATAAAAACTGTCCGTACCGGGATTTGAACCCGGGCCCTCCGTAGCCGAAGCCAACAACGTTAACCACTCGACCACACAGGGGTCCCCGGTGTCCCCTGTGTGGTCGAGTGGTTAAAAATATTGTTTATTCAATAAACCTATTAATTTACTTTTTGTAGGTATATGTACTTGCAATGCTTTGTTTCTTTCCTAAATTTCTAAACGCGAGTATTTGACAAAAAATGTACGATACTTTGAATTAGCCGCAACGGTATGAAAAAACACATGACATAAAATCAATTTAAACGTACGTATTTTATTTACGAGTTTATTTAAACAAAAAATATATCTGAGCGTTCTTCTATGTCACAATAAAGTATTGAAAATTTCTAAACTGACATTAAATGGGTTGAATGGTGGAATTAATTGCCATATAGCATGTTTGCGCTGTGATAGAAACGCATTTTTTTGTCATGTTATAACAATTATTTCTAGGGTGTTCTTGTTTCTATCGATTCAACATTTTTTAAACATCCACACTACGATTTCGACGAATATAGCAATCAATACAGCATTGAAATAAAAGCCTTATTTGTTATATATGATTTAATATAGATACATAAAAATAAATAAAGTTTACTCACAACTGAGCGATTATCAAACGCTATTAACACCAAAAAATATTTAAGCTGTAAAGATATTTAAAAAAAACAATATTTAGGAAAAGATTGCTTTTCTTTACGTTTTTATAATCGTTAGAAGTAATTTGCCATTCATTCGATTTTACAAATAGCTTAATATATGCAATCAATTACTAAGATTTAGTCTCCCGCTTTGGTCTAGTTGGTTAGAGCTTACTTTACCAACCAGGTTGGTCTGGACTCAATTCCTGGTACGGTCAATGTCAAATTTAGATTTTTCAACTTAAATTTTAGACCTTAGACGAAGATGTTTGTGATGTCAATTTACTTCCAGTTGATTTCGAGTGACTTACAATAAATTTTCATCAGGTTGTTCTCGTATGATATTTCAAATTTAAAATATTTGGCGAATTAGCTGTCATGCCAAATATTTGTTTAATCATTTTTTCAAAAATGTGGCGTAGGATTCAGGATTTAATTACGAAAAAAAACTTCTTAGGTCATGCATCTCTCATATTTTCTTCAGTATATTAGGTTTATTTTTAAATCATATTTCTATTATATTATATAAATAATGTTACTCAGTAAAATGGACAATAATCAAATATTTTTTGAGTATCATTCATTGATGACGAAATCATAATCTGTTTATAATAAAAGCATTTGTACGTAGGAATTACTACTTAGTTAGCATAAATCTAATAAAATATACTACTAATGTCAGCATAAAAAATGGATCGGATGTAAATATTATAGAAATAGTGTAATAGCATATCAGTAGAAAATTGTTATTTTCTATATCGTTTTGAATCGGCAATACTAGTAATAGACAAAATTAGGCTTATGTCCAAGATTTGTACTTACTTACTTTCAAGTGATGATAAATAAAATCATTGACGGATTAAGAACACAACTTACCTATAACAACGTTGACCATTAATATGACGATGGCGATAGAGGCCATCTCCTTCACCGACCTGCTTCCCTGTGACTTCATCTTTATTTGGATCAATGTACTGCAACTCCTCACTTCCTGGGCGACACTTCCGTCATATCCACGAGCCACCGCGGGATTCGACTTTATCCGGTCTCCCCTATAAACCAACGACCCCCGCAAGGGTATCCGATTACCTATTCTGTGGTCCGATACGAGCGTAAACAATGAATGCACTGCCTTTCAGTTCAAACAACGTGCGACTGCAAACAAACTTGTTTTTGTCAAATCTATCAAGCGTGGCTTAGAATAAAACGTCACTTTAATTCATCGAACAATGTTTTTAACTGTCGTTATATGTTCATTATTTTTTCACAGAATAAAATGTATAAAATAAAAAATCAATGATTTAGCGAAACGTACTTTTTAATGATTTAATTTGTTATTACTTTATTGAACATATGAAGTTTATTTATCGCAACAATGAATTAATTCAATTGATTTAATGATTCGTCAAGCAATATTATATATATTAATTACGATTAATGACCGAAAGGGTTTCTTTTAAAGGAAAAACGATTCTTTTCAACCCTAAATGTAGTCATATATTTAATAAATTATCTGCAAATACTGTATCTCAATACGATTAAGGGCTAATTTCGACTAGAAAAATTCATTAAAACAGAAATCTCACTATTGATTCTCGGCCTTTTTGACAATTATAAGATCTACCTTAGCGAGTTGCTGCCGTGTTGAACTGAGTGTTTAACACCACCACTTTGGAAATGAACCTGTCAACGTAAAAAGGCTTAAACTTGAGGAACAATAGGACCTACACGTGGAATATAAAAAGCTTAATACCGAACACATTGTGATATAACAATAATCAAGCTATTGTTTTGTAATGAACATACACTGAGCACAACGAACAAACGGAGCTTTTAAAGCTCTATTTCATAACCGCGTAATTGTGTAATAATAACTTCATAATCTTCTTTTGATTACGGCGTCGTTATTCAAAAATACATTTTCAGTTTAATTTTTAATGATAACTGCTAACGTTACTGCTGGAAAACACTCTTTAATAACCGATTAAAACTTTTCGCTTTTATTTACGTATTTAATTAAGGTTTATATTTAAGTGTATTTTAAAACGACTCTTTGGCAATTATACCGTGGTTTGGTTTAACGACGTTGCTATTTATTTGGTGAGATTATTATTTAGTAATATCTTTTACGAGACTTCGCGTATTTCGGAAGTGCAGCGGATCGAGCAAAACAAACAGCTGAGTGTGATTTTACCCTGTAGGGGTCCGCGCGGCTCGACTGCCGGTTATAGACTGACTGCGCGGATAAGTCTATAACGGCCGAGGCAAAAAGTTGCCCTTTGTTGCGCTACGCGGAGCGTGTCGCCTCTACGACAGTTGGCAGTAGCTCGAGCTCGAGTGCGAGTATCATTAGGGAAGAGTGTATGCGTCGGTTGTCTCCTGTGCACACGGCTTTTTTACGTATTGACTTTGAGTCGATTTGCCTTGAAGTTTGTTTTTTTAGACGCCTACTAACGGAAAGGTGGTACTTTTTGTAATAGCATGTCTTTGAAGAAGAATAGCTTTCTCTTTAAGCTTTCCTTCAGATCAAAAAGAAGTATGTTTAAAGAAAAACGTTGACATTCCAAATAAACACTCATTTTCAACGCATTGAAATGATTTGAATTTCGTTATACTTGATTAAATTGTGTGACCCAGATGCTTCTTAAAAGCAAAGTATAGCTAAGAAAAACAAAATAAAATAGATAATTCATTTTTATCGGCAATAAGCATGAGCTGTTCTTATTTTAAGCAATTGAAATACTTATTCAAATTTTATATAGTTATTAAAAAATATATTTTTGATAAAATTATTAATAAAAGATAGAGTAATTAATTTTTTAAAAATGTGTTTTTGTTGCATTTTTAAGCGGATATAGTCAACCGATGTATTTTATATAATATAATTCACGTCAAATTAACACCTGTTTTGGTCGATAACTCACCCGTGCCTAAAATGTAGATACGGTAACTGTATTTATCACCGCGCAGTATACATAAAGCACATTCAAAAACAGGTTAGACCCTTCACATCAAACCGTCGACTCTATAAACTCTCAGCAAAATCAGTAGGTCATATGTACAACTTATTTCGAGTGAAGTTTTCCCAAACACACCATCTCAACTGAGAAACTTTCCTCACGACCCTCTGTCAGCAAACCATAATGGCTCTTACTCTTCACTCACACTCATAAAATTTATTGCATTCACATCAGCGACTCTCAAAGTTTTACATGTGAGCGATTCACAAACTTTTACAATCTTTTTTCTAGCACGGAGGATTCAACTTTGTTCCCAAACAGCTGATCACGTACTTTTTAACAATAAATAATATTGCAGTCGAATCGATAGTTTTTTGCCTTCATCCATTTATTCAAATATTTTTGTTATTTATTCATTTAAGAGTTTATAGTGAAACATTGAACACATGCAATGATTTTTGAAAGAATGATTGGTAATTAGAGATTTAATTTCAGTAGTTTCTTAACATATATGTATGTCAATCTCAATAGTTTTATATTGAACTTTCGAAGTGTTTTTCTCAATCACTTTGCCTTGTTATGTCATTTCTTTTCACATAAAATTAATGATTCATTGTTATATCTACAACTTCCATAAATATAAATAAAATTTGTTAAAGTTTGACTAAAAAAAATTAATAGGTAAATTGTATTTAGTAATTCTTATTTACCATTTAAAGTTTCAAATAACTCACTTCATATACTATATCATTTATTGGCAAAAGTTAACCTTTTTTTACAATACATAGCGTCAGAAATAAAATAAACTATATAATATTGTTTCAGTTGATACTGAGTCATAAAGTTCATGGTTTAATGTGGCTAGATATTGACTTAAATTAATACTAAGAAAAGTATTTTTTTGAAATGAGATATTCATATATTTTCCAATTAAACCGTAAAAAATGGCACCATTACATGATTTAAAAGTAAAAAAAGAAGGCTCATTCAAAATTTTAATTTGTGATCAAAATATTTAAAGAATTGGATACTGATACGATTTTTCTTACACGCTTAGCGAAATTCTTAAAATTATCTTGTAGTATTAAATACAAAAATCATTTTAGTAAAATCAATTTCAATAAAAAAAAAACATGGTTACTCAGGAGAGAAAGTTTGCCCAAGCAAGTAAGTCTAAGTTTGTAAAGCTAATGCAAAACAAATTACCAGTATAATATAATGACTATACTTAGAGTTTAATATTTTCGATAGCATAACCGCTCTCAAACAAAAAAAGACTTGTTTATTAGCATATCTATACTTGGTCATTGTATCCATAAATTTCCATAAATCCATAGATTCAACGATTTTCGTTCGAAGGCATGGATGTTTGTGATGTCTAAAAACTCTCTACCACCAACCTTCCAATCCTTAAATAACGGTATATAGCGAGAGGTATTAGAAAATCACTAGTTCTGTTATAACTAGGTCATACAATTTCGGAATTTTCTGTGATCCCGGGATCTTGGGATTCCCGGATTCAACATTCACCATAATATCATGCCACGATTGCCGAAAAAATGGGTAGTCAAGAGAATCCAGAATTTTTGTCATGTCAAAGTGACGAATTGACAGATTCCATTATTATTCAAAAGCGAGAGACTCTTTTTTTAGCTCCATCTTTGAAAAAGTAACGTCTGTAAGATTTTTTACGTGTTAAAGTGAATCCCGAAATCTCGTAATTAGTACTAATACGATCCCGGTATTACGGGATCACGAAATTGGGCTGGATGGCGAGATTTTCGGGTCCTTTCCATATTCTTCCACCTGTTCTCTCTTCAAAAAAAGAGGGGTTAATTAACTGATTGACAATCAATTCTTGTAGAAGAACTTCTAATACAATACTTCTATTAGGAGGCCATTGGGAGCAAACATGGTGGAAGTATCATCGCTTTCTGTGTTATATTCAATATATATTTTTGTTCATTTGTATCTTCTTAGTTCAGTGCTTGACACTTAATTATAACGGAACAAGCTTTGTATACTTTTATACTGACTTATTAAGCAATGATCAATGTGGTGTGCTTAATCACACGATTGAAATTATCTCAAAGCATAATAAATAGGCATTAAAAAAATATTGATAATCATTATAATTCATTATGAGCGGATGCATGCATAAAACAACATCATCCCAAAATTAATATTTAAATAGACAGATGACTCCACATTGCTTGATATATTATAAGAAAAAATCTGTTTTTATTACTAAGTATGTATAGAGAATGATTGCGATTTATTTACCATTGAATATATTCAATATCATTCATACTTCATCCCTAGTCAAAGATGAGCAAACGTAAAGCTATTTTTTTACACTTCCAAATATAAATAATATTAAGCCATTGAGATAGAAATAGTTATCAAACGATTTGTGCGACATTTTTTAAATAAATAATATATTGAAAACAAAAACAATTTTTTTCTTTGATTTTTATGTATTTCGATACACTGTTTTAATTCCATAAATAACGAAATGAATGCATGACTTAAAAAATTCCATCAATTATTAGTTCAGCTTAAGGTGTAAATAATGAGAAATTCTATATGAACAACATAAATCTCAATCGTTCTTATATGAAGAATATAATACAAAAGTATTTTTTTCCTGTTTAAGTATCAATTTTCAAAGGCATTCCTTTTATCAAAATTTAAACCTATTTTTTATACTAATTCGGCATTTGCAGCTTACATCCATTTGATAGAACGTGTATGAAGTTGTATATATTGTGATTATCGAAAAAAAGCTGTGGGCTACGTCATTTTACTTTTCCATGCTCGATATGATATAAATATGTATAAAAATTGACGTACTCATACATCAATTTTGAATTTTATTCAAAAATAAAAAGGGGATATTTTTAATAATTGTATATCAATATATCTCAATCACTTTTATGCGTTTGAAATTTAATTAAAGTTCAATTCAAATTGTGTTGTTATTGTAGTGAGTTTTGCGCCTTATGGCGAATGAAAAAAGCGTTCAATATTGATAGAATCCCTTGCGATTCAAAAATTCTTCTAAATAAACGGAAGGGTTCTTTTTTCGCACATTTTTTCTCCAAATTCCTATTACCTTTTCTTTTGGAATTTCATATATGAACGTCTCATAACACAGCCTTTATAAAGGTTACCATTCAAACTACGAAATAAGTTGACCTTCTGCCAATGTGCCAAAAGTATAAAAGGTATATTGTCACTCTGCAAATTTAGTACGTTCTGGGAAAAAAAGCTTTTAGATTGGCAACACACGTACGAACTGAGCTTTCGTGACTGAAATAAAAATAAAATAATGTTATGAATGTTCAATTACACACTCTCACAACCAGTGAAGTCCTAGAAATGAAGGAAGACAAAACAGCTTCGACAATATTGATAACTTAGTACACGAAGGATTTCGTTAAATGGTTGTTTATTTATATTATACATTATTCTAATAGACTAGAACTTTGCAGTGGTTTTAGCGTATAAAAATCGCGTAAAAAACTTCATTTTCACCAAATTTAATCAATTGGTTCCAAAAATTAAAATGTCGTGTAAAAAGTGTCAAATATGTATGAAAAACGAAAATTTGATATTACAATTCGCGCAAAACAATTTTTTTTTACATTATAATTGCGAAATAGGTGGAATCGTTCGAGATTTTTTGAACGAACATATTGAATTTTGCCTTGACCCGTTTGATGAAATGCTGAGTTTTCTAAATTCTTGATCTGAGTTAATTATTATTACATTGACTAACAACTGTATTTTTTTATTCGTGTTTGGTGGCATCACATCAAATTAATTTTTACCCCTCCATCGTATTTGCTATAGCATGCCATACCCTCCGCGCCCTTACCAATAATTACATTGTCAAATTAGTTCCTCAACAATAAACAACTGTTATCTAAACGGTGATTCTCCCTGTTTTGCAGGAGCGTGCGATAAAATATCGTTTTATATAGACGTTTGCTAATATCATCAGTCTCATTGTTATCATACATTGCAGTGAAAAGTAATGACAGGTAAACCAATTATATTCACAAAAATATTATTTTGTATGACATTTATACAAATTTACTTGCAATGTTTACAAAAAAAGAGATTTTTTTTAAAACATATAAAAATTATTAATGATCGTTTAGCCAAATATTTTGGACATGGGTTCAAATCTTAGTATGAATTTTTTATATAGAAAATTGAGTGGTAAGTGACGGAGTTGCGGTTTTTATCCATGGATCAAGACACCTGTGAGTTATTTATTTTCAATTGACCTACCGTACCTGAAAAATAGACCACGAAGATAGCAAATAGCTTACAACAAGTCCCAATAGGAAATATGATGAAGTCTTGATAAGAGAAACCTTCAAAAAAAATGAATACAAAAAATGGGTTTCTTTTAAGAATTAACAACTAAAAATGAACAACGAATAATTTGTAAGCCGCATCTATCTACTATTAATATTTCCGACGACTTATCAATAAGTAGTTTTCGTAAAACAATTTCTGATGAGATAATATTTTAGCAGTTTATATGCTTCATACTACCTGTCGCAAAGATATTGTTTAGCTTACAACAAGCCCCAATAACATATTAACGGAGTCTTGATAAAAGAAATCAGTCCTGGTCAAAACATAAAATTGCAGAATTATAACAAAAATGTTTTACTAACATGAATTAACACCTTAAAATAAGCGACGAATAATTTCCAAGCCACATCCGTCTTTTACTAGTTACCTGTTCGAAAATGATTTTGACCGACTTATCAACAAACAGTTTTCGAAAAACAGTTTTTGATGAGATGTTATCTTTGAATTTTATGTGCTTTTCGTGGAAATTGGATTTGGGCAAATAATAATTATGCAAAAATACTTAAATAATTATTATCAATATGAAACAAAACAGGGAGTGCATTAATTATTCTGCACGCCACTGTTCATTTACAGTTGACACCTACTATTATGATGTACAATCACTTCATTTCGGTCCATTATAACATCAACACCATTTTATGCATAGTTTAACAATTTTATTTGCGCTGACCTTTGTCGTTTTTAAAATTAGATACTCAAAAAATATTAATAAGAAATATATGTCTAACAGTTTGGCTGCAACCTCATAGATAGATTTCAATACATAGTAAATTAGTTTTCGCTAATAACATATCGAACCGTTATAGGCAGAAAACCTAAAGCGACTATTTATTAATTTTACAGAAGGTAAGAAACTTAAGTTCGGAAAAGGAATTCCTTATGAGCGGTTAGTAAATAGTAAATATGTGGTCGATACATATCCTGATATTATAATAAAGTTGCCTGAGTACTTTGAATTCTCTAGATCAGCGTTTCTCAACCGAGGCTTACGTGGATCAAACGGTAACAAGTCAACACACTAAAATGCACAGACTCTAAAAAAGATCAGGCGAATGAGATAACGCTCTAAAAAAAATTTCACTGACGCTTTAGGCGATATTGAACAATTATTTTTTTTAAAGCGCAATTTACCGAATTGTGTCGCTTAAGCTCTTTTGCCGATTATGGGTTGATACATTTTGATTCAAAATGCAATATTTATATTATTTAAACGAGATTATAAGATGAGATCGATGTACTTATATGGCTCTATTTTTCGCCAGAGTCAGCTTATAACTTTTGACAAAGAAGAAATATTTTATTTAATAAATAAAATCCTTCTGAAAATTTGTGATATGGTCTCATACTTCTAACATTAGTATTTTTTTTATTATTATACTATCAATTTTAATTAAACATTAATCGGTGAAATAAATCTTATTTTTATAACTATTTTTTGTATTTTTTTCACTATTTAAATAAGTAAAATTTGGTCACTGAGAATGGTAATGTTCTAATTTATGAATTATTTCAAACAATTATACAATCAATATTTTTTAATAGAGATATACAACTCAAAAAAATCTTGTTCAAAACTAAATCCTCATCCGTAAATAACGGTTTTTTTTATCCTGGTTACGAGTTAAAGCGAGTAAATAGCTACCATTTTTTCTTAAAAATGCACACAGTTAAAAATTGTAATACCCATACAATACACGTATGTATTATGTGAAATACATATTTAGTTTTATCAATTCTTTCAAGATTTTTTAAACGTATCTACCCTTTTATTTGTTTAATTTATATATATATGTATATATACATTTATATAATATAAATATTTCTACAAAAAAGGGCAGTTAAACTTCAATATCTGGATTAGGGTTGTGAAAGTTTCCTGCGATAACGATAAAATAAAAGAGTGTATAAGCGCTTTTTGGGCATTTCCGAAAACATTCTCATAAAAGCTCAGTGGGTCGATAAGGGTCGCAGGTCGCAGAACGAAGCCTTAGCAATTGAAAAACACTTGCCACCCGTTTTGATGTTGCGACACCAGTTGGCCACTGTTACTGAGACAATTCCAAACTTTCCTGTTTTAAATGAATTTTCCCACGTTGAAATAGTGACACATAGTGACTTTAGGGTGATAATATTTTAGAAGCAGATTATTTCCAACCAGACACTGTTGCAATTAACACTGTATTTATAATTTCGTTTTTATCGCAACTGTCGTATACACAATTTGAAAAATTACATAGATAAGGTTCGTTTAATACAATTTGTGTATTCAGTTATTAATATTTTTCACTACCCTGTAAATTACAATGCAATACTTTTTATATGATGGTAATAATAATATAAATTACTTATTTATTTTAGTTGGCATTGAATTTTTAGTTTACATATTTCATTGTATTTATTTATTATTTAGAAAAGTATTTAGTTCAACAATTAAAATCATTTCACCTTGAAAGAAGTTCAATTAAATTCTTTTTTAAATTTATATGTATATATTAGCAATCTATAGATAATTAAACCGTTTTTTGATTGACTCAGAAATTATCGCAATACGTATATATTTATTTAAAGTTTCAGTGTTTGTTTAAAAATTTAAATTAACTTTAATAAATTTTTAAATTAATAAAAGCGTGTTTTTTTAACTTTTACTACCTATCAACCAAATTTTTTGAAACGAAAGAGGAGTCATTGATTTGCAAACGAGCTCTCAATGTTTATATTTTCAGAAGCAACTCATTATTTTTTAAGTATTTTATCAATTTTCGTGTAGTTTTATTTGTTTTATAGTCGAATCCATATTATACTAATTCCAATATCGGAAGCGTTCATAGTCATTATGATCGTATGACATTTAAAAAAATAAATGAACGTATTGCTATCCCCTAAAAGAAAAAAAAATCCGGATCACTAATTTAGAGTAAATTTTTGTTACCAATATATGTCAATTTAAGCAATGATTGTGTTATAACATAGGTCCTCAACCTTTTTCGGATGGCGACCCCTTTTTATAAAAGCCATGTGACTAGCGATCCCCCCCCTCCCAGGAACTTGAAATCCTCGATTTATTTTTTGCCCGGATTGTCTCCGAAGCTCCTTTTTTTTTAGCTCACCGAGGAATTTGAAATCCTCGATTTGCTATCGTGCCGTATATTACAAATAACAAAAATATTTGATTTATAAAAACATTTCTGTTTCATTCATGTTTTCGCAATTATACTTCACAACCTTATAAACATTAAATGCATTGTTATTTATCAATAAAATATCAATGCTAATCTCATGCGCCTTATATTATTAAGTGCTTGTTCATTTTAGTGTTTTGACTTGTTATCGTTTGTTCCACATGGACCCGGTTGAGAAACGCTGATCTAGAGAACTGAAAGTAGTCAGACAATTTTACTGTATAATCAGGATAGACAAAAATTCCTTTTTCGAGCTTAATTTAAAAAAAAACCCTGTCCTGTTAAATTTATATATTGTCATTTACAATATTCTGCCTATTACGGGTCGATATACATTTATTCGACAGTGGTTTTTTTTTTGTATATTAGCTTGCATATTTATTTACCTGCTCACATAATTTCACTGTCAATTTAACATTCAGTTTGTTCCATTAAATGACAAAACAATATATGCAAAAATTGTCGTCATGAATTCATTTTATTGTGTTCGAGACCATAAATAATGAGGATAATCAAATTAATGCTCGTGCATATTCCATGTGAATTTAGCTATGGGAAAACTGTCACAATGTATTTAATGACATGTGTATCATTAACATATTATTTAAAAATCGGTAAATAAATTTGAATATTAATATTTATTAATTGTGTAATAATGCGGAAGTTTTAAGTGATAAAATACAGTTGATGGATTTATTCCGGTTGTATGTAAAGTCGACGAATTTATTATTCGAAATATTCCCATAACTTAAATATCATGATTCATACATCATATTTTACATAAAATAGTATGTAAAAAAAATTTAATGCGTGTAGTTTGAATAATCGAGTCAATATTTTCACGGCGTCAAAAGCAACAATTTTTTTTTTTTTACTTAAATACTTTTTAATTTCACTGTGTATCTTGATTTTTTGTCGGAAAAGTATCCTTCTAACATAATGATGTTATTTAATGAACATTCTGCATATCAAATTTGCGTTTTATTTATCACTTTCAACTTTTTAAGTTTCTTATAGCAGTGCTCCGCAACCTTTTCTCTCCCACAATACAGGAAAAAAATACAGAGAGAGATTAGTCCTGTCTTGGCCTTATTTTTCTATCCCTACTACTCTCTTGAGTATAGAGTTTGAGCGACTGAGTAACAAGCAGTTCTCGTAGAAAAAAATCTGTTGAAATACCGCCATTAAGAAGCCGTATCCTCTACATTGGGAGCAGACACGAATAAAAAATAAAATCTATATCTATAAGATTTTATCCAAAAATAGCATCGTATACGATTTTATCATATACAACCACCTCAGAATTACAACTAAGCAACTCTGATTTGATAATTGCGCTATGGCACACTTATGTTAGCATCGCCCTACGACACACACGTGTGCCGAGGCACAGCGGTTACAAAGCACTGCTTTATATATGATATTAAATGAAAGTAATTCTTACTGAAACTCATAACACAGGCTCAACACCTGATCAAAGCACAATCTCTTCATGGACATGGGTAGGTATTTAAAACCCCGAAACACTCATTCATTGGTTTTTCTCGATTGTTTCTTGGCATGATTCCCTGTTATGTTTCATCCATCGAGATATCTTATCCTGAAATCAGTCTTTACCTGATTATTAAAACTAATTACAAGTCACTTTTTATCGTCATCTCTGTGAACACGTCAGTTCTCGTTAAACACTTTTTTATAAATCTTTTGGAGAATATATTATAATAATTATAAAATCTTTTGAAAAATATTTAAAAAATATGATTCAAATTACAGCTGATATCAAGCTCAATATTTTTTCTCCTTTCCGGAAAATGACACATTAATGAAAGAGTATACAATAAATTGTTTTAGGCGTTGGTAAACTCTGTTTTGAGAATTATAGGTTAGAATTTAGCGACATTCAACCCTAGCTTCTTCTGGGCTGCATACTGATTTTCGCTACATTACATGGGATGCAGAATATTAATAAGTTAATATACCACATACTATATACTATAATATAGTGACATAACATAAATTTAAGTACATATGTATCCAAAATACTCATTTGTTAACCTTTTTTGCAAACAATACCAGACGTTTGACAAGGCACCTTGTGACTATGATTGTTTTTCGCCTTGCATAAAATCTGAATTGGCCGTAGGTTCAATATTGCTGGGACAGGTTGCCGTATCAAAGCTGCTTTCAATATTATTTATTGAAAAAAAAATCAAGCCATTTCCACTCCCAATGTTAAGCATACAGTATAACATATATAAACATAGGTGTTTCTACTAGAACCGCTAATTAACCTTTATATTTCGAATAGAGTATGGCTATGACAGAGTTAGTGGTTATTTAATCGCCTCTTTTAAGCCTTTTAGCTGCCGCAGAAAAAAAGTACGTAATTACCTAGAACGCCGGCTATAATTTTCTACTAACTTTTAACTAGTTATTGACGAGTTAACTCGCAACGTGTAACGTGGCGCGTTGAGCACATTTTTTTACGAAATATCTAGTCTGTGGCACCCATCGAGTTAAAAATTGAAATTCACAGACGACAATTATTTATTTTTATATTACTAAAAAAATATATTTAGGAACTATTTCGTATTTTAAACATGTCCAAAGGAGAAATTCTACGCTATTTATTTTGTCAAGTCAAATTGCAGACAAATCTTTGCAAGATAATTTTGAAATAACGAGCTCTGAAATATTAATAATATTAAGGAAAAATTGATGTAACGTACGAGCTAAATGTTGAGAATAATTTTAACAAGTAATGACTTAAATTAAGTAGACCTTATATAAGTCAAGAAATCGTACACGTTTGGGGAATATTTGCGGGAAGAAATGTTTACTTCGGGTTTACTCAGCGGTTAAATAAATAAATTTGTCTTATTTTCCATTGCTGTGGGTAAACCTATTTGCTGTATCTCCTAAAATGTTTGTTTATTCCTCTTGTTTAACCCTCATCAAAATGTCGTAAGACGCATTTTTTCGAAAAGCTCGGACGCGTCAATCATAAAAGAAAGTGTTTGAATACAAATCAGCACTTAACACATCAAGAGCCTTTTATTTACAAAAACCAAAACAAAAAAAAATCATTCCATATTCTGCCCATATTATCATTTTATCGATGAAACAAACAATACTTGTAATTATTAATTGATTTGGCATTTACTTGGTAGAACTCCATTATAACAGATAAAAAATATCAAAGTATTTTAGTTCTACAGTTTTTAATATTTTTTATGCGTTGATAGCTATTTCGGCTTTCGCTATCGTCAGAACTATGTTTAAACATATATTTTGCTCAGCTATATATACTGGCTCTGAAGAGATACACAATGCATTAAGTTATTCACTCTAACATCTTAATTGTAATTACAATATTATACTTATTAAATGTGATTCTAGTGTTTCAAAGAACGATTAACCATAAATTTGCAAACCATTTTTTGACTGAGTCTCAAGACATGAGTTTAACATTCTACATTTTATTTATTTATAAACTGTTATAAAGTATAGATTTTGTCTTATCGTCAAAATTAATATAAGTAAATTCAACGTCAACTCCGCCAACATTATTTTTTGACAAGTACATTACCTACAACCTGAAAGAACTTTTAACCTTATTCATACTATTCAATTTCTAGTCTGAAATGGAAGAAGGATAATCCAATAAAACGGCTACAGCAAGTTTTATAGAAACCATGAAACGTTCCAACAATAATATAAAAATAATCAAAACAAAAATATATATTTTTTAAAGTTTATGAAACTCGTTTTGAACTGTAATAAATTTGACATGAATTGAACAATTGGTTCAATTATGAATAAAAAAAATACCAGTTTACGTATAGAAATAAGCTTCGTTTCATTCAGTTCGAAGCCGGACATGGTAATTTTGCGGTGTAAAACTGTTCAGGTTTGGAGAGTTAGTGAATGGGCCGGACGGTTAATGAGGTTTTATATAGCAGAATAATACTGACATTATGTGTATGAGAGTAACTAATTATGAAATGCTATTGCTTATGTTTATCCTCGGTTTTTAAACACAGTTTTATGCGTTGAAATAAATATCAGAATAACAATTGGCAATTGAGTTTATGTTTTTATTTATAATATATATTTATGTTACATAAAATGTTTTGTTTCTATTTAGATTGTATCTGCCAACATCAACGTGTTAACGATCTCTACGAATGATGTTTTTGACGATTCTGCTGAAACCCCAACTAACCTGATGCTTGATGAAATGGAGGTCTGAGCTGTAAAACAAAGTTTGATCACAAAATCACTTGCTGCGAAAAAGCTCTGATTCTTTTACGGCAGATGAGCTTGATTGGCTCACGTACTTCATACGGGCGTGTGCTTTTTACTTTCACCAACTTTTACTCTCTTGTCAACAGGTTTGTTATACTTACTAACAACTTTTAAGAGCTTTATTTACCACCATTATCTATAAAAATTAAAGTTTTTTGTTCCATATAAAAATATCGTTTTAAATAATATTTTTTTAAATGTGCACCTCATATCCAAATCAATATTTTTTACTAGCTTTAAGCAATACGAAATCAACTCATATAGTGAATTATTAAATAATGTATACTGGCACAGTAATAATAATTCAATCGTTTCTAAATATTTTCTAATGTTTCCTAGTAAGGTATGACCCGTCATGTTTATGTATAACAAAAAAGACCTCATATCTAATCATTTCTATGAAAAATGAGTGGAAAAAAATCTTTATACATTTACTATTATAAATGTTTTAGTATTGTAAATATCAATATCTAAATATTTTTGTATCTCAGATACGGAACTGACCGACTATATTAATACATAACGATTTATTTTTACAGTAAAAATATTATAAAACTACTATATTTTTTCGAGTTGCGAACTTTTACATGGGACTATTAAAACAATTAGTATTTAGTACACCAACTGCATTTTTAAGCCAATCTTTTTTATAACTTGGAAAATAAATGATTTTACCCGCTTTAAAAAAAATGCTATAAAACAATGTTATAAATATCAACAACATTTCGTAAAGGGTAAGTATAGAATATTTGCCGGCCATGTAGTCAATTGTTCAACTCGCTTGGCCTCATTTTCGGTTTTGGTGTCTCATGGTTTGAATATCCATACCATTATTTTCTTTAGTAATTGATCTTTTAATTGAATCGAAGATCTGTGCTCAGTGGTATTGATAACTATGATATTTATATCTCCTCACCCTCACTCCTTCCAAAACATTTTAAATAAACTGGCCAAGATTGAGCAGTTAGCTCACTTTTTTTCTTCTTTGCTTCATCCTTATATTATATACGTTAAAAAAACATGATACTTATGTGAAACGTGCCACAGTGAACAGTTTAATATATGTAATATTTAAAATTTCACGAATTTATATCTGTTTAAATATTAACAACTTTTTCACACCAGGTATCAAGGCTATTTAACGTTTCATATATTTAATTTTGAATTATGGATTATTTAAGCCACTCCATTAAGAAAGTATAACTCAATCTTAGTCGTATGTTATTTTATTCATGATAAAACGTACGTGGTACATTAAGCCATTATGTTCCCACGGAATTATTTTAAAGCTAAAGTCCTATAATTCAATTATTCTTAGTATTTTGTGAAATTTATGATGTCTAGACCAGATCTTCGCAAAGTCTTTAGATAGGCACTCGTGTGGTCGGCTAATGAATCTTGCCGTTGAAATTATAACCGACATTAGGTCTGTCAGAGTAGCATCAGTCTGGAGCAGAGGCCTCTAAGTGACCCCTATCGCCCGGAAATGACCCTCTTTGCTCACGAAATACTACCTTTTCATAACCTTGTCGACGAACCATATTTTACACGAACGACATAAAGGAATAGATTCATGGATAAGAAAGTTATTTCCGAAATTCGCTATACACTGCTGAAAACAGCTCTGCTCATTCTTTATACTGAAGCAAAAAATCTATAAACTTTCTATCAAAAGCTCGTTGAAACTGAATTCAACAAAACATTATTTATGGTTTAAATAAACAAAATTACCTTTTATAAAAATCGTTTGAAACGTTTTTTTAAGTTTCATTCAAAAAGAGATTGTCACTTTATATTTTTTGTGTCTTTTTTAACGCTTGTCATATAAACAAGAATTGAATTTTTGGTCAGGATCAGAAGGTTTTGGAAAACAATTTATTGGAAGTCAGTGTAGATTATATTATCATAATCACAGTACAACCATGAGCTTTTCTATGAAACATAAAGACTAAGGCTGTATGAGTGTTGATACAACACTGACAGGTGATATTGTTTCATAGTCTTTTGTGGTACTAGAGTTAAAGATATACTTTACATTGCCTGGTACTGAGAAAAATATTTTTATAACGCTGGACTAATAAAAAAAAACAAATAAGGATCACTATCAATAATTGACACTGGTAGGAGAAAGTTAGGTCAAACATGTTGAACTCAATTCAATCAAAAATATTTTCACAAATTTTCTTAAACGATCATATTTTGTTCGGGGATAAAACTGTGAGGTAGAACGGAAAAAACCGTCGAGGCCATCAAACGTCGAACCCCCGCGGGCAAAGTTGAGTGACGACCAAACTCCAGTCTTAGTTGACTTTTTCTTCGATATAGCCGTTACACCAGGCTGTTAAAGGAAGTTTATAAGTCTCAAGTAAAGCGTAGCACTGGGGCAACGAAGTGATGGAAAAAAGTTTTTCTACTCCCGAGATCCATTTCCGTGCGGCGTGAACGATCTGCAGCGCAGTCGCTTAACTTTTTGCATCGGATGCCATACTCTTAACGCTTCCAACTTTACTTTTCATATGAAATTACTTATTTTACCTCCGTGGATTGGACATCTCTCACTTATTATCACTCTTTAGTTACACTAAGAGGATAAAATTTTGTCTAAAATATTGTTAAATTGCTTTTATCTTTTGATCTCATTTTATATATATTTTAAGTAAAAACACAATATTTCTTTGTATTTTATTTAGGTCAGGACCGGATAATAAATATAACTTAACAGTGCTATTTTTACAAAAACAAATTGAAAAGAAAAGGTGTAAACAAAAATTGACTGAAAAGAATTTGGAAATTACAGTAGAAGTGACTCGATAATTACACAAATTAAAAATTTGAACACTTTTAACGTGTAAATAAAAAAATCATAAAAGAGTTATAAAGTTAAGAATACTATGTTTTTTCTTAATATAATGCTTATAATGCTTAATAAATAAATCTAAGACAGTAAACACTCTAAAGGCTATATTTATTAAGTTAAATAGTAAAAAAATATATTTGCCGTTACAGCTTACCAATATTTAAGACACTGCATCTATGGAATGACTAAAAAAACCTATTCTTGAATAAAATTTTCACATGTATCATATATAACATTTATTAATATCAGTATCTGATCATTATCGTTAAATTGTGCTGCGAAAGTCTCAAGAAAGCCTGAATTCTGCTTGTCTTTTCTACCACCCGGATGGATTCCGCCTTCGTGAAAGGCCACTGATGACTATCGATAGGATATACTCGGCAGAGTAGAGTAGGCAGAAGCAGAAGACTGGTGGACAGAGAATCTTGGAGGAACCATGTGGTGGCCATTTGCTCTGACTAGGGAGCGGATATGGAAAAAGTCGTTAAATTTGCGAAGGACTGTAAACGTGAACTGAAATAAGTGGCACTTTCTTGTGATAGCACTATGTTTCACTGAAGATAAAGCAGAAGTTTACAGCTTATAAACAAAATCCAGTCAGTGAACCCACTCGGTAAAAAGAAACTTTATTAACACTATTAGAACTGTCACGTGACTGTACGTGACATGTCAAATAACTTTTTGATGCTGATCGTTCCTAAGTATTACATCTAATTTCAAAGATCTATTGTTTTTGTTTATGTTATTTCTGTATCAATAAGGATTGAACGCAGTAGCAGCCGGTCAATGTGGCATTTGATCAATGCACCCCTTGTATATCCAGGGGTGGCTATATTTCATGAAATAATATTCAAAAATAACATTTATACCATTCCCTCATTTTAAATTCAATAAAGTAAAATAAAATTTCAAATTAAATAAAATATTTTTTTCTAAAATATTTATTATAGCCAATAAATAAATACATGGAGAATTTAAAATGAGTGAATGGTATAAATGTTGTGTTTGAATATTATTTCATGAAATATAACCGCCCCTGTATATACGAGGGGTGCATTTATCGATTGCCACATTGTCCGGCCGCCACTGATTGAACGTCATAAATATCTAATCAATAGTGAAATTATTTCAGATCAGCGTTAATAACTTTTTATGTCAGTAGTACTTACTAATAGTAATAATTAATAAAGTTAGTAAATATTTAAGTATAAACCGTAAGTTAAAATTCATCTATGCACTTCAATATAGATACTTCAAAGCGGAACGCGGTTCGTTAATAAAAAAGTTTGTGTACAATATTTAAACGATTCAAATTAAAACAAAGTTTATTTATTTTTTTACATTCTTAAGTGAATACAAAATGAATAGCTGACTTCAGACTACTCACGTATTTTATTTTTTTATTATTTTCATGTAGCTACAAATTTTTAGCAAAATATTTAAATAAAATAACGATGAAAAAATGTGTATAATTTTCTATTCGTGGCTAGTAAAATTCACAAAATCACGCAATCGTAGCTGTATGTATGTACGTTGGTTTTTTTTCGCTAATAAGGCAGTGTGTTTTTTTATTGAAATTTTTGCGTTTAAATTAAGAATGACCTTCTTATATTTTACAATTTTATAACCTTGGTCCAGGAAAAATTTAATAACAATAGTCTTTCACGACCAGTGACTTCAATTTTCTTTTACATTGTGGGCATGTGACGTGACCGAAGCATATCTTCCGATCGCATCTTTAGAGTGTGATACATATGTAATCTCTCAAGACTTGGGCTTCCTACATGGTCACTATCGTTGTCAATTTTCGATGTACTCTGTGTATTTCGTTTGATAGTATTTAGAGCGCGCTCAGGCACTTCTTTAAACATTATATATAGTAAGAATGCAATACACATTTTTTAAATAAATTTATCAAGGTAAGCGTATGATCGTATTTGTTGTGTTCATTGTCGCAGCGGTTAGCGTTGTTGGCTTCCGTGCCGTAGCTCCCAGTACGAACAGCATTTTTTCGTTATCTGTTCAAAGGCATATGTGTTTGTGATGTCTAAAAATCCACCCCTCCCCCCCGCCCTTCCGATTCATCAACATCGTAGCTATGTCCTAGCCTTATCCTTCTATTCCTACTACCCTCTTTGAAAAAAGAATGGTTGAGCGACTAAGTAACAAACAGATCTAGTAAAAAACTTCTGTTGAGATACCTCCATTAGGAAGCTATATGCTCCACATTGGGAGCGGACATGGATGAATAATAAAAAGCGTATGATAAGAGCCAGGGCAGCACATCTACCACAGCATACGTTCGTCGTATATGTCTGTTTCGCTTGCTTGCACCTGATAAATACTTGCAACTCGAATACGTTTAGATTGACAATTTTATCTGTCAAATGTGTTTTTAATGTTGTGTTTAAATTAAAGTGGAGATGATTCAGATTTAAAAAGGTAAAACTTAACAAGACGTACATGTATCATTCGTAATCACATACTTCCATCAAAACTGTGATAAATAAAAATGCAAAATATATACTACAAAATTGTTTATACATGCCTTTTTAGAAAAGAAAGCACAAACACCCATGCCCCAGATTTCAATTTTCATCTTAAAAAACCGTAAATTTATATTGACCTAGTTAAGACCTGAAATTGGAATCATCTGATCGCTTAGGAGAGTTCTTTTCACGGCATTACTTTACGTCGCTTCTATGGGATCGATGCTTCAGTAGCAATAATTTCCGAAGGGAAATTAGAATATAACAGAAAAAATAATAAAAAAAAAAATATTTGTAGAATAACAGATACTGAGTACTTTCCATATTCTTGGAAACTTTTTATTAATTGCGCAAGTTTTTGCTTTCAAACGCAATTAATACCTGTTAACTGAAATATCAAAGTAATGGATCAATGATTTATGCGTTATTTCATTAAAACAAAAAAATACTTGAACTTCGTTGCAATAATTGTTTAAAATCTTTAGAGACAAGAGTCTTGAAACCTCTTAGTTATAGAAAGCCAAATGCAATGGAACCCCCAATTACGCTACCCCGAATTACGCGCTGGCTTGAAATATTCGCCGCAAATCCCTCAGTTGTAGTGTCGCATTCCATTGTCGTACGGCGCATACAGTCAAATGTTGGCTAGCGTCTGTGTATTCAACACGAGCCAGGCTATACACGTATAGCCGGGTGACTGTCTACGTGTTCGATTTCGGCGTGCTTTGCATTTTATCACTCAGTTACTAAATATTTCGTCCATATTTTTTTTTGCAAAACTAAGGGAAATCTTAGTTTGGCATTTTTTTGTGGAAAAAACCAAATCCCTATTTTTTTTTTGTAAAAAAATATTTGACAATACAGCTTACGCCAATGCGTCAAATATTTGAAAGTTTTTAAGTTGAAAGATCATACGAGATATACTCGATGAGATTTTTTTGTAAGTCACATGAGATTTACTCAAGGAGAATTGAAGTCACAAACACCCATGTCTTAGATCTCAATTGAAAACATCCAATTTGGCATTGACCTTACCGGGAATCGAACCCAGGCTCACCTGATCGGTATTGCAAGCTGTAACCAACTAGACCACAGCAGGCGACAAATGATTGTGAGATGTATGAGGTGTATGAGATTCACTCCCCCAATTACACTACTCCGAATTACATTGTCCCGACCTTAGTGTAAATGGGGGTTTTACTGAATTGGTTAACAAGAGCCGTAAATGACTTGAGGCCGCATTCTGAATGCTTTTGTTCTATAACACATACAATAACCAGGGCTCGCTTAGTTGACAACAAAAAAACAAGTATTAATTTTGCGAATGTTTGTCTATTTTTAGTCAGCCCAATGTGATAATAAATAATGCGCAGTCGTCGAATAACTTAACAGGATTAAATTATTTTTAAAGTCGTAATAAGCATTTAACAAAACGTAATGCTTGTATTTTTCAAGAGTATCAGATTTCAATTGGCGCCAATACTTAGACGTATGCATTGAATAATTTTAATAAAAAATCAATAAACCCGCCTGTTTCTTATAATTATAGGCCGTCGAAAGTTGTTTATAATGCTGAGATCTGGTCAGCAAATCGTCATTTGGCCATTTCGATAATCAAATTACAAAAATGCATCGGGTCAATTTTTGAAAAAAACCTATTTAATGTATTATGATGATATAATAGTTCTGGAATTAGAATGATATCTGTATGATTCTACATTATTATCCGAGTTTTTTTCAATAAAATATTCAATCCCCATAGAAACCGTGTCGAGTTTAATTTAGTTTTCAATTCTAACGTGTTTATTTAAATGTGAAAAGACATCTTATTCGTGAAATATTTTAGAGGATGACAACTCATTACAGACGTGGAACGTCGTCAACCGTTTCGCAAAAATTACATTTAAAACATTACATGCAAACGCTCTTTGTAATAAAGTAATAAGACATTAGCCAGTTTGAAAAGCTTGGCATTGTGAAGCGAAAGCTCAAAAGAATGTCAGAGCCTTACACCTTGAAAAGAATGCTAGAGACACTGGTAGGGTTGTCACATTACGTTAACGAAATTTCCGTTTTATTTTTAGTACGAAATCAGAAAAGACAGAGTCACAACAACACTGTTTTTTCAAGTCCATATTTATCGCTTAATTATATGGTGGTGGAAAATTTCCAGCTTTTTCTTTGATAAATTATATTGTTTCACGAAGTACATATAATTTCTAAAAAAATGTTCATTCTTTTGTTAGTTGTGAAAAAATTATGCTATATTAGAAGGAAGTTATCGTAAATAACACATGTGTAATGCAAGACTAAAAATGTTAAAATATTCATATTTCAGTAATTTGCCAAAATCTAAAACAAGTTAGTTCACCAATTTAGCTACGAGTTCACTAGACATAACAATTCTGGTATAATGTTTATTTAAGATAACAACATGGGCATTCGTCATGAATGAGCATTTATCAAATAATTTATTATTGACTATTGATGAAAATAGATAAAAGGATTTTTTTTTGTCATAGAAATGTGTCAAATATTATGTTATTGATTAATTTTAAATGAAAAACAAACTTGCCAGAATATAATAGCGGAATATAATGAGCCACAGTGCTTTTAGGAGAAGATGAAATAGATCAAACATAATTAGATAGTTAAATGTAACTATTATTTGCTCTTATATACAATAATTATACTTCAGTAACAACGTAATAGAAATATAAGTATTATTATTTAATAATTAAAAATCAACTTATGTGAACGAATAATCATAAGCTTTATCATATTAGTCAGGTGGGTCTAGGCGTAGGTCTTGTCCCGGAAATACCTTATTTGATTTTTCTGTTTATGAGATCTTGAACGTAAATTTTTGCGTTCTCTTTAATCTTATGTGACTTTTATTTTGTTTCGTTTGAGCTGATTTAATAACTCTATAAAATTTTCTTGTCGTTTTATCATAAAAGTTACAAACTATTTACCACTTCTATATTAGCGAATAATTTTACTGTATACACATATTCCTTTTTTGCATGGTTTGTTACTAAACGGTTTTTTTCATGACTGCATTGCATGAAGCGTATTTCTGATTAGATGTATTAAAATAAGAAAAAGATTAGATGTATTTGAATAAGCTAAAAACCATTTAAAATAAAAAATAAGCTTGATAACTTTTATAGAACAGCTATATAAATATGAATATGAGACTAAAGGAAACTTGTCACAACCTTTAAACTTGGTAGGTAACCCTTCCCGAGAGACTTCACTGAGAATGACTTATCAAAAGGTGTCTCACCTTTGAAATAATGAAGCAATTTGTCACCTGAAAGTTTCACAATCAGAAATAGCGATGGGCGGTCAGAAAAATGAAACGAAACTGCTTTTAAGGGATAAAAGTTCGTGACTTTTCTTTGTTTTAGACAGTTGGATCTTTGTTCGTTGGTAGAAGTTAATGTTGCGTTAAGTTTATTTAATTGAATGTTTTTTGCTTCATAATTATTTTTTTCATTTGAAGAGACTAGTGGAAATAACACGATATTTATTTACATTTTTTCAGTTTTTTTTAACGTCGCAGACTTTTCATTTTAATTGTTCTGTCAAAAATATAATTCAATTATTTTATTAAAACATTAGTGTAAAACAAAAATCATACTTGCACAATATATGGTACGTTATATTGAATAATTTCAGACCTTTATGAAATTTTACTTAAAATAAAAAACGTCTAAATGAGATCACTGAATTCGTCACCATTAAATATTAACGTAGACACAATAACATTTAATATCGGTCAAATGCAAAATTATTTACTCATTTCAACAATAGATGAAAACATGGTCAAAAGGTTTACTTTTATTTTGTTTAACGTTGTACCATTTACATGTAAAAAATATTTTTTACTAACTAGATTTTCAGTGGTTATGGAGAGACGTCGGAACTTTCTGGGTCACGTGCAGCTAATGCCTCCGGAAAGCCTCAATCCTGCCTGCCTCTTCTTTCGACCAGTGGGATTCCGGCACCCCGGAAGTCCGTCGGGTACTATCCATAGGATGTACTCGGTGGAACTGGGGGATGCTGGCATTTCATGGGAGGAAGCAAAGCAATTGGCGGGAGACAGGGATACATAGAGGTGCCGCGTGGCAGTCATACATGCAAATATGGCCAAAAAAGAAGAAGATTTTGAAGTGGCCAATGCCACTTGCTGACATGCTCCTAATGAGCTTGATGCGCATGATGCATAGAAGGATAAAGGGTGAGTATATGTCCTTTATTATGCTGTTACGAGCATAACTTTGACATGACAGACGAACAGACATAAGCACTGATAAATCACCGTATTATATATATATGCTAAAATTGTCTCACACGATAGACTACTACTAATAATTTTAGATTTCTGGTTAAATTCGAAAAAAATGTTTTTTTCTAACATAAACATAACTATTTTTTTCATAATACTGGTAGTAAAAAGTTTTCCTTCGAGTTTTTTCGTAATCAATAATCAATTTTATCTTCTTGTGCTGTTTTGAGGTCAATCATTGAAGATTTAGCCTCCTGTGTGGTTGAGTGGTCAACGTCGTTGGCTTCGATTACGGAGGTCACGGGTTCGAATCCCAGTACGAACAGTTTTATAAATTGATTTTTAATCGATTTATGATTTTCTGTTCGAAGGCATGGATGTATGTGATTTCTTGAATTCCCCCTTTTCACCCATCTCATCTTATGAATAGGGTGTATCGAGAGTAATTATCTAATCACTAGTCCTGTCCTAGCCTTATCTATCTATTCCTACTCTCTTTGGAATAAGATAGGTTGAGCAACTGAGTAACAAGCAGTTCTCGTAGAAACACTTCTGTTGAGATAAACTCCATTAGGAGTTCATATGCTCTACACTGGGAGCGGACAAGGTAAAAAAAATATTTTTAAAATTGAAGATTTGTAGCTTTAACATCTCTATAGCCTGCCATAATACAATTTTTCCGAAAATGAAATTTATTATTAATATAATGATTTTTAATTTTATATTTTAGAACTTGTCTTGAAGTTGTTGTCAAAATGAAAGCCTTTTGGTCATTCTGTCAGTTCAGATCTCTTTGAGTTAATATCATTCGTAGCATATTATTGCACTCATCTAGCGGTCGTGACATATTTCAAAACTTGCCCCAAAGGCTTATGTCTGCGGTGAAAGAAAATCATCCAACCCAAACGAATGTTTCTTTGAGCCACACTAATCCCACTCAACCCTCTTTCTAATCTTACCCCACCCTCTCTCGAATCTCTACAGAAGTCCTTTCAAGATCCTCATTAGTGATAATGTTTGACTACCACACAGTGTGATCTCATTTTCGGCAAACAAATTAAAACGACACTTTCGCTGAACTTCGAGCTTAATTGTGGTTTATTGGCCATTTTATTCAGCCCAGTATTCTATTAATTTACACCATTCACAAGCTACGGTCTCTGTTATAGCTTTTTTAATCAAATATTTAAATAATCTTGTTACGAAATCAAGTGATTCACTTTATTTTAACAATATTATATTATGAATACAAATTTACTTCTAATTAAAAGATGTTCTAACTAATTGACAAATTAAATATAGGAAACTACACGGTGATACAGTTGATATTATTAAAGTACTGTTCAACGTATTTTGAAATAACTCAAATACTATTATTTTATAAATTTATTTTTGAAAACAAAACACATAATATTTTTACAATATTGGAAAGTTTTAAATAATGTTTGATTCATCGAAATAGTACAATTGTATCAGATTATTATGAACGGTATTATTCAGTGAAACAAAATTTTCAGCATAAATTTAAGTAGGTTTTCTCCGATGGATTCGGTAGTAACTTTATGGAAGCTTATTTTCAATGTAAAATTCAATTTGATAACTTTTTTATTCTACGTAGTGTTACAAAATGTAACACGCGTTTTCTTTCTTTGATGACTTTGATGGTTTAATGATGATGTTTCTCAAAGAGTACGTAGCACATTATTTATTTATTGTTTAAAAATTAAAAGTACAGTACATGACATTACAGCTGACGCCAATTCGCCATTCACTTGATAAATATAATGAAGAAAAAATAAAAACAGTACATAATACATCAATGTCAACATACAAAATCAATAAATAAAAAAGTAAAACCTAACAAACTTTATGTAACACGACAAGTGGAATAACAAAGTTATCAAATTTTTTTTTTTATTTAAAAAGTTTATTATTTTTATCTGGCGGTTGCTTAAGTAAGTTTTATTAAACAACACTTTTTACCTTATTAAAAAGCAGGCATAAATTGTTTTTGAAGGTTTTTCTACATGATTTAAACTTTCAGTTGTTTTATGTTCATTTAAGTTAACGTGTGTAAAAAAAAACATATCATTTGTTTATAGATGTATAACAAATGCATGAAGGGTTCAAAGCTCATACAAAGGAGAGTTTATGTTAAAACGCAGTATTATAAGAAGATTTTTAATCCAATATTTCAACCGGATAAGGCTCTCTTAATTATTTCTACTTGTACGAAAACGTTTTGAGTCTAGGCAAATTAACCGCAAAGGAATTACAGCTCAAGCCCCAACGAAGAACTTAATTTACCATTAAAGTGATTACCGCACCCTTGAATAGAAAAAAATCGAGCATCCGATTAATTTCCGACAAATTGGTAAATTAAAACACCTGGAGCGAATTCGACTACGTGATTAATGAGATATACTTTTACATTTTTACACGTCGATGGTCCGATTTTTTTTTCAACCATAGATAATTTATGGTGTTTTTTTCCCAAAATGAACTACTTCCGATTTTTTTATATTGGTGAATCGATAGATTCTAATACAGACAAGATTGTAATACAAAGCACCGATGAAATATAAATTTATACGTAATATTGATTACATATTTTTTAATACGGGATGAAAAATCGAAAAGCTTTATTATATACAAGAATTTTTACACTTTCTTTAAGACTATTGGGGTAATGTTATATTACCGATTTTTGAAAATTCATTTCTCTTTTCCTGTAAAGGTATCACAGCAAAGGTTTCAACAAGAACTTTTTGTTATTCAGATGCTTATCCTCTGTTTTTTCAAAGAGAGTTATGGGGATATAAAGATAAGACTAAGAGAGGACTAATGGTAAACTAATCTCTCTCGCTAAGGACAGCAGTGGATAACTCTATAAACAAATGATAAGCGTGCTTGGGGCCTCAAAAATAGCTTATATAATATAACCCATATGCTTTTCGTTCAGATTTCTATATAATTTCTAATATTTTACATAGAATTATCTAACGTTTATATGTTATCCAAAAACACGTTCTCCAAATTTTATTGCGCCTTGGGCCCCTCATAGGATTAATTCACCACTGACACCCAGTTATTAAAGGATCGGAATGGGTGGGAGGGAATTTTCAGACATCACAAACACGGCATTTGTTTTGGTGGTGCTTCATCCAAAAACATGTCGTGACCTGAATTAGTGTATTAATCGTGCTTATTACTGTTTTATTTCTCTAAAATTCAGTCAGGAATTTCAAAATCAAACTGCAGGTAAAAAAATATTTTACAAAACTTTTTTTTTTTAATATTTAGAAATATCAAATTCTTTCACATCATTGAAAAAATAATTTCGTTAGTATCGGATAATTTTCATAAACTATTGTTTGTATAAATATGAAAATAGTTATAAAACTATCAATAAAACACGGATGTAACATATTCAAATTATCACACTTCATACGGGGTTGCTCGATTTTTTTCTGCAGATAGAGCTCGCAATCGATACAGGCTGTAGTTTTATTTTAAGCTCTCGACACTCGAAAGCTTTGGCGTGTATTGGCACGTGACGTCATCGCGGGTCCCAAAGGATAGCCGATCGTTAGCCTGCGACGCGTTTCAACTCCTGCCCCGTACTTCCCGCAAAAATAGTACGCGGCTCGCGAGCTCTCATGTGTTACTTGCAAAGCCATTTTAACACTCGGATTACACCTTTTCATAAATCAATAAGTTAAATAAATATCTCATTCTTTAATTTGAATGTCATATTTGTTACGTTTTTGTAATGAAGGAAAATCTTTCTTTTAACACAAATATAATTTCAGATTTCGACTGAAGGTGCTCGGTGGAATTTCAATATTAAATTTGAATCGTTCAAATTATGTTCATTCACACAAATTTTGTCACCAACAACCAGAGTTTCGCCTTTTGGCATCTTCAGGCGTTCAATTGCACGGAACCGTTTGTGTGAATGTACATATTTTGAACGATTCAAACTCTAAAAATAGCTGACCATTGGATGATGTGTGTTCAAATTCAAAATGATATAGATTTTTTTACATGGTTGACTTCGTCCAGTATGTGTTTGTATGCTTTTATTATTACGATATTTATTGTTTCAAAGAATAATTAAATAATTATCTAACATTGTCAAGATATAGAAAAGTTTTTCCCTACATCACCCAAGATTGTTCAATATTAAAGGTAATCGTATGAATTCACCTCTAATCTTTTTGAAATTAACGTCAATCTTTGGAATGCATAACAAAACACCTATTTTCTATTTAACAAAATAACTTCATCTTATTTTTATAATAGTGATAGCCATTAAATATGCCAAATATTTAACACATTTTTTGATATTTGTTACAGATCATCATCCGTTATTGTATTATATATATATAAGTTAAATATTCACCTTAAACATAAATCGGAGAATGATTCAACATAATTCAACTCTAAATAGTGTTTTTATTCAATAAATTACCGCTCCTAATATAAAACATATGTCCTCTTAACGAAGATATTTCAACATAAGTTTTTTTCTACGAGAAGCACTTATCACTCAGTCGCTCAACCTTTTTTCTTTCGAATTGAGTAGAGACAGAAAAAATAAGGTCAAAACAAGGCTAGTGGCTAACTAATCGCTCTCAATACACTTTGTTATTTGAGCATTGGAAAGGTAGGAGGTAATTTTCTGACATCGCGAACAATCACACCTCCGAGCAGAAATCGAAAAAATCGATGAAAAAACTATGCTCGTGTTGGGATTCAAACACGTGAAATACGTTACGGAAGCCAACAACTTTGACCACTGCGCTAGGAAACCCGACTAATGGTATAGTTTAATATAATATATCAATTTACCTCTTCTCTTTTCAATAGTATTGTTTTTTTACGATGCGTTTTACAAATTCAATATTCAAGCTATTATAAACCACTAAATTGATATGGTAGTCTTAGATATGGTACTTTGCCTGATTTTTATATTGCAAGTCTAAGTTCAGTTTTTGATTATTATAAAGAAAGGTGGTGAATTTTTCAAATTCATTGTTTTTTATCTTATTACTATCGAGACTTTTCAATAAAATTCAAGTGACTGTAACGTATCCAATATACAATACTCCTTAATAGGGCAGTGTATTATCTATTAGCATTATTTTATTTAAATTCTTATGACTAATTGCCTTTCTTTTAAATTACACTAGATTTCATTATAAATTTAAAATAGTTGCAAATTGTTTAATATGATCAAATTGGAAAAGAAGTCTTCAAATACGTATTAATTGGAATTGAATTCATTCAATTTACGGCAAATTTATATTTACCAAACATTTAAATTCCATATTTTTTCCAAACCAATGAAAATCTTTTTTTTAATAATCTTCTCACTAAGAAAAGGTTTGCAACGACGTGTTCACAGCATTTCCATTTACATCGTGTTTCATAGAAATGACATTTTTAGTATTCATAATCGTATTGCAAAATAATTCCTGCTCTGAAATGAGTTTTTGCGAGAAACATTAATAATTATTGAAAATTAAAAAAAATGTTCTGCGAATATGAAAAGTGAACCAATACGTTTTATTTTTGAACATCGTAAAATTTTCCTTATAGTTTATTTGTATTTCGTCAACTCTTGAAGTAGTTTTCATATTCAAAAGTATTGGGGCTTTAATATAACAAAATTATATAGTTACTACTGACACCCAATCACATTCTTACAACTGTATTTATAGTAGTCGAGTAGTATGGTAAAGAATATTTAAAAATAACGCATATGTACAAACATTTTCATGGACTTATTTCAGTCTATAACAGCACTTTTTAAAAGCCATTATTTAAGATAGAGTCGCAAAACCAGATAAATAGACAGATACTGGTATTTCAATATATCATATTAAATACCGCTATCGGGAAATTCATTTTCATTTTATGTGTTAAATGCTGATTTTTATCCACACTATTATTGTTTTGTTTTATTAAATTTAAATTTTACTTCGTGACTTCTCTATATAATCGCATTTCTGTAAAATGTTATTTTTTCTTATTGGATATTTGTGTAAAAAAACTGAATGCGAAAAAACGTAAATTTCGCCTACCTTTGTTGAACTATTAGTAATATGAGCTTACAATATTTTTTTCGTAACATATCAACTGTGGAAAGGAAAAAGGACTAAGCCCACAGTTTCTTCAAAACAGACTTTTTTCGATAATCATAATGTATCAAACTTGATACACGTTCTATCAAAAGGATGCAAGCTGCAAATGCCAAATGAGTATTTAAATTTAGCTTTTAAGTTTGAAAAAAATGACCTTGTAAAAAAATAAAACCAAGAAAAAAGTCTGAAATAAAGGTTTTTCCCAGACAATTTCTTAAAACATATTAGATTATGTCAATTAAAAACCAGTTTAGAAGTCTTCGTGCACTTCAAGGTTGTGTATAAGTCATAATTTACATATGGCCCAAAATAATCAAAACACGTTTTTTTCGCCTTATATATAATTTTATATGTGTGGGTTACGTGCTTTTTCCTTTCCACAGTCGATATTGTAATACCGAAATTTGTGTTGAAAAAACAGCCAAAATACGGATGAAAAAGCTTCGATGCTACCAATTTTCAAACCTTTTATTGTAAAAAAACTTGTATAGACATCAGGGGAATATTGTTTTCACTGTAAAAAAAGCTTTTTACACTGTTTTAATGTTACTGACTTTCCCGGTAAATTTCATTTGAGTTTTAAGTTTGATATTCATTTATTAGCATATTTGTTTTAATTATCAAATAGTTAATTGATATAATATTAATTATAATTTAATATAATATGTAACACAGCACAAAAAAAATATTTATTATAAAACGATTTCTTTAATAATGTAACTCCATAAAAAAAATGAAAAAACTTGTTTGTGTTATTGTGTCTCTGAATAATCAAGCTGACTTTTTCTTATTAGAAAAACATAAAAAATACAATATAATCCATCGTTATGTTACAAGCAATCGTTGAGAAGAATATACCTTATTACAAATATGAAATAATGTACTGTATCTCAACAGTGGTTTATAATTCAATTTATTAGTTTAATACTCGTAGTTTAGTATTTTTTATTTTAGCAGTATTAACTTTATTACTTCACACCATTTATTTTGTTTTACATTCCTAATGGGCCAAATTTAAAAGATTGAAAATACAACTATCTTTGTATTTCTAATTCAAAATATTAAATATGAAATATATTTCAATGATAAATCGTGGTGAATTGGTGACCAAAATTAAATTCAAATATTTACGTTAGTTTTAGTTATAAATAAGTTCTAAGAGCTCTGACTTGGCCCAAAGAAGCACTGATAGAATTGTTAGGCATGGTTAAATTTAATTATTTACCTAAGACAAGGCACTGAAGCACCCTTTTAAGGGTCTATCTGGTGTTGCTGAGAGTGGAATCGAATGGAGTGAAAAGTGGAGTAAGTGACAAGGGATGTGAAGTAATGGTGACAGTTTTAAGTGCGGGAATAATTTAGTTTTAATGATAACACTAGATTCTGCTGACAAGTACCTCTTCGCTGGAAAACGCATTAATGAAATATCTGGGAATGTTTCTTTAAACATTAATCGAAAAACACTTAGAAATAATGAAATTTATATTTCATTGCGATTGAATCAATCCATATTAGTTTTATTATTTGTGATTTCAAATTAATTTGTTTTTAATTTTCAATTCAGAGAAATACTCTCAATCCTAGTGAGTCCTCGACGACGTGCAAATTATATTCAGTTAGCTTTTTGATGAAAATACATGTGGAAAAATAGCGCTTGAAAGATATTTCACATGAAAAGAATTATATTTTACAATTTTTTTTATTCTTTGAAACATGACTTTATTTTTTGTCGACTTTTTCAATTTCAAAAATGAGCAACATGGAAATGCAAATTTCAATTTTTATCTACACTCATTTTTTTTTCTAAATACATACAACATATGTACTAAATAATAATAGTTTTTCGTTTTTGATTTAAAAAGCGTACAGTATTAAACTTTGTAAGCTGTATCATTTATTGTATTTCAACTATCATCAGTACAATTTCATTGTTTAACGATTAGTTCCTTTCAAATTCAATCTTTTTTATAGAGAAATAAACAAGTTATGGATTAATCAATTTCAAAACATACTTTAAAAATAAAATACGAAAGCAGCAGATTATCAAAACGAGAAACTTTAACGAACAATTTCGATATTCCAGAAATACAAAACAATATTAATTTATTGAAATAATAAATGTGGTTTTGCTTTTACTTTATTAACTTAAATTGAAATTAACGATGAAATCCATTATTAAAAAAACCAATTTAGTTTCTTTATTTTAACAGCAGTATTATGTTCTGAAATTTTTAAAAACTCATTATTTTCTTTGCTTTATCATAATCCACAAGGTTAGTTTTTTAAGGGCATTGAGAAATCAACATTTCACTGATAAAATAAAGTAAAAACCTAAATAAAACACGAACCTACTTAAGGCTTACTGGTTATATTAGGACGGTTTTATTAATACAGTTTACCAAATAATATTTTTGGGCATGAACCGAAAGCAAATACTACTTATTCTGTGGAGTAATAAACCAGATTTAAAAAACATTATCGAAAAGTCACGTTCCTTCAATAACTTCGAAGTCGGAGTTGTAACCGCAGTGAAAAAATATTATTTCAAGGTGAAATCTCGACCAAAATCAACACTATTACACGTTTTTATTTTTGCTTTAATAGATTTCAGAGCGCTCCAATGAATTAATGAAAAGGATTTTACCGAATATAATCTTTACGCCGTCACAATTACTAACAGATGTTTTTTGAGGTTTGTTTTTCGAATTGGCAATACTTTATCCAGCGACAACCAATTTGAAAACTGACTCTGACTGATTTTTTTTGAAAAGACTCATTGTTGGTTGAATGTCTACGTAAGTAAGCAATATAGCCACATTTGAAGTGAAGAAAATTTAGTCATTATTAAGACGTCGTTCCGTCTACAAAAATTATTGGTGTGTTTTATGGGCTTGCGAATCATCGGTACTAAGAAATCCAATCTCGGGATTGAAAAGTTGACAATCCCGGGATCACAAAAAAAGTCCGGTGTTGGATACCTTACTATGTAGTTCTTATTCACATTTTCCTTCAAACATAAAAAAATACCATTATTGATTACTACTACAATATTTCATCATATTTTTTTTTTATTATACTTTTATATTTTCAAATATTTTTTTATTCTATGTTAATTCATTTTTTTTTACTATTTACAAATATGCTGATTTTAAAGAGTATAATGTACAAAATATGATGATAAATTATTTATTAGGAACAATTTTATATATTAATAACGTTATTTCGAAGTTTAATGTATAAAAAATGTAATAAAGAAACGAAACAACACAGTTATTTGTTTTCGCGAGATTTTGTTTTCATTAAATCCATTCAAACACACTCGTAGTAAATAATATATATGTTTATCTGCATGGAATCTTTTCGGTAAACAAAAATTAATAAGTCTTATAAAATATTTAGCGCCGCATTGTTTCATATTGCAAAACTTTGCGTGTACACAAAACAAAAAAATATATAACCGCCGAAAAAATCTCCCCATCTTAAAAATAAATCACACGACACACGTGAATTTCCAAATCCCGCGCCCTAATAAAAACTAAAATGGTCCGCATTTATATTTTTCCTTCTCTCCGGCAAGATATCATAACTCTGCAAATGCTCCGTGTAATCCCGCCTTTATATTTAATAATGCGGCATGTCTTTGCGCCCTTTGTGTGCGATAAGCCTCATTGCTGGAAGGGAAACAAATGTTTTATACTTCAGCACTTTTTCAACTTCATTCCTAACTCATAACGTATGCATGCATGTGTGAATTTTCAGCCAAATTCTCTCCAAATTTTTCACGGCTTTATTATTTTGATTAAAATAGCGATAAGGCGTTCTTAACAAAAAAACATTCACTCGGAATTTCATAATTTCCAGATTTGTTTCGAAGACAAAATTTCATTACAGTAATCATCTTTAAGCCCCATCATAAGACATCAAAAAATACGTATTGTACAAATAATAATAACTTTTTTTGTGTTCACTGCTTATACTTGGCAGAAATACATCTTTTTACAATTTCGTACACTTTTTGTACTAATTCCACGTTTATTTAATATTATCAAAACCGGTTTCACTCATAGTGAGTATTCAGTTTAAAATTCTCGTTAACAAACGATATAATATATGGTTAATTATATGAATATTACAAAAAATATATGTTTTATATTATTCGGATGGCTGGCTAATGTTATATTTTATAAAGCGTAAATTAAATATCCAGACAAGGGAAAACTAAGAACGTGTTTTCAATCATTTTTTCTATAGATATTTTTGGTGTTTCGGTTACTGTATCGTACGAGTCAAATGTATAAAATGACCATCGCTAGAAGAGGTATTCGGTCAAATAGCGTGGCAACTTTTTACATACAGACCTAAACATACAAGAGGAGTTTTGAAGAAACTTTCAATAACGCAATAACTGTTGACTGTGTATTAATTTTTAGTAAATGTTACATGATTCATTATAGAACCAATAAAAACAAAGAGGATCAAAATTATGTCATAAACATAGGTTTGAACTGTGACCTCGACATTGACCCACATTTCAACTTCGATTTTTTAGATATATTTTTTTCTTCTGCAATTTTCAACATTTTTGGGTACTTATAAATAAGTGCTTGAGAAGTGAAATGAGCTAAGTAGTAAAATGATAAAAAAAAATCCTAAGTAAAAACGTGACTAAAAATTCAATTGAGTTTTTAGTCACGTTTTTACTTAGTATTTTTTTCCAGCATGTTTTTATTTTCTGAAAAAAACATTATTGCAGTTGGTATGTTGTAAGCTCACTTCACGTTCACGATTCTTTAATATATGGGGAATATTATTAGGTAAGTAATTATTTTTTCCTATAAAAAAACACTTTTCTCTTCAGAGGCTCATGTGTATTAACGGTTTAAATTGTTATACGTTGGTATTTATAATCATGAATAAAAGTGAAAAAATAACATTGTGATGAATTTCACACAAAACACATTGATAATCTATATATTAAGTAAAAATATTTTTTGTCTCTTTAATTCGCATACAGAACTGACACAAAAAATCTAAGCATGTATTTATTATTTGTACAATGCACACACGCATTATTTTTTGTAAGAAGCGAAAACAAATGTTTATAAAAAAGGAATCAGAGTTGTTTGCTTTTTCAGGACTGCTGCTCCAACTCTACTACTGTGGTTACAACAAAACTATAACTGACTTGAAAATGTTTAAATTAAAGTAAAGTATTTAAATTATGATAATTAAAAATGTAAAAACACTGAACTTTGTTTTGAAGAAGTTGTAAAAAAATCTCTGACTGCAATAGATGCTATAGTTTTAATATCACTGTAGTTTGGGCAGAAGGTGGAAGGCAGTAAACATCGGATAAGAAGTTTGTTCATTCGTTTCCCGCAAACACCTTCCTCTGTTTGTCGTTTCATTTCTTTTTATTTGCGGCTCATAACTCTGTTAAAACCACCAACGCGTCATGTGATATCGAAAAAATACACAAGCGTGATTTCCTTCGTGCTTTTAGTTGATTTACTTCAATTATTAAAATACACGGTAAGTATTTTTTATAATATTTCTAATTTTGTTAAAGGCAGTGATAAGTATGTGCTTAATCAATTATCAACAAAATATATTACAAATATCAGAAATAGTTTTGTTTTTGTTAAATTCTCGACTCGTATTTGTATGTAAATTAACACATTTTATCACTTTTAGGGTGTTCACTGTCAATACTTGGTGGAAAGGCATTATATTTATAAAAACACAATATTCCTTTTTAAATAAAGTGGAAATAAAGTACAAAGAAATATTGTGTTTTTATTAACATCCCACATGTTATCTATGATTTGCAATCAAATTATGAATATGTGTATAATGATTTAATGGACAAAAATATTTGGAAATTAAAATGAATTTTGACTAATGATATAATTATTTAAAATGTATTTCGCTTATTCAAAAACTCGATTTCCTTTAACAGTGTGAAGAATTCAAGATGTTTTTTTACTGACAAATTTCAATTATTTTTTAAAATATATTTTTAAACAAAAAACATTCTACAGTTTTTTTATTCGAATGGGTATATTTTTTTTCGGGTGTTATTAATTTTTACGCACATAATTCTCAGATACTTAAAAAGTTAAGTATACACAATGAAAGCTGTAGTATTTTTTTATATGTATAAGTTTACTGCATACGTTATTTTTATGTGTCGCATAAACTCTTTGCAAAGCCGCGTAATAAAAAAATTTACGTAGCGTATTAGGAGTCCGAAAAACTTACTAACGAAGGGATTTCTTTCCAAAATCATTGCCCCTGTGAACTTTGGTTGGAAAAGATTCTGAAAACCTAGCTCGTCCTTCGAATGAAATTTTGAAAGTTTAACATTTCTTTGAAACTTAAAAAAGATATGTCTCAAAATATGTTGCGTGGAAAAAGCGTAGGGTAATTCAATATAATTCATTAATCCAAACTTCAGATTATTCATATTATATCGTAATTTTTCACACAGTTACGATACTTAGCGATTTTATAAATAGTCTTGAAATTTTTAGAGTATAGGATTATTTTTAATTGCGGAAAGGTATTATATAATATTTTTAATTAATCCACCATACAATAAAACAAACCTATTTTATTTAAAAGAACCAGTATTTTTTCATGAAACTAATATAAATGTATTTATATCAAATACTGTTATTGTTGTTATTTTTTTTCGAGTAATTCATATTGAAAGAGGCAAAACACTTGTTATACATTAAGTATTTTATTGACGTCATCAATTTTAATTTTTTTAGTATATAACAACAGCAATATTCATAATGGTATTCACTCACACCCTCTCACACACTGCTTTATTATCGTTTATGAAACATAGTGCGTTTCCGAAATACCTACGAATAGATAAATTAAAGCAAAATATTTTTTTAACTGCAGTGTATAATTATAATTTAAGATTTCGACTGAAGGTGCTTGGTGGAATTTCAATATTAAATTTGAATCGTTCAAACTATGTACATTCTCACAAATTTTGTCACTAACGACCCGGGTTTCGCCTTTCGGCATCTTCAGGCATTCAAGTGCACGGATGAACTTGAACTGACGCTTAGCAAATAAAAGTTTCGTGCTTATATAAGATACAAATGCATCACTGAGTCCAAAGCCATTGCTGGCGAAAAGGATGAGCTCATGGGAATGCCGACAGATTTGTGTAGTGAGCAGTTTCAAGAATTATATAATCTGTTTGTCGGCAAAGGTTTTATGATTATATGATTTTATGGTTATATAGGGTATAGAAGAGGAGATGTGGGAAAATTTGTTATTTCGTTTAAAATCGGAAGACTTTGCAACTGTGCTTTATTGATTTCTAAAATTTCTTGGAAAAAGAGCTTATGACTGTCCGTATTTGGGTGTAACATTTTTATCCCTTGTTCCTGATTGAACACGTGTCCTTCCGAAATTAAGTGATTAGCAAAAGTAGACGTGTCTTTTTTCAATCTAAAGGCTGCCATATGTTCTAAAACTCGGATGTTCAATGTTCTTTCTGTTTTGCCGATATAAAACTTTGTACAACAAGAGCATTGCAATCTATAAATCCCGGATTTATTTAAGTAATGTATTTTATCTTTATTATTAATTAATAATTTGCCTAAAGAGTTTTTACAGTAAAAAGCAGGTCTAACACTATCAGCTAGCTGTTTTTTAATTTTGAGACTTGTATTTCCTAAAAAAATGTTTCTACGCCAATACCTAGTATGATCTATGTCCTTTGACACTATACCTTTAAATAACATTTTTTCTGCAAGTTTAGCTTGTTTTTTTGATAAAAGATTGTCTATAAGAGACATATCGTATCCATTGTTTATGGCGATTTGTTTGATGATTTTCAATTCAATATTAAAGTTTATTTCGTTTAAAGGAACACTCACAAGTCTATGTATTTCTGAATGAAAAGCGGCTAGTTTATAAGAAAATGGGTGCATTGAATTTTTATGGATTACGGTGTCAGAGAAGGTTGGCTTCCGAAATATTTTAAACTCGTGAGAATGATTTTCAATGTTAATATTTAAGTCAAGAAAGTTAATATTTTTGCCTCCGACTTCTAGAGTAAATTTAATATTTTTATCTAATGAATTTATAAAGTTATGAAAGTGAGTTATTTGAACGTAACTTTAGAAAAAGACGAGCAAAATCTCTTATCAAAAGGTCTTAAATACTGCCCACCTTTACCGAATAGAAAATCTGACTATGAAAACCTTGCGATAGACTTAGAAATTGCACTACATAAAAATCTAACTAGTAAGCATATATGTTCTCGCATTCTTAAAAAGGATTATTTGTCGAGTGTTAAAAATAGAAGTAAACTTAACGATGAGTTAGTCACTCTTAAGAATATTAAAGATAAAATTAAAGAAAATAACATCATTGTCACAAAAGCAGATAAAGGAAGTACCACAGTTCTGCTAACGAGTAATGATTACGTTGATAAAATTAATAACTTTCTCGAAAGTAACAATATAGTCCAACTAAAAAAAGACCCTACAGTAAAATTTAACAAAGATGTCAAAGATGTCATTAACAGTTGTAATATTACGATCAACCCTAAAGATATATATTCTTTGTCTACACGGAATCCGTTAGCTCCCAAATTTTACGGATTACCGAAACTTCATAAACCTTCAATCCCAATTCGCCCTGTAGTGTCATATATTAATGCCCCAGCCTATAAATTATCGAAAAAAGCTAACTCCCTCATTCGTAACCATAGTGGATTCAACCCGACATATAGCGTAAAAAATTCATTAGAATTAGTTGAAAAACTTAAAAATAAAATCATTCCTTGCAATTCAAAATTAATTTCATTTGACGTGGTCAGTTTATTTACTAATGTACCAGTCAACAAATGCAAAAGGATTATCGAAGATACCTTAAATGCACGTAGAGTAAACCCAATAGTAACAAAAGAGTTATTAAATATATTAGACGTTTGCGTTGACCAGAACTATTTCCAATTTAACAATACAATTTATAAACAAACAGAAGGCCTTGCAATGGGAAACTGCCTATCACCGTTGTTAGCTGAGTTTTATATGAACTATTTAGAAGATACAATTTTTAGAAACAAAACAGAAGCCAAACCTATAGTCTATTGGTTCCGATATGTAGACGATATTCTTTGCCTGTTTAATGGAACAGATAGACAAATAACTCACTTTCATAACTTTATAAATTCATTAGATAAAAATATTAAATTTACTCTAGAAGTCGGAGGCAAAAATATTAACTTTCTTGACTTAAATATTAACATTGAAAATCATTCTCACGAGTTTAAAATATTTCGGAAGCCAACCTTCTCTGACACCGTAATCCATAAAAATTCAATGCACCCATTTTCTTATAAACTAGCCGCTTTTCATTCAGAAATACATAGACTTGTGAGTGTTCCTTTAAACGAAATAAACTTTAATATTGAATTGAAAATCATCAAACAAATCGCCATAAACAATGGATACGATATGTCTCTTATAGACAATCTTTTATCAAAAAAACAAGCTAAACTTGCAGAAAAAATGTTATTTAAAGGTATAGTGTCAAAGGACATAGATCATACTAGGTATTGGCGTAGAATCATTTTTTTAGGAAATACAAGTCTCAAAATTAAAAAACAGCTAGCTGATAGTGTTAGACCTGCTTTTTACTGTAAAAACTCTTTAGGCAAATTATTAATTAATAATAAAGATAAAATACATTACTTAAATAAATCCGGGATTTATAGATTGCAATGCTCTTGTTGTACAAAGTTTTATATCGGCAAAACAGAAAGAACATTGAACATCCGAGTTTTAGAACATATGGCAGCCTTTAGATTGAAAAAAGACACGTCTACTTTTGCTAATCACTTAATTTCGGAAGGACACGTGTTCAATCAGGAACAAGGGATAAAAATGTTACACCCAAATACGGACAGTCATAAGCTCTTTTTCCAAGAAATTTTAGAAATCAATAAAGCACAGTTGCAAAGTCTTCCGATTTTAAACGAAATAACAAATTTTCCCACATCTCCTCTTCTATACCCTATATAACCATAAAATCATATAATCATAAAACCTTTGCCGACAAACAGATTATATAATTCTTGAAACTGCTCACTACACAAATCTGTCGGCATTCCCATGAGCTCATCCTTTTCGCCAGCAATGGCTTTGGACTCAGTGATGCATTTGTATCTTATATAAGCACGAAACTTTTATTTGCTAAGCGTCAGTTCAAGTTCATCCGTGCACTTGAATGCCTGAAGATGCCGAAAGGCGAAACCCGGGTCGTTAGTGACAAAATTTGTGAGAATGTACATAGTTTGAACGATTCAAATTTAAGCAGTGTATAATTGTTTTTTTTCACAAATTTATTTTAATGATTTATATTATTTTTTGTTATGAGTATTGTAAAGTATTTAATATTTGTACTTTTTTAATTCTTTATCTTTAAGGAGTATGGTTACATCGTTTCAAATATGTCCATAAATAATATAGCTTTTAGGGGGGGGGGAAATACCCGTATTACAACGATCAAATGGTACCTATAAATAAAAAAGTTTTTATTTATAGTCATATAAGAATTTTCGCAATGTGTATGAAAAAAATAAGTGACAATAATCTCGCGTTTTGATCTACCCTCCCCTCCTTCTAGTGTACGGCAGAATAAAAAGTTTCCCAAGAGCAAGCCCGCACTGTCACTCTTATTTGAGATGTGTTTGTATGTATTTAAGCAGAGTGAGCAAACATACTATTGACTCAGCTCAAGGGAGAGTAGTCAAACTCTCAAAAAGTAGGCCTACGATATCGTGCTTCGTAGAAGTGTGTAGGTCTACGACGCTACGCTAACCGCTGAGTGCGTCGCGGGAATCTACGGGAAAAGTTAACTTGTGTGTTAGTCAAACTTAACTGTTTTTTCTTTCATTTTGTGCTCAGGACAACGTTATAAATACAGAAAACTTCAATACTCAGCAATTTAGAAGTCTAAGAGCATTTTAACATGTCAATAAAACGTGATTCTTCAAATAATTATCATGAACAAATTGTCATAAAATATGATTTTCTTATAATACGCGGAGAAAACATTATTTTGGCCAGTCATTCAATAAATTTGATTAAAATGTTCAAAATAAATATTTTTTTATAATCTTTCATACTTGTTAGAACGAAGATTGGTCAAATCACAGCTGTGTTCCAAAAAACTTTAATTTATAATTGTCTTGAAAAGAAGGGGTAATTTTTGCTGCGCTTATACCCGACATTATTTTTACATATAAATACATATGACATTGCAAATCAAAACTGGTCATGTCCAACAGATTTGTATTCAAAATTGGCTGAATCCAAAAGATAAACCAAACGTGGCTTTCTCCAAAATAATAATAAAAAAAATGTTTATTTTGATTTTTTATCAACAACCATTACTTTAACCGTTTTGGTAGATGGAAACTATGATCATAAAATAGTAAAATATGGATTAAATGGTTAAATTTACCAAATATTGATTAAAGGTGATTTACTCAGATTCATTTATGATGGAGATGATAACTTTTTTTTTGTGTCATCACAATTGTAGTTCACGATACGATATTCAGAGCTACATATATACACAAAGCATATTGACATGTTTTTCGTGAACGCCGGGTTCGGTGTCAGTTTAAGCTTTGGATGAACACTCTCACACATTTTAAACGCTTTTTGAATTTGCATTTAAAAGCACATGCAAAGAACTGTTAAAAGGCACGCATATATTCATAAGCATGTTTAATTCTATAGTGACGTCAAGTCGAAAATAAATGCATATAAAATTCATCTGCCATATTTGAATGTATGTACAAAATTTTTTCTAATCTAATGCAAAACAAATTTTGAGTTTTAGATGCTTACAAATTCCAATCAATGGAATAATCTAACTTTTCATTTTTATTCACATCACAAAAAAATACGAAAAAATAATCGTATCCATGTACACTCACAATGCGAAGCAAAAATCATTCTAATCGAAGTATTTTGGAAGATTTTTCTACGAAAACTGCTTGTTACTCAGTTGCCCAACTTCTATTTTTTTATGAGAGTAGGGATGAAAGGATAGAGCTAAGATAGGGATAGTTGTTAATTAAGCGCTCTAGATATGCCTCGTTATTTTTGGATTGGAAAAGGGGGTGGGAATTTTAAGACATCACAACCACCCATAACTTCGAACAGAAATCTATAAATCAATTCAAAAAAATAATATTGTTCGTAACACTTATTTGATTATTTAAAGAAACAGTTTCCAACCGTGTTTTAGTTCGAAAATACTAAAATACCTATAAGCTAAATTTGGTTTCTTAGTAGGGCCTCCAATCCCGGAATTTAGAGATTGAGAAATTCACACGAGGGCTTTAAAAGGTCAAAATATTTTTCGTATTGTGAATTTTCAGTTTTCAATCCCGAGATCCCGTGATTTGAAATTTTTGAGAATCCCGAAATCTTGAGATCAAAAAAAGGGTGCGGGATTAGATGCCCTAGTTCTTACTTACAAGGTGTAGAAAATTCTTTATTATTTCATTCATATTGTATACGAGTAAACATTGAGTCTTTCCGGAAATTTATCAACGTTGCCGAATTCGAAACCTCACTTCAACAACCGACAAAGAATGTGTATTCTGAGATTCGGCACCCGCAGCACAGGAAATATCAAAGTAAATATGAAATCCTCCGCCCGAAAAAACTCATCAAAACGTAGTTATGAGATGGCAGCCAGTGGAGTATCAAGCATCAAGAAATATGGAAAAAAAGATGCTTCATCTCAAAGGTGAATACGGAGATATGTCAATGTTAGAACCTCGTGTAACCTTGTTGACATGAGATATAATTTAAATAGGATAATATTTTTTTGTATAACTATTTTCTCAAGGTGTGTATCATATTCATGTAAAAATTGTAATTTCACTACTTTTTGTTTGTTTTCTTTTTTTCGTGTTTAAATAAAATGATATATAAGACACCTGTTTTTTTATACATTTTTCAACTGTCAGCAAAATACGTTTTTGGAATTACACTCTAAAAAAAATTACGAGGTTTTTCCGTTCTACAAAACACTGTGTAAAAGTGATAGACTACATATAAATATCAAAATTTGACTTTTTGAATTGAAAAAAAATATAATAAAGAAAGGTTGAGTGACTGGGCAACAAACAGTTCTCGTAAAAACACTTATGTAAAGATACCTTCGTTAGGAGATCATATGCTCCACATTAGTTGTGGACATGGATAATCATAGCAAAAATGAAGGCATTTTTACCGTATTTGCCAATATTTTCAAAATTTAAAACGACTAAATTTATACAAGCGTTTCATCTCTCGGGATGTAACTTTTGTGCGCATGGCGTAGGTCTAATAACGTCTATGAAAGATTTCGCAGAAAATATTTCCGAGCAATATTATCCGACCACGCACAATTTACATGTGGGTACTGATTTTAAATTTGGAACATGTTCTTTAGCTGTAATATAACCAAACTGTCATTTTCAAACATTGCTTTTCCTTTTGCAATGAAATTCGGATTGTATAGAATAATTCAATGTGTCAACAACAGATATATGCTTGCTGTATGAATCTGTATTCGTCGAAAATGAAAATCTAAATATGTTGAATAATTATACATATTTTATATGCGGGTATGTTACGTATATGTTATCATTATTACATAGTATTATGATTAGGCCATTTATTTGTTTATGATTAAATAAGTAGAAGTATTAAGCAATCCTGATGTCAATAAGTCAATTTGGGTATGTTGGGCATTGAAAGTAAGTTTTCAAGATCATAAGTAATCGGTAATGGGATCAAAAAAAATTATCAGTCGAGTATGAATTTCCAATCGGTTCAATTGTTTTAATGATATTTTTTTTCTCGTATTATTATCTTTCTATCCTTATCATTTTGTATCATCGGAAGAAAAACAATATGAGCGGCTAGTTTTTTAAGGTGATCTAGTAGAAGTTAATCTATTTCAAATAGGTAGTAGAAATTGTGTGAAATCAAGTAATACTACGACTGTAGAATGGCAAATAAACGTATTTTTCATTTTTTTATAAATTTCTGTTTCTAAAAATCGCAAAGTATACAACTTAATATTGGAATTATAATTGGACGTAAACTTAAAATTCCGAATTAGTATCTAAATTTAACTTCTGGGTTTGAAAACTGAAGGAACTGTAAAAATTGCAACTAGGAATAACTACCTTTAAAATCAATTTAAGATTGAATACATAAAGCACTAGTTTGAAAATTGATAGGAAAAGTATAGAAGAATGAGTGGTTTAGCATGGAAGTGTACAAAATTTGAATCGTTCAAACTATGTACATTCTCACAGATTTTGTCACTAACGACCCGGGTTTCGCCTTTCGGCATCTTCAGGCATTCAAGTGCACGGATGAACTTGAACTGAGTCAGTTCAGTGACAAAATCTGTGAGAATGCACACAGTTTGAACGATTCAAATTTAATATTGAAATTCCACCAAGCACCTTCAGTCGAAATCTTAAATTATGGAAGTTTACTTTCTTCAAAAGAACTGTTGAAACTTCATAAAGACCAATTAACTGAAACGATGGAGATGATTTCGTCTATTGAGGAAGAGTCAAGTAAAAGATCCATACATAACGCGTACATTTATAAAATGCTGTTTTATTTGGGCAAAGTGCAGAATATGGCACCCAAATGTTGCAATATTTACCCAAAATATAAATGCATTTAATTATAATATGACGGATTTCTTCCGGAAGGTTTTACAAAATAGACAACATTGGATTAGTTTATTAAATCGAGTGCTGTTGAATCATCGGGAAATCAGATCCCACGGTCAGAATTGAAGTAAACTGATGTTTTAATTGGTACCTACTCTTATTTTAATCAATTATGATTTTAATACTTTCGATTTTTATATTTCATATTAATTATAATCTTTATTTTTTCCGCTTCTACCACTTTGTTTACTGACAACAGTATAAACAGTATTTTATTTGATGTTTGTATCATTTCTTATGGAAAAAATGTTTATAAATATTCGTTGTCACATATATTGGTTAGATCCTCAGGAGAAAATTAATCATAAATAAATGTGTTCCACTATAATTGCATTCATCACTATGGCTATGATTTTATTTTTTTATTATATTAATACATATGAAATAAAAATACCGAGCAAAGCAGGATGAAGCCGCTAGTATAATAATAAAATTTACTTACATCTTTTAAAAATCTATTATCAGAAGACAATCAATTATTCATCTCAAAACGTTTCAAGTTTGAAATTGTCGCTCAGACAAAATTATAGTTTCATAAACATATTTTGTAAAAATACGCATAATTTTCGATATAATGATTTTTTAATGACACTTTTATTATACTTTTAAAACATACAGTCAATCAGATTATCACAATACTATTACCGTGTTTAATTAAATTGCATTTGTATAATATTATCCTTGAGTGAAGCGATCGAATATTGTTTTCGAAAAAATATACAATTCAAATTTTATTTCCTAAAATTTCCATTTGTAAACCGATTCTTAATGGGTCTTAGGATATGAATAAATAATCAGTATTATTCAAACACTTTCGGGTAATATTTTATTCAAATACCTTTCAAAACTTGAAAAAAAAATATTTTGAAAAAGGTCTCGTCATTCAGCATGTCCAAATCAATTTCGCGAAATTCCCCCGAAAAGCAAACATCCCCAAAAACGTTCGCTCCTAGGCCGAGCTCATATATATTTAGTTTACTTGTCCAATTATTGTAAAGTTGGACCATTGAACAGAGTGAAAAGTTTGGACCTTTTTACGACTCACACAATCGTAGAAGTTCTACTTTTCGTTTTGGGGGAAGAGACGACGAGGGGGGGAGCGGAAATAAAATATGATTATGTTTTTAAAAACTTCTGTTATTTTTGCGAAAACTTCACTGAAAATTTTCATCTCCGTGAGATTCGTGGAAAGCAAACTCCGGCATTACAATCATAATATTTAAAACGCGAAGCAATTAATTTTAATTTTTTTAAACACTTTTAAAGCGTTTGGTACAGCGCATTTAAGAAAAAAGTGCCTTTTACAGAAAATTTTAATTAAGATTGTAAATCACATTATTTGTTCACAATAGTTGGAAGGAAGATAAAATAACATCACAAAAGTCGTGAAATTTTCTTATTTATTTAATGTCGAATTGTTGGAAATATGCAACGATAAATAAAATATCTTGCCTCATTCAATATGCAAGTCACGTTTTCTTGGAGTAGTTCAAACTTTTTATCTCAAAATACGCATTAATTGCAATCAAATTAACATTCAACTGCTATTTTTGATCAAACCTCAGCGCTTATCTAAACCCTTTTTGCATATTGATTTTATGGGTAAGTATTTGTTTAAATATTTATTTACTTTTTATGTATTTCATTCTGATATTGCATTAATACAACTTTTTTTAAAATTTACTTCACTCCCACTATTTCTCTTGCCCTTAAAGTTAAGTTAACATAGTTATTCATCGGCTTCATTTTTCAAACAATACAACATTTAAAATATAAATGTGCATGTATATTCTGCATTTTATTTTTTTTCTTTTTTTAAGCACACTTTGTAAGCACAGTGAGCTTGAAATCAGTCTCGTGCAGCTCTTCTCGGACTATGAATGTGAAGGGTAGAGTCTTTTGTTTCTGTGGAAAGTGTTGCGGAAGGTGGCCACTAAAAGTCGGCTGCATACATACAACGGGTGGTAATGGAAAACCAACTTGTCTTCTGCATAAAATTTGTTTGACATTGAACTTCTTCGTCTAATTTCTTTGGATGATATTCTTGAATCAGGGCCGGCTCGCAACGTGTGCAAATTGTGCGGCGCATACAGGCGCCTACTGTTCTAAAATTTTAGCACTATCCACTCATTTAGTTCTACTTTTGAGAGGTGTCTAAATCATCGAGCCAGCCTTGTCTTGAATGACCAATTTCTCGTTGTAAGAAAAATATAAAGTAGACTCTGAAACTAGCATATGAAAATCTACAAAAACGGTATTTCATTATCACAACGTATGAAATATTGAAAAAATAACATGGTTTATGTTCTGAGAAAGAACTTTATAGAACTCTACCATAGTAAAGATAAAAGACATTATTGTTTAAAGATTGTATTTTGTGATGCCAAAATAGCTTTTACAATTTTTAAATCAATTTTTTGATCGTGTTAACACCTCTATAAATAATTTAGAATTATTTTATTTTTATTTTGTACACTTTCATTAAATTCTTGGTCGAGCACGACCCGGGCTTCGCCTCTCGAGATCTTCCGGTGCTAATCGCATTCATTTACAAAATAAAAATAATTCTAAATTATTATTAAATTTCCATCAAGCACCTTCAGTCGAAATTTTAAATTACCTCTATAAACACTGAACTGTACAGTTTTATTAAATAATTTTATATTTTTACTTTTTAAATGTTACGATATTTCAATATTTTCTATATTTCCATATAGTAAAGAATTCGTAAGAAAATTTTAGTTTCGCCGTTGTAACTATTCTATAAAGGTACATCCTTTTTTACAACAGCAATTATTTAATATTTGTAAAAAATATCTTCACATCATTACTTATATAATACATTTATAGGTAATAGCTAACTATTTTTTCTTTCATTCGGCTTTGAAAGTTGAGACGTCTGAAATTCTATTTAAAGTTTATAAAATATACCCATGTACGGCAATTTTTCGATTTCACTGCTCGACAGCGGAATTTTTTCTTTTAAATACCAAAGAAGATTTTCCAGTTTGATGAACTTCGATCCGCCAGATTCTTCACCCGATTACCTTTCAATTACGTTTATCAAATTTCAAAAAGAAAATTTTGTTTTTAATTTCATACGAAAGCGATATTTCTCCATATATTTAAAACGGTCCTTTCCACTTGGGGGAACTTTTGACAATGCTGTTATTCACATATATTAAAGGTAAATATATTGCACGCTGTTTTTTTTAAACTATACCGCAAATCAGAAACATGTTCTTTGCTTTCATTCAAAGCTTAGTTTACCTTTTTATTGAAAACCAAATAAAGCATAAACCATATTTTTATTAACACTTCACTAGACTTTCTTTACGGTAAACTTTTTTCTTGCCAGTTTTTTTCTTATTAATTCTAGTAAAAATATTTGAGATAAATTTCTTCATATTTATTCATTCGCCGATGTTTTGTTTCCTTTTGTTATTATTTATATAAAAACAATTTGAATATATTTTTCATGCAAAATAATTTTTCATGTGTACTTGAAAAAGAAAGTAAAAATAAGAAAACATAAATCGTAAATAACCTTTTTAAATAATTTTATTTTGAAAATACTTTCACTTTTCTATCAACTTTACATTAAAAAAAAACATTTTATAATTGCAAAACCGATTTCAAACTAAAAATTGTTTTTATTGTTTTTCATTTCTGCTTTGTTCGATAACTTTTAATAAGAAACGCTTATTTAACCCTATCCAATGTTATTTTTTTTCTGAAAATATTTTTATTTAAAATAATTTTAGAAGTAAAAAACCAAAACCAAAAAATATAGCATTTTTTGTACTAAATCTTATTTTTTTAATATTCATGAAGACTTATCGAGGATTATCAACCGATGCTAACGCTGAGATGAAGTATTATTTTTATTTTTATTTTATTTCTATAAAGTGCCATTTCACTCAAAAAGTGGTTTATACTTCTATTTTCAGATGAAAAGCAAATCATCTTTAACACCGTTTTAAATAAACATCAAAAACATATATCATTGAAATACAAGTAGTGAAATAATACAATCGATAGAAATTTTAATCTCATAATTTGTAATGCACGGTGGAACATATGGCATCTTGATGTGGTATCTCAACAGGAGATTTTCTTCGATAACTGTTTGTTACACTTGTGGTTAGCTACTCGTTCTACCCCGTTTTTTTAGGATTGGCATTATGGGATGGAATTTTCAGACATCACAAATACCCATGCCTTCAAACAGAAATCGATAATGGTATTTAAACCCATGAGATCTGTCACAGAAGCCAACGACGTTGACCGCAGAACTACGTACCCATATAACTAATATGAATATATTTCAGTATGTGATAAAAATTCTGAAAGAATATGTTATCAATCAGGTAAAACATATAAATTTATTAACCGTCGAACCGTTACGAGATTATTGCTTTAATGAAAGGTTAAACCAAGGGTGGGGAACCTTTTCATTTCTAAATGCAACACTCATTTATCAGATTCAACTTAAGGCCACAGAAAAGAAAACTTTTGACATCCTACCCACTTTTTTCGACTGTCGAACATATAATGGGTTGATTACGCTCTTTTTCCAATCGCTTGCGTATAACTTTTTGATCAAAGTGAATATTTTGATCTAGTCAAAAAGGCGCAGGGTCCGCAGATTCCCCTTCACTGGGTTAATCAAATAAAATTTTGTAAGAAAATGTAAGATTTTAATTTTAACGTGTATCTCTATTTTGCTTTTCAGTTATGTAAGTTCTCTGCAGGGTAAATTTTAAACATATTTTAATTTAAAATATTTCAATTAAACTTTTGTGTTATCAAACGCTGTTTCCAAAAAACAGTCGAGCCTGAGTTTTCGTCTGAGGTTTTGAGCTACGGTTGCAACAGATTTCACAAGCTCTAAACCTTTTTGACTGATCTCTCACTGATTCCAACGAATCGGCTTACATAAATAGACTTGTGTTGTGAATTTATACAAAAAAACATTTCCACATTGAATCGATGCCGGGCCGCCACCTTCGAAACGCAAACTGCTCGTGTTGATATAATACAATTGGCCTGACAAAATAAAATACCTGTGTAGTTGATATATACATATACGATTATTTAATGTAAATTATTAATTCAAAAAATGTTATCTTATTTTTGTTCATGAAAGTTTACTTATAATAATTCCATCACCATTATAAAAAGTTAACTTAGTTACAAGTTATCAATATTTGCGAACAAATTTGCTTTAACGAATATTTAGTTATACCATCTACATATTATGAGCTCTCGAGAGATGAAGTGATATAACTTGTATAATTGTAAAGCTTTTAAACACAATCACGTCTTTATTGATGTTTTGGTGGATTGCATATCTTTATTTTACGGAGACAACAAACACTATTTTAATGTGTATTTACTGAGGTTACTTCACTTTTACGATTCTTTTAGACGTGTATAATATTACAACGCATTTAACTTATTTTTTTCTAAAAGGCCACTTGGGTCACTTTACGCCTATATGTTCTACAACACAATACAAAATTTTTCCATTAAGCACTATATTTTTTAATACATATCAAAGAAGTTGAAAAGATATATTGTGTATCTTTAAAAACCAATGCCAGTTTTCTAAGTTTTTACGTATTTTTAATACACACGTAAATATCTTTTAAAATTTAAGGTATGTTCAGTATTCTTTTGATATTTATTGACAACAATGTTCATTTAAATAAGTTTTTTTTATTTGTTTAACCCTGTATAAGTAATGTAAAGTAATCATATTATGCATGGTATTAATTCAAACTTTAACATCACGGAAATATATCTTTTGAAAACATATGTTCCGCAATCCAGTAGTAATGCAGTCGAATGCAGTAAAAACATGAATTTACGAATGAACGAATTTAATTTAAAAAAAAATGTTCTAGGAAATAGTGTTTAGAGTTGTAGAGCTCAATTGGCTAAGTGTGGGCATATTAGTGCTATTATCAAAACATATCCATGATAAACGGAGTCAAAAGTTTTTCAAACAAGATATGCATCAAGCAACGTTGGGAAATCTTTTATATTTTAACTTCTTTAAAGTTACGCGTAAAATACGCAAAGACTTGTAAAACAACTTAAATATGGCTTTACAATATTAGGCTCAAACGATGGTGGAATGATGGCATAAAGTTGAAATAGGTATCAAGCAACTACAATAATTCTTGTTTAACTAAATATTTCGTTGTTTTGACCTTTTGATAATTACCTGTAATTCAAATTAAATTAATAAACGCCTCCGATGTTTACCAACCACGCTTATTCACGGTCCCATTTTGTATTTTCTTAAGATTTATATCTATTTTGCTTGATCAGGCGTTGTGATAAAATATCAACAGTCTTTCACTCAAATCTTATATTAAATTTGTTCACGTTTTATTATCAAACACAAAATTTCTTCGTTACATTCTAATACGTAGAACTTTTAGTTTTTTACGGTTACATTGAAATTCTTTAAACTGCATAATGAAGTTATATTAATATCGGTAGACTTTTAGTTAGTGTTGTTATATTAGTATGTTTTAAAAAGTTATAGTTTTCGTATTCAATTTCAAGTGTTACGATGAATCAAATGTGCATAGTTTAAAAAGTTTGTGTAAGGTTGGCGTGCGGAGAATTTAATTTATTTCTGTTGCGAATTCCATCCCGTTTGTACCTTTCTTCTATTCTGAATAATGGCGGCTGTATTAGTATTCAGAAAATTGTTTCGCCGCGATAAGAAAGCATTAGGTAAACTCATAAATTACTTTCCTTCTCGAACCGCACCATCGATACGAAAAAACAAAAGTGTTTTCACACTACTGCCGTGCAATTGTTTCAGTTTTCTTTCAAGTTTACGAACAATAGTGTCTTACAATCAGATCTAATTATTTAACTGGAGGAATCGACTTCAGCATTTAATTAAATCATAATTATTTTTTGGTCCATCACAACAGTTAAATATTTTATACTTTCAGATCTGGCGAGACAATCTTAAACGATTTTTTCAAAATGTAAATCTATTTTGTATTATAAAAGTTTAATGTCACTATATCAATTTCAATATTTAAGCAAATCTAAATAACTGTCATAAATCTTACAAAGTTGAAAGGAATCAAATTCTTTATTTTTTGTATTAACTATAATTCCCATGCATTTATGACCATCTTCAACGCTTCAACGCTTTAAAACTAGAAAATCATATAATATTCTTTTTTTCTTCCATTTTTTCATATCCCTTTCTTGAGATGAATGTAGACCCTTTCTAACTCTTTCAACTCCAGTAGCATTACTATAACATTACTACCGAATATTATATTGATGTCATCTTCCTTTTTTACTGGAGTTATTAATTGATCTGGCCGATAAAAACCACTTATTACAGCCGTTTTTGAGCACAGTTTTTGAGCACAAGAAGACCTCTTTTTGGGGATTGCAATAGTATGGTGGGCCTGAAAAATATTGTCTTTGAGGCTTACCTATTGTGTTATTGTACATTCTGTGATTATCAAATAAAATTATATAAATCTTTGCAAAAATAAGCAACGGTATGCAACAGATAGCGGATGAAACGGGAACGGCCAAACTGATTGTTTGTTTGAAAAGTAGTATTTTGTAGAGTTGTATGCGTAAATTGCATCGTAGTCATTGATTATTATAGCGCTCCTTCCTTGTCTGATTAACCTGATATAAACAGAAATTCTTAATTCGAAAGCGACATACCGAATATTATTTTCGAACGAGAGATATCAGCACTCATTATTAAAGAGGCTACGGTATCCAATCCCGGGATCCCGTCCAATTCTGTGATCCCAAAATCCTGGGATTGCGACAGTACCAATCCCGGGATTTCGGAATTGAGAAAATGAAACATGGGAGAGCTAAAAAAAAGTCGCACGTTTATTTTTGGTAAATCCGCAATTTTTTTGGAAGAGCTTAAAAAAGTTCCGTACTGTTAATTTTGGCAAATCCGTAAATTCTTGTGATTTTGGATTCGAAAATTATTGGGAGAGCTAAAAAAAAAACGTTCTTGCGCTGGTAATTTTGGGATATCCGCAAATTTCTGGAATTTTCAAATTGACATGAAATTGTTTGAAAAATTGTCAATCCCAAAATCACGGGATCACAAAAAGGGCCCGGAATTGGATACCTCTTTCCTGGCTACATATAGTTGGGTTTTTAATTTATAAGTTTATATTCAATAACAAAACGATTAGTCATACATTAACTATTTCTCCTCGTTTAAGTTAAGAGAACACGCAAAATTCAATTATCTTCAATTGAATAAAGTGGAGCAAACGACGTTATAATGAATAGAAAAATTTTCACATTCGACACAAAAAGGATAGCCGTGATACCTTCCATGCCTTACAAAAAACGATAAACCCTTATCAAAATAAGTGATAGGCTTCGTTAGGCCTCTACCACTGGTGGATCTTCTCTCTGCGTTATCTACAAACTCGTACGTGTTTACAAAAACATTATACACAATGCATCTAAGTACACTACAAAATGTTTCAGCGTCCACATTTTGATAAAGAATCTACCTTTCTTTCAATATGTTATATGCATAGATAATATTACTGGTTTCAGAAATGATATAATCTTTTATCTTATCGTCATTGTGCGTAATAAGCCCAAAAAGCTTTTTAGCCTCAAAATTCAACTCCTTTCAACTATTCCTTTATAGCGTGCAGTTAATTATTATACTTCTGTTTTTTATTATGAAAATACGACGGTTATCGAATATTCTACATAATACAGTCGAAAAAATGTTCGCCTGCCACACTCTGCTTGCTCTACCAGATTACTGGGGATAAATTTCTTAGTTATAGTAGCAAAAATCAATATACATCATCCTAACCTAACCTAATCCAACCTTTTTCGGATGGCGACCCCTTTTTATAAAAGCCATGTGACCCGCGGCCCCGATGCAATTGAAAAAGGCATCTTTTTTTCAATACGGTAATTTTAGTTGACTAGTTTTAGTTTTGTTGTTCAAATCCAAAATCACAAAAAGGTGGTGATTTCCAGAAAACCCGTCGCGACCCATAGGTTGGGAACCCTTGATTTGATAGATACATCAACAAGGTGGTGTTTTTTTCCAAGCAACTTTTAAGCTGACGTTCATTTCGTAATTTTCTGGTTTTTAAGATATCTTAATGAGAAATTATATTTTACGATAATCTTTTCAAATTCGAATGTAAATAGAACACCAAGAATATTTTTGTTATGTAAATGATGTCGGGTCTTATGGCGCAGCGGTTAGCATTGTCGGCTTCCGTGCCGGATCTTACAGGTTCGAGTCCCACTACGAACAGCATTTTTATCGATCGCTTTATCGATTTTTGTTAAAAGGCATGGGTGTTTGTGATGTCTTAAAATACCCGCTCACCCTTTTCAATCCTTAGGCATTAAAATAGGCATTTTTTTGCTAATTTAAAACTTTTAACTATCAATTTCATCAACGTTCTCATTTTATCAGTTTACGATAGAAACTAAATAAACATGGCTGACTTTAAAAGAAAATAATATCCATATAACAATTCCATGGTTAACCAAAATTAAGTAATTTACTATCTTGTCAGTAATTCAATGTAGCAAGAAACTTTATTATGTTTATTTATTATAATTTTCTTATAATTTTCAAATAATAACTGATTGCTTGAATGTTACTTTCCCAAAATCAAAAATAGTAGATTCAATTATTTCAATCGTACTTCACGAAAATTACAGTTCGCTCTATTTGGTGCCATACACTTGTAATATCTTCGTGAGTAAAATCATGATACGTGTTTACTGCGTTCATATTATAATAGTCGAAAGCATGACTATCTCCATACTATACTAAACATTGTATATTAATTAGATACCTTTGATTCTAAGATATATTTAAGTGTTTTTATATACAGGTTGATTGTTTTCAGAATCGTTTTTGCATAAAAAAAATATGTTGTTTTTATCATTGCAGAAATATATTTACTGGTTTAAAAAAACTTTGATAAGACCATCTATTACAACATATTATAAACGTTCAAAGGCCGGGATTTTTTAATGAAAGAAAAATCCTATAAATCATTTAATAATAATTATTTAAAAAGTGCTTTGAAAGTCAAGAATATATTATATTTCCATCTCAAAATTTAGATTTGTAATAAGTCAGTATATCGTTATTCTACAAGTCTTTCTTAGACTACAATTATATTGTTTATGTTTAAATACCAAAATAGCTTAGTTTCATTAGTACTCCTACGCAAGGTATTGTAACTTTAAAATCGAAACTTTTCAAGAGAGCTGTTTGAGAAGACAAAAGCTTGGTTTTTGCACCAAATTCTATTTGAAATTTACAATAGGCATCAAAAATTAATATACTAACAACGAATGTTTTTCTCTTTAAACCACACTCCTGTTGAGCTATATTTTTGAAGTTATAATACTAAGAAGCAGTAGCGGATTAAGCACACGAGAGGCCTCATGCGCAATGAAATTTGGAGGCCCTGTTTTTTGGATAATGTAAAATAAATAATAAATAAGCCGGAACAAAAAGTGTATAGGTAATAAAATTTAAGCTATTTTTTAGGTCCCAGTCGCGCTTCTCATTCGCTAATAAGATATTCCACCACTGTTTAGGGGGTGTCGATTTTTTGATGACTACGGAATAATGATTTGTTTTTTCAAATTAATTGTAATGTTCATTTAATTGTATTGCTTAGTAGCTAATAACATTACAAAATAGTTTGTTTCACTTAAATAAAAGAATAATAAACCAGTCGTTTATTAGATAAGCATTAAGTTTAGAATCAAAGTTATATCTGTGTTCCTCAATTGAACTGTCGATTTGATGTAAAAAGATGAATATAAAAAATATTTAATAGTGTTGTCACAACACAACACCTCAGTACAAAATGCACCCCTGCATACTTGGTCATTTCAATAAACTGGAATTTATAAACTTTATTTACAAAAAACATAATTAACTGAGCGAATTGTATAATCTAAAAAAATTATCTCATTCGAAAGACGAAAAAACTTTCAAACAATATGTAATATTTCTAACTGCATTAACACCCCAGATTTTTATCAAAATTTTTACTAACAGCCCTTAAAATCTTGAAAAGTACTTCCAAATTTTAATTTAAAAACTTTTGATATCAAAGCAAGCACTAGCTCTATTTTCAGTCGGGCAAATGGAAAAACTCACATTTTCAAAGAGTTTTCTTACGGCACTCTCAGTTTATTTAAAGGGGAATTGTGAGAAATACCACCAGGACAGCAGACAAAAAGCCACGGCAATATGCAAATGTCACCGGGTGCAGGTATTGAGAATGCAGACTTGACATTTCCCTCACTTACCGTACGCCAAGCCGTAAATTTAAATACGTATAACATATTGCGGAATATATTATATACATACAACTTCCAAAAAACTATTCCTTTCCTGTCGAATGCTTTGAACTACCAGTATATGTCCGCATCCAAACGAGCATGTAAAAATTCAGTGAAGTTTTTCAAGACCAATCGATTGCAGTGATGTCAAGAGTGTTCAATTCACATAGTAAACTTCTTGAGAAAGGGTGTCATGCTTAGTGTCTTGTATTTTGGAAATAATACGTTATTTCTTTTTAATAATACAAATTTTAAGTACTCTTTTTAAATAAAAACATTTGGAATTGTCAAAACTCTTTTAACATTAAAGTCAGTTCAGATATCTTCCGTTGACAGGTTTGGGAAAAATCTTCATGTTTATTTTACTTGAGAGCTGGAAAGTAAAATTTATTTTCCTCTTATACTAGTTATTGTAGATATAATAAAACATATTTTTAAAAATCCGTTTGCTGATTGTGATAAAGATTATGGTAGAACTATTTATAAACTGATTTTATGTATTAATTAATTAATTGATTTGGCATTTACTTGGTAGAACTCCATTTATAACAGATTAAAATATTTTATGTACGTATCTTAATTTACTCATTTCCTATCTGGTACTACTGCTCTTGATTACAAATCAGAAATATTTATTTGTAAGCAGTCCTAAACATTTTTACCATATATATAATTTTTTGTCGTTCATTTATAATTGATTTTATTTTAATTTTACAAATTGTTTCATTTGTTTGTCACACCATGTTTTCAGACTTGATGAACATAATACCTCATCGTCTTTTATTCGTCGCACGCTGTGGTCTAGTTGGTTAGAGCTTGCTCTACCGATCAGGTGGGTCTGGGTTCGATTCCCGGTAAGGTCAATGGCAAATTGGATTTTTTTCAATTTTAATTTGAGATCTAAGACATGGGTGTTTGTGAAGTCAATTTTTCTTGAGTTAATCTCATGTGACTTTCAAAAATTCTCATCGAGTATATCTCGTTTGATCTTTCGTCTTTAAAATATTTGACGCATTGGCGTAAGCTTTTATGTCAAATATTTTTTTAAAAAATTTAAAAAAATAAAAATGGCTCGCCATGAGCAAACCCGGTCCTGATATACAATTTATTTTTTTAATCCACGTCCGCTCTTAATGTGGAGCATATGGTTTCTTTAATTAAAGCTTTGCAACAGAAGTTTTTCTACAAAAATAATTTGTTATTCAGTCGCTCCTACTTTCTTTTTTAAAGAGAGTAGTAAGGATTTTCGAAACATCACAAACACATGTCTACGAACAGAAATCGATAAATCGATCGAAAAAATGCTTTTCGTACTGGGACGCAAACTCGTGAGATCCGACACGGAAACCCACAACCCTAACCCCTGCGCTATAGGACCCGATAATAAATTTAATAAAAAATATGTAATTAATAAAAATGTGTTTTATTATTCTCTAATTATTTAGGTATGAAGAGAGGGAATAAAATATTGTACATACCTTATTTCCAATAAAATTATGTTAATTTTATACTCGGGAGTTGGCATTTGTCTTTTCATCGTATTAAATATGTAATATGATATTCTTCCTCATAAAAAAATCATTCCCTACATGAAGGTTTACGATCTATTAAACTCCAGTTTTAGCAAAACTTTATTTTACAGAATTTCCTATAGTATTTTTTATTTAAGTATACTCAGACTAATTCTAAAATACTGATTTTACAAAGAGCACACGTTTTAATATTTAATATCTACTCTTAGGAACCTTTTAGTTTGAAAATACTTGCAAACAATAAAGTATTTTGTTAATTCTGTTCATACTTGAGATTCCAATGTAGTAGTATTACATAATAGGATTTTTAGTAATTCGTTCATATAAAGTATTCCTTTTAAGCTGTGCTTAGTTGGAAGTTTATTGTAGGTAAAGATTGTTATTGCGCCGACCTCAACTATGCTAGAAATGCACGTAGTGTTTGCTTTAATTAAATCTGGCGATGGTTGAAAGAAATATTCGCTAGTTCCACGGACGTAACACGAAAATTCCTTTTAGCCGGAAGGGAGTGAAAGAACGCGAAATATTTTCTTTTCTCGCTAGCTCATCAATAATAAATTCAGGCCGAGTGATTGGAATTACTTATTTATTAACGATTTAATTATTACTACGGCCAAAAATTTACTCTATTTTCTGATTTCCAACAAAAAGCCGTATTTAATTCCTTTTTCATCTAGATTGACTATAATCGAAAAAACAAGCAACAGAAATAATGTTCATAAACTGTATGAAAATGACAGATTATATCAACTGTTGAAAGGAAAAGGGACGTTACCCAAAGTTTTTCAAAAAAACTTTTTTTCGATAATCACAATGTATCAAACTTGATACATGTTCTATCAAAAGGATGTAAGCTTCAAATTCCGAATTAGTATCCAAATTTAGCTTTTAAGTTTGCTAAAAGATGAGCTTGTAAAAAATTAAATCAATAAATATTACTAAAAGAAGGTTTTTCCTACACAATGTCTTTAAATAATATTATACTATGTCAATTAAATACTAGTTTAGAAGTCAATATGCCCCAAAATCATCAAAACACGTTTTTTGTGATTCGTGTAAAATTTGCTATATGTCTTTTTTCTTTTCCACAGTTGATATGTATATTAAATGAGCGTTTTTAATTGTTAGATGTGATAATTACGACATGCTTTGAAAAGTCTTGCTCGTTGACAACGCGTTCATCATTCTAGAATACGTATCTATTAAAATACTTTTGTTTTAGTGATCAAGTTCTGGGTTAACAGCTTTTAAGACACTCCTGAAAACCATTTAAAAGCGCGTTACGTTGTTGTGATACGTCTATTAAATAAAGGCTGTAAATTCATGATGAGTGGTGGCGTGTACAACATTGAGTACCTTCAAAAGCCATACGTATGTATCAGTCTCAGTCAAAGTATGTAATCTTGGTAATGTACATGTACTAGCAGTTTTAGTTTAAGCTTACATCATTACAATTTACATTAATTTTGATCAGAGAAAGAAGTGAATAAATTTATTGACACGTGCTAGAACTGACATCACGTTTTAGCTGAGGTAAGGTAAGGTTAGTTTAAGTTAAATATGTTGAATAGAAAGAGGATTGACAGAAAAACACAACTGCGTGATAAGTGATAACGCTAACATTGGAGAATGGCTGACAACACTTTGAGTGCATGCTTATTTTCTACGACTGTGTAGTAAATGAATCCATTGATTATTTCAAGTGCTAATTTTTTGTCTCGTGTATACTGTAAATTACAAAAATGAACAATGTTTACCTTGGTTAGCTCATTTATATACATTGACTAAATGTATACTTTAACATGTCTTTTTTCAATGTATAAAATATTCACAATTTATATTGTACGATAATACAATAAAACCAACCATATTTTTGTGCCAACCCATAATCATACATTACGCACCTAAATTGAAATGATGCTTAATACAACCGGCTTAATAAGGACCCCAAGCCATTTACGCCGGTTTTCCTTCTATAAATTCACACCGCCGTATCAGGAAATCAGATTCTATACCAGGTCATTGTTTTCCACATATCCTTTTACTTAATCCGTTGTTCCTTTGCGGGTCCACTGATACATTCATACCACTGAATGTTTTATATCAATGGCAAGCGTTCATTAATTCCCACTATCTAGATTGCTCCGTTATTTCGAGTACAAAAGTTAATTTAACAAATAGCCGCGTGGAGAGTTCGTTAGGACGTCCTTCGTTAGGTGGGTATATTAATTACCGGCAACCCTGCCCGCCCGATCTTTTTCTGCATTCCATTCACCGGGAATAGGGAGTGGAGCATCTTGTATAAAATACAGCATAAACATATTTAAAGTTACACTAAACTAAGAAAAATTGCTAGAATATACAAAATCAATAGTTTATACCAATAATCGGTACCAATACTGCCAAGTAACTTATTATATCTGTCGACAATTTTACTTTTAATACTATTTAATCCTGTCATTAAACGCTGTATCTGTTATAAATACAGTTTATTTAGCAGATTTATTTTAAAAAAATGTTTGTCATAAACATGTTTTAATTTGTATCGTAAAAAAGCTTTGTGATTTATCATACACAATTTGCATATGAATAAGTATTCATTTTATTGATTGGTAAATTTAACCATTTGATTTTAAATGTATCAATAAGAACTGTCAAATTTTTAAAAAGTTAATAATAAAAAAAACATCTTTGTTATAATATCTTTATATAACACTGAACAAGCTAAGCCTTACATCAGTGTTTCTCAACGTGGGACGTACGCCCAATTAGGGCAATTTGAATGTTTTAGGAGCTACAAATTACATATTTTTAGATAATTCACGTATAAAAAAGAAATTGTTTTTCCAAATTTGATAACTGATGTGGCCATGCAGTATCAAAAAAACTCTAGCCCTAAACACTATTCAACATAAAAAAAAATCAACGTTTTGGCACTGTGTCGAGAATGAAACAAAATACCCAATAATGACGAATTTCTCATGAAAAACATTGTTTCCATTCCCATTATCATAATATTAACGAAAGTTAAATTTAAAAAAAGTTTCAGCTGTATGTTTTTTATTTGAACCACAAAAACAACACCAGCACATCACAGCAAGTAAGTACTACTACGAAACTTGTACGGTTTTGGGTGCGTTAGAGAGTATCGGTGTAAATATATCAGTGTAAAAACATACCATAAGTCATAATATTTTTTTATTTAAATATTAATGTTTGCGTATTTCAATGACCAGTGAACTTGTACATCCTAGTTTTTGTATGTACATATAAACTCTTATAATTATTTTCAAATATATTTTTACGTACATTTGTTTTTACTCTTACAAATATCGTTGAATAATGTTTTTAAAAAGGTTTCCCATACACTTCATACAGATAGTAATTCTACGAAAGCATTCCGCAGTCGAAACTCGTAACGTCTTAAGGATAAATTATAAATAATTGTGTAAACATTGGTTGTTCCCCACCCCATTCCAGTACCCATTGTTTTCTCTTTGCGTAGCTACTTAGCTTTAGACAGAAATAAGGGATGAAGGTTTTTTTATCAACCTACATTTCATTAAAAGGCCTGGTCCACTTTCATGTATTCACTTCTTTATATATGTTCGGCCGTGTTTTGTGACGTAGTTTCTTCTTAGCAAGTTATTTCATTAGCGTAATTGTAGCAAATTTTGAAACTATCCTTAAAAAGACAATAAATGGAAGATCTTATTACAAGTTCACGGGTAAAGTTAATTTTATTTACAACTCAAGGTTTCTCTTATTCTAGCCATGCTTAAGTTGAAACACCCTCACAGAATTATTACGTACATATATATATTAAATCATTGATAATCATTTTAATTTTCAATTAAATTCCAACCGAATATTTAATTACATATTTATTATTTTTAGTCTCATATATTAAATATTGTTTACTTTTGAAATAAAACTATTCAATTTAATATATTTCTAGGTGTTGACTGTCGGTCTTCAAACACTCAAAAAAAATACGCTTTGAATGTATAATTTCACTCGTAAGGCTTATACAAAAACCGACTAAAAAAACTTGATTTCGAATTCCATGATTTGCCAAGTTTAACTAATTGAAAAAAATCTCTTTTTTTTATTATAATATAAAAACTAAAAATGAATAATAAAATTTTATTCGGTGCTCTTCTTAAAAAATATGTTTTCAGAAAAAAACGTCCACCGATCTATTAAGTACTTTGTGAAATGTTTTGTTAACGAAACTTCCTGAAAACGGATATAATCGTTCGCTGTGTAATAAATAAGATCCTTTAATTTTTAAGGCATCGAATAGAAGATTTTTTTTTTCGTTCTTATATTTGTAGACATGCATGTTTATGTAAAATTTGGCTTCCAGATTTTTTTTAGTTTGATGTATTTGTTAAATACTCCTAAATATTTTATATTATTTTCAACGCGCTCATTGACATATTATACTGGCAGTTAAGCAACATATTTTATCTCGTCTTATTGTTGCTATGGCTGATTTTGAAATTTAACTCATATAATATATTCCCATGTCTGCCAATAGGTGGTTTGCAGATGGGTGCCGGTATACAAAAACATATTTTTACCAGTCCGTAGTAGTAAAATATTCAGAAACCGCTCATTTCAGCTTTAATTATGATCTTAGGCCACGATGTCTTTCATTCTATTTTGCCTAGTTTTCTTTTCAATGGCGTATGGTGAGTGTTAGCTTTGGGTGTGCTGAGTATAAAAATAAAAATAAAACTAAATTTCACTTCACTGTTAACAATCAATCACCATTTTTTCTCATATAAATTCTCTCTTTTTTCTACGCATGCGCTGACAGAGAGCGTGTATGTATGTGTTAAGTAGATAATCAAATAATTCCGCATAAATGTATTTTATCATTTATTTCATAAACCAATTTCGTATTATGAATATTATTTTATTTCCATTTTTTTATTTGTATATTTTGAATCACAAATAAAGGCTGGATTAGTATTTTAAATATTACATATTCAATACAGCTTACGTCTACACTGGTATCTCAGGTATACTATCAAATTTTAAAAAAGTAGAATTCGTTATCAATATATAATATGTGTATATATGTTTATTTGTATGTCTATCTGTCAGTAGATGTTGTACTACCAGTGCTATAGGTTAAATCTGCTACGATGAACTCAAAACTTTGCATACCCACTTACATGGATGACATCCTTGGAAACTAAGTATATACGCAAATGCAATACTCGTGAATTTCATTTATACGTTATCGTATATGGTGAAAAGCATTACCATGCTAATTTACTATCAAGACAAACTATTATACATACATTCATTGACTTATCTATGTTTTTATTTTAAATTTATATTTTTTCTTAGTCAATACGCATATCAAGTGTATGTAATTTTATATATTTGATTCTAGTTTTTTATATGAAAAAGTGTTTTCATATTGACAGATTTTATGTCATTATATCAAGATAATCATGTGCAAACAAACGAATTGGTTTTATTTGGTCAAGTTAGAAAATAATTTTACCGTTAAGTTTATAATTATCACTTAAATTTTGATAGAAAACGAATTTAATAAAAATCTCTGCTTAATTTCCATTTCAAATCCAAATCTCTGTAATAATTACATATCAATGAAGCTGTAACTTCTGTTCAAGCTATTTTTTGAAGCGTTTGAAGCGTACTATTTTTTTAAAAAAATTAAAAAAACAGTAACAGTTGCATTATACAAAAAAAAAATACTTTTTTTATCACAAAAAATTTCATATTTTTTGATATTTTTGTAAATACAATACTTAATTTTAATGTCGAGGTAATCTGAAATCATTCAATCAGGGTAATTGTGAATAAAAGAATACTCCACCCAGGTGTGAAAATAAAACACCCATTGAACCATAAAAAAAATAACGTATTGTCTTGCCTTTGTGATGTATTATACATATGACCGGCCCAACATAGGTGTTTAGTTTGAACAAATATAACAATGTTTTGTTCACCATAGAGGTTTAAGCTCGTGGTTATGCTGACGTCGCCATATGCTACTCTTATGTGTCTCTTTGTGTCTCTTCAAAACTCGTACATTTTGAGATACTAGGATATGAAAAATTACTTTGTAAGAAATTCGACATACGACCAAAGTCCAGGAACGTAACTCGCCGTAAGTCGAGGACTACCTGTATAATCTTATATACAATTGTGTGGCAATTTATTGTATTTCTTGAATATGAAAGTAGAGATGCTAGATTAAATATTTTATTACAGAGACTAAGAAAACTTATTTCAGCGAACGAAACTTATATTGCAGTAATAACTCAAAAGTTTTTATTTCTGCTTTTAACAGATGCTTTTAAATCCAGTATACGCTTATTAACACAAAAGGTCCCAGCTTATCAAGATTAAAGACAATGAAAAAAAACATTAATTCAATCTTGTTAGAAATGTTTAAATCTTTATTTTTTTCTCAAGTTGAACGTCTTCTGCTAGCTTGGCTCTCCTATTTGAACACATGTAGTTGATATATAGTATACGCTTAAATTTGTCTGATTTTGTCAGCATGTCTGGGCGCTTTTCAATTTCGTACAATAAATTAGTCGGGTTCATGACACAACGATCAACTCTGTTGGCTTTCATGCCGGACCTCACGGGTTTCAATCCCAATACAAATAGATTTTTTTTATCGATTTCTGTTCAAAGACATAGATGTTTGTGATGTCTAAAAATTCCCTCTAACATTCCAATCCTAAAATAAAGCAGTAAGTCTTAAAACATGTTTTCTCCGAGTTTTTTAAGGTCCAGCAAACATATCGAAAGTATTTTTAGCACTGTAGAGGAAGTGTTAAAACCAATGCTATACAATTTACTCTGCAACCTGTTCATTGTCTCCTGAATACCTTTTACAGATTTATATCAAATATTATTGTAATATTTTTAAGTTAAACGTCACAAAATAATTATGACCGTTATATGAAACACATAAGTATTTCAAGGTTTATTTTAGGATGGAATACTTCCTTCTCTTCTGACAATCCAGTGAGAGAAGCGTAATATCAACATATCAAAAACAAACGGGACGATATTAGAAATTTTCAGAGATGAAGTCGTCGTACCGAGAAGCCTTAGTGCAAAGAATTGAAATAATTTGCATGAATATATTATTGATAGCGCTAGCGCTCGGCACTCAAATTACAAAAGTTCCAAGTACATGGAAGACTTCTCGAATAAATGTCAACGACATGCGTAAGCTGAGTAGTGACATCTGCCCGCGGTAAAAGCAACACACCAGGGGAGCCTATTGAAGGCCCGCAACCGAGACGCAAACCTACGCCTCAAAACTTTAATTGAATTTCAAATTAGTTCGTCATAGCTTAAATCTGTCCTCTGGTACATAACGTCTTGCTTTCATCATATCTGTTAAATTTGTTCAACAGTTCTTTAAGTACTTATATCGGATTTATACGCAATTTAAATATTCTTAGAATTTCAAGCAATCGTTTACAATGATCTCGTAATAGGACGAGGTTAGGGCATTCAATCCCGAACCCTTTTTGTGATCCTTAGATTTCGGGATTCAAAATTTTTAAATTCCGGGATCGATCATTCACCATAAATTTGGGATGTGGATTTTCGGGATTTCAGGATCGATCACTGGGAAAAAAACTCAGGAGTTAATAATGTTTAAATAGGTGAAACACCTTTTTTCTTATCTCGCTGGTGGATTTCCAAAAGTTTGCTCGCTGACCGATTTGAAATACCGAGGAATTTACGGTTTTCCCGAAATTTCTAAATGTGGGACCTTTTTTTTCGGATTTACAAAATTGGATGGTATTCTGGGATTTCGGTATCTGGGATGCCAGGGTTGTAAACTCTAGTCGTGATAGTTAAGTTTGAAAAGGAGCTTGATTCCACCAGTCATTATAATATTCAGTTGCTCAGTAAATCGCTCTGAAAGCTTTGAAACATGGGTAATATGTTTTTGGTCATAAAATACAAAAAAAATCTCCTTTCTCGTTTAAGTCTCTTTAAAATTCAATAAGGTCAGCCTTTTCCGTTATTGTCATAAAAACCCTCTTTGTTATAAGAATGCTTTGATTCCGTTTCACAGGTGCACAAAATATCTAATGATATTTTTTTCGAATCGCACATCAGTTACAGAATGAAATCTGTAATGTCAACTGTCGTGAATCGGCTTAATGGTACACCTAATTTAGTTTTACTAACATGAAGTTTAATTTTACTCTTTATACCAAAGGATTTTTCAATACATCCATTGCACCATCAATACTCAATGGTCTAACTCTGAATGAACTTTTTATTATCATTACTGCTGTTCATTTAAATTAAAAACAATTATCAAATAAATTCATTTTCTATGCTTCGTCGATTATCAAACATTCAAGAATGCGATTGGTGGAACTTCAATATTAAACTTCATTTTATTTAAATTTAATGCAAATATATAGTTATATGTTTTTTTTAATTCTTGAATATAAATGTGTTTATTTCTCCTGGTTGAAGCATATAACAGTTTACAACTTAATAAAATATTAATTTATCTTTTTGAAAAAAAAATGTACAAGAGCTTTCGTAGCTTGGATAGCAGTTCATTTATTATAACTTGAGAAATAGTTTGATATAATATTTCACATATTAAAATTAATTCCTCGTAAAACCATCATTCCACTTATCACGATTCTCGCTTGAAAGAAAAAAATAAAAATAGCACAATATTAAGAATGTTAAATATATGATATTTCATTCCACAAGACTGTTTTAATGTGAAGGTATAAAAGCAAGGGCAACTTTCTATCGCGAAAGTGGTTTTGAGAAAAAAATAATAATTAAGAAAAACATTACACATAATTTATTTTTTGTGTATATACCTTATATTAGAATATCATGATTCATGATTCAGTAGTAGATTTACACTGAAGTCGCCAAATAATCTTAGCGGCCATTTTTACATGTGACTTTGTTTTGGAGGAAGCATTAGTGAAAAATACTGGATATGCTTCTTAAATGAATTTTAAGCAACGATTTTATATAGAACAAAAAAGATTATGCTAGTGAAACATCAGCTCACAAGATGCTTAATCTTAAACTCCTCAATTTTGTACGTATACACTTGGGCCTCGTATAACACGGTTTTACACAACACGGTTGTATAAATTGTGGTATTTTTTTCATACAACACGCTTTATATAACACGGTTTCAATTAAAACCAAACACTACGTCTATAATCCAGCCTTTAGACCAGCCATACTATTTCAATTTTGCTTCTCTATGGGGCCGCAACGTATTTGTAGTAAACTGTAAATATGACACACACTATACTGCATACATGTGTATGTATTATGGTGTAAAAATAAAACTATTTTATTGTATGTAAATATATACATATGTATTCATGTATTTTTCAAAGTAAAAAATAACGATAAACAACAAATAAAAAATATGTAAAAAGTACACAAAAATACCAATGTATCCAAATCTTAAATCGTTTACTTAAAAATGAATATAAATTTTGATATTGTGTCAAACTTTTAACTATCTTCGTCATTTAATATTTGGTGACTAATTATTTTGGGCCCCACACAAGAGCTGATTGGGCCGAAGGTTGAGTATGGCTGCTTTAGTCAAAGGTATAATTTCAACATTTAAAGCATATTACATTCGTCGAACATTTGAAAAAATATTGGAAGACATCGATCAAGATGAAAATTTTACACTTCCACAAGCTTGGAAAAAATTTATATTCAAAATTGTGTCGATATTTTTTATGCATCCGCTAAAGAAATAAAACAATCCACTTTAAATTCTTGCTGGAAAACGCTGTGGCCAGAAGTAGTCACCGGAGAAAATGTTTTATCACCAATAGAAGATGAATACCAAAGGACAATAAACATTTGTCGTGGTATTGGTGGAGAAGGTTTTTATGAAATGGATATTCATGACATCCATGAAATATTGGAGGATCGTAAGTTGAACGAAGAAGAATTAATAGAGATTTTGGATGAACCTACTGCAATTAATGACTCGAAAGCAGTTGCAGCGAAGAAGCTACATGTTTCACATTAAAAACAATAAATGACGGCTTGGAATTGGCTATTAAATTAGATTTTTTTTTATTGAAAAGGATCCTATATTAGAAAGAAGTTCGAAATTTAAAAGGTAATTACAACAAATTTTGGAACCTTATAAGGAAATACGCTAAGAGCAGACAATCGCTTACTACCGAATTTTTTAAGGTTAAAACCACAAGAAATCCAGAGTCCTCCGATGATGATAAAAACTTACAACCGATCTCGAAAAAGAGTAAAACATGTAGAATTCTAAGTAATAACGATGATGAATGAATGCAATATTATGTTATTCAAATTTCTTTCAATATATATGTAAATGTATATTGGTTTATTTAAAAAAATAAAGTACATATTTATATAAATCATCTTCGATATTTTTTTTGGAACACAATCCCTAATGAACCGAAAATGAATTTTCTATTAACTTCAAACCTTGTATAACACGGATTTGTATAACCATATAACCGTGTTATACGAGGCCCAAGTGTATATCAAAAACCTTTTCTTAAGTAAACCTGCTTTTGCTTTTGACTTATCACTGATGTTTGATGGTTTTTTGGCATTTTATCAAAGTAGAACTATACTAATAAATATATATATATAATTTAAATAGGTGAAATATTTATACAATTTGACAGGCAAATGAATTTTGACTCTGAAAACTTTTATTTATGTTTTTTCTTTAATATATCAATGAATAAGAAACATTCAACATTAGTTACGTTGCGAGTTGATGGTCAGTATTCTGCAAAAGAAAATAGCTCACATATAAATAAAATGTGGAGAAGAAATAATTCTATCGTGAAAAAATAAATCCAACACATCCCTCTTTGGGGCTGACAGCAGCTGTCAAAATGGAAGGAGATGAAGTTAGGCGCATAATGCTAGCAAACATTCTAACAAATTCGAATCGCAAGTATACACATTCGCTATAAGTACATAGACAAGACAACGACGTGTAACTTGTCTATGTAATGAAAACTTCCTGTCAGTCAAAATATCCCCTGCCAATTTTCTTACTTCCGTTCATTGTTCGTATTATTATTATTTTATAGTAGCTGCTCCTGCCAGTTTTCTTTTAGTTAACACCATTTGTATCATCGTCAGCACCGGCTTTAACAAATACTCTTCACTATTCATGTCATTTGTCATCACATTTTTTTTTAAAACCAATTTTGTACGGAAGTCAAGAACCGTGTAGTAGGACAAGTTCAGTAAAAATAAAAAAAAGGAAATTAACGAATTTTTTTAATTAAAATTTAAAATCAACAAAACACTTTTGAATACTCAGCTCATTTGTATACGGTAGATACGTTTCACTAAGCATGTGCATATATTAGATAATAGAATACAAAAAAAAAAAAAAAAAAGTTATCTAAATTTAAGAAACAGTGTAACTTAAAAGAAAAACATTGTTGAATAGAAAATCAGTAATGAAAAGTAGAAAAAAAGTAATGGTGAAAACCCAACAAAAATTCTTCAAAATATTATCCATATATGAGGAGCAAACATTCAAAAAGTGTTTTGTCACACAAATACAAAGCTTGGAAAATGATGATTTAAGTGTTGCAAAAGTGACAGTTTGTATGAATGTGTCAACTTTATGATTTCATTTTAATATACAAAAAAACCTTTTTGAACACCAATTTTGATTTCCATTCATAGGTTTTATTATGGGCTATCAAAATTGATATAAAACGCCATTTTTCAAAATTTGTGACAAAACACTTTTTGAATGTTTGCTCCTCATATATCGTTGGTTTACTGCTAGAATTGATAAAATAATTATTTTTAGATAATCGGCCCAAGTGTCAACTACATTGTATCAATTATATCCAAACTTAAAGAATAACAACTTTTGCTCTGTATAATCTGAAAGTTTCTAAAAAGCCTCGCAAATACTTAATGACTTCTTGCAAAACTCATGTAACAAAGAATGCATTGAGTGTACATTCAATATAGCTCATATTCAATTTAGCATCAAAAAACGAGTTTTGTTATAATGACTTATTTACTGGTTAAAGCATGACAAAATACGTAGATTGTAATCACTTTTAAACGACATTTCAATGACATGTAAACCAATGAAATTTATTTTATTTAATAAAAAAAAATATTATTCATCGCTACTTGATAACATACGAACACGTTTATCAGGGACTGGACGTAAATCGTTTGTATCGCTAGAAATTCTTCGACACGTATAATGTGTTAAAATCTAATGGAGACTTTTGTCTGTTATTATCGTCTTGTGTCGTTGAATTTATTTTTCTACGGAATCTTTATTTTTATTGTTGCGTGTTATTTCAAAACTGTGTATAAAAAAAAACGAGTAAAAAAAGAGTTGGGTATTCTCACTAACCGTAAGCAACCCTGATAAAATTATAAAAATGTGTTAATTGCTAGTTTTTATAATTAAAATGTCTTTCTAACAATTCGCCGTTAATATTTCACAGGTGACGTTAGGTAACGTTTACCTACATAGTTTATAGAATGACGAGTAGTTAATAATGCTAAGTAGTCTGTTAAAGTTGAATCAAGATCAAAATTTGTTTGTAATACTTCACTTTTGATGATAAATACTTTGAAAGGCAGATGGCGAAAGGTAGTTGACTTATTTTCATACCACGTAACGTGTATGTAAAAAAATGTTTGCTTTGTCTTTGGAAACCATGATTTATCAAAACGTTCCACTTGGCCACATCCAGGGATTGCAATATCATTATTATCAAGACCGTGATCTTGGTTTTCATGGTGTTTTACAATAAAATACTTGTATTGAAATTCGTCGAATTTTAAATGTATATAAATCATTACATTAATTGTTGAATAAAAATTGTTCGCTATTTTTATTTTGATGAGAGTTGTATGTTATATTGATGGCTCCAGAAATAATGAGCCTTTCAATGGTGTCAAATTTAATGGCAGTATGTTAAATGAAATATCGAAATAGGTTTTGATTTTGATTTACTTGACCGGCATTGAAATTGCAGTTGACTGTATTTTCTTTTTTCGCTTAGCCCTTAAATACATGATTCATTTAAGGGTTATCACTGCAATGGATATTCTAACGATGGAAAGCATAATCGAAAAAAAAAATTGGCACATCATTTTATTTAAGAAAAACTTCATGTTGCATACATATATATGTATTTGCAATACAATAAAAAAAAACATTAGCGATATAAGAGTTAATAACTTTATGAAAAAAACTATTTTTTCTTTACAGGAATTAGTATTATAATAATGTTAGTAATAATGAACTTCTCCCTTCCCACCATTCCGATCCTTTAATAATTAGGCGTAGCGAGAGCGATTAGTTAGCTACTAGTCCTTTCCTGTAATTATCATTATTATTACACTCTTTGAAAAAAGAGAGGTTGAGCGATTGAGTAACAAACAGTTCTCGTAGAAAAACTTCTGTAAAAGTGTAACAACCAAATTTCACAAAAGTCAAATTGAAATAAACGTACTTTGTGATCAGCGATACCTTTGTTTTAAATTTATTATTGAACAATGATCTTTAGTCATATACTAATTTATATTATTTTTTAATAATATATTTTACTAAAAGTACATAATTAAAACACAGTATATTGTTGCATATCTCCAACATCATACATTTAAGGGTTAATTCAAACATTTTTTTTCTAGTATCGGTATCTGGCAAACCGGTATTTAATATGAAACGCTGAAATACCGGTAGTATTATATTCGCCCGGTATTGCAATCCCTAGCCGCATCTAATTATGCATCGTGAAGAAGTGGTATACCGGTTCGGTTCTTAGTAAGTACAAACGTGCCACGCGCCACCGCTAGACCGTGACGTGCCGCTAAACTGCACGCTAATCGCACAATGGAGCACCGTCCGGAATCAGCCAGCCCCCCCTCCCCCCCTCCATTGAAATAGTACAAAAGAAAATAATAAGACATGGCCGCTTAATTACAATTAATATACCTCGTGCAAGAGTAATAAAAACACTATCGTCTTATAAACAGACCCACCTCTGCACATTTCGCAGTATTTACTTTTTTACGAACATTGCAAACCCGTTTTTTTCGATCGCAATAAAAAAAACCCAACAGATTAGTGATTTTTATATCGTTACTTGAGCTGATTTTCAACAGACAAATACAACATTTCTTTAATATTGATCAAAGCTATTTTTTATGTGCCGTAGATACGACTCAATAAATGCTCGGACAGTAGGATTTTAAGTATGATGAAGTCTAGCTCTATCTTGAGTTGAAAAAATACTAATTGGTTTTTCTTTTCAAAAATACTGAGAACGAAATATAATTACATGACAGCGTCTCAATTGTTTATTTTGAATTTTATACATAAATATTTCATTGATGGAATTGGTGTGGACCATATGGTCTCTAATAGAGGTATCTCAACAGAAGTTTTCTACGAGAACTGTTTGTTACTCAATCGCATTTTTTCAGAGAGAGTAGTAGCGATAGATGGGTAAGGCTAGGACAGAATTAGTGATTAACTAATCGCTTTGTCTACGCCCAGTCATTGAAGGAAGGGAGATCAGGATTTTTTTGAAATCACAAACACCCATGTCTTCGAACAGAAATTAACAAATCAATCGAAAAAATGCTGTCGTACGAGGACTCGAACCCGTGAGATCCGGTACGGAAACCAACAACGCTAACCGCCGCGCCATATACCCGGAATTGGACCCAGACCCGGAATTTCTACTTGGTTTGTAATAAAGTGAGAAAAGTTTAGTTCTACAAATATTAATTTATAGTTAGCTATCAACGTCGATATTTTTTCACCTTTAAATAAATATTTCAATCTTAAGAAGATTTGTATATTACAGCTATCATTAATTTCTTTCTTTCGAGATTTGTAATGATCTAGTTTATTTTTTTCATAAGAAAATTTATAATATAACATAAAATGATTGAAAGAAAAAAATACTAACTGAATTTTGTAATATATATTATAACCACATTATATAATATAGCAATATTACGTATATCATTAATTTCTTTCTTTCGAGATTTGTAATGATCTAGTTTATTTTTTTCATAAGAAAATTTATAATATAACATAAAATGATTGAAAGAAAAAAATACTAACTGAATTTTGTAATATATATTATAACCCCATTATATAATATAGCAATATTACGTATTTAAATAACTTATAAACAGCAATTTTGTCATGAAAAAATGGTCAGAATATGAACTTCTTTATACCCTTCTACTCCTTTTAAATATTCATAAAGTGAATTTTGATGCGGGTACACAAGACAGTGGAATAGACGGCAATGCAAATGTGTAACGGCCAAGCGCAGTCTACTGGAACGTTTTACGAGTGTTTCTTCGAGGGGTAAAATAAAATAAATTATTCCCTGACTTCATATTTCTTCAAAAAGCCCTTCTTTTCATCACGAAATAATGCGATTTGGATATTTTCACGTCTCAAAAGATACATTTTATCATTATAATTTTGATTTGACGGTATTATTTGCAAACACGACTCATTCCAAAATCTTTAAAAATTAAACTTTGATTTCATTTTGAAAAACAATGTACAATTTAAAAGTATTTCTAATTTTATATTATTTTGAATGATATTTTGTATATTATCAAGCCATTCTTGAGACTGATTTCTAACTTTCAAAAATTATTTTTATCTAAATCTTTTACTAAATTACATTCATGGTTCATGTTTCAACAAATTTTGGAATGAGCCGGGCTTGCAAATAAAACCCTCATTTATAAATGTCAACCATTTCACAAATTTGCAGAAAACGTTAGTTTTAATATGATAAATACAGTGTATATATTGCTCAGTAATATTTTTTTTCATTTAGAGTAATATTTTATAGATTTGAAATAACACTTCTAATATCCTGGCCATTAAAGTTTTTTTCATTATCAGGTGAAATTGGGTCGTCTTATTAAATTTCGTAGATTGACTCAAATAAACAAAGTATGTTTAAAAATATATTTTGTGATATTAAAAACTATACTTACTACTTTTTATCATTCAAACGTATAGATCAAAGTATTTGAACACAAGTTACTTAACGACAATAAGTTTTAAGACGCATACACACTCTTGGCTTATTTGTCTGCATTACAGATAAATTCATAGAAATATAATGTACCACTTTAGAAGTTGTTATGTGTTTGTATGGTTTAATCAATTAATAATTTGTATTGTGTAATCAGTTTGTATTTTTAATCAGTCCTGATTATTAATTAAAAAAAACGATTGAAATAGTAGTTTATTTAATATCAATAATAATAATGTAATATTCAGTATATAATATTGGCTTCCGTGCCGGGTTTCACGGGTTTGAATTCCAGTACGAACAGCATTTTTCGATCATGGGTGTTTGTAATGTCTAAAAGAAATTTCCTCCCACCTTTCCGATCCTTCAATAACTGCGTGTAGCGAGTGCGATTAGTTAAACACTAGTCCTGTTCTAGCCTTATCTTTCTATAACTGCTTGAGCAACTGAGTGACACAGAGTTCTCGTAGAAAAAGTTCTGTTTGAGATACCCCCATGTGGAGGCCAATTGCTCTACATTGGGAGCGGGTATGGATAAAAAATATTCAAGAGCCGCTCGTCTTTCAACACGGTACGTTATTCAAAGAAATAATCATAAACAGTTCGGATTTACTTTTTAGCTATGTAATTAACTATTGAAGTGTTTGCTTGTAAATTCCTAAAGCAAATAAATTGAAAATTATACTGACTCAACTCTTCGTGACACCGTTTTCATCGAGGCAATAAGTGTCACTTTTTAACGATATACAAATTTGTTCTGAATGTTTCATTTAATTCATTTGTTGTTTTATAATTACGGGAGTGTTTATTTAAAGGCTTGTAATCACGATTCACTAATTAAGAAAACAAAGACCACACGATGGCAACATTGGCAACCCACAGTGTAGTACAGAGAATCGGAACACGAAACTTTATTGCAGGCTTCTTAAACCTTTTATCTACAGTCAATTTTAAGTAATTTTATCATTAAAATAACCGAACTTCTTTTAAAATATTTTTGTTTTTTCAGGTTTTAAATCAAATAAAGATTGTTTAATTGAACAATTGAATTCATGGCATCGGTGTTTTTATGTGTATTCTCTTTATGTTTGGTTCATTGGCAATAATCAAATCAATTTCCTTTTTCTTTTTATATTACCTAATATTAGCTAGTATTTAAATGATTTTAACAATATATTTTTCTATTTCATACAAATCTTAAAATGATTTTCAATTTTTTAAATTTTGCTTACTGTAAAATCTATAATTGTAATAAAATACCATGTATAGGAAATATTTCGAAAATTCAACGATTTATTCCAGTCCGTTCAGCGATTATTTTACAATTTTGTTGAAAACTCCCTCGTTTATAGGTCCTGAATTATAAAGTACGTAAAAGATGTGATTTATTTCTATAAATATTTTCTAGCGGCTTTTCGTGTATATTTTTGTTGGAATTATATTTATACCTATAATAATTCTCGACGCCTCCACAAAAGTTCCTTTATAAATTTTACCACAGGTGTGTTTTCCCAAACAATAAAACCTAAAAATTACTTTTTTTATACTTAGCATTGCAAATCATTTGCTCGTTTATCGTAATCAAGCAAATAAGCTTGCAGTCAGTTATATTTAAATCAATAACCCATGTTTGGTTCTTAGATTGAATATACTTTGAAGGATACGTATCATGTGGCTAACAATAAAGACAAAACCATCGTCATACTCGATCTATGTATAAAAGCTCGGGAATCAAAGATAGCAGTATTTTTTATCCTAAAAGGTAAACCAATTAAAAAGAAATCAAGATAAAATAGTAATGTTCATATTTAGAACTATGTATACTACCACTTTTGTTTTTAATTATTTTTTTAATTACTTGTTATGGGCATAATTAAAAAAAAATACAAACTGCCATTTGCGGAATTGTCAGCCCTGTAGTATGACAACTATTTTTTTTTGACAAAACATGGAGACTGCCGTCATTTTTTCATGAGCTTTCATATCAACGTTATACTTTTCACTGAAGATTTGTCACGACGATGTATATTCTTTTCAAATGTCAATAATAGTCACGCAAACTCGAAATATTAATAGTAAGAATACCTAATGCCTAAAATGTACTAAAATGTAAAACTTAATGTTTGATCATTTATTTTCTTTTTAGTTATGAAATATTTCAATTTGATTTCAAAACGTTCCACACCGCTGTACGTGTATGCAAATTACCCCCACTATCAAAATACAACACTATCGCAAATTTGAAGGAAACACGTTTGTTTTGTTTACTTGGGTATTTTAAACGAAACATGTTCAATTTTTAGATTCACTTCATTCCAGGTAACACATTTTTTTATTCGTTAAAAATAATGATAGATAGTTATTTTTTTGTTATTGCATTAAACTTTATTACTTATATGCGGAAGATTACACAAACCACCACAAAAATGCACCAGAATTTTTTTGTGATCATTGTTTTCCTGATTTCTGAAAGAAGCAATGTTCATTATTTGGTCAGGCTTAATTAATCAACTGAATAATACAGTCTAATATAGAAATGAAAACGAAACTAGATCTAGACTGCTTCTTTAATGCGTGTATTATTATGTTTAATAAATAAATGATTTTTCATATTATTTGAGATTTCTGATGAATTAATAAAATAAATCCATTTCACCATTAATAACTTAATTAAGTACTTATGAATTAAATTATTGTATGTACATGATACACTTATTTACCAAGCATCAGTTCAAGTTTGTACAAGTTAGTGACAAAACGTGTGGCATATGTTTTTGTTAATCAATTGAAATCAGAATAATTATGTTTGTGAGAAAATTATAAATTTTTGGAATTGTAGTCAGATAATTTACTATTTTTTTTTGTCCACAAGAACTTCACATTGAATGAAGAAAAAAAATAGTCAAGATTATAATATTGAAATTTTTACTTCACTATTTTTCAGAAGGAAATTATAGTGCTATAAAATTAAATCTATTCTCAATGCTTATTTATGTACTTTAATTTAATTTAACCAAAGCTTTGTTGTAAAATAATATCGTCGTTATTATAATTTTATATAAATATAAGTAGTATTATTATTATGATAATTATCATGAAATCATAGAACTCTGAACAGCAATATAATTAAAATAATTGTATCATTATTTTAAAATGATAATTCTATTCGTTCAGCCGATAATGAATGAAAATTTATTGCTTTTGTTTTTTTTGTCAAAGCTCATTTGTTTTACATTTTTTTAAATAAATATTCATCAACGAACGGTAAACAAACGTTTCGTTTCGCATTTCAATTAATTTTATTCATGCGTTTTTTTATCTTGTTTTATAAATATTATGCTGCTTGATATTAATAATAAAAATGCAGACAGTGTTTTGACTGTACGTTGCTTAGTAGTTTAGAGGAATATATTTAAAATAACTGAAGTAATAATTATGTAACTTAAAATAACTTACATCTGCTTGTACATCTTACATCTTTCCGTCTTGTTACGTTGTGGCATTAGAGAAAAGGGTTCCAACGTCTAAGCAAACCATTTATCATATTGTTATTTTCGTGTCTTATTAATATTTAAAAAAAGATTTTACGATTTTAAAAATTAAGCCACCAAAAAGGTAAAGTAAGTATTACAAAAAAATATGTAATCCTTACTTGCGTCGTTGATAATAATAATAAGTAATAAGTAATAAGTAATATAAGTAATAAGCTATATTTTTATAAACCCTAATTATTCAAGAAGCAAGAAAATATTGCAATGAACTTACTATCAACCATATTATATTCTTGAATTGCTTACGATGTTTAACTGTGCTTACACCACTTGCTGCCATACAATTCTTGCAACAATGCAAAACATTTATTAAATTTGAACATTTATTAAACATTTATTAAATTTCGGCATCTTCAGGCGTTCAAGTGCACGGATGAACTTGAACTGACACTTAGTAAATGAATGTTTCGTGTTTATACAAGAAATAAATGTATTATTGAGTTTAAAGCTTTTGCTGGCGAAAAAGATAAGCTCATGGGAATGCCCACAGATTTTAGTAAGTAGTTTCAAGAATTATATTTATTTGTTTGTCGGCAAAGGTTTTATGATTATATTTATATCAGCAAATTTTACACGAAACTCTAACACTAATTTACTATAGAGTTCAGCCAATCTTGCTGTACTAGCAATATTGATATAATTTAAGATTTCGAATGAAGGTGCTTGGTGGAATTTCAATATTAAATTTTGAATCGTTCAAACTATATACATTCTCACAGATTTTGTCCCTAACTAACTAAAATCTGTGAGAATGTACATAGTTTGAACGATTCAAATTTAATATTGAAATTCCACCAAGCACCGTCAGTCGAAATCTTAAATTATACAAAACATTTATGTTGGAAATATATGTGTTTTAAAAACTGTTACGGCATAATACTATAAATTGACGAAAATATTTTAAATTTTCAGTTATTAAAAATACATGAACGAAACCGTTTTTACTCTTAACTGATTCAATTGGAAAAAATCAAATTAAATTTTAATTTGTCGCTTTAGTCTTTATTTTTTTTCATAGTATAATTAAAAAATAAATTTCTTTTAAAATTTGATTAATATTAACGCTCTAAATTAAACTCAAAACTTGAAATAGTGACGGTCTAAACATGTACATACGATAGACCAGTAACATGTTTCTGTTAAATGCGCCATTATGATTCTATTCTCTACATATTAGGAGGTGATAAAGTAGATAAAAGATTTTACGAGATATTTATTCATATTGAAGCTATATTTCATGGTTTTTTCTTGCATATTGGAAAATTTTAGAGACATTTTCATCTAATGCCGGATATACCATCTGTTGATAAGATGGCGCAGCTATACGCATTGAGATTTAAGTTTGATGTCAGACAAGATGTCGACTGACAAAACGCCGCGTGATCATCCGAAGAAGGAATAAATTTTGCAAAATTTCCATACCGATAGCATCCTTCGTCCTTGTTGCCAGCATAATGCATTCAAGAAACCCTGCGTTTTCACTCTCCGCCCCTCGATCTTTGCCCGATTCGCGGTTGCATTACATTTGAGTACTTTCCATTAAAACTTGGACGAGTTTCTAGCTAACGTACACACGAGGTGCGCTTCAAAAGTAAATCCCATCTAATCTGTTTGCATAATGGCTTAAATTTTCACTAAAGGTAATCAGAAAATATCATCAGAAACTCGGTAGATTTAAACGGCGCTGAAAAAAGTGGAAATACTTCCTAATATGACACTTCTAAATATTTTTATCTTTATATTATTTTTTCGATGTTAGCTATAATTTTGAATGTGCTGAAAATCCCTGTCAATTAAAATGCCACAGGGTAAAGGTATTTATTTTTATATCAACAACAAATATGAAATCGAACGACACAATCTTTGCAAGAAACGAGAGTCAGTATTTCTCTTCCATTAACGTATAGTTATGAATCATTTGCATTTTCACTTTCTTAGTTTAATGATAACTGCGTTGCTGGAGAAGTATAAAAACAAATGACTCACACATAATCAAATTGAGGTACGAATCAAAAAGAATAAATCACTTAGAACCATAACTAAATGGCGATTGACTCGTTGTATTTAATTTACATCAAAGAGACTTTGTATAAAAACAGTATTTGTTTTAAAAATAAAAATACATTATTTTGTCTCTTTGCCAACTTGTGTCTCTTCTGTGAATTATACGAATTACTTTTCATATTTAGTAATCATACTGCAATACGATAAAAAAATATTTTTGACAGTTTTAAAAAAAATCAATTCACTACAATTATTACTATATAAACACATATGTGATTCAAAATGTAATGCTTCTTTAAAATTGATGACTAGAAGTCAGTGGCGGATGAAACACATGGGAGGCTCTATGCGCAATTAATTTTGGAAGCCCTGATTTTCGGATAACATAATTCCGTGTTTAATAATAAAAATCTGAACAAAAAGTATATAATTTTTGAGGGCTTTCAGATTCGGAGGCCCCAAGCGCTTAAAATGTAATACGCCACTGCTAGAAGTTATGTTCAAATCACGTAATTTTTTAATCAACCCCAAAATTTTGGGTTACAAAAACTCTAAAAGGGATTTTCAAGTCATTCGTTTTTCAGAGCGAATAATTGTTTGTGAACATCAAAGAGTCAATTTCACGAAATGAGAAGGTTACGGCCATGTCTTGAAACGTTTTGAAATATTTTATTTCACTGTACACTGCAGGCTTTCTACCATTTAAATATACCTCTAAAATTAGGGGTCCAGAAGCGAGGCGCGTTCGGGGGGTGGCCGTCGCCTGCGGGAGAATAGACATTAGCGACTGGCTGGCCATGAATATAATTAGAGCGAAGGGGACAACCCGAAACTGATACTTATCTCGTTCAAACAAAACTGAATGCAATGAGTGTTTTGCTACGTTATTATTGTATATTATTTTTGCATTCAAAACAGGGTATACTGGTTAAGCCGATTGCGTGGAATACCATAACAGGCAACGTAGTGTAAAAGCACAGCTTTTATTGTATTATCTTGTTTTTTATTATTTCTGCTTATTAAATATAAGTGATCTTCTTTTACCATCGAAAAATTAACAGGATATACTGTTGATATACATTTATATTACATTGTATGATCTTTGAGTATTTAAATATGTTAATTTTAGTGACTTATGTATCAATAATGATTTATAATTCACTTAATTAATATCTATCTTTTTTTTCAAAGAATTTAAGCAGCCAATTATTTTTAACTGGCCACAAATTGTACAATCTTTTCACTTAATTTGTTTTGCAAGAGCAATTTAACTATGAAGTAAAAATATCGGAATTAATATTATATATAAGACGTCGGCCATTGAACTGGCTGGTCGATGGCACTAGGTCAACTAAAGGTGCAACAAATATGATTTGGAAATTCTAAGCAATTAATGAAACTAAAAACATAAGTTATACATTCGTTAAAATATATCAATATTTAGAATAATTGTCAAGCTTCAAACAAAAATTCTAATACATGCCCGATATTCTTTTGATTTTGGATTCTATACTCGTTGCTTCATTTCCCCATGTATCTTTTCTTTCCGTTAGTAAGAAACACTGCAGCTTATATCCAGCAAAAGTTTAAATTAAATTCACTCGAAAAGGTAATCCTTTAACGTCGCGAGCTGTCGTGAAGGAAGCGCGGCGAGAAATGAGGCTTTCGCGCTGACCGCCGAGTGAAAAGCTCGTGGCGGAAGGAAAGCTTGTCACGTCTTTGTGCCGATGCGATGGCTGTAGCAACACGTCTTAAATAGAATTTTCGTAATAATATGAAGGCAAAATTTTAAAGTACAAGTTTATTTTATTGATTGTAACTGATTGACATTGAAAACAATTTGTAGTACTATTTTGTACAAAAAGTGAGTCGATCACTTTTTGCAACAGTATATGCAAGTAAATATACTGTTGTATAGACAGACATATATGTTTACATAATTATGAATTTTCGATACGAAATATATTAAGATAAAGTGTTTTGTAGTAAAAAGAATTGTTTTTGATCCTTTTTGAAGTAGATAAAATGAAAAACTTATCCTACAAAATTCAGTCACTATTATTTTTAATTTTAAATAAAACCGGGCTTAAAACTTAAAATAAAAATATTAAAACAAGCTTCGATGAAAACTGAGATTTTACCATCTAATACCATCTCTTTGCGACGAAAAGCATTAAAAAGAAATATAAGAAACGTGTGGTCGACTAAAGCAAATACCTTCTACAAATACGAAACAATCAAGAGATTGATAACGTCAAGTGAAATCACATACAAACAATGTCACCGCACTTAAACGAGACTTACAGTGAAGTTTGCGTGAATTCTTAAAATAATAGAAAGTAGCCTTTTTTTAAATAATTATTAAACTTTTTACTATCAATATACTTAAATATATATGACAGTATTGAAATTTCAATGTAATTGTCGAAACTGAGATAAAGTTTTTTTTGTTTTTAAATACTCAAGTTTATTTTATTTTTTTATGTTGCCTGCAATTCTAGGTTGTACTTGATATGTTTAAAAAGATTTTATTTGAGCGTCACATTAATGACATTGTCGCAAGAAAATAGAAAAGTAGTCAAATATCTTTCGACTAGCTTTTAGACATTTTTTCTCATGATTCTGCATTTAGAAAATGTAGTGTTATTTGCTCATGGAAATGTTTTATACGGCTCCTAATTTATCAATGACCATACACGGTTCGCGTACATCAAAACCGAATCATCGGCCGACTTCGTGTCGAACCTATTCGGACGTAAAGTGTCGGCCGTTCATGTGCATACACTGCTACCGTTGTCGGCCGACCGGTTTTGACCGAGTACAACCTGAAGTTAGTAGCAGTTAGTATTACTATTAGTTATCTCTGATTACTGTGCAGCCTAGAGAGTGAGGACGGTTTTTTAAGAATGGAGGATTTCGAAGAAATGTGTATTCTAGATAATTCGTTTTGCCATTTAATTCGTAGAATTCAACGTCGCCGTATATGGGTGAAGGAGATATTCGTTCATAGAAAACAACTTGGTGAATTTTACTACCTTTTTGACGATTTAAAATTACAACCCATCAAATTCTTTGAATATTTTAAGATGAGTTTTAGTACATTTCAATATATTTTAAATGCAGTTGAACCAATAATAACAAAGCAGAATACTACACTATATGTACGATAAAACTTCTGTGGTAATTGTGTGTTAAAGCAAGTCATTGATTATTACGGCGAAAAACTTCACACACTAAGCTAAAAACAACGCCACGATTTAAAAAAAAAATTAAGGGTTTGATAATCGCGTTAAAATCACACATTAATATGAATAACACTGATAAATTATGCGAAATACGAAATAAATGGCCGGTAAATGTTCTGTCATAATACACCGAAAATAGGCGGCAGACTCGCGACAATACCAACCTGAAGTTAGTAGTAGTTGATGTTCTGTCAAAAGTAGCCGGAAGACGGCCGACCAATCCCAACGTGTTTGGATTCGTCGGTTAATCGGTCAGAGACAGCCGTCATTGTACGATGCCGTCTGTGGTAGTGTACGCGCTCTCATTTCTTTACATACGTTTGTTTCGATCGGACGACACTGCCGAGCACGATGACGGATTAGGTGTACGCGTACCATTATAGAGTATGTCTCAACAGAACTGTCTCTACAAGTTACGCAGGTATTCAAATTTTCTTTTTTCAGAGAGAGTATGGATTGAAAGATATGACTATGACAGAAATTGTGGTTATTTCATCGCTCTCGCTTTATCTTTTCTTATGATAAGATGTGTGGAAGGTAATTCAAATCGTCACATGCATCTATGCATTCAGACAGATATAAATTCATAAAACAATTTATAAAATCTGTCTATACTGGAATTCGAGCCCATGACCTCCGTCACCAAATCCAACAAGGTTAATTACTCGTCCACTCTATTGGTATATATATGTACATATATGGTAATAAAAAACTCGCATTTTAATTTTAAACAAAATATTTCCATGCAATTACCTTTTAGATTTAATATTTTTGAAATTCAGATAACTTGAAAATTGTGTGGATACATTTTAATGTTTCTTCCAATAAACAATGTTATTTTTGTATTTTTTTTGGAAAAACTAACCTCACCTTCAACTTGACGTTATTTTTATAAATATTATATTTTTAGAAATACAAGTGTTTCAAGAATTATGATAGATTTGTACTATAAATTTTTGTAGTGTTTCTGTGTTTCCGATAGTATAAAAGAATATTTAAACTGTTCAAATATTCGGAAACATTTTGCAAAATACCAGCATTTCCAGGAATTTTCTTTGTGGTGACAACCTTAATAACATACGACAACAAGTAAAGTATTTTCCTTCTAGCGATATTTCACCAAGCTGCAAGCGAATGTACCTATTGCAGTTTTTATAATTTCGCAAACGACCGGAGGCGGCGCTTGAAGCCTGGGAACTGCAATGTGGTCAACGGATTGAATAATATTATTTTTTTCATAAATAATACACACTAATTTTATTGCTCAAGCACTCAATGTTGTATCTAGGGGTTTCAATACTGTACGAATATATCAATACCAACACCGGTATTATATAAAAAATCAACAAATTTCAAACCCAATACCAAACGAGTTGATCAAAATCGATATTTCATATAAAATACCTTTTTAAAAAAATATGCATTATCGTAAACGAGTAATTACGCTACCATAAAGCAACAGTGATAAAAAGTTTTAAAAAAAAGTCGATTTTAAGATAAGTATGCCAATCGATTACTGAAAGGTAAACCTACATAATAAAACACTGAAATATTTTAATATAATATTTAAATTATTATTAAATTTCCATCAAGCACCTTCAGTCGAAATTTTAAATTATGAAATATTCTAATTTAAAAAGAAAATGCCCCATTTTAAAGAAGAATTTATTAATATTTTCCTTTTACTTCAACGCATCAGCTAGATTAATAAACTAACTAGATACAGATAATGTGAACAAAAAAACTTACTTTTATCATAAATCGTAAAAAAAACTAAATAAAATCACAAATCGCTATTTAAAAAGTACAACACAGAACTTTAAATTCAATTATCTCGAAAGTAGTATTTTCGATTTATCCCACTGTTGCTTCAAAGTAGCGATACATAACTGTTCTTAAAATAGTCATTAATAAGGCTCATCAATTCTGGAATCTTAGCATATTTAAAATATTTCAATTTATTGCGAACAATTTTATTAAAATATGTTATGTTTTCTATACATCTAAAATTCAGTTTCGGCTAATTTTTAATATAGAAATACCGATAATTTTTCTCTTTAAAAACCGGTATTTCGGTACTGAAAACTCAAAATGAATACCGGGATACTGGTTTAGGTAATACCGTTATTTCAATCCCTAGTTGTATTGCAATAAACTTTGCGGTAGAATTGAATTTAATACGTGCATATGAATACTTTACAATTTACTTTTACTTGTTCGGTTTGTTGTTAAATGATCAAACCATTTTTTAATACAGGATGAAATTCGATCAAAGGTATTTTCATTTTTTTGAAAAACTTTCAAGAAATCGTTTAATTTTTTAACATTATTAAAAGACTTTAAATAGACGACATAATGTGAAACAAGTGCCTTTAGTAAAGTTGCCTTTTAGATAAAGATAGGAACCCACGTTATGGATTCAGAATTGATATTTCAAAGAAAGTTACTTATAAATTAAACATTTTTTTCTCTAGTTGAGATCTCAGCATAACACTACTGATGAATACATGCATTTTTACAAGATGAGGTACAAAAACATTAAACACGTATTCTTGTGATTAATTTTGACGAAATGACTGCTTACGTTAGCGAACTCGACATAATAAGTCATGAAGAAGCATTCAGTTAAACAAGATTATAATTGAAAGCATCAACAATTGTCAATTACACAATCGTTGATAAGTACAATGAATTAGCGACCCGTCTCGATTGCTAGTAAATGTATAAAACAGCACATTGTCAACTGACACAAGTGGCATAACTCATATGACAGTTGTTTGAGAATAAAAATGGCGACCGCACATATTGTTAGACGTAAATAAAGGTTGTGTCTGAGTGGCGAGTGGTGGATGGGGGCAGCGGGTAGTTTGCTGGTGGGCTAGCGCTGCATTATTGCTGCCATTCATTTCAAGTGACGACTTTAATAAATCTGCACCAGACGGCAGTGCAACAACGGCCAAATGCATCGTTGACAGAATGTCCTTTAGCAGTCTCTCGGAGGTGAACGACAGCTTCCAATATCAAGGAAATACGCCCTTTACTGGTTTCGAGTGCACGCTTTGGGCTATTTAACATAATATATTGGTTATCGATAACACTTTTTTACCTCTACTAGTATTAGGTCAATTATGACGTCTTAATTAAGTTTGAAAATATATCGGAATAACCCTTTTTCTAATATGGAATATCTTACTAGAAAGAAATTATCCAATCATTCACTCATTCTTGCAAAAGTTTAATAATTATCTGCTTTATCTTTGTCTTGTTTTTCTGAGACTGTGGCTGAGACGAGGTGTGAAAATTCTACAAATTCATAAATTGACGAGAAAATAAATTTGATGAACTGATATGATAATAAATTTGAAGATCCGGACTGTATAAAACGAAACATTGCTCGAAATTTCACAAAATTAAATATATGCAGCTCTATTTCGATATAAGGACATTGTAATGTCATTTAGTTATTTTTCGAATATTGTTTAATTATATTAATAACGTACATTGGGACACTGAGTTAAAAAATATTTTTCGTAGCATTATAATATGTTGATAACATAATCGATGTTGTTAACCACATTTTACTCACTGAAGGAACGTGCAGGCAGGGAGATAGGCAATTAGTTTATTTCCAATGAATATAGTAAATTCAAAAAGTGAAATACTTATTCATAATAATTCTACTTTTATTTAATAAGATCAGGACCGGTTTCGCTCATGACAAGCATTATCAACGGATAAGAGAATACAATATTACAATTTTGTTTACACAAAACCAAATAAAATTTATGGGGTGTAACACACAATTGATATTGAAAGTGATTTACAAATAAAGGTACAAAATATGAATAAGTTACACCAAATTGACTAAAACTGAAATTTTATTAATAAAATTACGATAAATATAGTTACGAAACTTATCAAAGAATAATTAACCTACATAACTGGAGACTGACGGTAAATTTGAAAGCAATTATAATTTCGATGAATTTTATTTTTTAGATATAATGGCTTCCCACCAAGTATTTATAGTACTCACCCTCAATGTGAATATAGTGAAAAATTAATTTTACGTTAAAAACGATTATGGAAAATAAAAAAAATATATTTAAAAAAAAATGTAAATCATGTGTGTCGGTTGTGTTTTTTTCATATTTATAACGAGATGTATTGATTGCATTTCATTAATTTTAAAATTAATCAAAAATTCAGCACGTCAATATTATTATAACAATGGCTCAACTCCTCTTATTTTACTTATTGCCAGCTGTATTTCAGAGTGCGGCGTTTTGTACTGTTTTATTATTGTAATGAACGTTTCCGAATGCAAAATTGTATGCTAAAAAGACAATCACAATACCTAATAAACGTGCAAACAGTATACTTTTCATTTTTTAAATAAAAGCCGTGGAATATTGTGTATTTTTTATTATAATTTTATTTACATTTCATTATTTAGCACTGGACCTGGAGCCGAGCGGTGAACATTGTTATGTCTACCCATAATCGGCAAAAAAACTTAAGCGACACAATTCGGTAAATTGCGTTTTAAGCCAATACTTTTTCAATATCACCTCAGGCGTCAGTGGCAAAAATTTTAGATCATTAACTTATTCTGATCTTTTTTAGAGTCTGTGCATTTTAGTTGTTTCCACTTGGACCTCGGTTGAGAAACGCTGATGTAGAGAACTGAACGTAGTCAGACAATTGTATTATAATATCAGAATAGGTATTGCCAATATATTACTAATTATTAACCGCAATTAAGGAAATCATTCTTTAAACTTAATTAAAAAAAACCTTCTCTTGTAAAATTTATAAATTGTCGGTTACTGCCTATTACAGGTCGATATTTTCAGTTGTGGTGTTGTCATAATCAAATTTTTCAGTCTGCATATGAATTTATGTTTAAATGGTTGTACTTTCAATACTCACCACGGTAATAAAAATCTTTTATTATTTTTATTATAATGCCTTTCCACCAAGTATTGACAGTAAACACCTTAAAAGTGAAAAAAAACTCACAATGGAATTCAGTTTGTTTTAGCAGACGTTTTCTGTAGCGTAACACCTAGAAGTATTGTCCAGTTTTTGCGGTCGGATTATCTCGAGAATAATTAACCAAAATATGAAAGCTTGCATTTGCGTATAGTGAAAAAAAATAAGAAAAGGCTCCAAAACTTGCCCTATAAGCTACCAAGTTGATGTGGCTTTTGGATCCTACAGATGGCATGGATGTTTTTAATGTCTTTATTTTTTCCCACAAATTAAAACGGGGCATAGCGAAAACAGTTAACAGTTAACTTACTCGTGTTGAGGTAAGCTTCATAAGGAGTCTATATGCTCTATAATACACAAGCTGAAAGAGTTGTTTAAAAATAAATAGATCTTTTTTAATCAATGCCGAGAAACAATCACTTGATTTTTATGAATAAATTATGGTGTTGTATATTGTACTCATTTTTTTACATAATTACTTTTATCGTGTAGCTTATTTGTCAATAATCTATAAATGTGGTTAATGATAAATCTGTACTTAAAAGACATGAATACCTGTGTTATAATCAAAGCTTTCCAACCACCTTACCAATCCCAAAAGCGAAAATGATATGCTTAAATTTAGTTTTTTCTTAACTTCATCCATTTTTATTTTTTCAGAGAATGAATGATTGATTAACACTTGTAACTAAACAACATCTGCTATGATATTTTACAAAAAATTCATCTGTTTGCATTTGAAATGGACATGATTTTCAAATAATATATCTTTATATTTTAAGCGGCCACAGTAAAAGACATTTTTAATAATACTTCTGTAAAAAGATCTATTATCTGTAAAAGATTTGCCGCCTGTGTGGCCGAGTGGTCAACGTTGTTGGCTTCGGTTACGGAGGGCCCGGGTTCAAATCCCGGTACGGACAGTTTTATAAATTGATTTTTCAATCGATTTATAAATTTCTGTTCAAAGGCATGGATGTATGTGATGTCTTGAATTCCCCCCTCTCACCCATCCTATCCTATGAAAAAGATCTACAATATTATTCAATAAAATTTTCTCGATTTGAGTCGACGACAGTAAACGTATCAGTTATATCATTATAACACTATTTAATTTATCTATGATATTTAAAACATTTCTTTATTTTGTTAACTAGTTAAATTTTGTTAACTAGTCAGTTCATTGTATTATACGTCAAATAAGTTTGACTGTACTGCGTCCTTAATCACTTTTTGTTATTTTTTGTTAATGATTGTGGATAGTAGATTTATGTAAAGTTTAATAAGACGAACTAAGGCAAGCATTGTAATCTTCCGAAATTCCAAAAAAGTATCGTCGAGTCTTTGCATGGCCACGTTTTATCTTTCACTCAAGTCTATAAACACTCTCCCTTATAAAATCCTCACGGTGCTATTCACTTATTCTATTTCTTGTTAGCCGCTCCTGTGATGTTTCTTCCTTGTTAGGGTTCCCACTTTACGTAGGCATTTCAAACCAGGTCACAGTAGTAAAACTTTTCTCTTTCGTCTATTTTTTAGGCACTAGCTTTCTTGTTTTTAATATCACCACTCGTGTAGACTTACAACAAGAAAGATGTGTTACTAAATTCATTATGTGTTGATCGATATTGCATTATATAAAGCGGTCGCATTTCATACATACTTGATGGATGTTGACAATTTAATTAACATGAATGTGTGGATCAACACGAAAATATAAATATTTATATTGATTCGTTAAAATAAATTACACATAGTTTATATAATACTTACATCCTCATTCAGTGATATAATCTAACTTCGTTTAAAACCCCACTTTCATCACATTAAAACACAAAGCTTAATATCACAACGATGTTAAATAGTGACGGTCTCGATTTTTTAATGTTCAAATTTAACATGTTTTTTTAGTAACAAGTATTTGGCAGCTGTAATGCCAATTCGCATGATATAAGTTGAAAGATCGTACGAGAAAAACTCGAGATACGTCCGAGGTAAATTGAAATCACAAAAATTATCAGGGAGCCAGTGGCGTGCTCAATCCTCTTCCTATTGTTTTCAATAAATAATCGTATTTCAACAAAAACGCATCATTCATTTTTAAAATTTTATTTAACCCTTGCAAAAACATTTAAATATATATTTTTATTTTTTTGAACTTTTTAGGCTCTCTGATATTTTTTTATTGATAAATTTTATTGATGCTTAAACCTAACTGGGAAGTTTTGAAAATACTATAAAGCTAAATTTAATCGATTACACGAATGTTTGTAAATAATTCATTTAATAATTTGTCTTAATATAATATAGGTGTCGCTGTAGACCACTATACTCACCTTTAATCACACGCTCCTGAGACGTAAACGTAATTTCACGTGCCTTTCGCTAACTACTTTCATACTTTGAAAACGTCACATTAAGATATTATTTTCATTCTTTAATGTTGAAACAAACAGCTGACACCCCTGTGACTAACGCCAGTCTGATATAAATGTTTTTTTTCTCATTTCTTCCCTCTGCGCGCCCTCTTTCTGGACACGGTCCGTCTAATGCCTTAATCCAAACGATAATATCACTCGCATTTGTCTACTTCCGCTTCCATTCGTTACGACTGCTGTCACTTCTTGTAATTCCCAGCATGCATTTCCGTTTTCCGCCCACCTCATAATGTCAGACTTACGTGGACCAAAGACACATCCGCATCCGGTAACCAACGTGTCTGGTCGTTTACCTGGATAACTATCTGATAATACATATTAATTTTGGGGGTCATACGCTAGATCGCTTTATTTCATTTTGAGATGAACGGTAAATATTTTATTTATTTTTAAATCTTGTCATTTTTTTAAATGTTTCATTCGTAATTATAAAAAAAAAATTAAATACCTTTTTATATATCAAATTTATGGAGTATCAAGTACCAGGTTGCGGTAACGTCAAAATTCTTCAAGTCTCTTTAATCGCTTATATTGGTCATTTGCATTACCTTTCATCGTTGCCGAAGGAAGGGCGTGATTGCTACAGAGATGAGCAATCCTTATTGAAGCTAGTTCACGGGACACCATATGCATTTATTTTCGAATCACATTATATAATATATACCTCTCCACATACAATATCCATACACGTACACACACATGCGCATACATACATTTACACATATAATCAACAAGAAAGTCACCCAAAGAGAGTCATTTTCATGATGTTAAGGGTCATGTTTACACGTTATATTAATTTTAGTAAAAAAAAAATCTATGGTGTGTCGTCGAGCAGAACTACTCTCCGTCTGAAACGATTCTTAGACATTGTCTCGTGATAGTTGTTAAAATAGGATATCGTTGGGTTATATTATTATCCTACTTAGCTGTGAAACTTTTGAGAGATTTCAAGAACAAACTTCCATAGCTTATGCGTAAAAATATGTTAAAAAAATGGTAGATATATGTAATCAATTGTAAAAATAATATTTAAAAATATTCATTACATAGTTACACGTTACATCAAAAAAAAATATAATATTTATTCGATTTAAAATTTGACCATTCAACAAAATGTTCTTTATTTTATTCTGAAGACCTTCTTTTACATAAAATATGGTCACACCATCAACCACAATTTGGATTTGTGTACTATCTTGTAGGTGTGTAGAGTTAATCTACTAATATTTACCTCATCTACGAGTGTATACATGACGTTATGTGTGCGATTCTGAGCAACGTGCTGTTAAGGTTAATTAATGACTGTCAGATATTAATTAATTGATTATTACTTCACCCATTCCATCACAAATTAACTAATGTTCATCAAGACATGATATCTTCATATTAATTATTTACTCAGAGATATCACAGAAACAGTTGATGTCATCATAAATTGCATTTAACACTTTTCCGGTAACTTTACATAGAAAAGTTTCGCAAATATGATTTTACAAATCTAAACTATACCAGTAGATGATTTTTTTTTCCATATCCGTTCTTTAGTTAGAGCATATGGCCACCACATTATACCTCCAAGATTCTCTGTCCCCTGCCAGTCTTTTTGGTTTCTCCTATGTCATTCCAGCTTCAAATAGCTCCGGAAAATACATCTTATAGATGGGCATCAGTGGCCTTCCGCTACGGCGGAAGACATTTGGTTGGTAGAAGAGATTAACAGAATTAAGGATTTTTTAAGGCATCTGCAGCACGTGTTCAGGCCAGGTCCATCGTCGCTTTTTGACCTAATTACTAACGGACTAATTAACGGCTGTTTAATCCGTTCCCTTATCTCGGTGTTTCTGACAAAGTCAAACCACCGAACTCCCAGTATTCGGCGCAGGCATATGTTTTCAAAGCACGGTATACGGTTAGTCTGTGCTTTCGTAAAGTGCCATGACTCGCAACCATAAAACTGCACTGTCATGCGTTAAACAAGAGGCACTTGGTTTTGACTGAGTACGGCCGTGACACGTGAGTCTCAGACTTTCCGCAGTGAATCGAAAGTTGCAACTTCAATTCAAATGTTTTAACTGATATTTAAGCTAATGCGATCAGAATTTTCGATACGCATTCATGTTTTATTTTTCCTTTTAAAATTTAACATTAAAAAAAATAGATTTTTTACTAGTCCTGAACACGATATTGCTTTGTGCCTTTAATTAAAATTCATGTTCAGAATTTTCCAAACACAAAATATAAGCTCAAATTCGTTCACTGTGAAAACTTAAAAAAATGGTGTGATTTTCATACAAGTACTCTATTATTTTTAGTATTGGGTTGATGTATAATAAAGGTAAGCTATTTTACGCGCATAACTTCAAAAGATCCGATAGTAATCCGCTTTGAAACAAGCAACACATTTGAACTTTGAACAAAAAAAAAGTATTTTATGGTCATTTTAGCGGTAGTATATTTTTAAAAGTCACTTTTTAACACTTTTATTAGTACGGTTTTCGCTAAACTAAACACTTGCGAGGGCAACATCGAGGACGTGGAATTCCCCGTTGCACTTTTTGCAATGCCGCATCTCAAGCATTAATATAACGATATGGGCACCTTGGGAAAGCAGTTTAATTTAGCCTCATCTGACAGCTTTTTATTTAAACTCTACCACTGCGCTAACGTAATGCTTCCCCAACTTTTAACCATACCCTAGTTGAAAAAAAGAAATGTGTTGACTTTTTTTTGCTTAAACTCTGCCGCTTAACTTTTTCCAACCTGAATTCGAGTGATTAACTAGAAATATGATAAAAGGGCTCATAACTACAAATATGCATTATTTGAGTCAATCCTGGTGTCAGGAATGCCATCATCATATTTATTAGTAATATAAAGCTCTATACATGAATACACTGTAATTAAAAATCATTTTTCATAGAAAAACTTCTGTTCAAATAATCTTTACTGTGAGTTCACATGGTTCATATTAAAAGCGAACTAATCTTCATAATCGTGTGGCGTAAAATAACATCTGAAACTATTGATCGATTAATTAAATTTAAGATTTCGACAGAAGGTTCTTGGTTTAATTTCAATATTAAATTTGAATCGTTCAAATTATGTACATTCACACAGATTTTTTCACTAACGACCCGGGATTCGCTTTTCGGCATCTTCAGGCGTTCAACTGCACGGATGAGCTTGAACTGACGCTTTGCAAATGAATGTTTCGTGTTTATATAAGAAATAAAGTTAGTGACAAAATCTGTGTGAATGTACATAATTATAACGATTCAAATTTAATTCAATTTAGCTTACAATGGATCATGAAGATCGCAACTGGTTGTGGTATTATTGAATAAAAGTGGAATTAGCACAAATGTGTTTTTTAATTTATAATATAATGCTTTTCCACCAATTATTGACAGTGAACACCCTTAAAGTGATCAATGGAAGCATAGATAAAAAAATCTAATAAAGCTCTCAAAGCTACTGAAAGTGTGAAAAGTAAATTTGAAAAACACAGTGTTTGCAATAATATAAAATATTACTTCAATTTGTTTGTAAATGTAGCTGTAATGGTTCATAGAATGAACAAGGATAATATGCTGTGCTCTAATTTACTGAGATGTATTTTGCTACGTTGAACAAGCGCATAACTTGCGAGTAATTGGCCTGAACTTTGTTTTACGCACTGTTATATCTTCATAAGACAAAACCTAAGAAATGCATAATAACAATTCACCGTCTCGTAAGGCCAGGGATCCATAAAATTTGAGGACGGCTGGAGCAGAGAACACTCCCGTTGAGTTTATTTGCACTCCATAAGTCTATCTTTGTAATTAAGTTTTAAGGATCCCCAAGAGTCAGTTCAACTTGTAATGAATTCAGCCAGCGAGGAATTTTCATTTTGTTACAACAAGACCTCGCCAAATCTGATTAACTCTGTGAAAATGTCGCTTTACGAGAATCGTTTTTAATTCATGACTTATGTAATTCGGTGAAATGAGACATAAATTATTTATAACTTCTTATGCTTACTTTTTCGTTTTTATATTTCATGTACGAGAGCAAAAGTTAAACGTAAATTTCTCATAAAGTTTTTCCTGAATTATGTATACATCATGAAAGTAAAATAATATTTTTCAAACCAAATTCACCTTTAAATGGAGTATCTTAACAGTAGTTATTTTTAAAAAGTGACTATTAGATAATCGCTTAAATTTTTTCATTCGGAAAGTGTGATAAAATTATCAGAAGGCTAGTCTTTAGCTAATCGGCTGCGTGGTCGAGTAGTCATTTTTATTGGCTTAGAGCACGGAGGTCACGGGTTTGAATCTCAGTACGGACAGTTGCTATAAATTGATTTTTCAATTAAAAAAAAAGCGGGATGTATCGAGAACGATCAGCTTACCACTAGCTCTGTCTTTATGGAAATAAAGATTTAATAAATAAGTATTTATTTTTTTCATGGAAACCATTATGTATGTCCCTTTTGAATTCAATGCTCAAAAAAAAATACCAGGTCCATAGACTTACTCTGTAAAACCTTTTCTCAACAGTCAGGTTCATACCGCAGTGGTCAACGTGGTTGGCTTTCGTAACGAATCTCACGGGTTTGAATCACAGTATGAATCAAAGCGAGAGCGGTTAGTTAACCATATCGTTCTATCCTTACTCTCTTTGGGAAAAAAAAGAATTTTAGAAACTGAGTAACAAGCAGTCCTCGTAAAAAAATCTGTTTAGATACCTCCATTAGGAAGTTATATGCTTGACATTGAGAACGGACACGGATTAGAAGTGAGTTCCGGTAACTTTAAAAAAAAAAAAAACAGCTTTATACTTTTTGCTGAGTTCCTCAAAATATATAGTATCTGTAAACTCATATCTGGAAAACATACATATGTTATGGAATAGCGTACTAATACCACGTTGAACACAATATCTCTGTCCGATATTGTAATTTTGTATTGTGGATATTTATTGCAAATGAAAGTATAACAACATATTGTTTGTTAACACATTTTTCATTCGATTATTGATTAAATGTTTCTTTATTTTATCATAAAGCTATTCGACTGTATTCCTCTGTATACGATATCGTATCGTAATATTTCAAATAAAAAGTTTTCTTTATATTTACGCTTAGGTAATTTTGGTAAACGGTTTTGTCTAGTCAGTGGCGCCTTTAACAATTACGCCATCAGATATTATTTTCCAATCAAAAGAAGTGTTTTATAATCTTAACTATCAACAACGCCTTTCATAAGCCATGTTCGAAAACGTCAATTTTTCTAATTTTCACAAAAAAATGTTTTTTATTTACCTTAAAATTTTCTCTCACTATTTCAATATAATATTTAAAGCTTTACAGACAGTATTAACCATGAAAGAAATAGTTTTGAATTGAAAGCGTAATATTACGTTTTAAGCGTTTATTACCTGTGGTAAATTTTTTTTTACTTCTTATTATCAATTTGGTTTTGCTTGAATTGATATGTAATATGTACAAAAAATTATGAAAATTAGTAATCTTAATCACTTACCTTCAAAGTATAATTATCTTGTTCATATTCCATACAAAAACTATGTTTCTTTTGGTATTGGCAGTATGAGCTAATCACACCTTATACAGGATGGTTCAAATCATACAAGTGCCTCAAAGTTACGACGTACTGTGGCAAAATAGAATCGCTTCTTTGGTAACCATTTCAAAACGGTTAATAAAGTTAGATGAAGACTTTCGCAGATTTCCTGTTCAGGTATTTTATGTGGCCAACAATGGTAGTGAAATTTAATTATAACATACTCAATTCAACTCTGTTAGAATGTCTTAAGTTTTTATATGCAGCAAAAAATGGGTTGTATACAGCAGGGGTCGGCAAATTAATCCAATTCTTAAAATTTATTTCAGAAGATGAATACGTTCAATTACAATCATATACACGTTGACTTATAAATGTATTTGGGAATACTTATCAATGTGAAAAACATTTTCGTAAATGAAGTATGTAAAATCGTAGCACAGATTCATTATTAACAAATGCCCTTTTATAATCAATTTTAATGATAGTAAGTTCTATGTTTCAATTCTAGTATGATGAAATATTATCTCAGGAAAAACAATTAATTTCATCTTTATTAGAAAAAAAATATTCGTTTTTTGTATTGATATTTTTTTTTCAGATAAATTGTAATAGTGTGTAAATATATCACTTTCTAAGTATGTATGTTGAATCGTTTTTTTTGATAGATATATGTACTCATGTACATAAATATCTCTCAGTATGGTAACTGACCCGCCGAGCCTAAATTTTTTACAATCTGACACTTTTCAAAAAAAGTTTGCCGAACCCTTGTATACAGCATGAGATTAAAATTCAGACTTTGCAATTTTGGTTAAAATAATCTTAATTTCAATAATTGCAGTCAAATTGTTTTATCATCACACAATTCGACCGAGTAAATACTATTTCAATCAATAAGTAAAATATTACCATGAAAGGTTTTATGTTTTATCGTTATTCAGTTGATGTTATGGAACTATATTTGTATCTTATAATCGCAGTTTTGTTGTTGAAATTTTCCGAGACAGAAAACAGAATTGAAAAACTTATCTTGGCAAACGTTCTGTTTTATGCTAAGATGAGCTACCAAAAGTTTTCGGCGCAATCTTATATTACATGCATACAAGTTAGTTACCCTTGTATAATACATGAGTTCTGCAAGCATACATTTAATGTACATTTCTCACTTTAGAAATTTGATTTAAGCATCCGCACTCGTCCAAGTATTCTGCATCTCAGACTACCCAGTTATACTCTGCAAACAATTTCATCAAATATGACCCCGTATACGAAACCTGCAATCTGAGATGGAACTAGTTGGAGTTAGTTCGAGTTGGGTTCTTATAGTAAGGATGTCCCTTCGGTCAACAAAATAGTTTAATGTTAGTTTAGGGTCATTAGTATCGACGCCTACTTTTTGACTTATTTGGTAAGTACCTTTTATTTTATATTATTTATTTGGTAATGTCGGATAGTGTCGTCTAAACTGTGTGCCGCAAGAAGTCTCAGGTGTGCCGCGAAGGAAGAAGCCTAAAAACGGTTCATTTTAAATAATGCATATTTAATTAAATATTCTTCAATTTAAAAAAAAAATCAGCACGTCCTTGTCGTCAAAACAAAAATAGAATAATAGGTATTTGTAATATGGTTTTATATTATAACCACTATGATACTTACACTATGATTTTCTTTATTCATATTAATAAGGAACATATTCTTTTTAAAGCATTTTTATTTGGTGTGCAGCGTAAAAAATCCCATTCACCAGTGTGCCGTGAAGTAAAGAAGATTGGCAGACACTGCTGTAGAGTATAGGGTCTCTTGATTGGTTTGTAGTTGGGGTTTCTTTCCAACACAAGTCAAGTTTATTTCGCAAATGGATACAAATATTTTACATAAAAATGAGTATAGTTAAGAATAATTGGGTCTTAAAAAAGTCGTGAATGAATGGTTTTGTGCGTTTTTTCAATTCAGTTCTAATCCCCAAAATGAAAAAAAAAATGCACGCAGTTTTCAATTGAATTGTGGGTTCTTTTCTCTTATCCTGTTTATGGAGCGTGGAGAGAGTGACTTGTTAACTACAAGTCTTTTCATATGTCTTCCTTTTCCATCCATCATTATATCATCTTGGGCCTCGGTGATCTAGTGATTACGGTTGTGCCCTATCAAATTCAAGTTTCAGTAAAGTCAAGTTCGTTCAACGTATTTCTTTAGATTTTGTGCACGCGTGTTTGTAAAGTTTTTTTTCTAATCTATGTTTTGCAAAATTTTCAACATGTTTGGCTTATTAGCTATTTATAACTGTAACGACAATTGATTTTCTTAGATTTCAATAAAAAACTATGTAATATCAAGTTCAAGTCATGTTCGTTTAACTTATTTTTTTCAGATCCTAGGGTGTTTGTAATGTATTTTTTGCTCTATGTCATCTACATTTTTCAAAATGTCTATCTTATTGACTTTTTATACCTATAAAGACAATTAATTTTCTTAAATTTCAATAAAAGCTTTGCTGTATCAAGTTAAAGTTTCAGTAAAAAAGTTTGTTCAAGCTATTTTTTTAAATCTTCGGCATGGGTATTTATAATGTCTATCCTACTCTAAATGATTTTTTTTAATATCTGGCTATCTGACTATTAATACCTGTAACGAAAATTTATGTTCTTAGTTAGATTTAAAAAAAACTTTATTTGAAGATAGATTTTTTTCCGTTTCTAATGAAACAATTTGATTTGAGATTCTTAACAGTTCGAACACTCTTCATTGGGGTGAGTATTGTTTAAATATATATTCTAAGTGAACCTTATAAAAAAAATAATTACAATTTAACTTGATATTTAGTTACTTCTTAAGCTTGAAATACTTATAACTTATAATGACACATTCATACATCACTCTTGTCGATAAATGAAATTCTATCCAACACCATAGGTATCTTTGATATTGTACACCTTACCTGTGAGAGAAAGTGGAGTGTGAAACAACATAACTACCTTATTATGTCAATTTACTCTTTAGATGGGATGTTGAACAAACTGCCGTTCTCGTTAAAAATGTATTACTCGATCAGGTGTTCAGATTCTCTGTATCTAGAATTTTAATGATCAAAAAGAAAATTTACGACAGCTCTTCAGTTCATATTATATAATATTTATTCTCTTCTTTGAAATAAGAATCATAATTTAACACTGGCATAATTTGTATCCAATTGTCTTGTTCAGTTTTTTAGAATTTATAGTTCGTGACGTAGAGATCCTTAATAACCACGAATCTTCATAAATCCAACCCAACATGCTTTAAAAAATCACAACCCATAATGGAAGTAATTTGTGTTGTTCGAAAAATAATATACGGTAATGATAAGGACAACACAGCCAGCCTACTGTTATCTTTTTCTATCGTCTATAGAAATATGTATACGAATTGTCTAGCTGTAGATAATTAATATTTTAACTGTAATATTATTGTTGTGTCTAATATGATTTTAACAACCCAGATCATGGTTTTACTATTATCACCTCCTCCGCCATCAAACCGCTATTAAAATTGAAAACGGCATTCTTAAGCAAAAAAATACTGTTGATGTCTGAACCAACAAACTTACCAAAGCTCAGTAATTGAAATCATATAAATCATAACTCGGTTTCTCTAGCTCGGCCAGTAAGTAGAAAGAGCAAACTTTTAGTTAAATATTATAACGAAGAACGCTTATCGTATCATTTTAAATTTACTTGTTCATTAGTTAAGTTGTACCTATTGCTACCCGTCTTGACTTCACACTGTCTTTACTGAATGTATTCACGTTATCTATGACTTAATTTTTTTCCTTACAGGAAAATACTACAGCATACATTGCTGTGTAGAGAAAATCAAAAACTATTATTATAGATTTTTTACGAGGACTTTATTCGCTCTTCATAAAATCCTGAACTTTTTAAATGACTATGTTTAAAAAATACCAATGACCAACGGGGTCGTAAAGTCTGACGGATCTATATCATATAAGTATTTACGGTGTTTTATAAAGATCTAAAATCTCATCTCGTTTATAATCCTAAAGCTTGTGTATCAAGTTCTCCTTCAAACTATAATACCTAATTAAGTTCTGAGTAAAATTTCTCAAATGTATTTGGCAAGAAATTTATATCACACTCAAAAGCTACATTGAGAAATACGCATTAACTTTTTACCTGTAAGAATAATGTAAAGCTTCTATAAAGTGGAAGTTTTATACGTTTACAACCATTTGGACTGTTAAAGCAATATACTGGTAACATAGAAAAATACAAGAAAGGCAATCAATCAAATTCAATAAAATATTTTACTTCAGTTAAAAACGACAACAAAAACGGCCGAGAGACAGATCTGTTAATGATATAATTAAGTTAAGAGGAAGTATGTGACAACACGATTCTATGGTCTCAAAGTAAGAATATAAAATAAGGAAGCTTGTGAAAGATGAGCCCACATTGATAATAATATGTAGATTACCAATATACTTTATAAAAAATACCAAAAATAGAAATATGAATTGTGAACCTATTCCAAATATGACAAGAAAACGGATCCAACCGAAACCCGCTCGTTTCAGAAATCTTTATTTAAGGTCCCTTCCTGGGCTGAAGGGGATATTCGATAAATAATAATCAAATATCACAATGAAATATTGAGGAGAAGTTTTACTTTGAAGTGAACAAATCGCTTTTGTGCACCATTATTCAGGAGTTGAAACGAAGTGACCGCTATCGCCGACCGTTTTCATCTGATTGAATATATGGACCGAATCATATTATATAAATCATATACTCACTTAATGTGAACCATATAAAATATATGGAAGGTGAATTTATTCCGATGATCTAATGCTGTCATTAAGTATCTTTATTCGTCTTATTACAGCTATTGCACTCAATATATAAAAATAATCATTCTTTTCCGACCATGGTTGATTCTTACATCAAGCACTATCATTTAACTGTTTTTTTTTAAATAATTTTAAGACTAACATTTTTTAACACTTAAACTATATGTATAATTAAACTTTATTTAATATTTATAGACCATTTCCATTTGTAATATATATTTTCTTGTTCTTTTTGTGCTAAGACTATAATTGGACGTTAGCCATAACCCAAACAGGGGTAAGTCAAAGCTAAAACAGTATTTTATATACAGAAAATCTTTCTTCGATCAATATTTAATATGGAGAAATTAATTTTAATTTCTTGTAGATACTATTTTTATATTTATTATCTCATCGCTTATCTCCTTAATCTTTCACAAATATAATACATATTTAAATAATATAACTACGTTTACTAATTTACGATAAATGAATAGGACAAGCACATTAGTTGTTACCGAATCTCTCTCACTACGTCCGTTTTTAGGATCAGATTGAAGTAAACATATGGGCACTCGAGAGGTAAAGTAAGCCAACTAGTAAAATGGTAAAACTTTTTTATTGGACTTTTAACTGCAATCACGTCTTTATTTGGTGTTTTGGAGGATTGCATATTTTTATTTTACGGATATAACACTATTGCAATGTGTATTAACTGAGGTTACTCAACTTTTATCATACTTTTAAATGTGTAGAATATTACAACGCATCTAACTTTTTTGATATAACTACCTCTATTGGGCCCATATATTCTTTCGAACATAAATCAATTTAAAAGCATCGAAAGCAGTTATCTATAAAATAAAATTTAGAACGAGCTATATCAATTTTCGAAGCTACGTTCACCGAGAGATACTATAGAAAATTATTGATATATTTAATCGATCGAGTAATAAAAGTAAAATAAATAAATCACCTCACAATTATTATAACCTGAGATGTAAAAGAAAAACACTTCAATAGCATTTGTACCATTGAAACGATGTCTGAAGGATGAAGACAAACTGTGAAACACGATTCAAAGTCTGGTAATGACAGTTATGCATACTACCAATTTCAAATTGCTTAACGAAGTAAAAGCGAGTTTTGCCTTTGTTAAAACGATTGTAGGCAACAATATTAGTTTGAATGCTCCGTAAGATTCGCTATTTTAACATGTATTTAATTGATTCCAAAAGCGTGTATGTATATTTCAACTAATATAAACTATCATGATTATAAACAGCTTATATGTATGTATCTATTATATATCGATCTTGTATATTAAACATGTAACACGTTTCAATCATCAAATTTAAAACATACAGATTTGCAGTATTTTCTTTATTATACGTACCGTGGAAATGCCTTGAGATGGATGCCAAACGAGCAGAGCTGTTTGCCATAGTCCGTCCTCATACGGGCCAGCCAACCAAAGCCAGTTTTGAGCCATTCGATAAATTTGCAACATCATATGGGGAACGGGATATTCTTGACTCTTCTTGAAATTCAACGCGGAGTAGGTTAAACTCTTCCTCCACGCCGGATTCTCAGTTTACGGATACACAGGATGATTATTATCACTTAAACTAAATGACTTAACAAGTCGCATTCTCTTTTTTTTTTTGTTTAAGCACAACAGTTCAACATTAACAGATAGGTCCCGCGCAGCTCTTTTTTGGACCAATAATATGAGGATGTTTTTTTAATGGTCGTATTACGTTATGGAAAGCGGCCGTGAAATACCCATAATGTTTTGTGGTGGGATAATCAACAACAATTTTCATTATTGTATTCATCTTAAAATAATGAATTAGAACCTAAAATATTCCTAAGCAATATCTATGTCTGATATCATATGTCCGCTCTTAATGTAGAGCATGACTTAGATTGTCTAAACTAAATTGATTTTACGATAACTGGGAGATACTTAGTTGGTCAATCTCTCTTATTTTGAAAAGAATAGGAATCAAAAGATAAGGCTAGGATAACACTATTTTCACGACAGGAAATAATGTTAAAGTGATCACTTTTTTATACTATTATTGTTATTAGACATTACAAACATCCATGCTGGGATTAAGACTCATGAGATCGGTTACAGAAACCAAAGATCTTAACCACTGCATCACGGACCCGATTTATTTAAGATATTTAATTCTCAAAACATTCCTAAAAATCAAAATAGTAGTTTTTTTTAGCTATATGAATTATTGGTTGAGATTTGATCTCATGATCAAAGTTGTGAACACCTTTTATATACATATATATTTTTAATACTCCGACCATGCTGTAGGTGGGAAAGTTTTCTCGCAATTCCATATTAATTTGCACGCCTTTTATTATTCATATTGCTGTGAATCAACAGTGTATCAAATTTATTCGTTAGATTGCCCCAACTGTTGCTCATATCCTCTGAGGTAATCAGCCATATAAACTTTCTTATGCCTGATTGTACCACGAGACGAATGAATATTTTAATCCCGTCTGAACTCTCCTAGACAAAGAACAGTTCGTCGTCTGTTAGAAGGTAGGGACCTTTAGTGTGATTTTATTTATTTGCGTTAGTAATTCAAAAGAAACTTTTTACTGAAAATGGCTATTTTCTCTTTTCCGGAGGCATTTTTTAAATGTGAATTTAAAAAGCAAAATAAGATTAATAAATTAGATTAAATGGAGGAAAAATTTAGGTTTTATGTTTAATAATAGGAAAAAATATTTAAGTTAGGTTAGGCTAGGAAGTTTTCTTTTATTCTCTTATTATATTCATTTGTACTTTATTTTCACTTTATATAAAAATGTCAGGGCCGGTCTTTTTCATGGCGAGAATTGTCAACTAATACATTGATAATGCTTGCCATGAGCGAAACAAGTCCTGACCTTTCTTAATAAAGTGGAAATAAATTACAAAAGAATATTGTGTGTTTTCTTAATATAATGCCTTTCCACTAAGTATTGACAGTGAGCACCCTAAAAGTTTTATTCTCTTGTTTATACTGCAACTGGCTAAAATGGGTAATGTATAGATTGTTTTGTTGATTTTTATTTTAACTGTAACATATTCATTGATATACTGAATTATCAAACCTTCTTTGAATCATTATTTTGTTTAAATACATAGACACTTTATTAAGCATCTCGATAGATGTAGTTCAACTTTTCTTTTTGGGAAAGGGTTAGAACAGCAGAATGGTAATACTATATATTAGTAATGTATAGGAAAAAAATAGTTTTTTATTTACTATATGCTCACTCCTGTTGAGAAGCAAATGGTTTTTAAATTGTGCTATCTCCACAGAAGTCCTTCCACGAGAATTGCTTGCTAGTCATTTGCTCAACCTCAGAAAGAGCTAAGGCAGGAATCGTGTTTTGCTAATCGCCTTTTCAACGCCACGATAATTAAAATTAGAAGGGAAGGGGGGATTTTTTAGACAACACAAACATCCATGACTTCGAACAGGAATCTTTAAATAAACTTAAAAAATGCTTTTCGTACTGGGATTCGAGTCCGTAAGATCCTTGACGGAAGCTGACAACGTTGACTATTTCACTGCAATCATGACAGACACCCATGCTTTTGGAAAACATCCATAAATCTATACAAAAATAAATGTAAGAAAGTCTGCCTTTACAGTTGTGAACCTGAAACCCTTCAACCAAATAAAATGAATGTTTAAGACTTTGTGCTAAGAGTGTTTACCATTACGTCACAAATCCAGCAAGACTTTGTTCGTCGCTTAGCTTATTAGTTTCGTAAAATTGATTCGTATTTACAAACAAATTTTAATCCTGCTGTGATTAGGGTCCTAAAATATGTCCAACTTGTCATTCCAAAATCAACCATACAATTACACAAAATATACAGTTCTTCTAAATTTTACATAACAATCTAATATAGAAAAATAAATGTTTGTTCGTACTCTATGGGCTGCCAAACCGTTGATTCAATACCAATCCAATCTTTCGGGAAGGTTATAGGCATATTTAAATTAACTTACAGTAGGTCTTATAAATAAAAATCAATGTTTGTATATCTGCCATACAGTTCATTTTGACAACGTATGCTTGCACTTGCGCGAATGTTATAGTACAATTAACTCACAGTAGGTGGCGCGTGTGTCGTACCATAGACAATCGGCAGCAATCGTCAAACGTCAAGCGGACATAAAAGAAAACATGCACTTCAATAAACACAATTAAAACACAAACACTTTCTTTCTTTGAGTGACATTGCAACGCTTACCGGGAACCGATTAGTAACTAACAAAAAAACAATCCATCTAAAACAATTTCTGTTGAAATTTCATAATAGTAAAATGTTAGTGAGGAGTGCCATAAATAAACGCAGAGCCCGAATATGGATGAACACAAAGCCTGGTTACAAAATTTATACATCCCACCATACCTATCTAATTTAAGCATTTAATTAAAATCATACCATCGCCAAATCATACCTTCACATTAATTTGAGCCTCACGGACAAACATAAAGTTAAAGCTTCCACCCTTAGTGGCACAATGCATCTCGACGGTACGGTAAACCCTTTTAGCTGGCGGGTATGTCGGTGTAAGGGCGGGCGTGTTGGGCGGCGGACTCTTAGAACGAAGCGGCGTGGGCTGGAGCCATCAATTTGCGGATCCTGCGGTCACTTTTCACCTGTCAAGACGATCGGGTGTTCGCTTTTCCGTCCTGAATGCCACTTTACATACACCAGTAATGCTAACCGTATAATTTATTTTACTTTGACTTATCAGCGTTCATAAATACAGTATCTTTTCGTTTTAATTTTACCTAATGATTTTTCTTCAATCTTAAAACATATGTTTTACATCGGCCGACGATATTAAAAAATAAAATCAACACGCGCTACTTTTACAATGACTGTTTATTTTTGTCAGTTTACAAAGCCGACTTCTATCCGAAGAATTTTCTTTATTTACTAAACAATCTAATAAATAAACCAAATTAGTCCAGCCTTGTGACAAATTAATTATTTATATTTCTAGTTTAAAAGGCAATTCGTCAAAGAAATATAGATCAATCAGTTACTTTACAAATAACGTTTTTTGTCTAATCTTTAGATTTAAGATAACCGACATGTATAGTTATGTCTTAAACAATTAGTTACGTACCATTTTACTATAAAACAGTACTATAAAATATTCATTTACTTAATTAAGCTGAGTGGTAGTGGTACTTTGAAGACTCAATTAGAATTTCATAAATTTATTTTTTTAGACAGTAAATGATTATTTTTCAAATACATGGACGACCATGATTTTTTTATCTTTTCTCGACTACTCGTGCTTTTTAAAACGGGTGGTATATAAAAAGACATTGTTAAATAAAAGTTTCAGTAAAGTATACAAAAAATTACTCAAACTAAATGTTACTTAGTAAACTAAGTAATTATCGTTTACTAATATTAATTAAGTTTTAAATTTTAAAGGTACTCGTGTTATGAATGATCATTTCTTAAAACTTCCAAACAATACCTCGTCAGTTATCTATTTGGCGATGCTCTCACTTGTGTAAACGCTCCAAGCGGTGGGTACTTTCGCATTTTAGAGCAGTCTTGGTTTTGACTGCTCGCCTTTGCTCGTAATGCCACTTTGACCGACGCAGAAAAAAGGTTAATGTTTATTTCCATGCGTACATAAAAAACTACAAAACCTTGCCAAACACTTGGGGTGTGATTTTTTGCTTGATGGAGCGTGTATTTATTTACTTTGAAACCTATTGTATTCTTTTTAAGAGATGGAAGCTGTTGCATTTTCGTATTATGCTTCGCTTACATCCTATTTGTATATGGAATGACTTAAAGAGGTCGATGAACTAAAAAAAACACCTCACATTGTCCACTCTTGACGAAACACTGCAAGTTTGCTAAATTGAAAGTACAATACCGTACCCTTTAAAAGCCTTTTTTAGCTCTTTCGTGGTTTTTAAAAACATTTTATTACTACATTAAATAAATAAACTGCGATCGCAATCCCGGATTTCGAGATCATAAAATTGGACCGGATCTCGTGATTGGAGACCCTTGTTGACAGTATCACAGGAATATCGAATGATGGTCAGAAATTGAGAATTAAAACGGTCAATGCTCACCCTGTTATGTAGCGTCAGAAAACAAAAATAAAAAGTTAAGAAATTAGCCGATATACTAACTATCATATCAGCAGCCATTACTGGTTGTGCCTAGCCGCCTATTTATACAAAAAAATCCAACTAGGTGCCCTTTACCCATTTGACTATCAAAACAATAGTAAAGTTACAAAATTGTACCTATAAAATTAAGTCGTTTTTTATGTAATTCTTTTACATCGTAACTCTTTAGAGTGCATATTATTTTCAATATATGCATTCATCACGTACACAAACACTTGTTAAACAGTATGAATAGTCAAGCTTTCATAATCTATATTATTCCAATATTCACTACTAATCTTCCAAATTTGCAGCTTTGTACCTTAAAGCTTTCGCAAAGTCGATAAAGCACCGTTTCACTGCAGGAATTCGAATAATTTAGATCGATTTCTCTCGCGCCACTGTAACACTTTTGATAATTACAGGTACTGTAATTGAAAGAGCTTCTGATGATACTTAATGGATAATTAATTTTATATTCCAATTATAAAACGCTTTTTTTCACCAAAAATCTATCGAAGATTTTTCTGATTGCGAGAGATGGCTAATTTACTTTCTCAGAATAATTGAAAAAAGCCATTTCCAAACGTTGACATCGTTCGTCTTAGTGTCTTGGAGGCGTGATATATATACATATATTCTCCGGTGTATCTGAATAAATAATTTGAATGTACAACATGCAAAATGTATCTTGAATTTTCTACGAAAACCGTAAACATTTTTACTTTAAATATTTGGGTCATACGGGAAACAACAAACAACATTCAAAAACTATTCGCCAGGACATTTCCAAGACATTCGTCTCGATCTGTAAACCGCCGCGTTGTCTCAATAGTGGTGCAAATAGAAAAAAGTGACTGTTTACTATTCTCGGGCATTGCCATATTGTGTCCTTGTTCGGGAGCAAATCAGTGGCGCTTTTTTATTGTAACATCATATAGTTATTTACAATTATAAAGGAAAATTGAATACAAAAGAAAAAAAAATATACGTCGTTTATTTGTGAAAATAGCGTATATATATCAAGGCAAAAAAATAAACAAAACATCGACAAATAATATTGTAATAAATGTGTATTTCTGTTTTTCGCGCAGATAGTGAGTATTCAAAATTTCATTGTTTCAGTTGCATCTTAATCATTGTTGAGTGATATTTACTAAAAAAAGTTTTTAATTCGTTTTGTTTTAAATTACCTTACAGATCGTATCAACTTGCTAAATACTTGAAAGATCATACGAGATAAGCTCTTTGAAAACTAACATCACACAAACCTACGTCTAAGGTCCCAAATTCAAGATCGATAGAGAAGGCTCTTACTTACTACACCACAGCGGACGATGTTCATTATGTTAATTTTCTTTTTTCTTATTCACGATACTATACAACATTTCAATGTGTTGTAGGGTATGTGATATTGCACGAAGTATACATTACAGTATACCCTCTGAAAATTTTACAATTACAGCACTGTTTATACTGCTTTATATATTATTATTTTAATTTTACTTTCTTTTATAAAATCAATTGTTTTACGAAATATATTTTTTTTACCATGTCCGCTCTAAATGTGGAGCATATGTACTCCTAATGGAGTTTACTTGTACAGAAGTGTTTCTACGAGAACTGCTTGTTACTCAGTTTCTCAACCTTTCTCCAAAGAGAGTAGGAATAGAAGGATAGGACAAAATATATAAACCCACTAAAATATATTAACTGTGCTTAAAAATACCAATGTCGGAAAAACTTATACTATTTTTTTAACAAAATAAAACACTTTTTTGTACTCATTTAATTTTGTACTACTCGAATGATAAGTTGAAAACAGCCGTAATGTGCAAAATCGGTCTTGATCATTTAATAAATTTTAAAAATTACTAAAATGCTTTTTCAAAAAGTATTGGTAGTGATTAATTTGAAATTGGGTGTATAATTTTGAAGTTTTTTTGTGTCACAAGCATTGATTTTATCAAAAGTAATTTTTAAAAAACATATATGTCGTAATAAATAAAAGTTTTTCCATTTCATAAAAAAACAAGTAACGTTACTTTAAAGTACTTTTATACGTCATACTGTGTCGGTAAAATACGTTACTTCTTTAATATTGCCATAAAGGAAACCGTTTATAGTGACCTTATCTCCAGATTAGGTACGCCACTAGTCTAAGAACGTAAACAGCGGGCAGGACGTAAAAAGAAAAGTTGGGAATCCCACAAGGAGCCATTAGGAGGGACTATCTCTACAGCAGGCTGGCCACACATAAACTAAATCCACACTCGAGAAGATCTCTCGGCGAACGGCCGGGGGTAGTATCAAACTGACGGTTAAATTGGCTGGGATATATGTACAAGGAAACTTGCAAAGTCAATGACGTCACTGAAAATTTCAACATCTTAGCATAAGAAGATCAACCCTGAGTACGTCATCTGCAAGCTCCACTCATTATCATTAAAAGTCACTCAAGTTACTCGAAGCTCTTACGACTACTCGAAAAGCTTTTATTAAATGACATAATGTTGAAATATTTCACTATAGCTGTTTAAATAATGTACATAAATGCAATAACTTTGTGTTATAAAGAAAGATAACGTTTTGATTGAGAGTGTGTATGTGTGTTTGTAATGTGCGTTACTTACCAATCATACTCTCTCTCTTTTTTTTACATTGGCTGAATAAGAGAATGTCTGTGTATTTTACAAAAAAACAGATAGATAGTTCAAATTAAATAACTGTGGAAAATTATTTTATTTATTAAAGTAAAACATATTTTTATATAGCCACAATATAACCTTGTTTTTTTGACGGATTATGCTTCTTTAGGCGACAAAACAAGTACAAGCTACAGCTTGTAGCACAACTATTATCATTTTTTTTTGTTATTGAAAATTCATTCCTACGCCAAACGCTGCATAATCACCGATTCATCTAAAAAAAAATATTTTAATTTACGTGTTCACTTCAATCTCAAAACTCGATGTGTAAATAATTATACAAAAAGTTAACACGTAACAAATAGGTGAACAAAAAACTAATTACAAAGACAATCGTTATTTATCCGTCGTCCATATAAATTCAACTACTTTTGGGCTTCTGCTGCTTTATTTATTTATTGTTTGTCTTAGGTGAGGCTCGGTATCTGTGTGTTTTTCGTTCTATAACCATTAAGTTACTTAGGAAGTAAAGGACGACAAAGTCGCAACTTTAATATACACCTGTACAATTTAATTGTATTAAATAAGGGACGATAATGTAAGTTAGGAGGGTAAGTAGTATTGAAGTTGTTATTATGTATCGATTAAAATGAGTTATATTCATATATATTTCTACATTATTTTATATATTTCTTTGACAATTTTTGCTTTTAATGTGGAGCAAATGGCCTCCTAATAAAGGTAATTCAACAGAAGTTTTTCTACGAGAACTGCTTGATACTCAGTTGCTCAACCCCTCTTTTGTAGTTGAAATGCTCAACTTTGGGAGCGGACATGGTATATCAGGTACATTGCTTAAAAATCAGTGCTGATGGTTTACTTATTCATAAAATTATATTTTGTTTTTTATTATAATTTAATTATAATTTAATGAATTCTCGTCTTTTTAAAACAATGTGCATTCAACTTGAACATTTTTATATCAAACCGATACAAAACAAAGACACAAATTGTCCAAATAAAACGTCTACATCGATGATATAACGTATTTTTAATAAATAAAAAAGAAGGAACAATCGTTTTCCAAGCAAGAGAGTTTGTAATAGGCGTTTATTTAGTAGCAGAAGGAAAATTATTGATTTAAATATGTTATTAACGATAGTGCAACAGTTCTTTTTATATTGACGGTCATCGTTTGTTTGAAAAGTCAGAGCTCTGCCATTTTTATTCGTTTTTTTTCAGATTTCATTATACTTAATTTATCCACAATCTCGCCATCTTTCTTTATTTTTTTTCCTACTGATGAGCTTAAAAGAATTATCTTACCCCTATTATAGCAAAGTTAATGCGTTTTATAACCACAGTCAAAAAAAAACTCACTCCGGCATTAAACTTCCTTCTTAAGTTGCTGATTTATCCCCCGTAATATTAAACATGAATTAAAACTTTGTCAAGTGTGGCATCAAAAAAAGGCTCCGCTAAGTTCTACTTACCAAAGTGGGTATGCGAAAACTTCTTCCCTTAGTTTGGCACTTTGCCCCGTGGGTCATTTAAGGCCACCAGATCTTCTATCCTGACATAAAGTGACGCAGTACATACTCTGAAACTAATCTAAGGGCGCACATTGCCGTAAATGCGAGTACTGTACTCTTTACTTGGCCTCGCGATATAATCTGTATGTATTTATTCTCACCTTTACTAAATACATCATTTTTACCACTCACAAAATTTATCATAAATACGCTCTTATTTCATATAAGGTTGGCTCCTTATAAAAAAAAGATTATAAACATTTATATCCTATTCAAATTTTGCATAATATATAATACTTATCTGTACTAAGAACCACCGTTTTAATACAAAAACTGTTTAAAAATAATTCATTGCTTCATTCAAAGTAATTTAAATTTCTAAAAAAATATATTATTCAATTTCAAATACTAAATAAGTATTTAAATTAAGCTTTAAAGTTTGAAAAGAGAAGAACCTGTAGAAATTGCAACCAGGAAAAATAACTTTTAGATTTTGTTAAGGAATTTAATTTATTTTAAGTCTTCATGCATCTCAAGATTGCGTTTATTATTTAATATTTTGACTTGAGCCCAAAATCATAGACATGTTTTTCTAGTGTGGGTTACGTTATGTTTCCTTTATACAGTCAATAGACTTAAATGAAATGATTCACTTAAAAGTTTCTATATCATAATTAAATTTCACTAATCACTTCCTCATTATGAGTGTTGAGTCAAATAATCAATCTTCGAAAAGTCTTTTTTATTATGTTAATTATACTTGCATAACAAGATATATTCATATCAGCAAAAGTATTCAAAACCAAGCATGTTAATAGAAGTGATTGATAAAATGTTCATAAAATATAAACAATTACTTCGATGAATATTCTCACCACTTTTAATTGCTAGCGAGAAAGAGTTTCTTAGTGACTCTTCTGTCATAAGTCAGACTTAATCAACTGTCAAATTTTAAATTAAAATAATTATTGCTATATGTGGATATAAATATTACACGAAATATATAATATAATAATTATCAAGCTCTCTGAAATTTCTTGTTCTAGAAAATAATTTTGACGGCATTCGGCATATATAATGTGAAAGTCATTATTCATGACTAGGGAATCCAATCCCGAGCCAAAATTTTGATCCCGGATTAGAATTTTTCGATCCCGGCATCCCGGGATCAGTACATTTTTTTAAGAAATAAAAAATGATAATATTGGTGAAAAATATATTTTAAAAAATATAATATATTAAATAACCAGCTGTAAGCTGCCGATACGTTACCAAAAAGCTCTCTTAATCTTAGTCATTCGCGATGTAGAGGTGAATGAGTGGATTTTTTAATTATTCGTAAAAAAAATATGCGAAATATTTATTTTTAAACTAACTTAATATGAATACATTATGTAAAAATACGAAATATAACTTAAAATGAAACGATAAAAAAGCAATTACCTACTTCAGACTGCAAGAATGAAGATTTGTAAAATTGTTGTCTATATACATACATTATTAATAATTTTATTGGAGTAAATAGAAGTAATTTTAATATTCAAATATTCCCAGAGTACCAGAGCATCGATTGTTTCGCCATTCAGTCAAAGGTTTCTGTTTACGGTACAAACACTGGCATTGATATCTGGTAACATTCATTTTTGTAGAGAACAAAGCGAAAAATAAATTTAAAATATATTGAAATGTGAAGCTTAATAATAAGAAACAATAAATATTGTCGACAAATGCATTCGAATACAGTACACGTGCGGATAATACATTGAAGAAATTAAATATGATTGGCATCAAGTTACCTTTTCGGCTGCGACTTTCTCTTATCGAAAACTCTTATCGCAAAGATAAAGTCTTAATAATAAAATTGGGCATCGTTTATTGCATATGCTTGAACTGCCGACTTTAAAACCAACACGTTTCTGTTTTAAAACACAATCCCGAAAGATTCAGGATCATGTCTTCTAATCCCGGGATTGAAATGTATCAAAAACTGTACGGGATCTCGAGATCCTGGGATTGGATTCCCTATTCATGACCACTCGCTTATAGTTTTTTTAATAAATGTAATATTACTTCTGATAAATTGCTTAAAATACAGCTTAGCTGTACAAATGACATCTATAAAATCATGTTGTATGTAAACTACGTTAGTAAACTACCTTATTTTCATTTTCATTTTTCTTTTATTTTTACCGTTGTACAAAGTATAATAAAAAGGTCTCAAAACAATATAACCGATCAAATAAATCTTCAATACCTTTGTGATATAAACATTTTCACATTTATAAGAACAAAGTGCTGGGATGAAAGAAAATATTTTCTCGCCTTGTTATTTTTAAAGCATATTTTGTTTATAAAAATAAAATTTAAAATATTATTCATCATAAAAAGTTATTTCAGCTTAAGATTGAATACAAAATGTTATAAAACTTGTTATTATTATCAATTTGTTTATCTTTAAAACCGTCTACTTCAATATGATAATAAAACTATATACATTGTTTATATCAATAAAATAAACTAGATAGCCAGTTTATCAATACAATTTAAAGCTTTGGATATTTCATTATTCTCAACGACAAAAGTTAAAGTGCAGAATCATCTCAACCACTTTGATCTAAGTTTCAGGTCTATCGTAAACCCTCTTATACGTGCATTTTAATTATATTAATTCAATTCAATCTAATGTACTTTATAATTAAAACGAGCTTAAGTTAAGAGAACGCTGCGAATGGTTTCCGTTGATAACAATAAAATATACAGAAAGTTACTACTGAATCAACAAATAAAGCGAAGAGCGCGTGCCAAACCATAAAATTTAGTATCATCTAACACCGCTCGATTTTGAAGCTCCCGGTCCAAATAATGTTTACCATTTTCCACTAAAACCCCCGCTAATCCAATCAACCAGGGGCGAAACTCGATAACCATTCCTCCTGTATTTTTTCACCGGGAAAGTTCTTTTGTAAAAGGTCAATTATATCAGTTGAGTGAAAATCCACAGAGAAATATTTAAGTATCAATAGATTGAACAATTTTAATTCTGATTGACTTTTGTCTATATTTAATTATATTTATGAACTTTTAAAAATGAGAATGTTATGTCTTTACATATATTATCATGTTATCGTTTTTTTAAACACGCGTTTACAATTATTTATAATTATCTTGCTTACGTCATTTATTATATTAATAGATATTGTTGAAGATACAACTCTTCTATCACTAATTTCAAAACACTTTTAAATATTTAAGGATATTAATAAACACCTTTGTATAATAATTATTAAGTCAGAAGGCTATACACAAATAAATAAAACATTTGTCAAGCTTACTGACAAAATGAGTGCCATTACAAATATAACATTTTTAAAAATTAATTTCCACAAGATGACCACCGAGTCAGTTGTAAACATGTTTGTAGACAGTTAATATATATATTTTTTTCTTATTATTGATTTATTTAAGCAATACTATCTTTAAAATTAGTATACTAAGGACAATTCTCATTCGTTAATAATAGTATTGGTCACCGCATCTACAACTATGAACAGTTTATATGGGTGCATGAACTTCTCATGCCGACCCTTAAATTGGAAATTGTGTTAGCTTTACTTTTAGTGTGAATGCAATTTGCTTTTACCTTTTATAATGTATATTTCTGTTAACCGTAGTCCGGTTAGCAGAAATATTTTGTTTTAAGTTGATTTAGCCTGGCTTATCGAATTCACATCTGTTTTAACAGATCGAGTTTTAAAGTTAAATGTTTAAAATATCGATTTATATAAAACCTAACAGATAAGTTTTCAAAGCTTTACCAGACGAAAGCAGATATTTAAAAAAATGATATGCATGAACCTTTATTTTGTTTATAAACCTTTTACATTCATATTATAACAAATCTCTTTTTTTACCAAAAAAAAATGCTTTATTTTCATAAATTTATTATCTATATTATTATTGTCAGTTAACATAATCATATAAGAAGATATACTGTTTTTAACTACCATTATTACCTTCACTCTCTGTAAAATGAGTTTTTGGTATTGTATTAGACCTTGCATTTTGAATTACATATTACAATTACTATTTTTTTTTGCTATATTCAATGTTGCAAATACTCTTAAAAGTGTCAATGAACAACAATAATAGCTTTTTAAAACAATCATCTTTTTATGCATGTTTTTATAATCCTTGTATGTATATTATTAGAACATCAATAAAATGGTTCAATTTGAATTACTCTTTGTTTATGATATAAAGCAAAATAATATGTCCCTAATATATACGTATCTTAACAACACAGCTATTTGCAAACTCATGAACATTTTCATTTAGAACCGAAGTATATATAATAATAATGTTTATATGTTGTATCCGGCGTAGCTTAGTTCCATCTGAATGACAGGACGTAGCAGTCGTAGCGCCCGTAGCAGAGGTCTACGGTAATCAAGTTTGATCAGTAAAGGCTCAGCCTCGTAGATAGAGATAATGCTCAACGTCGGGGGAGATCTTTTTGGATGGAAGGGGAAAATGGACGACCGGAAATGGTGGACACTGGATAATGCGCTGACCGGAAACCACTTATTACGTGAAATTTGATGTTGCTAGTATATTTCAGATGGGTATGTTAAGTTCAGCAAAACATGTCGAATAATCAATAAAACAACGTTGACGAAAAAGGGTAAGGAATATACAATAAACGTCGTATTTCTTATGAATTTGAATAATCGTTTTTGTCTTTTTTTGTTGATGAGTGCATATTTTGTATTTGCAGAGAGGTTAACATTAACCTGGATGTAGATGTGTGTATTAATCCCAAATGTGGCAGTAATATTTATTTGTCTTCTCTGCCAACACTTGCTTAATAAACTCTATACATACAGAGAGAGAGTGTTTGTACGTGCGTAGTAAATTTACTTAAAAGTCACCCAATACTTAGGCTCACACACGCGCTGTATACACTGACAGAGAAAGAGTATGTGTTTGAGTGAGATCCGCTGCAGATAGATCTTTTTTTTTTAATTTTATACTTTTATGATGTTGAATTCATATATGTTTTTACGTTATGTCGCCATATCCTTTTTTTATTTGTTTTATATTGTTTGCAAAATTTTACCAAAACACTGAAACTATTGTCTCGAAATGTTTTTATCTGCATTTAAAGCGGAATCAAAATTTTTAAGCCCTAATTTATAAACGAAATCTAAACATGAAAAAGCACATATATCGTATAGTAATAATATACATAGCATAGAAAGTGAAAATAAAAAAGGTCGTTTATCGATTTTAATGTTTTTTTGATTTTCTCGCAGTTGTTATGTATTGCAAAATTAATAATTTTAAGAGCTTCTAATATGCTTTATTTTTTTTTATTTCAAAAGAATAAACATAATATTATAGGATAATCACATTATATTATTTACTCTCATTTGAAATACTAATTCAAATCGATTAATTTATCATATCACCTTACTTGAAATGAAGTTTGGGATGAAATGTAGCATCATAATATTTATACTATATCGCTTTTTACTGCCTGTATAAATTTAGGATAGGGGTTGTATTTAAATATATTATAGTGTATATTCTTAGATATTGCCTCAAGGGGATGATTCTAAGTTATTGTTGCCAATATTCAAAGCCTGGAGCAGAGAGAAGCAATAAGTGTAGTAATTGAAATGTGACTCCTACACTTATTCCCAGAAGCTCCGAATAACAGTGGCGGGTTAACAATGTTTTTTTATGCTCTTATTTCACTCATATATAATTGATAGTTTATTTATCATGTATATATTTGATAGAAAAGCTTTTCGATTTTCAAAGATCGTTCACCAATAAAATATTTTATAAATTTCAAAAATTTTGTCAACTATATCATTTAATAGAATTTTGATTAACATATTTTTCCTTAACACAACGTTTTGTACTTTAATATATATCCTATTTGTTGCTGACTTTAAATACTTGTGAAAGAATATCTTTTCACGTATTATTTTCAATGGTTGTGGGCTTCTTTGCGATCACTGTAATAAGACTTACAACCAATCTTCTTTAATTTTTCTGATCAAATTCTATCTTCAAAGACACGGTTGCGATGTTTTACCATTTACTAATCAAATTTCATTTATTTTGTGTTTTTAAATTAACTTTTACATCATTTAAAATATAAGACACTGTAAAAATTAGTAATACAGCTCCCTGTAATTTATTGCTGACATTTTTTTACATTCTTCTGTCGCCAAATCGGTACTACACACTAATTGTGTTTTTTTTTGTAAACACATTTTTATCGCATTATAAATTAATTTGCTGTTTTATAAGTTCTTAAGTCTTCGTCACAACTCAATGATACTAAATCACAGAGATAAGAACTCGCGAAGATTTACAAAACTTTTTCATTAACTAAAGCCATCTTAAAACTTCGTAAACAATATTTAAGTGTAAAAGTAAAAGGTTGCCAGATCTTAAATCCAGGAAACATACTACGAATAGAAACTAGCGAATAACACATTTTAACAAAAAAATATTGTTAAAGAAATATCGAATGAATTATATATTTTAACCTAACCACTACTTAATTATCTTCAAACATCATTTATGGAAAAGTCGTTTTAGAGGGCATATTTTATGAAACAAAGCATGTTTTTTATTAATAAAAAACTAATAAATATTCTTTTACACAGTTTTTTTTTTCAAATATTAAATATATCATTCGCCGTCCACTTGCATACTTGAACAACCATTTTTTAAAGTAAACTTTATTCTCCAAACGTAGTGGTCCAGTAGAAACGTTTAAAGGTTCCAATATTTACATCAATCTTTCATCACGAAATAAAGAGAACGATAGAGCTAAGACATGATTAGTGGTTAACTAATCGCACTTCCAACACCGCATTTCTTATGGATGGAACGGTTGTGAAGGAATTTTAGACATCACTAACACCCATGCCTTGGAACAGCAACAAATAAATCTATTTTTAAAATGCTGTTTATACTGGGACTTAAGCCCCTAAGACACATTCCGGAAGCTAACAACGATGGCCACTGCACCACTAGATAAGATTACTTTCTCTTAAATATCTAATTAAATTATAAATTATTTTTTTAAATATTTATTTAATATGCCACTGCTTAAAACAAACTAACTGCAACAGTTCTTTGGGATGGATCATAAAACCTGCGCTTTAATACGGAACCCTTTTACGGCCCACATCCGAGCGAAATTTCATTCAATTCCTAAGGGTCAATGTCAAGTTATAGTATGGTATAACCTCGCCCTCTTTATTAAAAGGGTTTGGCGTAATTAATTATGAAAATGCATAAGCGAACATTGTATTGCACTTACGTATGAAGGGTCATTACTTTTATACAGACAAATATAAGATTAAATTAGATATTAAGTAGCATAACAATTGTAGGTATAAAACTCTTATACTTATTTTAATTTATAGATTTCCCGACGTCATGCATTTACATCAAAGACAAATCGTGTTTGATACGTTTTAAATTTATATTTCATACAAACTTTTAACTTTATAATGACTTGTCAAATGATTTCTTTAACGTAGTGTTTTTTGTTCATCTTTGTATTCTTTAGATTTGGTGAAAAGAGATGTTTATAACACTATTTTCAAGTATAAATTACTTTATTTTAATATAAATGATAGGATTGATCACAGCTAAAAAATGTCATTTACTTTTAACTATGTTATTTTTTTAAGTATGTTGATAGTTGTATTAGAATTATTTAAGAAAGAATATTATTCCGAAATACGCTCGTATTCTTCGAGAGAGCCACTATTTTTTATATTTTGAAATTTGAACATTAAATCACTGTTTATTTTTAATAAACTAATACTTTCAACTGTATTTCATTCAATAGTTTTTGTCACATAAGTTGAATACGATTATAAATTATTTCCATCTTTCATAATCTTATATATAATAACTGTAAAAGCATTATTACATATGAAGTTTTTGCAACATTACGATTCAAACTAACAATACATTTACCGGAAATCCCCGTACCGTATTTCGCGGTGTATCATTATTTGTGCGGTAAATGTGGCTCGTCCGTTTGGCTCACTTCCCCCTTCGCTTATCCTTTGATACTAGAGGCAGATCCTGCGGCTGCAAAAAGCCTACTCAGATCTTTCCCAGCCTCTGGCATTACACGCCTAGGTCTAAGCATCTCCTTTCGTACTTAATAGTTTCGCTGGAAGCTCCTTGAGATTAGAGGACCCCGAACTTGCTACATTTAAACCTTGTAGTTTTTGTTAACTAAGCGAACCACACCGATTTGTTCGAAGGCTGTGATGGCTCAAAGAGAAATCAAGAAATAGCAGCGTTTGAATTAAATGTCTTATTTGCTGACACCTTCCCAAAAATACGTTGTCTAAAAGTTTTTGGATGAAACAGATTGATAAGTCAGCGTTTTTCTCAAAATAATTGGATCCGGATAAAATCAAGATAATGTCACATCTTAAAAGAGCGTGTTGTCATTTATAACTTTATATTATTGGAAAACTTTTATACATAGATTTTGACATTTATTTATTGATTTATAAATAATATTTTTAGATCGCTGATTGATAACGCTCTAGGCATTTTGTATCCCAAACCAATGGGAATAAATGCCTGAAGTATAACTTTAATAATTGTATTGTATTTTTTAATCTTTTTAACTCTGAAACGTTATGCAAAACAATAAATCAACGATTAACTCATTCCTACCCAAGGGCATAACTTCTAATTGGATATCAAATAAAACAAAAAGTATCATCACTATTGAATAAATTAACCACTATTTTTTTGTAAATCTACTATGGTATTCAACGTTGTACCCACCACAACCTGCTGTTTTTTCACAATCTTCTGACAGTTTGTATTCCGCAGCGTTACAACGTTGCTTTGATGCCGGGTATCACATTCTCTCTAACGCATACAGCTTTTAGAAAAAAATATTAAAATATTATACATGCCCATTATACACAGCGAAATCATGAAAGTTATGTTTATTTATGAAACGTCATGTCACTTCTGAACAGAATCTGTTATCCATACCAAATTAGTAAAATCAGCTTTATTTATTATCTCTGCCAAGTAAAGCAAAAATACAATACGTGGAACTCTTCTTATGTATTATGTTTTCTAAGGAATTTCATATATTTTCCGTGTGAATTATAAATAAATACAATAATGCTCAGCGACGCTGTTTGGGTCTCATCCTGTTGGTTAAAGTACCAATTTTTAAATTCATACCTAATTGAATCGATTTATGAATAAAAGGCTTGTAAAGTTTTCATTCTGTTAACCCAACCCACCCACTCTCGTATTCGATCCTGAAAACAGAACTAAGAAAGATTTATGAACTAATTACTAATTATTAATTAATTTGGCATGTACTTGGTGTCTCATCATTTAAAAAGGTATTTATATCAAATTATGTTGTTCTATGTGAGCTATAGTTTCTATTTAATCAATTTTCTCATATATGTATAAAAATGCGTTTACGCATAGCTGAAAATCATAGTAATTATATTTTATATAAATATATATTTACATTACTTAGTACCAGTTCTCTCGTAACCACATCTGTCTTTCTTTCCACTCTGATGAGGGAGAGATGGTGTAATTTACACATAATCAGTTCACATCAAACAGACTCCATTTTGGGAGTACATATGCAGGGCTTAGTATCATAACTCATAATCTCCAAAAATCGAGTTTAGTGAAAATCGAAAAGAACCATAGGAACAAAATTTACCGTTATTATAAAAAAAGTTAAAAATTACGATGAATATAAGTACTTTCTTATGATACGAAATATAGTATTACGTCATGAAAAATTCTAATCGCCGATTGGTTCTTTCTAATCATCTGATATTATTCATTTAAAAATGTGAGCTTAGACACCGATAGTGATCTTTTTCAGTGTTTTAAATAAATTTTAATAACGAACTATTTGTAATATATGTTGTGATGAGTTTTTAATTTGTTCGCATTCTTATCTTAAAAATATCAAACATGAGTTTTAATACGAAACATATCACTAAACATTTGGTAGAAAAATATTTTTTTACGTGTTCTTTACATTTGGGTTTTTATATTAATATTGAAATAAAATAATACGTCTCAAAAGGTTTATTCCTCAATGTATCTTTCTTCGCGTAACTGATAATTGCATTGACACAAACCAAGCGAGTGCACTGTGAAAGTAAGAACGGTAAACTGCGCTTTCCGTGTTATTGACGGTAAGTGTATATTTGCTTACACTTATAAAATATCTTCTGCATTATCACACTTAATACAATTTCACCCGACGTCTTGTTACTCCTCAGCGAGACATCTTTATATCTCGCTTTCTGGCCATAAGCGCTCATGCCTTCATTTGCAGCCGGAGCTGTGGTAGGTTGTAGCGAGCAAGCTATGCGAAAGACGCTTCATATAAGAGCCAGCCACCCGTGTGCATAAAATTTCAGACCGCCCGGAAAACGGTTAACGGGGCGCACCGCCAGTTCCCGTGCAATATTCACTTGACTGCATAGAATACAGTGATCAACAACTAATTCGGTTTCGTGATTCTTTCGAGCACGAATCCTTCGTACGGAATACTTTGTACACAAATTTTTCGAACACAAATGCATGGAAAACTCTGGTCACAGATTACATATTTCGTTTTTTTTAACCATGCCCGCTCCCAAATGTAAAGCATATAAACTCTTTACGGAGCAACGCTTTACTTTACTGTGCGTTACGCTTTACGAAGATATTGGGGATAGAAGGATAGTTTTACGACAAGATTAGTGGTTAGCTAATCGCTCTAGTTTCGCTTGTTTTTAGGATAGGATAAGTGAATGGGAATATTCTGCACATTTCAATATTTTCAATATCTGAGATTCATAATTGAGACGTCATATTTTAACACACGGAAAATAGACATTTGTTATCTTCATTTACTTGATCACTTTTAGGGTGTTCACTGTCAATACTTGGTGGTAAGGCATTATATTAAGAAAAAAACAATATTCCTTTATAGTTATGTTCACTTTTAGTTACCAAAATCAGGACTGGTTTTGCTCATGGCGAGAATAATCAACTGATATGCTTGTTGTAGATAGACTGAAAAATATTTGACACCATTACCTAAAAAATATATAAAAAAAATTTAAATGTATATTCTGTGACCGGGATTTTCTATGTACGGAAGTTTCAGTATACCGAGTATTATGTACGAAAAATATTGTGCTAAATAATTCGATCACCAACTACTTATGTTTATGACATTTTTTTAACCAGTAAAAAGGAGCAAGTACAATTCAAACTATTCTGACCTTTTAGCACATACATCATAACATCAATGCAACAGTAGGACAATCGACAATAAACGTGTTTTAAGCAATAATTGTCTTTGTAACTATGTAGCTTATAGATTTTTTTCCAGATTATGTCAACAGAAGTTGTGTTACAAGAACTGTCTATTATTGAGTCACATAAAATTTGTAATGTGCTCACTGTCAATTATTGGTGGAAAGACATTATATTTAAATATAACACTCTACTTTGTTTAAAATTGCATTATTTTTCCACTATTTATTAAAGATCAAGAAAAAAAAGAGTAGTGTTTAGCTTATCGCTCTTATAATCTGATGAGTGGGAGTTATTTTTTTCCAAAACAAAGTGACTACACGCCACATTAGTACATTCTTTATCTTTAAAATTTAACATACATATATTGACATAATTTAAATTTATTTACACTTTTCTATTCATTTCTATCCATAGACTAAACGAAGACTTACCTACTCCCACTTCCCCAATGGAGTCGATGGTAAATTTCTCCATTCATTTTAATAAACTTTAATTTTGCCTCATATTAACATCTACGTACGACATAATCTTAGGTTGACATCCCCTACTATAGACTAGACGAGGAAGGCCGTTCATTATCGTGAGCTTTAAGAAAGTCTACGTGGCGGAATGTGTTTCACAACTTCCCATGGCGATGATGAGATTTTAAAATGCTCTGCTTAAACGATATACCGGAAGAAACACAAGCCATGTAATAAAGACAAAGCACAAATTTAGAAAAAATATTGCAATTTTATGTAATAAGAACCTTATTCAGCTTTAAAAAAAATCTTTTTTACAATAGAAAATTTATCGCTTAAACATACCGGAACATTTGTTTAATTTAGATTTTCTGGCGCAAGAGAATTTCATTTACAGTTCCTGACTGATTATGATGTATTCATTCACAATAAACTTATTCTAAATCATATTAGTTAACAACCAACGACATGTATCAATTATTTGTGAACTAATTCAATTTAAGGTAAAAATCTGCAAATATTAAATTTGATGTTTCCAAAATTTTATGAAAACTAACGTCATTGACATTTTTCAGGTTACAGGCATTCTTTAAATCCATTAGTATTGTGAATCGTCCAAATTAAAAGTATTAGGTTGAATGTTCATTTTTCTCATAACGGTAATAAACATATCAGGTTTACCAAAATGACCAAATATAATACGAATATTTCGGGTGATTTGAGGTAATTTATATTTTCATCTGATAATAAAGCTTTTTATTTTATTTGTATTTTAGGGTTAATTTGCATTACAGTATACTTATGTACGTGGCCGTACAACGTTTTTCCATTCGCATAAAATGTCTTTTTATCACGCATAAAGAGGTCGAATTGATATGGCGCGTCCACACACGATCCGAAAACTCTTTCACAGTTAGATTTCAAAATGTGTTCTTCATTAATTCTCAAACAAACAATAGAAACAAGAAAATTCGAATATTTTATTTTTCTTGTTTTTTGATTAACGATTTGACAACTATTTTTGTTTTGTTTTCGACACTTCGTAGCACAGGAAATAATAATCAAATAGCACTTTTGGCATTTCAATTGTGGCTGAAATAAATTTTATCTTAATAGCTTCATTAATTTGGCTACCATTAACGTTCACATCGCTTGCTTAGTGTATGGTCAACCTGAAATGGCCTGATAACGGTAGAATAATATCACATTTGCTTCTAACATTTAAAATAGCTATTTAATACAACTATTAGAAATTATAGCAGCAGATATCTCTGTAATCTCTACATTTTTTAATCATGTCTGCTTTCAATGTTGGACATAACTCCAATCCGGGGATTCTTTCCAATTTCGTGATCGCAAAATCCCGGGATTCTGATTACACTTATCCCAGAAATTCTAAATTGCGGATTAGAAGTGAAAAATTCTCGAAAAGTTTTTGAAACTAGGCAAGCAGCGAAAAATTGTAAAACCCGGCATCGAGATAAAAAAAAAATGCTCACACATTTAGAAATTTTGTAAAAACTGTCTTTCTGATTCCTGGAAAATTTCAGATTAGGAAATATTTCCTTCTTTAGCGACATTGATAAAAACCTCGAAATAACAGACTAATGCGAACGAAGATCATTGAAAACTGAATATCAGTGATTCAAATAACATGTGCAGTGAACGGCTCAGCGCATGCTAAATTACCAACCTGCACACGTTAAAACTTTTGCAGCTGTGTGATGACGTAGTTTCCACACGGATAACATTTTTATAAGCAGCTGCTTTTGTAATACCACAATGAGAATAGTTTAACAAATTAAAATTTTATAAAAAAATATGTTTTATCGAAGTTTTGGTATATTTTTTGTACTGCTTCATAACATCTCAGATAAATTTGGTTCAGTCAAAAGAATTGAGAAAATTTTTAATTAATCATAAACTAGTATGCGTTGACATTTTCCACGGTGTGAATGAAGCTTTAGAAAAAGTTTCTCACTGGTAGGTTTGGACATTTTTGCTGAGTAAGTCGGTAAATGATTGATGATATCACGGCAATATTTTAAATGGCCTTTTTGGCAAATATGAAAATGTGTCCTTAGTAGAGAACGACTTAAACAAATAAAGGGAATAATTTCACTTATCATTTTTTATTGTTTTTTACTATAGCGTTGTCAAAAAGCTCTCATACCAATACAATGATTGTACATTTTTTTAACAATACGTTTATTGAACTATCCATTAGTGTTTTTTATTATTCACATCAAGATTGTAAAAGTCATAATTCAACAAAAAATATTTATATTTTAACTGTAGTAAGGAAATACTATTCGTTCGGTATATAACTTTTATATTCAAATACACTGTAACTAAACTAACAACTATAACTATTATCTGTCAAAATGACAAAAATATTCAGCAATATTTTTTATTGAAAAATGTGACCAATTATACAAACATCTATTTAATGACAATTCCGAATAAACTACTTTAACTGATCTAACAAAAACAATTTTTTCATTATATTGCTACCAATGATCATAATAAAGGGTGATTTTTTAACAAAACTTTTTCCAGCGACAGGCAATTCGACAGCTGACGGCTGATTTGTGTTTAGTTTGGTTTTTCATTTCAAGGATTTAAGCCGCTTGACCATCGTGTACTTCACACGTTCCGATTAATGTGCCGAGGAAAGATTGCTATTGATTCTCAATTTCATCACAAAAACTACAAAACATTCCAGCCACGACACCCATACGTCTAAAATCAGATTCTTTCAGAAAGCCAGTAAGACGATTTTTTAGTGCTACATTTCATTAAAAATATATTATCTCAAAAAAAACACTTTATAAAATTATGCGCTGTAATATCTTTTGATGGAACTGGCTTTCTGAACGAATCTGATTTTGGGCACATAAGTGCCATGGCTGGATTGTTTTGTGGTTTTTGTGGTGAAACTGAGGATCAATAAAACTTTTTGTTTCGGCCTATTCACCGAACTTACGATGTACACTATGGGTTCAAACGGCTTTGATTCTTGAAATGGCAAACCAAACATAAGATAAATCAATTGTCAGCTGTCACATTAACTGTCGTTGGAAAAAGTGTTACTAGTTTAAAAAACAAAAACCTTACCTCGACAGTCTATTATAATCTTACCATATAAACCCCATTACAATTTCGTGGGTATTTTTTATTTTCTTAAATCATACAAATAAAGGTATGATATATGCCATTAGTTTGTAGCTTAGCAGTAAAAACTACAATGAAACCGTTAATCTGGTATGATGTAGAAAGTTTCTAATTAAATAAAAAAATGAACAAATATTGATTTTCATGAATTTTAAAATCAATTTGAGACTATTCGAGATTATGATATACTTTCTCCTTGCATGGATCTGAAATGATGTTTAAATCTTAATATTAAAATTACTTGTTCAAATCGTACTACTTAGAGCTTTTTTTCTTAACAACCTTTAAGCGTATATTCTTTGTTTTTTTATGTTCTTTAAGTCTCTAATAATTGGCAAAATATTTTAATGACATAATATAAGTGACGTAAAACTTAGTTTTATTTTCTTTTCAAAACAAAAAAACATACGTATGTTTTTTTGCCAATAAATTATGAAATAACAAGTTTTTTCATCTTGCCACAACTGCCAAAAACAAAAATATATCGCTAGAATCACATTTTATGAAGCCAAAAAGCAACTTTCGTAAAATGGGTTGCAAATAAAATATAAACAATGGTTTGTGACAAAGCTTTCAATAGTTTGTAGGCAAATCTTGTTCACAGAACTTTTATCCCATAAATAAATCCAACGTAAGCTAAAAGTTTCGCCATCATCGTAATGTTCTCTGTTTTATATATGGTGTTTATATCCTTTTTCATAACTTTGACATTAACAAGCTCACGTAAGAAGTTTGACGTATCGTTGGACATATTAGTGTAAGTGACGGAAGGTTGTAAGCAGAAGAGAAAAATAAAACTTTTTTCAAATATACTTTGGCAGATATCTCAGCCAAATGCCTAATTGCTTCCTACACTCTTTCATAATTCTTTATCAACAAAAAAACTTTATAAATAATAAAAGGCAATATTAGACACATATTTTAGTTCATATGTGTTTATAGGTAAAACACATTTAACTAACAACACTCATCGTATTATTTATTTGATAATGATTGTTAATATCAAAAATTTTCATATTCATAATTTTTTTTAAATTCCTGTGCACCAAAACTTTAATAACTTCATATAAAATAAACATATTCTATTATCGAATTAATAACCGTTATTCAAATCAACACTTTATTTGTTTAATGTTTATTTAATAACACTGTGGTCAATTGATAACGCAGTAACGTTCATCCTCTTATCTAGAGTTTACATCCTTGGCTGATATTTTTTTCAAAATCATTCTCTGTATTATCCTAAGACATGCACTATGTTTTGTATATTTTTTCCCCTACTTTATTCAGTGTTAAACTACGTATAGTTAAAAAATCATTTTTGACAGTGAACACCCTAAAAGTGATTTACAACATGTTCCAATCGTATCTTATATATTATATGTAGTTCTATAATCTTGACTTTATAAAAGCGTTAATGTTTTTTCCAATCAATTTAGCTAAGCGTTGTTTTTTAAAATGCATTCATTAATTCATAATATCTTCTATATTGCAACCGATCATGGTTTAATAAAACAAATATTAATTATTCTTCTTCTAATATTAATCGTAAATGACCTGACCCGCAGTTTTTAGAAAACAGTTTTGGATAACCGCAATGTATACAACTTAATACACGTTCTATCAAAAGGATGCAAGCTGAAAATGCTGAATTTGTATCTAAATTAATGTTTTGAGTTTGAAAATAAATGGGCATACAGAAATTGCGATCAGAAAAAAAGACTTATTTTTTACAAAATATATTAGGTTAATATCAGGATACTGTCAACTAAAAACCATTTTATCAGTCTCCATGCACTTCAAGGTTGTGTATATTTAATAATAAGCTTTTATCCCAAAATCATTAAAAAACGTTTTTTGTGTTTACTGTTAAATTTGTTGTGTAGGTTACGTCTTTTTTCCTTTCCACAGTCAAATAATTTGTCCATGCTCTAAAACAATTTGTTAAAACTAAATTATAGTTGCAAATAATTTGCATGTTCGAATTGAATATCAGAAGTTGCTCTATAAAAATATTCAATGAATTATAAAACGTTCATAGAAATGGCATCTGAAATGAAACCATGTCACGTCATCCACACTTAACTGGAAAAGTTTGTTTGCGAAGACATATTTATGGCTTATATTAAACTGTTAACATTCTCAATCGAATATAAGTAAGTATATATTCTTTTTCCGTTGAATGCGTGTCAAAAATAGTTATTATTTATATTAATGAATAGAAACATTTTGAAAATGAGTATTACTTTTAATATAATTTTAACTACAACAACTGCTTGTTTGGCATTTATTTTTTTCATTACACTGTATATATGTCCGCTTCTAATGTATAGCATATGGCCTTCTAATGGAGGTATCTCAAAATAAGTTTTTCTACGAGAACTGTTTGTTACTCAGTCGCTCAAACTCTCTTTTCCAAAGAGAGTAGTAGGATAAGGCTAAGACAGGGCTATTAATTAAATAATCGCTCTCGTTACAATCAGTTATTTAAGGATCGGAAGGGTAAGAAGGAATTTGAATACATCATAAACACCCATGCCTTCGAACGGAAATTGATAAATCGATCAAAAAAATGCTGTTCGTACTGGGACTCGAACTCGTGAGATTCGGCACGGAAGCCCACAGGGCTAACCGCTACGCCATAGGAACCGACATTATTTTCATTACAACTATTAAAGGAAGAATACAACTTTCTTGATAAAACGCACTGTTGAAATAGTAATAATTATTATTGTTTTTGAGAAAAGATTTCATTAGATTTCAGTAAAAGGTATCGATTCACAAGCAATTTATCAATTTTGTTATTTACATTTTTCACTGTGACAATTGTTCAATCAAACAATAATTACATGTTATCTATACACATGTATATCATATAACCGAGCTTACAAAATAATTAATTTTCATATAACAGAAACTATACAAATATTCTTTGAGCCAATAAATAATAACCTAAAAAGGTTATAAAATAATTACGATTGTATTCTAATTATTTCTAAAACTTCATATTTATACAGCTTACAATAATACGTAGTAGTGAAATCTTCCAGTTAGAAATATCTTTGCAATTATTATGTTTAACCGTTTTATCCCGTCCTCCTTATCCGAAATTCGCTCCACAGAGACAGCAATAAACATATTTCATAGTCGAATTACATGCCCATATCTGGAAACCCTCTAGCACTGGAAAAGCTCTCATCTCGTATGGCTCATAACCTTAACGCTACCTTACCATACTTGCGAAAACGAAACCGCCCAGAAGAGATACGCATGCTGACCATGTCTCTCGCTCATTACCGTCAGTGCTACAGCTATCTCAATGTGTAATATTATACAAAAATATTTAATTTCAAATTCAAAAAATAATTATCTCTACTTTCGACATAATTATTATATATTTATTGATTTGGCATTTACTTGGTAGAACTCCATTATAATAGGGTAAAAATATCAACGTAGTTTAGTTCTACAGTTTTTTTATATTTTCGAGTTGATAGCTAACGATGGCGAAAGCCGAAATAGCTATCAACTCGTAAATATAAAAAACTGTAGAGCTAAAATACGTTGATATTTTTACCCTATTACAATTATTATATATTTACATAGTAGGAACGTACAAAATATAAATTAATTATATGTCCCTGCGATAAATCAAATAACAGCATTTGCTATATTAATACTAAGTCAGATTAAATCAACTTAAAACCAGTTAATCAGTCTCCACGCGCTTCAATGTTGTGTATATTTAATAATTTCTATGGGTAGGTATTCTCATGGGTTAATCCTTTTCACCAGTAATGTTCTTAGGCTTTAGTAATACATTTATTTATTATATAAACGTGATACATTCATTTACTAAACGTCAGTTCAAGTTCATCCGTGTCCTTGATTACCTGAATATCCCGAGAGGAGAAACCCGGGTCGTTACAGTGACAAAATTTGTGTGAATGTACATAATTTGAACGATTAAAATTTAATCCTAAACATCTTCAGAGAGTCTCCAAATGCTTCTCAAAGAGAGTAGTAATATAACCAGTAAAGTAACAAAGCTATTTTTAATCCATGTCCACTCCTAATATATGGAAGAATCTCAAAAAAAGTTTTTCTACGAGAAAGAATTGTTATTCGGTTGCTCAACCTCTCTTTTCCAAAGAGATTAGTGATAGAATATCGGATAATAGGGCTAGGACAGAACTAGCGAATAACTAATCGCTCTTGCTGTGCCTCATTATGTGGAAAAGGATTTTTAGACATCACAAACACCCATGTCTTTGAACAGAAATCGAATAATCGATTGAAAAAAATGAATTTTTACTAGAACTTGAACCTCTGAGATTCGTCATGAAAGCCAACCACGTTGATCATAGACCCGACTTAATTTAATAGTTTATTTAAATGAATTTCTACAAAGCGAGCACCAAATTCTTCGTAAATCATTCGACGTTACTGATAGATAGTAGTTTAGTAGACGTTTAAATATATCTTTTGATAATAGTTAGTGAAAAAATAGATATTTGAAATACTAATTCTTTTTCTCTACTTCTATTTCTCAAGATCTAAAATCTTTAGTTGAAGAAATCAGCAATTTAATTTAACCTCGCCGCAACTTCAGGTTTGAGCTAAGTGTTCTCTAGGCAAATCCTTGCCACTTACTAGATAAGAAATCCCGACCGATTCAACATTCCTCAATTTTCTTTTTTAGTTGAAATAAAAGATACTAATGATATATTTCAGATGTCGTGTATTAACCTCCTTTTAAAATTCAGGCTAAGAAAATAACGGCCGATAAATTCTAATCGTTATATTAAGCCCTCATTTCATAGAACATAATTACACTTTCAAGCTTCAACTGATCGGGATAAAAAATAGGTGAAATAAGAATCGATCAATGCTTAAAATTCCTCAATTTACCAGGACTGAATTTTTATTACGTAAGCATCTCAGTTTGATTTTTTACTTCATGAGAAGACAACAAAAATAACGTCAAATCAGTAACACACTTCATAGGTATAAATTGTTTGTCGAAATAAACCTAACAAAAAATTTTATCAACATATTTTAATATTAAAGACACGATTTTATAAATTCACACACTCCTACAGAACACACGATTGACACAAAAAAATTGTTATAATGATCCCGACCAGATTTTACTTTTTGCGAGCTTTATCAAAAAAGCATATTATTAGCTATATCAAATATTCAAATGAATATTGGTAAATGTTGAGATTGTTAACGATATGTTGGTTTTTTTCAAATATATAGATTGAATTTTTATTTCTCATTAAAATTCCGTTGATTTATTTAAGTATTCGATTTCAAACAAAATTAATACGTGAATGATAAATCTTGAATGCATGGTTGTCAGACATATTAATATCCGGACGATTTTTTATAAGCTGTCATTCTTTCAGTATTACAAAAAGGTATATTGGTAAAAATAAATATACCTAATGAACTAAATATTTATCGTACGTTTTACAGAAATTTAATCTAAATAAGGTTATTTCAGATTGGCAACATTTTAGATTAAACGGTCTTTTTTCAAATTTGTTATGGAATATGATGAATAGAGACATATACATATTTATCATTTTGCGATAGATTGCTAAATATATTGATACGATATGGTTTATTGTCACTCGCTCCCACTACCACTTTTGTAATAAAAACTGGCAGAATTTTAAAATGTGTAGCTAAATTAATTGTGTTTAATTATTATGTTATGACACGAACCGAACACAACGTGTGTGGGGGACACTTCCCGGTTCTGGGACTTGGTTCCAGAGACCTTTAGTTGTATTTTTTTATACAGTTTTTTTCTTTTGTGGTTTTTCGACCGAGATGAAAGAACTAAGATTTTTCCATTTCGACGAAAATTAAAATCCATTTTGTTCTCTGCGCAGAGTTTAACATAAAATCGTGTGAGCAAGCTAGGTTGTATAATAATTATTGTGTATTGTGTTAATTGAAAAAAATGTCTGTTAAATATTGCATGTAATTAAACTTCGGTGATTGCAAGTTCTTAAATAAACTTTTTCGTAATACTCGAGCGATGATTTCATTTAATTCTACCTACCTGTTTTACGTCGAGTTCATACCAACTGTATTGGTCTTAATGACTTTTATTAGTGGGGATTTATTTTTGAGGCTTAAAATCGTGAACAATAGTAGAAATTTCTCACAATAAATGAAACTCGCTCTAAAACAAATTACGAGTAATGTCATTTGGGCACTAAAACACTAGAATGCTAAAATTTACAAACATTCTATGATTAAAATACGTTTAACTAAATATATGTATGTTATATATTTGTCAATAACTATCGTATAACGTAGTTCCATACTGGATCAACATTGAACAATATTAAATTCAATTAGGTTATAAAACACCTTAAAGAATATTTTATATTTAAGACGGCATAATTGTGATCATTAAATTGTCATTATAATTGAAATAAACATGGTTTTTCTCCTGAGTCATCTAGTGTTCTATGATCACTTTTGCATATAAAAAAAGAAAATCCACATTTGTTTGTAATCTTGCTTGGCTGTGTGTGCGTAAAGGAATAGCATACGTATTTTCTTTTACTAAAGGAATATTAGCAATTTCTTTAGTAATAATATTAAGGTCTGGAGAGAATAACTTCATCAAACATGGATCAAGGTTATGTGTAGTAATACACGCAAACAAGGACCATTCCAATTCAATTACATTATTGTAAGAGAATATGTACATTAAATTATTCGTACTACGCCTTCATAAAACCCTACATATCTTAAAATAAAATATGAAAACACTTAGAGCAGATACATAATTAAATATATATTCTGGCCCTGATTCTTCACCGGTAAGCCGTGGCTCACTCTAATTGCGAAACCAAATTGATTTTTTCTTTGAAAATCAATACAAAATAACAATTTGGGGGCTTAGGTTAAAACTATAAAAAAATATGTATATTTTATCATTTACTATATTTTATCATCTATGGGGGTAAATGTAACTCTGAGAGCCGCATGCGGCTTTTTATTGAGTTATGTGTGACTCCCAATATCTCTTAATAAAAATATTTTTTATAGTAATCAATATTTGTGTATGAATATAATAAGATTGGGATTTGTGTATTCAATACTACATGGAAATGTGACTATGGTATGGCTTTTTATATACATATCGACTGTGGAAAGGAAAAAGGTCGTAACCCACAGTATTTCCAAAACAGGTTTTTTTCGATTATCACAATGTATCAAACTTGATACACGTTCTATCAAAAGGATGCAAGCTGCAAATGCTGAATTAGTATTTAAATTTAGCTTTTATGTTTGAAAAAGATGACCTTGTAAAAAATTAAAAACATTAAAAAAGACTGAAATAAAGGTTTTTCCTGGATAATTTCTTTGATTAATATTAGGTTTTTTCAACTAAACACCAGTTTAGAAGTTTTCGTACACTTCAAGGTTGTGTATAATTCATAATTTGCATATGGCCCAAAATTATCAAAACACGTTTTTTGCGCCTCCTGTAAAATGTGTGGGTTACATCCTTTTTCTTTTCCACGGTCGATATATAAAAATCTTAAATGTGACTCTCACTGCCTTCATGTATGCCCATTCCTTATCTACTATTTATTTTAAGTCAATAATTAGAATCAACTATTTATTACCTATTAATAAATTATTAATAAAAATATTAGTAAATAAACTTACGATAGTAAGTCTGAAGATACTTTTCAAATACTCAAAACACGTGTCACAATTTCAAATACAACTAATGGAATAATAAATTAAAAATAATTAGAAAAAAGTTACCGCTGAATCCATCAAACATATCACTCAAACTTAAATTCACTTATGTGTAGCTACTGTATTATGGTTTTAATTTATCTTGCCACTTTTAATACAGTATAAAAATTCGTAAAAACTCCATGTGTTTTTTAATTGAGCCTAAATATATTTTGTACAAATCATTTTTATAATTTAAATCTATCGTTTTCTCATTGAGTATTTAAAATGGAAAAATATCTTCACGTATTATTATGATGTTACAGTTAGCAGTAGTGCCTCAAAAACAACGTAAAATATTCATGGGGCAGCAAATACAACCACGTTATGAAATACTGAATTAGAGTACCCAGACTCCTGAACATAGATAGCCTCGGTATGTATTCTATATGTGTAACGCGGAGGCATCTTCTTTATGTAACAGATGTCCCCGTGCGTAATCCGATTTGTTTACACTTTGATATAGATCCCTTTCCTTTTGCCCAAGTTGGCCTGAGTTTCCCAAGTTGGTCGAGTTGGGCAAGTTGTAGCCGGTAGCGCTTTCAGGTCGAAGCTTTGAAGCTCTTGTATTGAGCGATCTGTGACTTCGTGTACCTCCTGTGTGTTTTTACACTTTCAGACACGAGAGGTAATTTTAATATCATTTCAAGACCTTGCGGAATTCCCTTTAATCAGCGATTTTATTATAAATTTTATTTTATTCAATCTGACAACTCAACTTACTTTATCTTCCTCATTCACCACTGCTATCTTATTGTTTAATTGTATGCAGCAGTATTTAGTGATCTAACAAACTTTAAACATATCTAAAGTTGTTTCTTTAACTTAATTAAGAGCAACTTTCTAATACTTGATGGCGTGCACTTAAGTATTCAGAGAATCAATCTTTTCAGATTTGTAAAAAACTTCGATAAGTTCATTTCGCTTGTTTATTCTTTTTTCGTGTTTTAAATATCACTGTTATATGTGTGCTGGCAACCTTATCAATTCAATTTTTTTTTACAATGGCGAAACAAAGATATCAAATGAATACATTCAAAATATGATGATATTTTATTTCATATACATATAAAACCATAATAGTTGTGGTCTCAAAAACCAATGAAGTTTTTATTCATCATGTTAATTTTGGGATGTAAATAATAGAGTGTATATCACAAATAGTTAAAACAAAAATAGTAATGAAAAACAACAATTCAAGATGATTTTTAAGTGCTTACATATCCTCTTTGTAAAATGTGTTCTCTAGATTTTGTAATATTCGTTGGTTCTTCGTTATATTATATATATAATATATATTACGTATGTGTGTTATGATCTACTCCTCATGAGGCTTTTATGTATATAAGTGATCCCTACTCAAACTCCTTTCAAATTAAATTTCTTGCGTCAGATTAGTTCATATTTTCAAAAATAAACCGATTATACACCCACATGATTCTTCAGAATATCATAAAGAAGTACGTTAAACATTTCGTTATTATATTACAGGGTATTGAATTATGCTATGGAGACTTTTCTTTATAGATTAAATATACAAATGGTCAAGTTACATGATTCTGAATGACAAGTAATCTAATTCAGAGAAAAGTTTACCTAGAAGTATAATTTCTCTGAAAACAAATCTGACTATAATAGTGTAAAATTATTTTTTATATGATTTTGACTATTGCGGAACAGATTTCTTATAATTTTAATCACAAATAATTGGCCGACATTTTGATCCTAAAAAAATGATGATTGATGTACAAATGTATGGCGATGAATGGCATTGATTGGTAATCAATATCACTCCCGTTATATTCATTAGGAAGTCCGCTCCCAATGTGGAACATATGGCCTCCTAATTGAGGTATATTAACGGATTTTTTTTCTACGAGAACTGTTTTCACTCAGTTGCTCAATCTCTTCTTTTTAAGAAAGTAGGAATAGAAAGAATAGTGTTACAACAAGACTAATAGTCAGCTAATCGCTCTTACTACGCTCTGTTATTTTAAGATTTGAAAGGTGGGAAGGATTTTTTGTCGGATCCGTATGAGAGGTCAACGTTCTTGACTTCCACGATGGATCTTGCGGGTTCGAATCCCAATACGAACAACATTTTATCAATCGATTTCTGATCGAATGCAAGGATGTTTGTGATGTTTAAAAAATAGTAAGTTGGTTAAATATTATTGGATATAATATTCACTACTTAGTGGAAATCCATTGAGAGTAATATTAGACATATTAGACTGATTTCCTTAACCGCTTGAATACCAAGCGGATACCGGTGTCCGGAACATATGCAAGCGAACACGGATGTCCAAGACATTTAAAAAACCAAATACTTGGTATTGTAATAGAACATAAGCAATATTTTGATGAATAGATGTAGTGCTATCTATACTAAGTCAATATAGGTTTTTAAAATATCGAATTCGAGTGTATAATAGGCAAAATTATTTTTCTCAAAAACACGCAGTATCTCCGGGACATATTAATGATTTATTTGCGCAGTATTCAAGCGGTTAATGTATGATACAAGTCATCCCACAGCAAAAAAAAACGTTTCTTTTATACAAAACAACCTCAACCAAAATACATATTTAATCTTCAGAACGTGAGTTTTTTTAGACATTCAAAGTTTAATCTTGATATGTAAAGTTAAGCCATATAATGGTGTATGCATGGTAATTGATTGACTGAAAAAGATAACCTACCGTGACTCAATTATTATGCAAAGTAAATTCAAAGCCGAAACGGTAATTGCATAATCTAAGCAGCGTCTCAGTTTTCCGGTCATTTTAATATAAACAAAACAACATGCCGGGAATATTTATACTATCATACCTACACGGTATTCAAAAATAATCGTATAAAATATTTGTAACTTTTATTAAACATTATCATTAATTAATACCGTAAACAATACATATCAGTGGTCTGCGGATCACGAAAACTTTCGCTCCACGATTCGAGAAAAAAGCAAAAAGGCTGCGTATAAAAATTGATTGGGCCTTTAGAATAGTTGCGCATTATATATAATATATAATTTTTTCCGCTCTGAGAGATTTTTTTAAAATGGGGCTGATATCAACCAGAAATTTACATTTAACATAAAAACATTTAATATCGTTAGTTAAAAACTGAAAGAGTTATTATCAGTTTTTCGAAGATACAAAATCAAGCACACTTGATCATTGTATAAACGAAAAGCTGATCGAATTATCTTCAGAAAACACTCATTTCCAGATATAAAATGCAATTTTTATCTTAACGACTTTTATCAAATTTGCTTTCAAAAAAGCAGCAGCAGGTGTTGCACGAGAAAAAAAATGTAATTTTATAACGTTAGGTTTTAAAAAATAAAAAATAAATTTACATTAGTTTTTATATCCGTTTAACGCTCGTTCATATAATAAGGTTGGAGAACACTGTTTTATTTCTGATGACTTTTCCATGTCCGCTCTTAGCGTAGAGAATATCGATGATCTAGATCAGGGGTGGGGAACCTTTTTATTTCTAAATGCCACGTTCATGTATCCGATTCAAAATAAGGCCGCAGTAAAGAAAACGTTTACACCCTAAATAAATATTTTTAATTCACAATGTAAATTAGTCAAAAAGCCAATAAAAAAAATCTTTATCTATGTAATCTAAAAAAATGACACAAGTCAAAAGGTCGCATTAGAGTAGCCAAGAGGCCACAGATTACCCACCACTGACTAAGATTCATAGAACGATCAATGTTGTTGAATTATGTAATCAATGAACATTTATTAATTTTGTGCGCTCAATTTTAATTATGGAAAGAATTCCAAATACGGAGAGTTCACGCAAAATAATTTCATTGTGAGATACGTTATTATCCAGAACACCAATTAGATGACCCAAATAGTGCACTCAGTTCCGGTCACCATGTTTATCTATGGTAGTTTCCTGTTTAACCTATGAACCGCGGCACATCACATCGACACGGCGGGGAATGGCTCGGCGTAGCAGTTAGGCAGTTAGCGACATATGGGTTGCGCGCCAAATGCATTCACACGGCCGCTTTATAACAACCCCCAAACCCGACACCTGTGACGTCACTTCGCTATCCGGCCGACTCGATTGCATCGTTTTATATTGGAACACTTAAAACAGCCATTTAGCGGAATATCTCTGTTATTACAATCAGATTTTATTGTTTTCGAATCATAACGAGGTAAAATATTAATGCGTGAACGAAATAGTTTATTATTTAAATATGTACGATACAAATAATTTATCTTTTTAAATAAAAACAAACTTCTGATCACATAAAGTTTCAGATAATCTAAATAACGTGACAATTGGATGTCTCAAATTGTCAAGTAATGCAAACTAGATGAACGATATACAGTTGTACCTCTATTTCCTTTTGTTTCGTATATCGATTAACATGGATTTTGTTATGGAATTTATAACTTCATATCTGTAAAAATGCTTTAATATGATAGATAAAGGAATGTATAGCTAAGAAGCCTTCAAGTTCCTAATACTAATCGATTTACGAAAGTGCATAATGTAATAAACTTATTTATTATGAAAAAAAGAACTGCTGTACAAACATCGCTGGATAAATATTTCATTAACTTAAATGAAAAATACTTCAATATAGCATGCGTTGAAATTGTAAATATTGTAATGGATGAGTATGTACAGACGTACGTAGCTTAAATTTAGAGTTTAACTATCCCATGATATGAAACTGTGAATACAATTCACACATTAAAAATATATAGAAACGTAAGCATTCTTCGACTGACGCTGAATCTTTATAAGCACATTAATCTCGTACGTAGATGACCTACTGAACATTGAACCCCCGTCCAGAAACTCAGCTTGTTTAATTACACTAGAGCAGTGGAGCACCTGCTACCTTTTGGCTACTCTGATGTGGCCTTTTGACTTGATCAAAATATTCACTTGATCAAAAAATTGTACGCAAGCGTTTGGAAAAAGAACGTAATCAATGCATTATATGTTTTAAGTCGAAAAAAAAGGGGGGCGGTTTTAACGTTTTCTTTAATGCAGCCTTATGTTGAATCAGATAAATGAATGTGGCCTTTTAAAATGAAAAGGTTTCTCACCCCTGAACTAGAAAGATACTAACAAACATATCCTAAAAAAACAAAAATTCACCAGTACTTTAGAGCTATAAATTCAATCGATATTCGGAAAATATGGCAATGTTACAGTATCTTTAAGATTATCTGTTTCCCGACAGTATTTATTTTTATTTTAAAGAGACTAATAAAGTCTTACAAATATGGAATAATTTAGAATATGAAATCCTCTTGATGAATTCATTGTAATCAATCATTTGCAAACAACTACCACGAAAGCAATCAACAAATAACAGTGTCTGTAAAGTACTGGTGGATCCAAAAAATATTCCAGGTTCATTCAATTTCAAAATATATATCCTATATATTAAAGGGAAAAAAATTGAATGGAAATAAATAAGTCATCATGCATGTAATCGATTTTATTTAAATCCATATCAACATCTGGCGACAGTGACTCGACCGTTAGGTAGGTCAGGAAATTTTCATTGGTGGTCAATCAGTGCCAATTTAATCTTGTTACAGACCGATAAGCATATTTCAATTCTTAGAAACCAAATGTATTTGATTCGTTAGCGCCGTGTTTCTAAGAGTGCGGAGCCTAAGGTAGTTGCCTCTAAATTCTTCTCAGGGGGTGGCCATGGCCGTCATGAATCCCTAGATACACCGTTGCTGTGAAGCGAGTTTCATTAGTCAAACAATACATAAAGTTGTCGAAATAGTTTCGGTAGATAAATTTATTTTTAATAGAATATTATATTAACTATATTATTCCATTGATAGTGGTACATTCTATAGCACAACTGGTGGAATAACAGAATTTTCAATTTTAGTTGTATATTAATAAATTCAATTAGGAAAAATTACTTGTCTTGAAATACTAATGATAGTACCTATTTTTATCAGGTTACATTTTTTCAGTTAGCCGTATAATACATAGATTATTAACCAATTCACTTCTCAGGGGTTCATATATCCATATCATATGGAGTAATACAAAAAAAAAATGTCGCACGGCTATCAAACCCACAACCTGTCACATCAAAACAAGGATAACGGTTGAACCCGCGACATCATTTTCAGTCGAACGATTCCATAAATACCTGTAAGTAAAAAAATAATATTATCGAACTAGCAACGCTGTCGATTCCCACGCACTTAATGGCGCGTGTAAACTGTTCGCTCATCCACAACACAGCCGTAATGGCGGACACAAAATGGCTGTCGACCAGGAAACGGAAGGCTGACATCACACGATCGTAATGGCGGCCAGCTTGTTAAAATGATACCCGTCACAGTTTTCCGACAAATGTAAATTGATACCCCAAAGAATAATATATATGCCTCCGGGGTCCTTTGTTCGCTTTCCCGCACGATGTGGAGAATTTTCTTACTCGTCCAACATACGCCACAATTACATACGTATATTTGTTTTTGCTGTTTTCTTCTACGTTTTGAAGTAAAGTATGTACAAAAGTATTAATATTAGTTTATATAAAATAACATCATCACAAAAAAACAGAGTTGTATTAAATACTTAAATACTATTGTTTTCAATGTAAAATATTTGTAATAATTAACTTTTGATATATTACAAACAATTAAATATCGTTCCTAACTTATCTTTGTTCAATATTACTAGTATGTTTTCAATATCAACAGAAGCGCTTTAGCTGTAATTTTTTAATTAATGTTTATCTTAATCGACTCAAACAATAAAGATTTTTATTTCAATGTATTATCAATGGTTAATTTATGTTAAAAAATTGACATATTTCAATAAATCTAACGTACAGTACTCAATTAATAATAATAATCAACGGTAATACAAATTATCAATGTAAAAAATAGCTATTCTCAATCTTATAATGTAATTTATCACTTACATTTTTTTGAACTAAATTTTAATTAATAATTAGTTCAGCATCTTTTTTTTTACTTTAAATATTTCAGTTGTAAATCTCAATATATTGAGTTTTATCCTGGTATTTTTATTATTATCTGTTACGTTTACACTTTTATATCTAAACCATAAGCATTTATGACAACATAACATTTACTAAACGTTCAACCTAAATAACAGTTACAACTTTTATGGTCTTAATAAAGAAATAAAGTGGTAATAAAAACACAATGTAAAGTCGAAAATTCAGAGTCAATGATTACAACGTGTATTTTTGTGAAAATATAATGAAAACTCCTGCTATTATATAGTAAAGTTGCTTAATTAATGATCAACGTAAAACATACCACAGAGGAAGAGTCTGATGTCATTTTTTTCAACTTAAATTACTTGAGTTATTTAATCAGAAAATACAATTAAAATTGATAAATTATGTACTTAACTGTTGGGTTGAATTTTTAATTTCATTTTATTGTTTGTTTTATAAATTGTACGTTGTTTTTCTTTTGCTGGCTATTTAGCTGTGTTCATAGACCGTCATTATAATTTAGCATATTATTTGTTAAATAAAAACATTACAATAAAAAATGATAACATTACAATAAAAATGTTTTTTTTCATATCCTTAACCGCATTATTAAAATAACGATACCATGATGCATTTGTACAAAACTGTGTTAATATTACCTTTTTACACAAAATATATCAAGCATTTTTCAGTTTACCTAGTCATATTTTAGTGACAAAACTAGTGAAAAACTGATATAATCAACACTATAATAAAATACAACCTCAATTTAAATTCACTATAATTTACTTTGTCGATGTTAAACAATAAATACAAATTTTCTCAGATCATTCTGAATTGTTGCCAGAGAAATACTTTAACTTTCATAATTGTTTGTTAACATACGTGAATAACTTTTTCATTAAAAATAACATTTTACAACGTTATCTGAAAAAAAAAAGTTTATTTGTATAAGAATATGATGTGGAAACCTTTGTCAAAATATATCATTGTAAGCAATACTTCATGACGTTTTTTTTCATCAATACAATTATTACATAAAATTCACATAATTTTAAATATTCCGTGTCCATTTGAATTCAAAAATAGTATGCTAGTTCGTGCCTTATCAAACGGTGGCAATAATGTAGTACGTTTTCATTGGGATTAATATAACCCTGTCGAGGGGTCACCCTCCACTCTCACATACATACATCTTGAGCTTTTCCCGTTCAATTTTCAACCCTAATCTTAAGTTGATCCTTGCATGTAGCGCACCTACGAATTTTGACGTCGAGTGTAAAATTTCACGAGATGAATATCACTCGTACATAATAATTAGTGAATAGCTGAAATTCGTTAATTCGATACTTTTTCATCAGAATTTTCTTAACCAATGGTAAGTTATCAATCCCGGAATCCCGAAAGTCTGAAGGCTGAAAAAAGGGATGTGGGATTGGATGACTTATTTATAGCTTCTTAATTTTTAAAACTACTTATTAACTATTTTCTGCTCAGCTTATTAACTTCTCTTTTTGTTGAGAGTATCGATATATAGATGGAGCCAGAAAAATATAATTAGTAATTTTCTTGCTTTATCCTGTTCTAATATAGAAATTTAAATATCACATACATTTTTGTCTTTGAACACAATTCTATAAAAGGTACGAATATTTGAGCTCGTGGACGCAATAAAATAGAATATTTTCAAGAACTTTCACCGTGACTATATATATAGTATATAGTATGTAGTTAAAACAAAACAAAAAATTAGATGAAGCAATAACGAGAACCGAAGACGTCACATTTTAGGTAGCTTTTTCATAGTACAAAACATTACTAAATAATTGCATTTTATTGTCCCTTCTCGTCAATGGCGTTTGCCTCTACGTCACTGTTAAGGTTGTTTCAATTGTCTATCCCTGTCTTACGGGCCACTTCCAAATAGTTTTTTTTGTCGACCACTGTTATGTGGGATCTGTGAAATCTATTCGAGATCTTCCCCTCTATCTATGAGCTTTTGCATCGTGAAAACTGTAAGCCAGGCTATTTCAATAAAAGACGACACTGTCAACTTGTCATATTGGATGCAATTACTTTTCTTTATTGGATAATTATATTATATATGTTCTATACATTTTTGATGCCATGGATCGTTTATTTTTTAGTGTAATAAATTATGTATCATAATTATTTTTAATATTTCTCATCCTGTATAAAAACCATGCATAAACCGACTATAAATTATAAAACGACACATCGATACGTTTTAATAGTTTTATTTCTATAAAAAAAACTCTTTTACACCTTTTTCATTTTTAACTAGAAGTGATCAGTCAATCTTTCAAATTTGTTTGTCAAAACGATAAGCATATTACTTGTAAGCTGTAAACTGATATTCCTTAAGAAGTTTTTAATTTGGCCTTGGTATCGTACACAATTTTTTCGAGAAAAAAAACCGTATTAAACGAAAACCGTGTTAATATCAATTTCATTATTTTGAGTTAAGTTATTTAAAAACCGGGTAAAAAGAATTTGTTCAAAATTTTAATTAGGCAATATAACAGTCAATTTATTGTTATTTTCTATATTAATTAAACATTCTTTTTGTAAACATATTTAACCATTTTTGTATTATAAATTCAATTTAAATAAATTTGAATCGTTCAAACTATGATGAACGGATGAACTTGAACTGTCAGTTCAAGTTCATACGTGCACTTGAATGCCTGAAGATGCCGAAAGGCGAAACCCGGGTCGTTAGTGACAAAATCTGTGAGAATGTACATAGTTTGAACGATTCAAATTTAATATTGAATTTCCACCAAGCACCTTCAGTCGAAATCTTAAATTATATCAATTTAAATAGTTGAATTCAGTTTAATTTAGTTCTAAAATCAGTTTCAATTTAAAATTTTGAACGGTTGTAGTTTTTATAATGCCATAATTACAAAAGTATCATGTATGTATAATACAGACAAATTGACTGGCTTATAGGGTAGAAGATTGGCGCCTAGATAAAAATATCACTTCTCAAAACTGACCACCAACTTATTATGAAAAAATAACATTTCCGATAACGTAACGTAATTTAAAAACAGCAAACTAAAATTTCCGTCGGGTTTTACACCGCGTGTAACTTTTCTTTTAATATTCGACTTGACTTTGGACTTATAAAAAGTTATTTTTCGCCGAACTATTTCGGCTCGATCCGAAAGAAGGAGAATAAATGGAGCGAAGTTATGAAAGTTGAAAAATCCTGAACGAAATACCAATTGAACATACAGAAAACACTTTTACAGGGCAATTTGTTGAGACGTCTCACTAAATTCAATTTAAAATATAGACTATCATTTAATAATATTTTTTTCCATTATTAGTTCAGCAGTTGTTTTTATAATTCAATATTATCTATGTATACTATCCATTGTCTGATAAAAACAGTGTTTTAAGAGATCTGCAAATAAGACAGCAATTAAATATCCATACTTTTTTTGGTTTATTTCTACAAATTCATTTCTTAGGATGAAAATATATCACCAAGTTACACAAATCGCTTTGTTTTCTCCTATGACATGCCAATACTTTTAGTCTCGTCAAATGAGCCTTATTGATATCATTTATGAGTCATTCAGAACGTCAGAGTCTCTTATATTGTAAGATAGAGTTTTTTGCTCTCTGAATGGCCATAATACATGTTCCAGCCAGTGCCAATGTCTTTTCATGACCACTGTCGTAATAGGTAACCACGTGGTGCAGACCTTGATTTCTGTAATTGTTTGAAGAAAAAACCACCTCACCCTTTATATCCAACGCAAGTTCAAATTCTCAACGCAGTATTCAAAATTTATTATTGAAACATCCTTTTTCAACATGAATAAACCAAACATGTTTGGTTTCGTGTTACACTTGTAATAAGTTTGTTAAAAAACTAAGGACTGCTTTTACAGTTTTGAATAAAAAATGAAAGTCTTTCATTGCCTATTTTTGAAAAGTGCATTTGATATTACGTTACATTAAACCAATGTTATAGATTCGAAGTTGGTAGTATTTAAAGCTGACTTGAGTTGTCATAATGGTTCAAACATGTGAACGAATTGTTTATTTTTTATTAACGTTTCAACATTATCCAGACAATCAAAACAATCATTCGGACATGTTAAAATTGTTATAAAATTATCTTAGCAAAACATTACATTGAGTTCGGCAAAGTCGGTGTCAGCAGTTGTTTAAATGACACCAATACATATCCTAGTATTGTATTCATACATATAAAATAAAATATCAAAACGAAATATTTTGGAACATCTTGAACTAGATTTGAGTGTTTTTGATTTTGACGTCAATGAAATTTACCGGATTATAATTAGTTATATTTGCATATATCTCGACATTAATATAATTATTCTTTGATGAGTTTTTAAAATATGTGCCAGAGGTAATAAAAAATTTTTGTATAGTCAATTAAGTATTATTTATTCATATGTTGTATCTTTGTTTGTAAATTCCTATCCATACCAATTGTTTGTTACTTTTATTAGTTTACAATGCAAACAACAAAATAACATTACAACAAAATAAATTTAGCATTAAATTTTATAATACCACTACATGAAAAGCTTGGCTTAAATATTTTATATACAGCTGGTTACTTGTTTTACATTTATAAGTTGTCACATGCATGTAAGAAAATCATTTCACATAATATGATAACCATGTATATAAAAGTTTTTGATATTATCTCTGTGCTGCATGCAGTGTATTGCTTTAGAAGACTGCCAACAAATATCTGTCAGTTTGATTTTGAAAATATCCAAGTAAAGCGAAAAGACGTTCAAGTAAAACTATTTTAAAACTAACTGGATAAAGTTGCCACAAAACCTTACGAATGACATTTTACAAAGAGACCAACGTACAACAAAAATACTTTTTTTATAATTTATAAGTATACTTCTTTAAAATCTTTTATATCAAAAAGATTTAAAATATAATTTTCCCGCATTTATCATTATTTTATAGCCTCGGAAAATTAGAAATAATGTAAAATTAAAAAAACTCTTTTTTACTAATAAAGTATATCATAACTTTGCACCAAGTAAACACTTCAAGTTACAATGTAAAACAACGCATTCGCCGTTTTTTCAGAGGCGTTCAATAAACAATAGATTTGGGTAACACTGTTGAATAAAACATTTAAAATGGGAATCGTTATTTAATATACTAATTAATTAATTTATTTTTTTACAATTTTATCGGATCGATTTCTCACAGCAAGGAATTATCATCAACTAAATATAATGTCTTGATACCTAGAATTTGTAGTAACATTTTTCATACAATATCATTGTAAGTTATGTTCACGAGACAAACTATAGTCTATTCCTTCATACATTCCAAGTAAACTTAGACTTTTTTAGTTGCTGCACGGGTTTGAAAAAATACGGTCTATCAAAAAGAACAAATATTATATATTTACACAGATTATTTGATCTAACACGATTCCTAAAAACAAAAATAACCGAAGCGAACAACGGATTTTCTAATAGCAAGAAATTTAACTACACAAGATAGTAATAACAAACAAAACGCTGCATTAGATTCTCACACATTAAACGTGTCAGACATTTATAGCGATGAAAGCGATTTATGTTCAGTTTCTCATAAAAGCCTCCATTTATAATGAAGTAGTGATGAATAGTACTATTTTTTAATTGAAATACATATTCTGAATAATATAACGATTTGTATACTATATATGTTTTTAAATAACACGATTTTATCAATTCAATGCACCAATATTCAGTTTTTCTATGCATTTTAAAACTTTATCTACAGGGTTTTTACTAGACATACTTTTTACTGTCAATGGCTATGTAGACGAACTCTTCAGTAGTTCAGTCATGTTACCAGAACAGTCAATGAAGGTCGTTTTTAATAAATTTCAATTGGCAGCGTTATTAAGAAAAAAAGAAAGATGTGATCAAAGTACGACAACAAAACTATCAGTGTAATTAGATATTTTTTTTCAGCAAAACATAAACTCTATGAATCTCGAATGATGAAGAAATATTAAAATAAACCACAATATTCAAACTACGTGTTTTATAGTGTTTTTCTATTAAATATTCGATTTGGCCAATACTTGCGCTCAACCGATTCTTTGAGATTTTCCATAAAAAGTTTTTTATATTTTTTTTTTATTTTTGTAAAAAATATTCTGTTATTGTGACGTCGCACTTTCCTTAAATTTTCGATCAATTTTCAAATATTTTGTTCGATGTAGTTTTATGTCAAAATGGCGTATTACTATGATTGATGAGTTCAAGAAGCAATCAATAACATTTTCAAACAAAATATTATTCACAATTGAATCATGTATCAGACAGCTTTACATGTTATAAACCTTTTTTTCATATTATATTTTGTATTTTATTTACAGTAAAATAAAAAATAATATCTATGATACTTTTGATTACCTTTTTGCAGATTTCATTCCATGACCAGAGCCGTCACTTTTTTTATTACACAATATGTACATTGAATAATATGCAAATTATAAAATCCATCACTCGATAAGTTCGAAGGATGCATCACGTATTAGTCGTATGATGACTAATAAAAAAACAACTTTTAGGCTATTCATCAACATAGTCTCCTTCAAGAGTAATACATTCATTCCAACATCATTTTCGTATGAAATTTTCATGTTTTCAATTATTGAATGTGTCATTTTGAGCCTTGATTAAAAAGCAATATTTTCGTAAAATTACAATGCATTGTAGAGACGCATATGACCAACTGGAAAATTGATGCAGGTAGACTTAAAGAAGAATTCTGAAGTTTGAATAATGTTGATGAATAACACGTAAGGCAATAAATAATGATTTTACATTAGTATTTTTAAATTTAACAAAAACTCACCACAAATATTTTCCTCACACACATTTTCAATAGAGCTATTTAATATGTTTACATATTAAAATTCGATCTATTGCTGTATTTGTCGCTCACCTTTGAATAAATATTTTTTTAAAAAAATACAATAAAAAAAAATATTTTGTATTCCACATCGTAAAATAAAACTTACTTTTCTCTGTTAAATATATATGCGCCCGAATCTTTTATTCTTTACTTTTCTCAAAGAATCTATACTTTTTGGAAAAAGTAATCGTATTTTTACTTTTCAACTAAGCAAACACTGTCTGCTGAGGAAAAATTAGTTTTCTTGGAATTTTCTTGTTCTATTAATATTTTAGTTGTGCGTGCCGACTTCAGTAAAAAAAATAACGTAATATTTATTAAGAAAATTGAACGTTCTTTTCTATTGGTATCTCGTTAATTTATTCCCATGCAAACATTTTTTTGTCTTGAATATTCTCAAAACACGCAATTATAGTATCAACTTAATATTTACATTTGACAGTTATTTACTTATATTATACACGCGTTATGCCAGGGTGGTATTTGATTAAATTTTAAATATCTATTTACACAGTACATTTATATGTCGACATATTCCACGTAGACGTGGGTGAGTTCCGACGAATACTATTTTTTATGTATCAAAGTAGAGTTCGTCGGAGCTTACTCAGTTGACTTCCTTGCCACTTTTTTTTTACTGCGTTTAATATTAAATTATACTATTTTTTTTCTCCATTGTAAAAGTTTTAAATTTATAATTTGTCAACCTTGTACAATCTTAATTTAATAAATAAAATAAATAAATATGTTTATAGAATAAAGACTACCTTTAACATTCAAATACCAGAATATCGCTTCAAGAGGATGTCACATATTATTACTACACTTAGCTATCTGAACGATTAAGTTTCAAGTATCATATTTTTTTTTTATTTTAAATTAGATTAGATTTTAGGATCCTTCGTGCTCTTCTTCATAACATTTGATAGTATAGTTTTTTTACGACATATTCTCTATTCGAGTTCGTGTCAAATTGCTAAATAATTCCATTGGTTTCTTTGACATAATTTAAATAATATATTTTATTACGTCAGTACTTGGTGGTAAAAGCTTTAAACAAGGGGTCAGGTGGGGCTGAGCTCCAAGCTCTGGCAAAATCAATTTTAAATTAAGTTTATTTAATATCAGAATTGAAACTTTTAATTATCTAGCGCTTTCGCATTAATATCCATCATACTAAATATTTTTTGAACCATGTCGGCTTCCAACGTAGAGGATATAGATTCCTAACAGATTTTACTTTAACAAAAGTTTTAGTATGAGAACTGCTTGCTACAATTTCGAAGCTATGAATATAGGGTTATATCGGAACTAGTAGTTAGTTTATCGCTCTTGCTACACCCCGTTTTTTTTTAATTGGATGAGTGGAAGGAAGAATAAAACTTTTGGTTTATTAATAATATTTAATATGCAAAAAACTAGTGATCTCAACTATCTACCACATATTTATTCGTTAATCTTTTTTAAATTTTGATACACGAGCATGTACACATGAGAATTGTTCATGCCTTTCTACGTTTGTTATTTTTGCTTTCTTTCTATTCAACATATCTAACCTAATCACTTTTAGGGTGTTCGCTGTTATCACTTGGTGTAAAGGCATTATATTAAGAAAAAAATACAATATTCCTTTGTACGTTATTTCCACTTTATTGGAAATAAAGTACAAGAGAATATTGTGATATTTCCTAAAACCTAACCTAACCTTAGCCGTTATGTTATTTTTAGTTGCTTAAGTGCTCGTCAATGAGTTTACTTGCTAGTTAATTCTTACTTTGATAAATCAACGTGAATGTGAATTGTAATGCTTTCCGCTTAATATTTAACTGATTTATTTAGAATACTGTCAATGGTTAATTGTTGTTAGAAATAAATTGGAAGATGTAATGAATATATGATTCTATACACAAAATTATTTACGTTTTTTTAATTAAAAACAGAACCCAAAATTTTTTTAAAAAATACATAGAAAGCTAAGAAAAAATCTGCTTTTGATTCCTCGTCTTCAAATATTTTTTTTTATGAAAGTTCTTCTCTGTGCTGATTTCGATATGCAAATGTTGAAATGCCTGTTAAATATTGTCCATAATTTCAATTAAATATAATCACTTTAAGTTTATATTGTCTTATAAATATTTTTTTTAATAAAACGAATCTAAAATGAAATTGCTCGTTCGATGCTCTCTGATTATAAGGTCTCAAACGTCTTTAATTTTGCTATATATTATTTATATTTTTCACATTGTATTTGTCAGTATATATATTTTTCCAGTAAAGCTGTTTTTAAAAAAAAATTAGCATATTTTTATGCCTCGAACTTTTCATCAAATTTCTTACATATTTTTAACACAGATGGTTTCTGATGGACTATATTCAGCTCTTAATTATTTTCGGATATAAACTCTTTATTGGAAAGGGTGTTAGATACCTTTTTAGCAGGTTGCTTTGTCAGATGGCTAGCATAGCAACAGCTATTTTGATAAATGTTGATACTTCTTGTTTCTATAGTTACCTGAAATGAGAAATGAAAGATACCATTTGAAAAAGAAACAACTATTACTGGATTCCATTTATTTCTTAGAATTTATGACAGTTTTTTAAACATGTAACTAAGTTTTGTAAAAAAGATTAATTTCAGGATGAATAATTTTCATTGTACATAGCAATTGACTTTTCAATTTGAATGCGATTTTTTCTACAACAGTTTCATTGTCTATTTTATACTTGAATTTTTTTAGAGAAAACTCAAACCATTTAGAATAAAATTGTAAGTTGAAATAAAAAGTTTACCCGATAATCACGCTCGGTGTTCTTTCTTTTCTTCGTGGCCGCTAGTTTTTCTTACCATTGCTAATGGTTGAAAGTCTTCGTGGAAATGTCATTATCATATCATATTTTTTATCCAATTGTTTACAACTCCATCCGAAGCAGTATTGCTTAAACTTTTTTCTCATGCGCCTTCTTTTGCTTGACTTAAACGACAATACTAATACACATACTATTCGTCCATTTTTTTTAACTTTTATAGTTGAAATATTATTTTTTAATATCGCTTGTGTGATTGAATGGTCAACTCTGTTGCCGAGGTCATGGATTTGAATCCCAGTACGGACAGTTTCTATTTTAAAAAATGTCAATATGATATCTTGAATACCCCTTTCCCACCCTTCCTTAAAAAACTGGGCGTAACGTGAGCTATTATCTAACCACTAGTCTTATCATAGCCATATCCTTATATCGTATATCCCAACTCTCTTTAAAAAAAATAAAGGTTGAGTAACAACCATTTCTCGTAGAAACTTTTTGTTGAGATAAAATGCTCTTATTTATATTTTTCTGGAATAATTCAGTCGGTCCATTAATTATAGCAGTTAGCCAAAAAAGCATTTATTTGTATAGCCAATTATTATTAACGTTCATTTTAATGCAGACAGTTGTATCTGTCTATTAATTTTAAATTATTATTTTTGTCAGATCGGTAATAAGTCATCTATATTTTAATATTGTAATTATCTATGTAACGTAAAATATCAACACCAGACGTTTTATTTTAAAGGACAAAAAAAATCATTAGCTGTTATGGTAGAACTATCAATGTGTAATTTACCAATTTCTGTCAGAACAGTGTCGATAAATGCTGTAATATATTCTATGATACAAATAAAACAACATTTTAGTGTCACAAAAAGAGCAATGCTAATATTATATTGATAATAATGTAAGGTGTTACTTAACTTATGTAAAATCTCTCTACTTACTGTACTGTACTGTAAAGTCAGAATGAATTCTCAGTCTAGTCTCGTAAACGCTTCCTGTGCTAGATACGAGATACCCTGGACTACATTTCCGTGTTCGTAAGATCGGATAAAAAATATATCGTACCGAATTCAAGATCATAATATTATTTTACGTCTAAATCAAAGTCAATAAATAAATGTGAATCCAAATCAGCCATATCAGTACGCTTTGATTCAAATAATTTTGTATTAACAAATTATTTATGCAAGTGTCATTTAGTTTTGATGACAGTTGTCACTGATGCTAACTCAGGGATGCCTTGATTTATAGTATTATAGTATGGTAGTATGTAGAAGATATTTTATAAATAATATAAGAGTGTAGTTAATCTTTTTATTATTTTTTATACGCTTGTGACAGCTTGAACTAATATCTATAACTTATAGACTATAAGCCATTCGTTTTAGATGACAATGTACAAATTTATAGTTATATCTATCATAAATCAATGGATTATTAACTGGCTTACCTTTTCTTTTTTGAGATTTTTTTTTCGGTATTATACAATGATTATCATAATAATATATTTTTGCGGTTGTTACCGAAAAAAACTGACAAAAATCAATCGTTTGCGAGAAATTGAGCAAAAAATATTATACTTTTTCATAGGTCTCAAATCTTAACCAATAATAACCTTTATCATAATATATGACCTATCTCATAAAAAATAAAAGGATAAGTACCATATGAAAGACAAATTAAGATAATGATGACAATTAAAGGCCTATTTTAAAGGTGCAACTGACATCTGAAAACGCATCCCAATTTGAGAAATCGTTTTCTAACGACAGTCTCCTTACGAAGCTTGCGGTGTTCTGATAAAAACTGAAAAACAATCGTGTAATGGGAAAAGTTGGATGTGAGTCTTTTGTTTGGAAATCGCCGCAGGGCGTCGGTACTTTTTTGCTTCACTTTCTTCTGTCAAGGGAGGAGTATATTTCTTTTTTTCCAAAATAGTACTACTCTTATGACAGTGAAAATTTTCTTCGAAATAGCATTTTGATTTTATCTAAACGAAACGTATTGTTGCGATATAAATATAAACGCTTTCTAAATAGGCTAGGGGAACAAAGGAAGCGCACTCTTGTTGCAATATTCCAAAGAGTCACTTTTCACAAAGAAAGATAGACTTTTTCTTCAACTTTAATTTGTTTTTATTGTTGATTAAAGGAATAAAAAAATACAAAAACGAAAATAAAGGATTATTGTTTAAAACTTTTTTATTTACAGCCATACTGTATTCAACGGCTAGTTAAAAGTTAATTTCAATTGTTTTTACTCATATTTGTGTTGCAATTTCAGTCAAAAAACTTTTGACCAACATATAAAGAATATACTAAAGCTTTTGAATCAAAAAATAAGTATTTATATACCATTTTAAAATTTAATATGTCTTTCTACATGTATAAATATATATACATACACATATATATATATATTACCATGTCCGCTCCCAATGTGGAGCATATGGACTCCTAATGGAGTTTATCTCAACAGAAATGTTTCAACGAGAACTGTTTGTTACTCAGTTGCTCAACCTCTCTATTTCCAAAGAGAGTAGGAATAGAAGGAAAGGGCTAGGACAGGACTAGTGGTTAACTAATCGCTCTCGATACGCCTCGTTCATAGGATTGGATGGGTGGGAAGAGGGAATTCAAGACATCACATACATCCATGCCTTTGAACAGAAATTCTTAAATCGATTGAAAAATCATTTTATAAAACTACCCGTACTGGGATTCGAACCCGCGACCTCCGTAGCGGTAGCCAACGACGTTGACCACTCGACCACACAGTCGGCAATATATTTATAATCATTAAAAAACTTAGTTATTACTCAAAAGAATTTTTACAGCAATGCAATATAATTTGAAATGCGGTTCAATTTATTTTTATTTTATTTCTATCAATAGTTGATTGAATAATGGGTTGCAAATTTATTGCGCTAGATTTATTATATAATACTATTTTCCCCATTTACTTTTAGGTTATTATTTTTCTTTTGTATTATTTGATGCAGGAAACGATTGATTTGTATTAAAATTACTTTTTTAATATAATACATAGATAAAACCAATATTTTTATTCGATAATTTATTTATTTGAACACACTGCTATTCAAATCAATAGATGCAATAATTCAAAAAACATTTCATTATGATTGACCAAATCAGTTATCGATTGCTCACATAATATTATAATTAATTGTTTTAAAATGCTGTTATAAGTTTATATTAATTAAAACGGTGCAACGTGCAAATGAACTTCACCACTTTTAATTATGTGTGTATTTAAATATATATTTTTGTTATTAATATTTTGAAATTGTTTATTTTTTTTAATGACGTTGCATTGTCTTTTTTAATTAAACCATAATGACTGCTTTTCACAAATTATTGTCAACTGTTTGATGTGTAACAAAAGATACAGAATAATGAATAATTAATGAATTTTACAAAATTCATGCATCAAAACAATACCGGTTTTGACAAAGAACAAAATTTATGAACACGTTTCATAATTAACTGCACTGTAATGCATCATTTCACATGACTGATGAAAAACTTCCACTGTTTTATAGTAAAAAACGAATCGTGATAAAAACTAACAGGTCATGGGAGAGGTGTGCTGCATTATTGTATGTTCGTTACAACTTACTAGTACTTTGAAGAAATAGAGAAAATAAAAAACAATTTTAATTAAAACCTTTAAAATAATATTCACAAATCAAACGAAATTTGACTGTAACCATGACATGCTATTAATTTGATAGATTACCACGAATAGTTAAATATTTTCATAATTCAGTGTTAAATTAAACACGACTTTTTGCAAAGTATGATTTCCTTTTTTAACATTTTTTAGTCGGGTTCATTTCCAATGTTGCGCACATTTAATCCTGATAGATCTGATTTTAGCAAATGGTTTGAAACAATAAATACTTGTTACTTAATTGCTCGATCTCACTGTTTTGGGAGAAGTAAGGATAGGGCTAGGGCGTGTACTGAGTCACTCATGCTTCCTATCATTTTAAAGATTCCACGTCTTCCATAAATCGATCAAAAAATCTATTTATGAAACTGTGTGACTTGGAATTCGAGCTCGTGAGTACTGTACCGGTAGCTTACGACTTTGACCACTTGGCTAATAATAGGGTTGACACACCCAATTATTTGGAGTAACTAACCCTCAATTCAATTATATGCAGTGGCGGATTACCCTATAAGAAAATGAGGCGCGCGCTTGGGGCTTCTGAATCTCATGAACCTCAAAAATAGTGTATATAATATTACCCATATAATTTTTGCTTAGATTTTGTATACTTTTACTATTTTACTTGGAATTTTCTAACGTTTTTATGTTATCCAAAAACAGGGCCTCCAAATTATATTGAGCCTGGGTCCTCTCATGCGCTTAATCCGCCACTGATCCGCCAACTTACACTTACCGATATTGAATATTACAAATCACTCCCGTTAGAAAGATACTGAATGTGTTAAATAAATACTTCTTAATTTTTAACTGGTGTGAGTTGACTAATGACCACAATTGCAATTATAAGATGCTTACTTTTCGAGTTAAGCTGGTAGTGGCTCTCAATAGAAAGTTTGATAGTTGTCCACATTATGTCAAGTTTAAAAAAAAAAAAAAATTCTAAGGAAGTAAAAAAATTTTTTACTTCTCATTTTAAAAAAGTATACATTTAAAATTCCTTAGCTGTATTTCAATCAAATTAAAACTCAGAACATGCCATTCGCAAGCTTCTCTAGAAATAAAAAATAAAAAGGTTCAAATGTCAATTTCTATGAAATTCAATATCGTAGTAGATCATTTCAATATAACTTTTGAGAACTAGGGCAAATGTATCAGAGGCATATTTCTTACTTTTATTATTTTTAATTCTCTTTGAAATATTCTCAAGATATTGAATTATAGAAATGTACATTTTTTAATACATAAATGCATCGGGCCATAGCAGTCTTAAGTTCCAAGCAGTGTCGTAGAAAAAACAGCAAAAAAGACCGGGCCGTTAAATCCCAGCCGCTCCTAACAAATTGTATGGCGGTTATACGTAGATCAACTCTAAATTCCAATTTATGAGCTTATTTTTCGTTGAATATAACATGTATGTTTAAAAGATTTCTTGTATGGATATACTGTGATTCTTTGGTGTTATTAATTTACAATTTACGATACATCGGAAAGGTCATATATGCAAATTAAGAGGATATAGTACCTTTACGCCTGAAAACAGAGTAAATCGATCGTTTGCCATCGACGAAATCTCGTGAACCGTTCACTTAAAAAATTTTTTTTTTCAAATATTACATTTTCCAAACGCTTTTTTACACTATTACATTTTTTTTTTCATGAAAATAGTCATATTTTCAAGAATAAAAGGCAAAAAGTTCACAAAGAATTTTTCAACAGCTTTCGTTTTGATCATTTTTATAGTTTATTGTAAGATACCGAAGTTTAATGTCTTAGAAAGAAATGCAGATAAAGGTTTGTTTAAGAAAGTGATTTGAGCAGAATTTCCAATTTATGTAATATAATGATTGTACATCTATTTGAAATGTACCATTTTTCCCACTTTTTCTGACTGATTTTTAAAGCATAATTGGATCGTAAATACTTCTAAAAAAAATTGGAATAATAAAACATTTTATTGTTTACATTTAAAAGCAAAAAAAAAATTAAAAAATTGTCATACCAATAAATAATAACTATTTTTCGGGGATGTGTTTTTCTTGCCGTAAATTTCGCAGACCCAGTCAGTGTGAGAAAGACGTTTGTACTGAGTGCACGTGTCACATATTACTCTGCATTAACTTAAAACACTGGTCATACAAATGAATCGAAGAAATGTATTTTTTATTTTGCGATAAAAAAGTTGTTGCGCAAAATAGCGGTTAGGGTTAGGGTTGCTCAATGCGCTTACAAATAATATTATTATTTATAATACAATAATGTCTTTTCCAATAGCGATTATTTTAAAGACCAGTATTTAGCTTAATGGATAAGCATTTTGAAATATTTATTTGGCAATGCTTTTAAAAAGAGATTCTATTCAATATAATAGTAGCAGTAGTTGAATAAAAAGATTTTTCACATTAGTAGTTTTGAATCATTTCTATATTTCAAAAGATTTTTGCTAAAAAAACAAAGTTCGTCATCTAAATCGAAAAAAAACTTGAAAATTATTGGATAAGGTAAGATATTAACAGTAAATATTTTTTAAGAATCATTATACAGATGGTAAACCATGTTTTTTTGCAACGTAGAGTTTTTATCAGGAATTTTTTCAATAATTTCATTTTAACTTATATATATGTGTACCATCAGATCATCTTTAGTCAGCCAAGTATGAAATGTTAATTCTTTTGACTATTTTGTTTACATACACATCATTAAATATATTTTTCAAAAAAAAATCGAGCCGCTCATTTTTCACGACTCCGGCCAAAATACCGCGACTCCGACTCCACAGCCCTGGTTTTTTTAATTGAATACATTTTTCTACCGTGAAACTTGTTTTTTTTAAGTTATAATTGAATAAAACAGAGTGCTAGAAAATATTCGAAATTGATATATGACAAATATATATACATATGTATGGATACATAATAAACTTGTGAAATATATTAATTCATACATTTAAGTCATTTTTTGTACCACCCAACAAAGTTAGTCCGATGCAGCCGATATAACTTAACGACTTTAATTTATCTATTATATTAAATGATTGAAAACCATATTTTTTCGATAACTTACCAAATTATGTAACAATATTATACCTACAATACATTAATATTCAAATCAATCACATGGTTTGAATTACTTTTAATATTATTAGTATTATGTTTTTTTGTCACAGCCCTGAATGTCGAACTTGTATATTGGCGAGAGAAAAAAAGTTCCCAAACATTATACAAAAATAAGAATATATTTATGCAATTGATGTAAATTATACAAATAACTTTTTTTGATCAGGCATACTATTCATTTAGTTTCTTCCTTATTGAATATGTGTTAGGCTATATAAAAACTTGAAGTAAAAATAAACACATCATAACATTTGGTTATGACTTTAAAGACATGCATGGATTATGAATATTTTCGATAGTTTCGGCATTCACTAAAGACAAAATCATTTTATAACAAATTAACAAATAAACTTTGTCATTCCACTAATTGTTTACAAATTGTAACACGTTTTGGGCTTTTTCGAGAAGCGTCTTCATACCAACTATCTTAAAGCTATTATTAGTTAATGAAATTTACCTTTATTCTAAGTAATCAGTGGAATAACTAAGTTTTCTGATAGCAAACATGTTTTTATTCCGTGAATTCAGTATATTTTTTTTTTTTTTGAAAATGATTACAAATATCCTCTAAGATAGCTTAGATGTCCAACAAGAAATATAAGACATAGTTAATATAATTTTCGGAAAATCCACTGTCAGAACTATGGCGTGAACCAGAAATAACTATCAACTGAAATTTATATTTATTTTAGAACTCAATACTTTTTCCATTTTAATCTTATTATGTCAATATTTTTTATTCAACAGAATGTTTTTAACTGTATTCATATTAAAATCAATATCATAACAAATAGGTTATACAAAATTAAAAATAAAAACAAATTCTTTCAATATATTAGAGAAAGTTTGAGAAATTTGTATTGTATGGTTTATCTTGTTTATTTCTTTTATTATTTCGTTTGACAAAACACCGTCTCTGATTTACATTTATTAAATACGATGGCTTACTGTTGCTATCAATAACTCATATGTAGCATTATAAGTCATTTTCACGGTATATATAATTAACGCATTGTTTCAGTTACATATAATTTTTGCAACAGATATTTGGGGAAGTAAATTAGATTGTCAGTCTTTGCTACGAAGATAAAAAAGTACTTACTGATTTTCGTCAATAACAAATTGTTTTATATGAAAAACCCTTATTACTGTCTAAATATCCATCCGTGTGTTAGGTGGTATTGCTATTTTTGTAATGAAATATACAAATGTTTTGCTTGTTTTGATACTGTAAAAATACGTATTGTGGTGGTTACTTATTTAAGTCAGTGCAATATTTATGCTGTAGGTCAAATTTAAGTTTTGCAATCCTACTGAGTCGCCTTAAGTAATGATTGTAAGAAATATAGCGAATGGCAAGAAACGCGATGTGTGGTAAAACAAATAAAATTTAACTTTCCACTATTAAATATCACAGTTATACAAAATATTGATTATAAATAACATAAAACAACAGTAACAAGCGGAATCCATATTATATTATATACGATTTTGACGCCTATTGTGATATTATGAAATAAATGCTGCGTCTTATCATATAATAATGGCAATATACCAAGTAAATGATGATTTAATCAATAATAATATTTTAATAATAATGAAGTGAAATGTGCTACACTTTTTTGACTTACTGATTTTTGATTACTGATATGACTTGAGAAATCCTATGGAAAGATTGAGTAACAAACCAGTGTGCACAAATAAATTTTGAGATTAATTATTAATTGATTAAAATCCCAATAATGACGTTGATTTTTTTAATGAACTATCCAACCTCATATTCTGTATTGAAATATTGTAAAAAAAATTTTTTTAATAAAATGATTTGCCTTCTTTGTTTGCTTTTGTTCTCCGAAATTTTTCTTCAAAAACCTTAGAAAATGTGATTTTTTATTATTTTGAAAAGTATGTAATTGAAAAGATATATAATTACAATATACATATGTATTTCCTACAATATATCAGAAACAAATGGCTTCATAATGATGTGATATTACTTTGAAAATTATGACGCCGGCCCACTTATCTGAAAAAAGTACCTGTTTTCAGCTCCATAGCATGGCTTTCACTATAGGGGGCTTTGATCGGGCGCATTGGAAAAAATCTTTAATTTCAAATAATATATTTTCACTGTAAATTTGATTGATTTATGCAAAATGAAAGACAAAAAATTTCAGACGATAATTTAAGTTTCTACTTCCATAAAAATAACTCCACTTATTGTAATATTATTTTATCAATCATTTAAGAATATACGACAGAAGCTTACTTTCGATTTTTTGGTTAGCAAATTCACAATTTTAATTATCCATCGAATGAATATGCATTCATTCAAAAGTTACTACTAATAAATATAGAAAATGAGAATATAATTTTCATTTGACAATTACATATATTGCTAATATTTGAAACTTAGAATAGCATTATCGGTATTAGAGAAACCGGGATTCCGGTAGTTTGGCTATTTTTTCGATACCGAATAATTGTATTCACTGTCTACGTTGGTGGGAAGGCATTAAATTCAAAAAATAAAATACTCAATTGTACTAATTATACTTTTATTTTATTTTATGTCGAGCATTATCAACTGATAATACAATATTACAGTGCTATTTATACAAAAAATTAAATTATTATGGTGCAATTTTTTTAAAAACACTTTTGCACTTTTTAAAAAAAGTCACCATTAAACATCGCATAGTTATATATTATATGATGGGAAATCTTGAAAAAGAGAAGGAAATGCAAAAGTATTTCAAAATGTTGAAATAGAATTAGTCTTTATGACGGTGATCTTATTTAATGACTGTAATTCAAACAAACGTTTAAACTGATAATTTTATTTAGTCGAATTTTCTCAGATGGACAGATTCCAACAGTTATCAATACATTTTGATTCGTTCAAACTTTGTTCATGTTCATACATTTTATCATTAACGATCGGGAGTTCACTTTTTGACATCTTCATACATTGAAGTACACGTATGAACTGTAACTGATGCCTAGTAAATAGTTTTAATATAAAAAAATAAGCTGTTCAATTTTAATATTGAAATTCGATTAAGCACCTCCAGTCAATATCGGAAGTCATAAAAAAGACTCAATTTTAGTCTTCAACGAAAATCATCTTTGCATTCTTATGATAAGAATATTTTTATACTTTTTTGTGTTACCGTAGATCAGTGGTCTCCAAACTCAATTAGGATGTGAGCTTCTTTCAGAAATTGAAATTGTCTGTTGAGCTTCCTATACATATTCCGTATTTATAGTTTTTTATCATCAGCCCTTATCGTACCATAAATAATATTATTATATTACTTAAGGCAGTATTCTAGTGTAGAAATTTGAAAAAGTCGTTTCTCTTTTTTTATATTTTTCTAAAGTTTAGAAAAAAATTCAATTATTTACTGAGTTACAGCGATTTTGGTGACGCAGCAACTAAGCTGGTCCGACCGGAACAGATCGAAACTCAAAACTTTAAACGCGTTTTTCTCGAAACTACTTTTTTCAAGCTAACGTACATATTATCTCAAGTTCTACCAAACCGATTTATTTGAAATTTTGTGTGAACATTTTATATACATTTTTCTAGAGCCCATAGCAGATTCAAGTCAAAATTTTAATTTTTACTATTTTTAAAAAATTTGAAACTGTTAAAAAAAACGTAAAAGTTCCATTTTTTTTTCAAACGGCTGCCATTTTCTGAAAAAAAAAATTCTTCTTCGAGGTAGGGGCTCTAGCGACATTTTTATTTATTAAGAATCCGTTAATTTTTTTTTTCAAATGACTAGAAAGGATGGCATCGTGTACGTGAGGACACCATCTTTTTTTTTGGACCCCTCCCTTTACCAGCCGATAACTTTTCGAGTTCTTAATTTATTTATTTTTTAAAATTTTTATATATTTTTAAAATATAAATAAACGAATGGTAAGAAAATGGACAGAATTTTTTTTTTTATTTTTTACAGAGCTCAAAAAAACACTCAAAATTTGTGCCTCTACACTAGAATACCCCCTTAAAATAAGTAAGAACATCAGATTTTCTAATAAAACATTAATTATTTATTTATAAACAAATTAATGATTGAAAAAAAAGTTTGAGTAAAAAGAAATATAAAAATAACGAATAAAAATAATTAGTGAAAAAAATGACATTCACATTCTTCCAAAATTTTTTCAATTATCGGTGAGTACCTTGTCACTCCCATCCAAATGCAATTATCAAAATGTACTTATGTGAGTCTGCTTCTATATTTACTCTTAGACACCTTCATAGTAGAAAACGTTGATTCATATAAGTAGGTAGAACAAAACAATGCTTTCATTCGATTTTTTTTTATTTTCTGAGTTCAATAATAAAATTTTATACGCAAATTTATAAATATGATAAAATATCCTACGCGAGCTACCGGTAGTTCGCGAGCGACCGTTTGGCGATCACTGCCGTAGATGGTATTCTCAATACCGGTATTGGTATATTCGCCCGGTATTGGACTCCCTATTCGAAGCACATGCATCCCAAAACAACAGCAATAAAACGCCGGAGGTAAACAATGTAAGCATCACGGTTCCAGTATTGTTTAACGTGAAGCCATCAAATTTCATGCATGATTATTTTCAAGCAATTAACATTACTCAAACGCGTAACAATTTTCGACATTTTATCGAGCGAATAATTGAAAATCATTATCGTACACCAGGCAAACAATTAATTGTAAATACGCTCATACATTTCCAACGTTTGCCGTCGCTTACCACAGTCGAGTTGCAAACCAAACAAAGTCACTGTACAAAACGATTAAACAGGAGTTGAACTTTTACAAATAATAATAATATAGGAACAGAAATAAATTACTTTTTAATTTTAAATAATCTTCACTACAATTTATAGCGTTCCCTTAATGATCAGATGATTTTAAATTCAATACCTGAATAGGTATATTACTTACCACAAGTATGAAATTTAGATTTTTCAATTTTTCATTTGATAGTGCACGGATATTTTTAATTTCTTTTCCCATGGTATTCATTTTTAGTAACGGTTTGTTTTAACTTAAACGATTTGACCCAAACAAATTAGCAGCGTAGTCACTTCGTAGCAGAGTCATACAACGCATGGGGGCCCAGGAAAAACGGAGGCGGCAAACATATTTGAAAATTGTGTAGCCTTCCGTGACGTTTGCATGAGGAAAATATGTATCGCATAGACAATTGACTTTATTTTCATATGTTCTTTTTTATAAAAAAATTAACAGCAATTACATTGAGAATATTTTAACGTTGAATAATGTAAGCGTCATTTTTTAAAGTAATGTAAATTGTTTCGGCTTTTAGAATCCTTGGAATGATGAAGTTGTATAATTTTATTTATAACTATTTAAAAATCTTCTTACCGAGCGACGCTTTAAAAAGTATTTGTAATTAAAGGAAAATAGAAAATGTTTTAAGAAATATATTTTATTTTTAGGTCTGAAATCGTAGTCTTAATGCTTAATTTTTATATTACAAAAATGTATTGGTGGTTTCTGTGCTGCCGTTCCACTGACATAATCTATACCATTGAATTGATTTCAATAGATCCGTATCATTTAATAAGTGATTCACAAACGGGGACTCCCTTTTATCTGATATCTGAACCCACAGCAATACGTGACATCGCGTATAGTGATTTGAACGAAATACAGAACTCATCTAGATATCATACATATTTATCCAACTACCTGATTTAATTTTTAGAATTCAATTTTGTGTGTGTAACCAATTTAATATAATTACGACGTAACCTTCGTCAAATTAATTGGTAAACCTGGTAATCATCAAACTGTCAAACGAACAATGAAGTATTTAGTTGAAAGTTTGGAAACTTTTAGGTCTTACAGAAGCCAAGTAATTTTACGAAGTTTTAGAAGCTTTACTAGTTGTTAATGAACGTCGATAGCAGAACCAATTGTTTTTGATTGTATTATAAATCAATTTTCAAATCTATCAAACAATTTACACAACGCATTTTATTATGTAGTTGATTTCCGTGTATAAATAACTGCTTAGTGAAGAGGTGCTTCGTATTTAATTTTAAAGTGGATTTTTTTTTAATTCCTAGAGTATTCAACGTTCTGCCCACCACCACCCGCTACGGCTTCACACGCTTCCCTCAGGGTGTATTCCGTAGCGTAACAGCTTTATTTGTATTCAAAGTTTTGCCAAGGATTTCCTGAGAAGAAATTCCTCGAGACTTGGTTGTATGCACTACAGTGTGCAGAGTAGATTATATTATGTTTCTATTTTTTCAATTTAATTTTGCCTGACAACTTATCTGATTGTGTTCTGTGACTGAGAGCGTTCACTGTCAATTTCATTAATTTGTACTACTTCTACTTTTATTTAAAAATATCAGGACCGGTTTCGTTCTTGACCAGTATATTTAACTGATCCTCAGACTCAACTGAACTCGAATGAATATTGTATTTGTATTCAATTTGAATAAAGTCTCAGCATCAAAGATATTTAAATTTGATGAAAACATCTAGACAAAAAGTTCGATGCAATCTTTTTTCTTACCAACAAATCAGTAAGTTTTTGAAAAAAAAGTGGTAAAAAACATCCAAGTGAGTTGAATGCTTTTAGCAATTTCATCGTGTAAACTATTGTCATACAAAAAATATTGCAGAAAAAAATCATATTAGTTGAATGTGTTCAACTTTAAATTAGTAGAAATATAATTTATTTTTCTGAAAGCATCCAAGATAGCATAAAAAATGAGGTTGAAGTTGAAAATACAATATTCAAATTCGTGGGATTGGAAGATAAATCGAAACCCTAATGTAGGATAATATGTAGATTACAAGTGAACTTTCAAATCAGCAAAAGAACTTAAAAAATTTCAATGCCAAAAATTGTCAATTGCCAAAAAAATATATATTAATTAGTATATTTCTTCATGGTGTCTTATTAAAATACATTTTTGAAATGATGTAGAAACCAACCAACCCAAAAATGGCCGCCACTAGGGATTCCAATCCGGATATTCGAATATTCGATATCCGGATATATTCAGCTCTTTTTTATTTATTCGATATTCGGATATTTGGGGAAATGTCCGAATAGTATCCGTTATCATTGTTAATGAAAGATGTTACAAAATCTACAAAGGTTCATACCACAATTTCTCCACATTTTAAAAATAACTATGAATTCCCCAGGTAGTAGTGTTTTCGACTTCACCTAACTCGGGTATTATCAATATCTTATCATAATACTTGAGTTTGACGAATCGGCTCGAATGCCATAATTTCATTCATTAAAGAAATACCGCTGAAGTAATCCGATGCAGCTGCGAATTTTAAATATTGTAATACAATGGAACGATATTAAAATATGTCTGTATATGTTTTCTATTTATCTAATACAGAAATGTGAAAATATTTAGTCTTAAATTATTATAAAATGTATATCAATACACAAAGAAACTTTGATCGTGCAACATCTATTTTTGCGTGCGAGTTATACGATTATTTAGTGAAAATTCAGAAATTGAGACCACTGTCTACTAGAAAAACAGCCGGTTATTCTTTGTTTATTAAAACATGTTTTTTAAATCATAGTTTTAAAAATATTTTGTGTATAATATATTTGGATCACATAAAAAAAATAGCAGAAAAGTTAGACGTGATGTATAAAACACTTCTAACAATAAAATCAACGTCAACTGCTACTAAGCGAGTATATTTAATGGCAGAAACAATTAAAAACTAAGTTAAAAATAAATTTAAAATATGAAACATTATTTTTAAAATATACATTTTTGAATTTTTAATAAATGACTTTTATTACAAATGAGCTCGTTTTTAATGTGGGTACTATTTAAGTATAAACATATAATATGTGTATATACTAAAAACTATCCGGATATACGAATACTTCCGGATAGTTTCAGTTTTACTATTCGATATTCGAATAGTTGATAATGACGAATAGTTGGAATCTCTAGCCGCCACCTTTATTGAATGAAAAAAAAACAAATAATAAACAATGCTCTATTTGTTATATATAACATCTACGGTATAACACAGTTATGTATTATTTTGTAATAATTTAAATGTTTTGTAACTTTAAAATGCGTTGACCCAAATTTTGTTTATTTTTGGGTTGACAGGTTTCTGCATTACTTGCTCCAATTATCTATAAATGTGATAAAATGTATATTTTTGTCCTGAAAGCGTCAACTGATTGACGCAAGGTATGATCACGTTGATTAACAATGCATTTAATAAAGTGCTTTTTTCGTTTAATTTAAATACATGCCAAGAATATCAATTCGAAACATTTTTTTATGATATTGAATAACATAAAACTATTATTATCGAACGAACTGTATGCTCCCTTTTTGGTTACAATGGACATAAGATTTATATTGTAACCTGGTGAAAGCGGTTTCGATTAAATTTTAATTTTTAAATTCTATTTCCAAATAGGGATTTAACTATTTCTGTTCATCAGCTAAAGAAGGCCATATTTAATCCGTGCCGAATCAATTATTAAGTAACATGTGCCGAATATTATATTAATATTTTATAGTGTAATACATTTATTATTCATCGGGTAAATTTGGCTATCCATCAACATATAACGTGATCAATTTATTGTAAAACTTCCAATAGTTTTAAGACCCTTGTAATAATATTTTGAGAAGTCTCTTGTAATACGCCGGATCGACACAATTTATATGATGTAAGATAAGGAGATAACGCATTTCTCAATGTCACATAACTTGGAGGCTTTAGGGAAATGTATAAAAAAGGGTGTTGTGAGGGTGTTATTGTGTGATGGATTTGTTGCTCAGGGCGAAATATGTTGTTCGAAGGTCTTCTGAATAGTACGACCAATAGGGAATTTCGAGAACACTGAACTCTCTAAGAAACCCGTTACATTTCAATATTATTTACTCATGGAGTTTTTTTTACGCGACATACAATGCCATATGTTGATAGATAACATTTAAGGAATTAAAAATCATTTTAACAATGTATTGATTGCATTATAAGTATAACTTATTCATTTACTTTTAGATGAACGTATTTCATATCTTCTTAAAATAAACTTTTATTTTTAAATATAATTTTCACTTTCACCGGTGAAAAAACATGACAAACCAATTCGCGAGATCTCAAGTGTCAAATGAAATGTTAAAAATTGGCATTCGGTATTGAAACAATTAACTTCTCCGGGACTCTTGGGAAACCGAAACAAACTGATCGTTAGAGAAGCTTTTGCACTTAGATTCAGCGGTTGGGTTATACACAATGATTTATTACTTAATTACGGTGCCAAAACTATATTCTATACAGGATTTGACATAGTATTATATAACGACAACATTGTGAAATGGCATCCTTGATTTCTTAACGGTATATACTTAAGTAGTGCTTCTTTCCCATGTAACGCGGTGAAACGACGTTTCGGCACCTTTTTTCTTGACATTTTTAATGTTTAAAATCAATATTCGATTTTTTATTATTATTTTGCTTTGGCTCGTCGTAGCACTTTTGACACTTTTCAATCCTTTGAAAAACGTTGATGGATGGTCACTCAGAGGAAGACGAGACTTTCGTGACTGATCTCAAAGATTTCAGTCCCAGTACGAACAGCAAAGACATTGGTCTTTGTGAAATCCAAAAAAAATCATCCCACCCTTCCAATCCTAAAATGAATAGGGAAAAGCGAGAACAATTAATTGACCACGAGTTCTGTTGTGGCCGTGTTTTTCTAGCCTTACTGTCTTCAAAAAAAGAGAGAGGTACAGCAACTGATCAAAAAACAGTTCTCGTAAAAAAAACTTCTGTTGAAATACTTCCATTAAAAAGCCATATTCTCCACATTGGGAACGGATTAGAAAAAATCACGACAAGAAATGAAATGAAGAAAAGAAATGAAACGCCACCTTTTTTTTAAAAAAAAAAAGCACTGGAATTTCTCTATAAAATTACTTCGCTTCATCCCACAACCCTTAAATAACCATTCTTTTAAAATATATATTAGTTTTAGTGATTTTATTCTGCTTTTTTATGTACTATACGGCGAATAAATAACTAAAAATTGTCCGTCAAACGACAGCGTTTCAATAACCAAACAAAAAAAACTTATTTGTATGGTCACTCTTTTAAAAGGACAAAGTTTCTAGATAAAATTGGTCCAAGAACGGAAGGGATGGCGATCCGTTACAAGGAACACGGGTCCTTATGCCATCCCGTCAAATATCATTAGTATCGGTTGACAATACACCCCATGTGACGTCATACATTGAAAATCGAAGATATTTTCAGCCGCACATTTTTCCTAACGTACGGAAAACGTTTTATTCGCAATTGTAGTACCGACTGATAGTTTTTATTACAAAATATATACTAGGCATAAAACGAAAACAAGTTTCTGTCATGGTTTCAAACACGAACTATTTCTTACATTTTTTTATGTTATCTGATTTTTGTTTATTCTTCTTGTACTAGTTTATTAATAACGTTATTGAATGGAGTTTATGGTATGATATTTAGATAAAAACAGTAGTAGTTTGTAAAAAAGAATAATACGATAAAAAAGGTTTAAACTTCTAAGGTTTGACTCAGTTAATTATCAATTCTTGATGGAAAGACATTACACCTAGTCCATTTTAATGTGTTTTTTTTTCGAAAAAAAAATAACAGAAGAAATGGTAGCACTGCGTTTAAACAAGTGATGATCTTGCGTAAAATCATGTGATGTTATTCTGCTCTGAAACTTGTTTAAATACAATACATTTATTAAATTCGTTAAATAGCACGTTTCCCGGTCACAAATTTTAAAAACACTTTCTGGAAGCAATGTATCAAGTAAAAAAGGATTGGGACTTGGGAGTATATTTATATTTATTAAAATTCTTTTCTAATTTTTTTTCTACAAACGTGTTTTTAAGCGTAAAAGATACTACTACAGTAAATAATACAGGTACGGAGAAGTCGTCGCCTTGTGCACTTAACAGAGGCCGCTAGTAATGTTTAACATAATGATTGGTTTCTCAATAATTGTATAAATTTTCAATCAAAGATGCAGATGTTTGTCATTTTAACATTTCTTCCTTTTGACAGAATCTAAGCACGGGATAAAAGGAGAGTGACTTACCGACTACTAGTCCATTCCTATCCATTTATATGTACTAACAATTTCTGGAAATTATATTTTGAGCTCTGAATAACAATCAGTTGTGATTCCTACGCTACGATCCAAAAATGTTGAGAAACATTAATAAAAAATATATATATTTAGCCGTATAATACAGTGAAACATACTATCTATTTACTGTTGACAATGTTGGTATATGTTTTTTTAATAATTAATTACCTACAGAATGGTTTAATTTTTTAATATACGCGTACCCTCGATTGCCAAACAAAATTTGTCCTTTACAATACAGCTATTCAAAACAAAACAAAAGCTCTTAATAGATTCTCTAGAGCTGTACCTAATTACTTATTGTATAAGCTAACCAACCCTTTGGGGCTGAAGCTTTGCATATTATATTATTCCAATAGGCAATTAATAAGTAAAAAGGTACCTGGAATATATACTACTGAGCTTTTAATGCTTTATAATAATAATAATCATAATAATATTTTGTTATCTTAATCAGATTTTAAAAAAAGCTTTTAAAGGCCTGAGCTGCACGCCACACGCTGTAATAAGTAACTATCTACAAAATTGAGTCACATATACGTCTAACAACTGAGTATTTACTACTACTTCAGCAACTAATGACGTGTTAGTTGAGCAATTATTAAAATTGCTAGTGGAGCATTGCTTGAACACTGTACACGAGACAGTTTCTGGTCATTCCAACAATAAATTATTAGGCTCAGCAACAAAGTTGTCAAATTACTATTCTTTAGTAACTAAAAACTACTTATCAAGCTATTATGCCTGTCAACACTGGATATATTAGCATCTTTGCGAAACCGATTTAATTTTTTAAAAACAAAATGTATAGTTTATGCATTAAACTGGCGTTACTAGGTCATCTTGCAAGGATAGTCAATAAGGGTAATTGGTACCATTCTTCCATGGTACTGATAGTAAAATATTTTTTTACAAATCGTTGTACGTAAACGTTTGCTTAGATGGTTTTTCCGACAATACACCAATTCCAAGGCTTATCTTAGTGGGGTAAGAGAGGTATGGGTGCTAAATCAGAAAGGGCACCAAAATGGAAGCATTTTTTTCATTCGATTTTGTCGATGTACAGTTATGTCATTGTTTTTTTACGCTACGATATTTTATCTTACTATTTACTAATCAGAACTTTATTATTTTATTGTAAAAATCGTCACATTTATTAACAAAGAGCGCATGTTTTTCGTGTTTAGAACCGGCTTGAGAGACACTGTCTAGCACAAATATTGTGAAACTTTTCCCAAATAGACGTTACCATCGTCGGAATATTTTTTTGATTCCGTGTAAATTATTGTTATCATTATTTTTCTTATTTTTTCTTTATTTCTATTTCTTTCTTTTGCATTTTATTTATCGTGTACTCACCTTTAGAGAGGTAACGAATTAAAAAGCAGTCTTTATAAAAACAGTATTATTATTGGCTTTCTCCTCTAAAGCATGGTGTTTAAAATCGTATGTATAGAATCATATAGAACTCAACAAATTATTCGTTTTTGAGACATTTTAAAATTACATAATAAAAAAAACGCCGGCGCCATTTGTGTAGTTCATTCCCGGGCGCACAATAACTTCACTTTACTAGTGGCAAATACTGATTCAGTGTATATTGATGTACTATCATGTACTATTAAACAATTTTAATTCAAATATCCTAACAATAAAAACTATAAATTTGCAGTAGCTATAAAATATTAATTATTGAAAAAAACTATGCACATTTTTACGATTTTTACAACGAAAATTTCAATTTAAAATAGTGGCCAAATTTTGATTATGAAATGATTTTTTTGTTTCTATATTATATCATCATTTTTTCCTATGTACAATGAATACTCGGCCTAACCACTAGCGTATTTACGGAAAATCTATTCTTGACGTAAAATACTATTATTTTATACGTTTCAACTGTTTTGTTTTGTAGTTGTACATATACTCTGGCATCGGCTACTCGGCCGACGCATTTTCCTCGCAACTTTTGAATTAAAACATCAAAGTTGGAGGTGTTCGTGCTTTGACGCTGATACTCTAAACTTACCCCCATTGCAGTCTGGCCTATCGTGACATTTCTCCAGGGCTTTGCGACTATTATTGCTAATATTTTTTTTTACACGGTAGGTACGTTCCACAAAAAATCGTGTAAAAAAAGTTATCGAATTCATAGAAAAATTTAAGATTGGTACCCTGAATTTAAAACACTGTTATATTTGAAAATAAAACAACATAGTGGTATAGTGGTAAATTTAAAAAATGTTATTCATAATTTTTATTGAAATCAGAGATGTGGATTCGGGGAAAAAATGACTCCTACTCCGACTGCTAATTGATTTTTTCAGCAATTTTCGTTTAATTTACATATGAGGCTATTATTTGCAAGCCCGGCGCATTCCAAAATTGTTGAATCTTGTACCATGAATCTAATTTAGTAAATAAATATAAATGTTGACAGTTTTTTTTTATAAATCTGACTCAAACATGGCTTGATAACATAGAAAATATCATTTCAAAGTAATGTAAAACTAAAAATACTTAACTCAAAATGGAATTCTAGTATCATTTTTTTACCAATTTGGAATGAGCCGTGCTTGCAAATAATACCCTCATATATGTTTACCATCACATCATTCTAGTACGCAGTCATCATTTCACCAATCAATATGACGAATCGACTAATATATTTCTGACACGTGAAATGTGTTAGGATCTAATGAAGTCTTTTGTTTTTTTATTACTGTCCTGTGTTGTTGAATTTCTTGTTATTAGAAAATCCCTTATCCTCTTGTGTGTTATTTTCATTTGGGAATCGTATTAGAAAAAATAATTCATGTAAAAAAATGTATTTGTTTTTTTCAGTGCACATGTTATTTCAAACCCACGTAAAAAACAGTGTTTTGTACACCAATGAAATAATGGGGTGTAATAACTTTGTAAACAAATAAATAAAAAGTGTCTCAATTACCTATCTCATTTGCACTGCCTTCAATTGACACACTTAATTCAATTCAGTTAAAGTATGTCATATTTATGTAGACGTGCTTATTTTTTTTAAGCTTTCTTTCACTCGTAACGCAGTTAGTGGATATATCGATTTGTAAATGTAGCGCTTAAAAAAATGGTAAATAAATCTTATTTTCTTAGGAACTTTTCAGTAAAGGAAAAAACTGTAGATACGCTAAATGTTTGCCACAACACTTGACAATGCCGTAACAAATTAACGCAAATGAAACAAATGATGGGCAGAGCAGAGCAACCAATGTCATATATCTCAGTCACGTATTAGTTAGGAAAAGGGTTAAAAAATATATATTTTTAGTAAAAAAAATGTATTTTTTAATGGACTGTTTGTGTTCTTTCATAAATGACCCGAATCACTTCGGCGCCGCAAAAAATCGAACAATAAATAAATTCATATTATCTAGTCTATCTCCTTTGTGAAAGTTATATTGTTTCTCCGTTCTTTATTGGTGTGAATTTCCGCCCGCGGTGTTTTTTCGAAAGAAATAATTTTACAGCCCCTGGTTTCCGGAAAGTCCGGCATCCATTTTCCCCACAATGAGCACGCAAACATTTTTCTCGCCTCTGAGACGACCACACATAAAGTGTACCGCGCATTCACGTTTAGCACTCAGCTACATGGTGCTGACAAAGAAACGGTCAAATACCAAACGGTCTATTTTATGATTACGATGACAGTGTACATCGTTTCGAATGTCGCAATATTTATTCATAGTTTGTTACTTCCCTCCCACCCTTTCCGATCCTTTAATAACTGGGTGTAGCTAAAGCAATTAGCTAACTACTGATCCTGTCCTAGCCTTATCCTTCTATCCCTACTACTTTCTTTAAATAAGAGAGGTTGGTCAACTGAGTAACAAACAGTTCTCGTAGAAAAACGTATGTTGCGATACCTCTATTAGGAAGACATGTGCCTTACATTAGGAGCGGACATGGATAAAAAAATATAAATATCACTGTAATAGAAAATTTTGTTTTTATTTTTTCCCTCCTTTAATGTTTTAACTTATTGATCGTGAAGCCGTTTAATTAATATTAATCAAGAAAGCAATACGCTTTGGTTTTGTTTGTTTTGCTTTTAATGCGTTAATAATTATTGAACCTCGTTCGACTTACATCACAATCCTTTCAATCGTGTTACCTTTTCCAGAGCATATTTTTATCTTATTCAAAGAACTACATTTCGCAAATGGTCTTTTCGGCATTCATCTTGTTTTTATTTTTGAAATTCATACATTCTTAAAGAAAGAGGATATATTTTTTAATTTCTTACCACCCTATAATTGCAGCCTTGGGCAAAGTGACGTCCAGCAAAATGTCGGCCGAGGTAAAATATTTCCCTCACATGTTTTCGGAGTGCAAGTGAACTAGTGTCGGGAAATTAGTGGCGACGCAAAACGCGACCCGAAGACATTCGTGATTCTTATCCTGAGACATGCTTCACTGAGCTCCAATTGTAACCTCCCACGTAACATATTTTGTCACCAGCAATTCCAATTAAAACAGCGCTTTAATAATTATATTAGAGTAAATGAAAATATCTGAGCTTTTTATTTAATGAATACAATGGTAGATTTTGTAACACAAATTCCATGCTTCTACTTTATAACATGGGTCCTAGATTTACATAAAACAAACGTATGTAATGCTTTTATTCAGCTCAGCGGAGACTTTAAAGCAAATACGGTCCTTAAAATCATATCTATATATTTATGAAACTAAGCTTAGAATACTACATTTTATTTCATTCCAGAAATGACAATCAAATAACAACAAAATCAAGAATGGTATTTGGTCTGGAAGACTAGCAAAGGCTAGGGGCAATGCTTTTGCTGATAAATGGAAACAAATCATACCTTTAATATTTACCAACTGATCATAGACAAAGCAAAAAGATTTCGGTGGATTGGAGGAAAGAATTATTTGTTCCACCCTAAATAAAGGACTACAAAAAGACAGCGCGAATCTGCATGTAAAACGAGATTTTAATTGAAACAAAATCATCTTAATGGCGGAAAAGGATCAAAATTCAGAGAAGATGCATAAGGAATTATCAGATTTTTTCAATCGAATTATCCAATATTGTATCATGATAGAATTAGAAGAATAATCGACAGACGAGATACGTTTATATAATATCTTAATATCCAGGTCTGCGCAATATATATAATTAAAGAACTATACAATAGTCAGAACGACAGTTCTATGGGAATTGTGTAAAAAAAGAATAATTCAATTAATGATAAATATATTAAACTGCATTTAAATGAAATTTAAATGTATTTTTTTACACGACGAAGATGGCGATTTAAAAATCTGTTTTAACAAGAATGTAACCGTATGAATATTTCAACTCTTCTTGAAAGAAATAAGATTTTTTCATCAACAATCATACTTTCATTTAAAATTCATTATTAAAACACTTTGTCAAACAATTTTTAAAAAAAAGTAATGCTACTTCAAACGTCCAACATTTATTTTGGTGTCAACAAACGAAATGATTGTTATATCATTTGGAGATCTCGAGGTCATGAATTAATTTTCTTGCTTCACATTTTTATTTTTGTTAATGCTCTTACGAATATTTGACAGCAAATTGGTGGCATAACACGATTTCATTTTGGAACTTCTTTATCTTTAATTTTTTTTTCAGTAATGAATAATAATATAATACTTTTTTTTTAACAAATATAATATCTCGGTATATTATCAAATTCAGTTTCCACGAAAGTTTTTCAGGGAATTTTAATTATTTATTTTTAAACAAATTGAATAAGTCACCATGGCAGAATTTTGAGAAGTCAAATTGTGATTATATAAACGACAATCAAATTAAGATAGTATCTCGATGAAGTGATTGAAATCGTTACTTCGTATTTTGTACGAATGATCATAATTCCAAGTAATACAATTCGAAGGTGCAATTATTTTATATTGTTCTTGCTTTGTATTTAATATAGTAACCCAACTCGGCATTTTTTTAAAAGGATTTATATCATTGAAAAACAACACATATTTTATATCATTTTGAATGTGATACTGAGAGGTGAGAGTGCATATATGGTACGTGTTTTATTCTTTTAACTCCTCCCTCATAAATATTTCGGTACATAATTTTGAAAAAAATATACTTTATTTATCATCATTTCATATTAAGAAAAACACAATATTTTTTTTGTACTTATTTTCACTTTTCTTTACCAAGATCAGGACGTGTTTCGCTCATGTGGAGTATTATCAACTGACAAAAATAGAATTTAATAGCAGTATTTATAAAAACCAAATTTAAATAAAAAGTTGTAATAAACAATTGCCAAAAATAATACATGATAAATGATTTAGATCACTTTGTTAAAATTTCCGAAATTATGATTATGTTTGAAAAAACAATTATTTACCAATTTAGCTTTATTAACATTTGATGTTTATTGTAATTACAGGTTAGGGGTGTTAACATTTTTAATCTGTGTTTGCTTAGAGTCACTTATTCAAATAATTTACTCTAATTTGTAAATTATTTTCAATGCCGATTGTTTATTAGACATTTTTATTTCAATTTGTTTTGTTTAAATAACACTGTTAAATTCTACATGTTATCAGTTGATAATGCTTGTCATGAGCGAAACCGGTCCTGATCTTGGTAAATAAAAGTGGAAATAAATACAACGGAATATTATGTTTTTTTTTTTAATATAATGCCTTTCCAGCAATGAACACCCTAAAAGTGATCACAATATATCTTTTAATTCAATAAGTGACTAATAACGGCAAAAAATCGATACAAGATACAATAAGTATACTTTTTTCCATCATCTATATATTAATAGTCGATAAGGTTCGTCCGATTGTCCTATTGTCCGATTGTCCGCGATTTCCCCTCCCCATTCCCTTCCCCATCCTCCTCCGCAGCCCCGCTGTCTCCATTTTTTTATTCATACTAAAGACATATTTTTCCAACACACTGTTATTTAACGAAATTATTCCAAAGATTTAATAATTTACGAAATTTCTGCTACTACGAAAAATGGTTGTTAGCAAACTTAAACATTATTCCAAAAAATCAATAATTTACGAAATTTATACTACTACGAAAAATGGTTTGTAATTTATTTTTCACGCCAGTAAATTTTCTGACTACTTAAAAATGCAACAAATGTTGAGGTCAACGGGCTTACAGCTAGTAATATATAACTACATAAAAATACGAAGAAGAATATCGATCGTTTGACGGAAAACTTACTAACCAAGGAAGAAATTTTGTTGACTAGTGAGTTTGTATTATCCGCTTGCGTCTTGTTTATACTAATATGAGCGAGAGTGCTGTGTTGGCGTCCTCCTTTTAAAGACTCAGAGCATTTAAGCACTTCACTTTCTGTGAGTTATTTATTATAATGTCTTATTACCGAGAAAATTTTCCGGTGCTTAAAACGTCGAGGCGAAAAGCACAACCGCCTTCCTCCTACATACGCCACCGTTAATTATCACACTCGAAAAGTAAAGGCTTTCGGCTTATCTGCCGCCATCAACACGGAAATGGTACGAGTTAATAATTGGTAAGGGCTTCAACCCTTTCCAATCACATGAGAGGTAGAGAGGCACAAACAAGCCACTGAATTATGTAACGTTTTCATTCAAAACTCGTGCGTGTTGTATTTTGTACTCGGGGTAAATACTCGAGTACAGTCCTTACTCAAACTTTACATTGTTTTAGTCATTTTTTTGTTTTTTTTGTGTTATTTATGAGATGTGAAAACTGTGGCCTTCTATGTCTTCAAGCAGGGCTTTTTGAAAAAATCCAAATATTTGTTTATTTATAAAATAATATTAATTCATTTTTCAGGCGATATAATTTAATAACGTTCTTGAATGTGGCTTTATTTAACAACAGAATCATAAAAAAGCCTTTCGACGTTCTCTTCATTCATTTAAATGCTAAGCAAATATTTAAATATATTAAGACTTAATAAAAATCGGATATTGAACATACACATGTGAATGAATACACATTAGTTTACATAATAAAAATATTGCATTCTACTTTTTTACAAATAGAATAGCTATTTCCGTTTTCACTTTCTCGGTAAACTTTATAAACAATAAAAAGGTATAATGTATTTTTTCGTGACTAGACTATAGTATTTAAGATGGTCTAAATAACCAGTTACCTATAAAAATAGGTAGTTGAGGATCAACCAACTTGATGACCACGTTATTATAACGTGATTTGAGCTTTATTTGGGTGCAGTAAGTCAGAGGTATTAAATACTATTACTAATATTAAGAGTACTAAATTTTAGACGAAAACAAGACAACAACCAACACGGATAGACGTAATACATAGAAGAAGAAAAATAATTCTACGGATCGTTGTTACATAATAAATTTACAAAACAATTAAACCATTTTTTAAATGACTTATCAAAGGTTGTGTGACTAAAAAAGCAAGTACGATTAGAGTTTTCAATGTTAGACCATTATTATTAAACAACATATTTCGGATTTCATTATGTGTATTAAGTAATAGATAATAGCATGACTATTTTATGTTTTTATATATATATCATTTTTGGGCTTGACTTATAGTTACAATACAATACACATGGGCCTTCGAAATGTGCAGTGAGCCAAATAGTGAAATACTAAAATATTTATTGGTTTTTTAAGTACAATCACGTCTTTATTTGGCGTTTTTGTGGATTGCATATTTTTATTTTACGGAGATACACTATTGCTATGCGTTTTAACTGAGGTTACTTCACTTTTACGATGCTTTAAGATATGTAGAATGTTATATCGCATCTAACTTATTCTTTCTAAAATACCACTTAACTCACTTAATTGCCTCCCTTTTATCTGCTATATTAAATAACTATATTTCAATAGTTCAGTGACATTTATAAAATAGGCGGATTTTTTGGTTTCAAGTTTTAAGATTTTACAAAATAATAATAACTCTTACAAAAATTGTGTATTTATCGACTTACAAAGATTACTAAATTTATTTAAAAGTCAATTTGCATATTTGTCAAATACATTATTATCTCAGTATGCGTTATGTATGATATTATATTAAAATACTTACTTTTTATTTGCCAAATTGAAAAAATAACACCCATAATAAATACATTGTTTACGTTTAGTTTGCGTACTACTTTGCATTCGATTTCATTCTGTAATTGGTGCTTTGTTTTCCAGGGGTAAAACTTTTGTTTTTAATTAAGTTCTGAGAGGTATTGTACTTTTCTAACATCTAAGTAATACTTAGTAGGGTGGGCATATTAGCCTACCCCTATCATGCACACGCTAGCGCCTTAGACCTCTGTTATTATAAAGAAAATTGAATTATTAAAAACCGTTATGACTTCTACAGACGCCATTATTATTGATACAGTACTATTTGAGTTTTTCATTTTGTCCTAGTGTCGCCATAATATCACAATTACTTGCAATTTAAATTCCATACTCGACAATTTATATTTTTAAGGTTTCTACACACGCTAATGTAAAGATATCGTAAAAAAATACTCAGCAAACTAAATTGGCTGTTCATGAAAGCATTGAATATTTTAGTGCCACATTATGAGGCGCCTGTTCATATTTTGAACAAGAACAACATAATAGCTTCATTTCGATTTTTAACATTCAAATCTATGAATACAGAACCTTTCAGCGGTAGTTATTTTACAAGAATTGTTGTGTAAGCTAATCTTTTCAATACCATTTTTAATGAGTTGTGAAAGGGTGGATAACGCGACAATTTAAACATCACATATTTATCTATGTATGCTTTTTTACCCTCTCACCCTGTTTATAGAATCTGATGTATGGTAGGTAAATCAGATATACTAAAAAATATATGCGTTCGAATACAACTGCATAAATCAATTTATGAAGCTTTCCGCATTAGGATTCGAGCCTACGAACATTGCAAACTCTAAAACCAAAGTCAATGATGTCGATTCCTCGGCTATAAAGGTATATAAAAAAGAAAATGAGGTTAAGATAACTGTTTCTTAGCTTTTTATTTTGAAAAAATGATTTATCTCCATCCTCTTAGGCAGGTTCTCCTCGCATTTAGACGTATTCTAAAAAACTCATGTTTGCTGAGCTTAGCTTTTACATTTTAAAAAATCCATGTCTGCTCCCAATGTGGAGCTATGGCAATGGTGGTATCTTAACGGAAGCCTTTCTACGAGGACTTTTTGTTACTCAGTCGCTCAGCCTTTTATTTTTTCAAAGAGTATACTAGGGAAAGAAGGATAAGGCTAGGACAGGGCTAGTAGTTACTTTATCGCTCTAGCTACGCCAGGTTATTAAAAGGATTGGGATGAGGGAAGTGGAGGATATTTTACACATCACAAACACTCATGTCTTCGAACAGAAATTGATAAATCAACCGAAAAAATACTGTTCATTCTGGGACTCGAACCCTTGAGATCCGGCATGGAAGCCAACAACGCTAACCGGTGCGCTATTGGACGCGACGTTATAAATGTGTATTAATTAAGAAACACGTCGAAAAATACGTAAGTCCATGCTGAAGTAATCGAATTTACGTCTTCAAAATGACCCCATAGAACAAAAAATCCCATATCATTTCATATTTCAATGTAATATTTTGGTGCTGTTTTTTACGTCGCTAGTTGACTAATTTGATTTATATCTTCATAAATATTCCGTTCTCTTTTCGGCATAACATTTCTTCATTAAATTGCCCACATTACTTACAAATAAAACCAAGATTTCATTATTTAAGAATGTCGTTTCGTATAAATTCCTTTCTCTTCGCAACTTTTTTCCCGTGTTAGTCTACTTTGGCATTGTCAAAGCATGGAAAACATCATTAAAATTATCATTTATTCTTCTGGTTAACTTTCGGCAAGGAAATAGCTGAATGAACATGTTTCTCATTTCCATCGCTTATTTCGTAGTTTTCAAAAAACTATAACTTTTCCAAGAAACAAGTTATCTCATTCTCAAAAATGGTACTGAATTATTGTACATTTTTATGTTAACATCAAATATTCACAATCAACCCAAATTGATCATTCTAACTATTGATGACAAATTCAATATCATAATATTAATACTGGGCATACAAAACTCGATCTACCTTATGGTACCACAGTGTAGTAGAACTAGGATACGAAGATTATTTACCACATCCTCTTTTTACAACGGGTAGATAATATGGATAATGTTACTTAATTAAAACAGGCGGAGAAAATGCCAAGCTTATCTGATGTGATGAACAGAGTTTTTTTTGTAATGTGTTCTAGTAATTTATATAACAGTAAAATATTGAAGCATTTATACTATAACTAACAAAATGAAAGTGGTATTTAAATTATGATGATAATTATAATTATATAATATATGAAGGTATTACTTGCAAACACGACTTATTCCAAAATAGTTAAAAAATGAAACTTGAATTTCTTTTTGAAAAAGAATGTACATTTTAAAAGTATTTTTAGTCTTACATTACTTTGGAATGATATTTTGGATGTTTTTTCAAGTCATGTTTGAGACTGATTTCTAAAATTCATTTTTTCTACTAAATTACATTCATTGTTCATGTTTTAACAACTTTGAAATGAGCTGGGTTTGCAAGTAATACCCTCATATACGATATGAAAATGCAATTAAATTAAGAAGAATAAAAAATTTACACCATAAAAATTATACGAAATATAATAGAATTCAGTTGGTTAAAATCATTACATGTGAGTCGCCCATTTCCAAAATTCACCTTGTCCATTTTCATTTTTTATACATACTTTCAAAATAACGTGTAGGGTACCTCTTTTTTGAAATGATAACCATATTTTTTAATCAAGTTGAAGAATATATTATCTACTTCAATTTGATTCACGAAAATATTTTTATTTTCTTTATTTAGAGGGTGAATTTCAGAAATAGGCGACACATATACATGATTTTCTCTTATCATTTCGCAGATCAATGTTTCTTTTTATTTAATGAATATTTTTTGTTTCTTGTATAGCCGAACACAGTTGAGTTATATTAATATATCACACATTTCCGAATAATTTCTAATATAAATCAACTCCGACACATTTTCCTATAGCCCGTGTCAAGTAACAGCGAAATTATTACTAGTGACCTGTGATCGATATCTCGTTTTAAGGTTGTACATATGATTTGTGTTTGTATGATTACTCGTTTATGGGCGAATTTATCGTAGGGCGCAGTTCTTGCCGCGGTTCAGCTGCAGAATGATTCATGAGCCTTCCGCTGACAGATTAATGCCGGTACAATTATGCTTTCATAAATAATCCCTTATAAATCTCAATAAAAAGTGTATTAAGCGCCCAGGGTAATCAGGGACTTCCCCCAATTACGTCTCTTTCGTTGCCGCCTTATTCTGGTTCTTTCAAATTTGTTCGCAGGAAATTAAACATTTTCGCCAATTCAGAATAATTATGAGGCAGTCAATCTCGATTTTAGACGGCTGGTGATCAAGCAAATAAATGATTTCGAGTAAAGCTGTACTTAATTAAATCATTTGCATAATGTCACACTCTTATTATTTAATTCAATATGTTTTAGTATCAAAAATAAATAGTCCAAAAATTTCATATATACTATCAAAAAAACTATTTATTTCTTTTTTCGTACTATATTAGCCAAACAGTGGCATTTTTTTTCCACATTGTATTCCGTTATATTTTCAAATATTGTTTAATGCTTTCTAGCCCATTATACAAATATGTATGTTTTCAATATTTTTCTTTTGACTTTACAATATACATCAGGCGCATTGTACTTTACACTCTTTACAATAACTCTTCAATATAAATTACTTGAAATTAATAACTAATTCATTTGAATAATAGTTCACTCCTTATGGTTTCACTTGCGGCTAGTTACGTTTGATCAATCATCTGTACACTTTTTTCAGATTAATACTGACCATCGTATAACTCATAGATTTCTTAGTTTATGATTGTATTGAGGCAAAAATTATTAAGCCATTGACTTTAATCCAATTCAAAAATGATATTTTAGTTGTTTCCATTATTACAGTGTATGGAAAACATCTCTATAAAGCTTTTAACAAATTGCCCGTGTTAGTACCTAAACGATCGGCAATTTCATTTTGACAAATGCTTTCCAATAAATAAGTACACACATTCAAGTGTTACAGGCTGCACTTTAAAGGGGTTAGAGTAATTCTACCAATTGCAATAAACTAAGAAACGTCTGGAGCTCTGCGCAGTACACTGTATAAGTGATATGAAGCCCGACAAAATTTGCTGCACACCATATAAGGCATTTTGTAAATATTTATGAATACAAATTCAAATAAACTTTCTCTAAAATCAACCAAAAAAACGGTTACGTTTTTTGAATATTCAATAGCAAATTTATTATCTAAAAAAATATTTTAAGTAGTGGTTCGTCTATATAAAATATAGTATGTTTTTTTAGATCTTACTTTATCGAAATAGCAAAACTTTTTCAGAGACAGCTGACAGCTTAATTGTGCTCAGTTTGGTTGGCCATTTCAAAAATTAAAGCCGCTTGACCATTGTTTGCGTCGCACGTTCGGTGAATGGGTCGAAGAAAGATCGCTATTGATCCTCAATTTCACCACGAAAAAATTCCGGCGACGAGGCTCATTTTTGGTTGAATGGGTAGATCAATAAGCGTGCCGTATTTTAAATAGTAATATTAATGGTTATTCTCGATTTTTTTCATTTTGACTCTAAAACGTACTAAGCGTCACGCATTCTTCAAGGTATACTGAATTTCCATGATTGATAATTTTTATAAGACTCCGTGAGGTGTGGTGAAAAATAAAACTATGACGAATATTCTTAATGTAACATAATATTTTTCACGAAGTTGCCATAAAAATATTGCAATCAAAAGACCAAATCAAAAACTATAGACAAAACGATAGTGATCCACTGTAATTTAATTAATAAAGCACAATATTCCTTTGTACTTAACTTCCACTTTATTTAAAAAGGTCAGGACCGATTATGCTCATGGCAAACATTGTCAACTGATAAAAAATATAATTTAACAGTGCTATTTATACAAAAACAAATTGAAATGAATAGGTGTAAACAACAATTGACATTGAAAAGAATTTACAAATTACAGTAGAAGTGATTCTCTAATTAAACAAAATTAAAATGTTTTATACCTCTAACATATAAGTAAAAAATCTTCAAAGATTAATAAATTTAAAGTGTGACTGACGGTAATTACAAATATTATTATAATTTCGGATTTTTTTTGTCCGCTCCCAATTTGGAGCATATGTACTCCTAATGGAGTTTATCTCAACAGAAGTGTTTCTACAAGAACTGCTTGTTACTCAGTTGCTCAACCTCTCTTTTTCCAGAGAGAGTAGGGGTAGAAGGATAAGGCTAAGACAGGATTAGTGGTAAGCTAATCGCTCTCGATACGCCTCGTTCATAGGATAGGATGGGTGAGAGGGGGGAATTTAAGATATCACATACATCCATGCCTTTGAACAGAAATTCATAAATCGATTGAAAAATCAATTTACAAAACTGTCCGTACCGGGATTTGAACCCGGGCCCTCCGTAGCCGAAGTCAACAACGTTGATCACTCGACCACACAGGCGACAGATACATATTGATCTAAAATGCTACTAAAGTTAATAGCTTAATGATATTGATATTATGCTCAAAATTGAAAGAGGACATAATGGATAATCTTTCTTTTCTACCAATAGTTCTTAATTTTAAACCACTGAATCAAATAAAATTATTCAGTTATTATTTGCCCAAAATTTTCTTAATATAATATTGGGTCTCTGGTGACTGCTGTTCGGGCTATATGTTTTCCCTAGCCTGTTCTTGAAGGCTATATACTTAATACCACCGAGGTACAAGATGGGCAAACACGCGAATAGTGAACACTGCTTAATTTCTATACAATGCAGCGAGGCAATAGCCAAAGACTTCTTACTTAGACTACATTGTTATTTAAATTTTAATTAAAACACTTTAATAAAACAATTCTAACTGCTACTCGCTTAAATCAATAATTCTGGACTACTATGACACTCAATTCTTTATTTATTCGAGAAATATGCTTCATGATAAACAATTGATAAAAAAAATCGTGTTAAAAAAGTAATTTCATTACATTGGACCGTGTTAAAATAAACTGTAAAAAAAGAAGATGAGGATTCAGGGGTACCTTATTACAATATTTTTACCAACTTTACTATTCATGTTTTATCTCATTAAATATAATACTTGAATTATTGTGTTTATAGTTATTATTTATGTTTGGCAATGATCTGAAGGATATAATTCATTTAAAATCAACCTCATATTTGCAACAAAAAAAATATATTTTGGTTTATGAAAAAAAAATCAGGAAGGCCCTAAAAACAGTGGAATCAACTGTAATATTTGATGAAAATATATGTAAATACAACTACTTCATATATGATAGTGAAATACTCACGATAACGACTATGAGAGTGGTTAACGATAGCCAAAAAACAAATAATTTACACGTTATTATAAACAGTGCTTTGTGTTTAAATTTCATTAAAGTGTTATGGAATTTTTTTCATGAATACTGTATGGCAAATTTGTCGTCATATTAAACAAAAATAAAAAGAATTGTTGTTGAATATTTAAATAAAAAAAGCGTAATTTTAAGAGTTAATTAAAAAATATGATTAATATTAATATTTGTTTAAATTTGAATCGTTCAAACTATGTACATTCTCACAAATTTTGTCATTAACGACCCGGGTTTCGCCTTTCGGCATCTTCAGGCATTCAAGTGCACGGATGAACTTGAAGTTCAAGTTCATCCGTGCACTTGAATGCCTGAAGATGCCGAAAGGTGAAACCCGGGTCGTTAATGACAAAATTTGTGAGAATGTACATAGTTTGAACGATTCAAATTTAATATTGAAATTCCACCAAGCACCTTCAGTCGAAATCTTAAAATAATATTTGTTTGTTTGCCAATAACTTGAGTAAAAGCCAAAGTTTACTGTTGCATACATCATTATATTCATTTTTCAATCTAGTATGAAGTTTCTTCATGAAAGAAATTAATTGATCAGGAGTCAGAACTTAAATAACTACATAAATATATTATACGTAAAAACATTCCTTGAAATATTAGATTAGCAAAACCAGTGTTGTTTTTTTACTGTGGAATAAGTTCTAACAATTTACTTGTACATAGATATTTATATAATTTAATACGCATTTTACTTATTTTTCTTTGGAAGAATAATTCCAAGAATATATTAAAATTTCTATGTCAGACGTTGCAAGTGATTAAAACTCCGAATAAAAGTTAAAATATACCGCACAACATCCAACTATTTTGGTTCATTAAAAAGCCGAAAGTTAAATGGCATTTCTCAAATCGCTTCGAAAATTTCGACACAGCTCTAGCTAGCGAGTAAAGTTTCCGTCATAATTTCGGAGAAGGTTTTGACAAATAATAATCATTCAAAGTATAAATTGTATTGTGGTCTGGTGAAAGGAGCTTTTTGCGTTCGACCTTTGGATATCGTAATTAAAATCATAATTTCATTTTCTCTGTTATATTTAAAAGGTTTTTGCCTCAGGACTCTGGAGTGGAATATAAAGCAAAACACGTAAGCCACTAAGAATATAATAAATACACAAAAGTAAATTTCTATGGAAATGTTGACTGTACGAGAGAAAAGGTTTCGCTTTTTTAAATTATGGCTATAGATTTTTAGATTCTTATTTAAAATTATATATTTTTTTTCAATGAAACTTGTGTTTTTGCGAATTAATTAAACGTTAATAAAATGCAATATTAATTCAATGTGATGTTGTCTTTATCAGGAAACAATATTTACTTAAAATTAAATAAATGTTATGATTTTCTTTTCACTTCAAGTTGGTTTATTATCAACCAGAGTCAATTATCTTCGTGGTAAATACATGTTAACATTTCATTGTGTTTTTATTGTACCCGTTCGGCATATAACTTTATCTAGTTACTATTATATTAGATGCAAAAAAAATAAGTTAACAATTTTAACGTCTTACTCTTCGTCACAGCTTTTATGATAGAATTGTCATAAGTATTTTTCCCCGTCAATAAATACTAGGCTAGATGTTTAAAACAACTAAATAATCAATTTGAAGCCACACCATGCAAAACGAAAAATTTAACTGCCACTGTCATGGTTGTTCAGCTTTATTAAGGATTTATATTTTATCAACATTGTGCATTGGTCAAGAAGGTATGTTTTTCTTTTTCTCAGTTGGCATATTGGGTATAATCCAAGAATTCATTAATGAAAACGTTTAAAATATTCCAGAAAACTCATTTGAACTCTAGTTAATATTGTTGGAGCTAATCCTCAAAGTGGATATTGCTAAAAATAGTCGTTTTGGCGTTGAATAACACCAAACATACGTTGACATTGTCTAGAATTAATATAACTTTTAAAGTTCCACTAAAAAGATTGTCTTTGATTTCCCGTTGTCTTTGTTTCAACTCAGCCCAACTCTTGTCGTGCATTGCATCAACTTTCATATTTTCAACTCTCTCATTATGTATCAACTTTAATTAATCTATCAAAAGTGAACACAAAATACGAGTGATATCAGATAAAATTTGGAGCAATAAAAAAGTTCGAGTCATCGACAACAACAATAACGAGGTACCAACATGGTTTTTTTTTTATGATATTGATTATTTTTAGCTAACTTAACAGCTTGCATACTCTTTGAAATGGGCGGAGAGCATCATTCTTTGTGTGACTTTTCCTTTAAAGAAAGTAATCTTCCTTAACGTTATTGTTACATCCTCATCATTCAATGTGAGCGATTGGCTTAAAGCTATTTTTCAAAAAGAAAACCCGTGTCATAAAATAATGTTATATGGTTCCGTAAAACACTATTTATACTATACAATTTGAATTATTATTATTATTGATAAAACCACTTCATTATGTAGATTATTTATCAATCTCTCGGATATATTATTGAAATATTCATTTGTATTTTCTTCTCTTGAAGCCAGAAGATAAAGATTTCAGAGCTTAAATATGTTTGGCCAGAGCAATTATTAATCTCAAAAATCTTACAGTTTGTAACTACTGTTTCCTAAATAAAACTTGCGTGATCAATGTCACAATATTTTGCCTAAAACTCGAATCTTATGACACGTCATTTACGACTGCTGTATAATCAATGCATTGATAAGAGTGACGAAAATATTCAAAAACAAATTCCGTTTATTTATTGATTCTATTTTGTTTTTTTTTTAATATTAGAAGTTTTTAATTTTAGTATCCCATTTTCATTTGAACTTCTTTTTGTGTTTACCTAATTTTAAATAAATGAGTGTGTATCATTTGATTGAGTTAATGATAAAACTTTAATCTATTTTATTTTAATTCACTGAAATATTATTGTCAATTAAAAAAAACACCGTTCAAATTTGTCTTAAATCCAATATTGTATGGCAACATGGCACTCGTGTTAGTGGCACGTTTAAATTTTCAATAGATAAACGTTTTAAGAGAAGTGTTTGTCGATGATTTGTTATATAAGCATTTCCAAAATAGATACATCTTCGGGTGCGCCGTTCCACATTGCTAGCATTTCATAATATAAAGTGGTTAAAGTATTCAAAATCCCCTCAAACGCGGTTTAAAGCGCTCTAACCGAGCAAAACTATGATACCACCTGTATAACCGCTTTATCCCACAGCACAAGACCACATACGTTATGTGAAATTTCACGTATTTCAGATATCCCATAGGTCTGCAGTGTTTTGCGGGACATTCTTGGTCCAACAGACCGGGAACGGGAACTCCAGACCGCAAACGTACGACAAGAGAAGTTTCCACTCTCAACGTTGTTTGCATTGTTTTAGATTTACATTAAAACGAATTTAGTGCGTTTTGATAATTTATAAAGGCAACGAGGCCGCTCCACAACTATTTGCAACTCACAAAGCCATAATTTTCAGGATTTTAATTAATTTTCCCGGCCTCAAATTAACCTCAGCCAAAACTTCACGTCATAAATCTACCAGATTTCACAAATATATACCGATTCAAACGCACACATTTGATTAAATTCAATTGAATTGTATTTCAAATTAATTAGTTCAATGTCCTTTATTATATTTTAATATAATTAAAAAGCGAACTTTCGCAATCCTTTTTTCTGGCGCATTTATTTTGTATCTTATATATTTATTTTTTCGACGTTTAAACTATTACCAAAACATTCGTCTAAAACAATTCTTCTTTTAATCAGACGCGATTTCATATACACAAGTTGATCATTATGAACAACCAAGATTTTATAGAAAAGGGAGGTTCAGATAAAAACGACTTTGTATTGCCATTTAATCAAGAATACACTTCTAGACAATAATCTACCATCCCTTATACTGTATACTTAACGGTAAGCTGTTTTCCATTTACAATGCATTTTTTGTCAAGAATCCTGGATTGATAATTCACGTTAAACCTTGAATTACGGCATGTATTTTATATTTAACTTCTCAATTACACTTCTAATACTATGGATATGTATAAAAAATAACTTATTATTAATTATAAATTACATATAGTATATGAAATAGTCTTTCAATTGCAAGATCAATCATGCTGTACTCAAGAGATGATCTTTCACAGATTACCATTGAATCCTTCTGCTCTAGGATAATATAAAAGTTTACATACATATTTTTATCGGAAAAGCTTCTACGAGCTTGCATTTGCACCTGAGACTGCGTAAACTTCACATTGCGTTTAGTATGTACCAAAAAGCACTATTCTTCGTTCAGTGGCAGGTCAGCTAGTTTTATTTGTGATAATACTAATAAAAAGTGATACGAATATTTTCATTATTGTTTAATAATCAATTTATTCAAAATAAAAGTTTATTTAAATAACTCTCAACTACTAATTAGTTATCAATGCAGGTGAGTAATTTAAAATGTAAAATTGAAATATTCATTCTGTTAAAAAATGGTAATAATTGATTTTTTACAGTCGTAGCCGCATGTGTGGTCGATTGGTCAACATCGTTGGCTTCGATTACAGAGGTCACGGGTTCGAATCCCTGTACGGACAGTTTTATAAATTGATTTTGTGAAGGCATGGATGTATGTGATGCCTTAAATTCCTCTCCCACTCATACTATCCAATGAACGGGGCGTATCGAAAGTGATTAGCTAATCACCTGTCCTAGCCCTTTCCTTATATTCCTACTCTCTTTGGAAAAAGAGAGGTTGAACAACTGAGTAACAAACAGTTCTCGTAGAAACACTTATGTTGAGATAAACTCCACTAGAGTCCACATGCTCCACATTGGGAACGGACATGGTAAAAAAAAAATGATAAATCTATGGCAGAAAACTACCGCAGTATCAACAAAACGTCAACACTGAAACGACACGACTGAGTCTCTTTAAGCAAGCGCGACACATCAGTACAAGAATGAGCTTGAGGCGTGAAGTATCTGGGTATTTCCCGCACACTTGATTGTTGTGTTGAATTTATTTCAAATTTTTGACATTATATTAGCTGGGCCAGATTAATTCACAATGCCGACTATTCTAAATGTAAAAGATATATTTAACCGATTCTCTGCCACGGACATGTTAACACGCCATACAATTTCGTGCTCGTAGGGCCGGTCATACAAAATATTCGTGTTTACACGCAGTACTTGAGACGCGGTTTAAAGGCCACAAGAAACATATTTAATAATTTTAAAATGTCATGCATATAGTGACATCTCTTGGAATCATAGTGTGATACTTCAATTTTACATATATTGTTTTGTAATTTATAATACATCGATTTTTTAAAAAAAAGCTTTTTTGTTGAGTTCAATTTTGTTGCTAGCAGGGCAACGCTTACATGGCGGTAATTTTCGTTTTTTTTATAAATGATGGCGGAAATGACCCATCGTGTATTTATATGGTAAATGTTTTTGATGTACTATTATTATATGTCCAAAAAGTCATATTTATTAGGTTTTATTTTTTGAAAGAAAATCACGGCCTTCCATACACGGCCATATTAATACCGCACGGCACAGATCAGGTTAAATTGGTAGAAGAAGAAAGTACTAGTTGCACATAAGATGCGTTAAAAAAAAGTGTAATACTGCCTTGAAAACATCAACAAACAACACTCACTTAATGTCATTGTTTTTTATTCGGTTTATGATAACGTCATGCACTCCACTGACATAACTGTGCATATAACGGCAAGGAATAACGGCCGTTACGGATGGCTCGTTAATCTTCGTTACCGCTAGGCTGTCGCGCGCACCGCACGAAATACCCCTCATAACTCGGAGACGGCGACGTCCTCCTGCAAAAAACTATTAGCGAGTGACACAGATTTGTCGCGAGTCTAGACCTACGGATTTATGAAATTCTCCTTGTCAGCTTGAAGGCGTCGGTTGGCGACGGGGCGACAGGTTGCCAAACAAGATTTACCCATATTAATTCACATTTTTTTTGACAACATCTCTCATTCCTATCAAAAATTACTAGTACAACACTTTTAGCAATCATATTTATTGCTATTAAAGTGTTTACTGACAATTCACGGAGGAAATGATTTTTTTTTTTTTTAAATAAAAATGTTTGGCATTACAGCTAATGCCAATGCCTCAAATGTTTTTTTTAGTTGAAAGATCATTCGAGGAAAAACGTATTTTAAGGCACTCAAGATAAACTTGAGGTAAATCTGTCACCTGATGTTGCCCAGTTGGCTTGCTCCCGGTAAGATCACAGTAAATTTTAGAATTATTCAATTCAAAGATGTGATCGAAGACTGGGTGTTTGTGATGTCAATTTATTTCTTTATTTCTTCTCCTCCTATTATTCTGATCTTTAATAACTGGGCAATAGCGATAAGTTAACCACTAGTCCTGTTCTAGCCTTATCCTTCTTATAATACTAAGTGAGGCTACCGAGTAACAAACAGTTCTCGTATAAAAAAAATTGACACCTCCACTAAGAGGCCACATGCTCCACATTAGGAGCGGACATGGATAAAAAAAATGGCATCACAAACACCCATGTCTTAGGTCTCCAATTTAAATTTAAAAATCTAAATTTGACATTGACCTTACCGGGAATCAAACCCACACCCACCTGGTCGGTAGAAAAAGCTCTAACCAACTAGACCACAGCGTGCACACCTCCCAAAATGTGCTCGCACACATTTTTCCATCCTCGCACAGGCCGCACACAGAAATATTGTAAAAAGAAGTTTGTTTCACCAAATTTTATTTTTGCTCAATACCTTCACTAAACTCACCTAATCTTTCATTTTTTTCCTCCACATCTAGCATAAGTGAATAGGTCAGTGAGTATATTCCTACATATTTGCGCACATTTTTTTTTTTTTTGAAAATGTATTGCTCACAGAAGTTGATGGTCCGCACACACAATAGAAAAAGTAGAAGAAACGTTGCACAGCGGGCGACGAAATAATATATTTACAAAAACAAAATACATTTTTTGTACTAATTCCACAACTTGTATAACTAACGAGAAATCATTTATTTAAAATGCTCGCAATAGGTGAAATTGGTCTTGGCGATTATTTAAAAAATATGATATATAGTTTTATTTTTATAAAATGTATATATGGACTTATATAAATATTTATATCAAAGCAATGGCAGGTATGGGGTGGGATTATAACGGAGCATAGCTTACCACTAGTCTTGTTTAGCAGCATCTTTACACATTCCGAAAGAAGAAAGTTTCTTGTAGATCACTTTTTTAAAAACAAACTCCGTTTGAAGTCCATGCAAGGGTGGGCTGTAATGGGATCAGGAGGGCTCGCGCGAGCCCCTTGTTCAATTTAGGTGCGGCTGGCGAGCCCCTTGTTAAGTTGAGAAAATCATTCGTTTCGATGAAATCGCCTAACTAAAATTTCTGTAGAAGGTTAAATTTTTTCTCAAGGGCTTCTCAACGGGGGAGCAGAGATTTTTTTAGGGTTTTTTGCGAAATCCGTAAATTGTTGTGTTTTAGAAATTGGAATGTTCTAAGAAGACCTAAAAAAATCTTTTCCTTTTGAGTCCCAAAAATCCTTATAACATTTATACTTTAATAGTACAAAACAGGTATGGAGAGCACATAAAAAATAAGGGTTCGGTGATTCTACCGAACATTACTTTTCCGAACACGAACACTCCGAACAGGAATAGTCCGAACACGAACACTCCGAACAAGAATACTCCGAACACCGATTCTTTCGGACACAGAATCTTCCGCACACAGAACCTTCGGAAATAGAATACTTCGCACACCGAATACTCCGAACATTTAAATATTTTTTATAGAAAAATCATTGTTTTATTGTAATGTGGAATGTTTTATGGCAATTATGCCAAATATTTTTCATAATGAAAACAAGAAACGTATTTAATTTTCATGTATATAAGCAGTTTATAATTGAATTCGTATTTTGGCTTATTCATTTTGAAAATTGTGTTGTATATAATTGGGCTGATATTTTTGATTATATTGAAAGAAAATACCATGCATATAAACATTTAAAATTGCAAATTGACATCCACAGTACTTTAAGCATAATTTTATTATCATATTGATACACATATTTAATTGAATGTAAGCAGTTGTAATGGATTAAGGCTGTTGTTTCACTTTCGTTTACTAAATTGTTATTTTTTGTGTCACAATCATTCAGTAAGAAAATAATGTTAATCTGGTATTGGTTATAGACTCAACCTTTATCTTCACAAAGCAATAACGGCCACTGTACGAACTGAACGAAGGTTGTTATTTTAACCCACCAGGTTCGTATGTAGTGTGCAGCATGCGGATTTTAAGCCTCTTCCAGGAACGGTCACAGTCCTAACCTATTCCTATTTTTACGAACATATGTACACTGTGAATTCTTTCATGTTTCAATATTTAATATATAAATAATTAATAAAGACGTTACTGTGAATGTATAATTCAAAGCTTATTGATTTTAAATTAATAATGACGCATTGCTCTTATTTGTCAGAGAATTTTGCTAGTTTGTCAAAACATCTTAATATATACACACAAACACTAAATAAAAAAATCAGTGTTTTCTTTAATATTTTATTCCCAAAAGTAAAAGAACCATGACAACATTAATCAACAAAAAACAGAGTAATAAATAGGTCTAAAAATAACTTCAAATATTCTTTCATTTCTTTCAATAATGTGTAAAAATTAATTATTAAAGTCATTGCAATATAAAAAACATTGCACATAATATGTATAAAATTTGATATACACATTTTTGCATTTGTCAAGTGAATGTAAAATATGTATAATATGTGTATCAATGTGATAATAAAATCATGCTTTAAGTACTGTGGATGTCAATTTGCAATTTTAAATGTTTATATGCATGGTATTTTCTTTCAATATAATCAAAAATATCAGCCTAATTATAATACAACACAATTTTCAAAATGAATAAGCCAAAATACGAATTCAATTATAAACTGCTTATATACATGAAAATTAAATACGTTTCTTGTTTTCATTATGAAAAATATTTGGCATAATTGCCATAAAACATTCCACATTACAATAAAACAATGATTTTTCTATTAAAAATATTTAAATGTTCGGAGTATTCGGTGTGCGAAGTATTCTATATCCGGAAGGTTCTGTGTGTGGACGGTTCTGTGTCAGAAAGAATCGGTGTACGGACTATTCCTGTTCGGATTGTTCGTGTTCGGAAAAGTAATGTTCGGTAGAATTCGTTCACCAAATTTGCTATGTCATGACAGTTAATATTATCTATGTGTAAGACCAGTTAACGTAAATTGACACCATATTTTTATCAAGCTTTTTAGTGAATAAGGTAGCACTATTTCAGACGTTCTATACCATATATGTATTACCGAACCTTTTCGGGTGCCCACTCCTTTTTATGAAAGCCATGTGACCCGCGACCCCGATGCAATTGAAAAAGGCATTCTTAATAAGGTATATGCATTATAGTGAATATGTTTTTTAGTTGACTGTATAAGTTGGCGACCCATAGATTGGGAACCTATATTCTATACTGTTGTACAGTATAGAACTATTGTTTTACAGTGTACAGAAGATTTTCACGACAGCAAATAAATCTGCGGCTAAAAAGCATATAGAATTTGTAGCCAAGTGGTCAACGACCTAATTTTAAGCTGCGGAGTCCACGGTTTCGAATCCATAAAACCAATAGTGTTATAAATGTTGTTTTTAACCGATGTACATATATAGCTGTTTTTAAAAGATTTGACGCCTATAATATCTCAATTCCCGAGCAACAGCAATAAGCTCACTACTAGCTCTATCTGTGTACTATATTTCTATCCAAACTGTCTCAGAAGAACAGAAAGCCGACTGATTAATTACAAGCAGTCTTCGTAGAACAACCTCTGTTGAGATAAACTTCATTAGGAATCCATTGTCTCCACATTGGAGCGAAAATGGTTTAAAAAAAAACATATAACTGTTTAACATAATATTTTCTTGAATAGAGTATATCGTAATTTTTGTATTATTAATGTATTCTTATATGTACATATATCGTAAATCAAAATTAACTTTGAAACCTTAATTGATCAGTCTTTATTAGTTGCTTTTTCATTGAACAGGCGCAAATACCCAAAAGTCTCTAAAATTATTTTGATGTTAAATTGTAATCATTTATTTATCTTTAAAGTCTTTTTTAACCACATACTCCATAATATTATACATTTTTGTGGATTTCAAAATCTTTTGGACAGCATTTTAACCTTTAACATAATAATCTAAGCTGTGTGGTACAGTATAAATATGAGATGTCATTTTATTTAAGTACAAAGAACTCTTTACCTATTGGATGTCCATAAAAGCAATACAAAAAGGTTGAGCCAGCAGAACGAGGCCAAATAAAATGATAAGACCTGCACAGTGGGCAAAATTACGCTCTAAAAACAATTACGTTTGTGGACGCACATGGTTTCGCAAAAATCCGCCTGTTCGAGTATGTAACGGGGCTTAACCCTTCCGTGAGGTGGGGTAATGTCTGTAGCCAGACGGTGTTGGTTGAACCTAATTAAAATTCCCTTTTCTGGTTCCTGCTTTTGCCGCATGACGAGTATGCATCGCAAGCACAAATGCATGGGATTTTATTTCAACAGCGACATAACGTCCGACTGAATATTTAAAAAATAATTCTCTCTACTGCACACATACAACCCTAATCTTTACCCATTATTATTATTTTTCACACGTACATTTTAATATCATTAATGTCTTTTAATCCGGTTGCTGGTTTAAAAAATGCAGTAGTTTTTCCGTTATAACAAAAAAATCATGCGGTATCTTCAACGATGCCCCTACGGGATCATAAATGTGATTACAAAATAATTACTTAACAGGTTTTTTCTCAAATTACAATTCGCGCGTTCTAATAAGTTTACTCTGCCGGAGTCTTTTTCTAACCATGTCCACTCCTGGTGTAAATCATGCGTACTCCTAAAAGAGCTTATCTCAGTTAAAGTTGTTCTACTATAACCGCATGTTAGTCGTCCAATATGTATTTTTTTGGAGAGAGTAAGGATAGAAGTTTGGGGGTAAGCCAGGGCTAGTGGTTAGTCAATCGATCTCGTTCTGCAGGGTTTTTAAGGATCGGACGGAAGGAAGAGAATTGAGTCATCATAAATATCCATACTTTCGAAAACATGTTCATAAATAGGCTTAAAAATAACAACGATACTATAAATAATTGTATGCAGGATACATACTTGAAAGACTTTCCCCCTTTAGATATGGGTAAAATTAAAAAATGTTTATTTAGCTAAACGTTTCATCTGTATTCCGTTAATATGGTCGAATGCGTGTAATGAAATAAAAACATCCGAAGGATACAAGTGTGTGCAAGTTACTACTTTAGGATTCGAATTATTGGCTAGTAGGAAGAAAGCCTGAGTATAGGGGTGGGCTCAGATGGGTTGGCACGGGCCCCTTGTTAAATTTGAGTCAGGCCGGCGAGCCCTTTGATAAATCAAGCAAAAGCAATATTCTCAAATTAAATCAATTGCAATTTCTGTAGATGGCTTAATTAAATATATTATGAAACATAGGACTATGTTGCCTATTGAAATTTTTCTTAAAAAATACATTTATTTCACAAGAGACTTAACCGCTTTTTGTCTCTAGCTTAACAAATATTAAAAACGTTAATAACTGCTAACGTTTTCAATGAGATTAAAAGCTAAAAAATATAAATTACATATAATTTGTATATAATTTGTTGCTTCCAGATGTTCTTAGATTTTCAGCGCAATATTTTTGTAAACGATCCACGAAATTTTACCATTCATATCACATGTACACCTTTAACTTATTGTGCATAGTTTTGAGAAAAGCAGTTCTTAATATTTCATTATTTACCAAGTAAAACGTATTTTTATATATATTAACTGTATTTTTTAAAAAATCAAACAAACTCCTTGCAAACGTTTTGACAGCCCACCTACCAGTGCCTAATAATACACTCAAAACCCTGCTAGACAAGAAAATCTTAAGATTTTTTGTTGTTTAGGGTTACACAAGGTTATTACAATTTAAATCTTTATGATTAATACAATGTATTGAACCAGATACAGAAAATATTTACCCACTCTTTCACGAAAAGTCATTAAATTATAATAGCAAAATCTGCTCTAAAATATCAACATAACGAGCTACTAAAATTAAACAACGAAGTGCATTCCTACAATAAATAATTCTTTGAGCAAATTTTAAGAACAAAACATATTCTACGAACTTGTAAAAGTCATAGAGTAATTGCATACCGTTATAATAATTATTATTATAAGTTTTAACAAGACTTCACTATTTTATTGCACCTTTTTGTGGCACCTGCACAAGTTTAAGCACTAGCCTTATAAATGAGTGCCACATAGAACCTGAGTGCATTACATGCTAAAAGCTAACATAGAAAAGTGTTTGCTGTGAAAACTCCAATTAAGAAATTATAAACAATTTCTCGCGCAGAAAAAGCTCACATGTTCCTTATCCACATATCTTAAGTCCTACTTGATTATACGTTCCACTTTTACTCAAAGAAAAATAATCTTAACATTTTCTGTGCCAAAGTTATTTTATTGCAGTTTCATTTTTTAGTTCTAATTTTTATATTACAAATTTTAAAAACGTTAGACTTATCACTTTTAGGGTGTTCACTGTCAATACTTGGTGGAAAGACATTGTATTAATAAAAACACATTATTCCTTTGTATTTAATTCCGCTTTATTTAATAGGTCAGGACCGGTTTCACTTATGGCGAGCATTGTCAACTGAATTGAATGCGAATTAAGAATATTAATATATTTTATGTGGTGAATGATGGTAATTATAAACATAATTAAAATTTGGATTTTTTTTGACAAATAGAAATTCTGCATTACTTAAGTAAATAACTTAATGATAATTTTTTATAGTTGTTATATTTAGTAGGTATTACATTTAATTTAAGTTTTTACCGCTTCTAAGTAATGAGTCTGTGTCTTCAACAAAATCGACTGCAATAAAGATTCTGAAAAAGACATTTTTAAAAACCATATCAATTCATACAGAAGAAATAAAATTTAAAAAAATATATAAAAGAACAGTTAACATAGGCTAATGCAAAAGATAAAGTAAAGAGGAACTTGCAAAAATAATTTGATCATTCAACATATCTGAATAAGGTAGGAATTAGGAGGTAGGGCTTGACAATTAAATACATAACACTAAGAAAAGATTTACTACTCTCCTATCAGATTAATAATATTTTTTATTATGGTTACGTGAAACGGTCTTCAGCGACATATATAACTTTAAAAAATTGTTATGTGACCTTTATACTAACATTTGTGTAATTAATTAATGTAATTGATAAAATCTAACTGAAAAATATTTGAAAGCAGGACTGTTTTGTCAAAGTCGGAGTCGTGGATTCTGACTGTCTTAACTGGAGTCGTGCCCGAAAAAAGCTTATCGAATCCTTCCAATAGAAAATGTTTAGTTCAATTGCTATGGTCAAAAGTGGCGCCACTGCATGCTACTAAGCGTAAAAAATAATTCGTGTTTTAAGCTATGGTCGGGGTTGTCTAATTTTTTTGCGACTCCACAGCCCTGTTTGAAAGACATCTCAATTGAGTAAGGCATTCCTTATTATTCTCTTCTACTAACACTATACTGTATAACATGAACTGTGAACCAGTGGTACGCTTAGGTAGTAGCATCTTATTTTTTGTCAACAAATTAATTATTCATTAATATTTTTTAATTTATAGTTAAAACCGTATATGAGTGTGTAACTTGTAAACATTTTTTTGTTATACATATTATTGCTGTGGATGCCATATATTAATGGCATTGTAATGCTGCTGGCTTCATGCCATTTTCCTTTTTAATTTGTTAATATTAGGTTTTTTTTTCTTTAATATTTGGCATTACAGCTTATGCCAATGCGCCAAATATTTTAAAGTTAAAAGATCATACGAGAAAAAACTCGATGATAATTTTAGTAACGTAGTCACTCGAGATTAAATTCAAGGTAAATTGACATCACAAACACCCATGTCCTTAGGTCTCATACTTAAATTTGACATTGACCTTACCGGTAATCGAACCCAAACCTAACTGATCGGTAGAGCAAGCTCTAACCAACTAGACTAGACAAGTGCTTCCCAAATTGGGTGGCGCAGGTTTTCTCCGGTGGCCGCCGCAGAACATGTTTTGTATTGAGGGGGGGCACGAATTATTTTTTTAGATTTAGGGGGCCGAGTGTCAAAATGAGCTTCAAGTCACCTTGTTCAAAGGTAATGTTGTACGATGCGTATAATATATTGAAAACGCATCGTCAAGTATTTATTATAAACTGATTTCAATCTTCTGTCACCGAAAATATGTACAATGCAACCCAAATAGACAGGTACATATGGGTTAATGAAAATTCTCTGAATTTTTTCATAGGTTCAATAATCATTATCAGTGCTTGTTTCCCATGAAACGTGGTGGAACGGCTATGTAAAAACTATGTTGAGATACCTCCATTAAGAAGCCATATACATCACATTAAGAACGGACATTGAGTTCCGGCACCTTTTAAAAAAAAAAAAAGAATCGATCATTATTATCTTACTTTAATAAAAATATACGTATGAGATACTTCTTACCAACAACTTGACGGCAATAAATAATAATAAAATACGCATTAACATTATTATTTGACATTCACATTCATTTGGAAATTAATGGTATTTTGGTGCACTATAAATTGAATTTATGTGTTTTTGGATCCCTGCAAAATCCAAATTACCCATATAAATATTGTGAGTCATTCACACCTATAAACTATTTGGTCGGAGCCACAAAAGTTAAACATTAAACAAGCAACGAAATCCACCCAACAGTGTTGCTAGAACTCAACAAAATTAAATTAATGCATTTTGAACCCATTTTAATGCTCCATTATCCAATAACTCACAATTTAATTTCACACAGCAATTACAGAGATGGTATTATAATCGTATAATTGTGACCACCTATTCGTGTTTGCTAAATATTAAACTGGGCATATTCATACACCATGTGCCAAAAATATTTTTTTATATTTAGGTAACAGCTTTAGCCATGTCAGTGTGGCAATCCGAAAACCCTTATTTCCTGTTACAACACTGAACACACCTAAGAATCCAACAGGAAGAGAAACGACTCGAGTTCAAGTTAATAGTTTTATAGCTTTATCTTTTCATAAGAAAAGAATGATGAATGATTTTTCTACAATTAAAATCTGTGTAATTGATAAATTAATCTAATTAAATAGAATTATAAAACATCCCAGTTGATAAAGGCATTCCTTTCATCCTATTCCACGATCAGTTTTTTTATATAATGAAGAAGAAGCCTGTGGCGTAGTTAAACAAAGAAATTGAGAAAATAAGTTCCTAGTAGCGTGTACATATGTATATTATAATACTTAATAATATAACCTCGCTTTACGGCATATCCATAAGACAACACTTCATAGTATATTGATTATATTATATTCAAGATTTTGTTAATCTATTGATCCTAGCCGCAGTGGTTTAGTGGGGCGGGGGCGCGTGGGGTCGGCGCTCCTACACCTTTTCTGGACAATTTTAAAATTTCACGATAAATGTTTATTTTTACGCAAATATATTAAAAATACTTTTGTTATAATGTATTGGAAGAACGTTTTGTTGGAAACTTGTTGGTGCAGAAAATTTCTCACTGCAGTTAGAGAGCATTAAAATATGTTAATTATTCTGCGCTCCCACGACTTTTTTAGTTAGCACTACACCACAAATTATAGGTATTCAAATTATTGATTTGTAACTACATTTAGCTTGTGAGTTGATTATGCAATATTTTCGTCGTTCTTTTTATTAAGGTACCATTTTTATTTTGTATTTGAATTAGCGGGTCTTACAAAGTCATAATTCTTCGTAACAGTTGTAATTATTACATTACTTTTTTGCCACATTGTACAAAAACAGCGTGCGAGTCTGGTTTTATCCGCAACAATCTCTAATCGGATTGCGGCAATCCAGTAATGCGGCAATACGACGGACTCCCAAGTAAGTACATATTATAAACCCACAACTTGGTCAGTTGGTCAGTCTGCCCAAAAAGAGTACCGTCTCGAAAAGATTGAATTGTTTTCTCGATGGTCACTAGTTACAAGTCACTTTTATTATCATCTTTAAGGTCCACGCATTTCGACAGACGAAATACAAATTCATGTTTTAAGCCGTTTAGATTACTCGGTGAAATGTTTTAATGAACAAGAGTTTGTTTCGTTTAATAAATAAACAGTCAGCGATAATCAAAAACCTTTTTCAGTACGACCATTACAGTAACGATTGTGACATTGTTAAGCCAATGCAAATGTTATATAGTGGTAGTTGGTAAAATATTTTAGAATTATATATATGTATCTGTATATACTACCCTTTCAATGAAGAAGGCAGTAACTGACGATTATAAACTTTCGAGAAAAATGGCATAACTTTTTATAAAAAAAATAATACTACCTATGGACATGCATATATAATCTTTTACAAAACTGCGTATTCATTATTTATCTAATAATATAATAGCACCAGAGTTTTTCGCAATCATAGAAAAAATATAAATTGGATAGACCCTTCTGAAAAATTACACATTCATTTTTTATCATCACAACACTTTCCCTGCCCAGCCGCCACACTCTTACGCCCGCAATATTAAAAATTTATAAGAAAGTGATAAAATTGATAGTTGAAACGAATTTTTCAATTTTTTACAGAGATTTACTTATTTACATTATACGTTTACAATTTGTCAAAAACTTCCATGCCAGAATTTACAAAATCAGTGATCAGCGTCTTGCATCACGCCACATGTGCATGTCCCTGTAGCTATCTAACCAAACTTGAAGAGCTTGCCATCTAAACGGTCGTGTCCTGAAATGAACTGGCTAGTCCAATCGTTGAAAGTAGATCCCTTCGTTACCTGCATTCGTCATTTTATAAAGGAAAGAAAGAAGAGAAGAATAATTGCGATGGTTTTTCGGCGATGCGTCCCACCATTTTTCCCAGCCGTATATCGTTGTGTTCATTGCGTATTCGCGTGCCGCAGAGTGGCAACAGTGCCACACCATGGAATCCGGGGAGAGGCAAAACCATGGTGGAGCCCTTTTCCATACATTCGCTCCCGAGCAACAGCGTTGTAGCACCACAAATCTGTTATAGGTCAACCGGCAGGATATCCGCTATTACCGGCAGCACGTTCGTACTTGTGCTCCTATAGGCCATTGTTATAACAATTAACGATGTTCGCTGTCCACTGAGAAGAATTCTCCTCATGTGGAAGAGCCTGCATCTATCAAACCACACGTATGTGGCGTATCCTGCGATATCTATGAAGATGGCGTCATATGCTTTTTTAAGGCTTTTGGTTTTAACCCAAGTTGCTGGCACGGAGGAACGTCAAACTGGCCATCCCTACCAATTATTTTGCGTGCTCGGTGAAGCCTAACTTATTAACAAGGAAAATCATACATGTGGGTTAGCTTTTCGAATTCCTTTAAATGTTCTTACTTACTAACCCCCTGCACTGCTTTCCCAGCCGTTAATTTTATATGTCAGTATCCAGTGACCTAAAAATTGTTGAGCGTAACCTTAGTTTTTTTCCTTGACTAGCTTGACACCAAGTCTTAGAATCAACTTCTCAGGGCTTGGTGGCGTGCACTTATTTAAGTGTACGGAAAATCAATCCCTCAAAATAATTGAAAAGCTTCTATGAGTTAAGGTCTACTCGCTTTCCGTATGACACCATCAAATTCTTAAAGGCCTGATAATTTTATTTATTAGTCACCAAGTCGGTGTAGCCGATCGGTCCAATGGAAGGTTGGATCAACTTGCGCAGCTCTACTCTTTCATCGTGCATTAAACGACACTCTCACAGGATATGTTCAACGTCCTATTTTATAGAGCGACATTTACATTCTGGTATATTCGCCAACCGGCTCTACTCATAGGACTTGACAGCAAAACCACCGTGTTCAGTAATGAATTGGCTCCTCTAGTAATTTTTTAGTCAAGGCTTGGTTATCTCCATTAACCATTTTATGTTCAAAAAGAATAAGTAGGTCTTGCTACTTTGTTAGAGGTTTCCCATCATCTCCCAGACCCGCAAGACAGCGTTTATCGCAAAGCCCCTGACGGTAGTGAGGCACCATGTGCCACTCCACGGAATCTAGGCTTAAGATTGAGGACACCAGGATGTCCCCAACCTCAACAGCCTTCCCTCTCAGTAGAAGGGTCGCAGCGCCACGAATCTTAACATGGAGGTTCAATGTAAGCACTCCGGTAAGCACCGGTAGTGCATTAGCAGAAGATGTTTTTTATGCTTTAAATTAAGGTAATTAACACACTCTATTGTCCACATAGAAGTATATTGAAAAATAGTTAAAGCTTACATCTTTGAAACCACACGCTGACGGCGTCTCCATTAATATGGCGTCACATGCAATTTTAATAGCTTTTACTTTCAGATCTTGTCACTGACAGCAAGTCAATAAATGCACAGGTAAGAAAGGGTGTCGTACATTTATTTCACTTAACGACCTATCTGCAGTGGTGGGGGTGTTAATTAACTAAAATGTCTAGCAACACCAAACGCTGGCCATCAATGAAAATCTGAACTGAAATTTGCGTACACAGGCCAACAGGTATCGTAGATTTGAAAAAAGATGGAATATTTTATATGCTTGTTTATCTAAGCCCGGGGTGGGGAACCTTTTCTTCTCTTAAGGCCGCATTCATTTTTCTGATTCGACATAAGGCCGCAGTAAACATTGACTAAGGATCTTTGGCCGGAAACGGAAATTTACGGTCAGAATATGTCAGGAATTTGCGAATTTAAATAAATTTACAGAAATACAAAATTGCCCAGAAGGCCGCACCAGAGTAGTTCCGAGTAGTAGTTCCGCACCGTTCTTATAGTTTACTAGAAATTTAAAATTAGCTACAACGTCAGCAACTTCCATATTAGCCGTTTGTTTAGATTCTGAGGATTTTAATTGAGGGGTGGTGCACTCTTTTCGATATTTTTTCATTGTCATCCTTATTTCGATTAATAAAAAAAACTTTTCTTTTTTCGCATCGCGATAAATCTCTTTATAAATTTAAAATCCAAAGAGAATTAACGAAAGAAAAACAAAGGAAAGATCTAAATAAATATAATATGTTATGATTACATTCTTACCACGAATTAGTTATTGAAATTTCAAGTAAATCTACTAAAAATATATATATGTTGCAGATCTATTTACCAAAAACTTTTTTGTCAAATATCTCAAAACAGTGATTTTTTAGTAAAGACGAAATAGAAAATTAAAATAAAATATCTCAGCAAAAAAGTATGAAATAAAAAAAAAGCATGAAATCTGGATCTAGGGTATCGATACAGAAATAAGGTTAACCACTGCTAAATTGCTGTTAAATTTGCTTTATTCGAAATTTTGGGTCCTCTTAATTGAACGATATTAACCATAGACAATATACTGGATTTAAACCATAGATAATAAAGGTACAGACGACAGTTTGAGTTCGTCTGGATGATATGTCATTCCATATCATAGACTAATATACTTTCCATATTTATTAGTAAGTTTGTGTATCTATCTTTGATGTTAAAATGCTAATAATGTCATAGCTAGACAACCACATTTATAAATAAACGATTGTGGCGTAGCCATTTTCTGTTGAATTGATAGTACGTATTATTTCATCAACTTCTTTTTTTATATGGGTTTTTTTCAGTAATTATAAACATAACACTCAAATTTTCGACCGATTAATACAATTCGTTACTACTTGTGTGTAAACGAAATCAATTTGAAATACTATATTATGAGTTGCACAAAAGTAATTCTCAAATTGTTGGAAATTGCTTGTTGCTACTATTTTTCTACCGGATCTATTCAGTCGTATAGAAAATTTAATTACAAATAGGTAAATTCCAAATTATCATACATGTAAATCAGGAAAACCGATAATTTACGCAGAATACGAATCGTTATCGTAGCTAGAAACTTGGAGCTCTCATGCAAAGTCACGGAAACCTCCCTTTATATGATTTTTAAAAAATACTCAGTCCTTTTGCTGGGCCATCATGCATTTCATGGCTCTGCTATGAGGTGGCTATTCTGATGATATGAATGTAATATCAGTATGAAAAAATTAACCCAATATGGAACTTCTTAAAATGAACCATGGAGTATGTTTGAAATATAGCAACAAATTTTTGTAATCATATTTCGTAATTCAAAAAAATTTCAGTCTCCTAGAATTTGTTTAGTTTGTTGGTATTTCCCTATTTGCAATTATCAATTCCACTGTTTTTTTGCAGCATTTTGAAAATTTTCAGGTAGAAAAAGAGTAGCACGATATGTTGTTAACCAAGTTAAGTAAATGATTTAACATTTCCTACATTATCTGTTACAGATTCCACAAAAAAAGAGTCTTGCCATCTCCGCTATAATGGCAAATAAACTCTTGCATGCAATTGAAAAGGGATCACTCATTGATGAAAATAAATCATCGCAATCATTGCCCGCATGGGCTATGTCCGAAAAATTATATGGTCAAAGATTTTTTTATAATGAAACATACATTAGTACATCGTTTTGCCCTACGGAAGAGATTGTTAAGAAAATTAAAAAATCAAGCACAAAGAAAATGAAAAAATTGAATGCCTCATCCTCTATTCTTCAGTCTATCCAGAATTTGTCTGCCGAAATCGAAGAACTATTCCCCAATGGAATCGCTCACTCCGAAGTGACATCTTCTAATGCCGGCCACGTCTTTTTATCTGCAATACAGCCACTCTACAGCCAACTTAATAAAATTATAGAAACACATTTCAAGAACAAAATAAAGTTATCCGAGTCTAATAATCTTAATACAAAAAGTGAAACAGACCAGCTGAAAACTAAATCTTCGAAGGAGACAATTCAATTACCCAAATCTGATCAAAGTAATTTAAATGCACATGACTGTTTGAAATTGAAACCTAACATCAATAAAATTACCAAAAGTTCTGAATCATTGTGGAACTTGACAGATTATCAAATTTGCTTCTTCAATCGTCTTCATCTTTTGCAATTTCTTGTACCTAATAGTTTTATATGCGGTCTTTGTGATAGCGAAACCTTCTTTATTCATCCGGGAACTCATGTATCTACTCCTCTCCATGAAAAAACTTTGAATTACTGGATTCGCTCTAGAATCCCTGACAATTTATTGACGCAGGATAACCAAAAAATTGTTATGATAATGGAAAAAATACATGTCGGTCAACACTGTACACAGGGATCTAACAACTATATTACGATGAGCAAAACAGAGTATGGGGTGTTCGAATGCTCTAAATGTCCTCTGACACGAAAATTTATATCTGAAAATGATGCTGTTTATCATTCATTGTACGGCCATCCAGATAATTGATTTATTCAGAGAACTGCAATGAAGAAATCTCATCCTAACTCGATGAATATCCATAAATCTATCATAAATTTACTGTTTTGATGTTAAAAAAAAAAAATGTAGAACAATGTCGCACTTCTCCAAAAATTCATTTTTGACTCACATAATTTTTTTATTTTTATCTAGAATTTTAGATAGGTAAACAACAGATAAATCAGACGAGACATGTACATGTTGACGTTTTCCATAATTTGATTTTTAATATAATACATATACTCGAAACAACTCCATATTTTCTCAAATATCTAATATTTTTTGAAGAAATGTCAGTTTGTTCTATTCCATGTTGCATAAATCTAATTAACTGTCGTAATTTTGTCGTAATGTCGCCTATGTGGTCGAGTGGTCAAAATTGTTGGCTTTGGTAACGGAGGACACGGGTTAAAATCCCGGTACGGACAGTTTTATAAATTGATTTTTCAATCGATTTATGAATTTCTGTTCGAAGGCATGGATGTGATGTATGTGATGTCTTGAATTTCCCCCTCCCACCTATCCTATCCTATGATCGGGGCGCATCGAGAGCGATTAGCTTACGGCTAGTCCTGTCCTAGCCCTATCATTCTATCCCTACTCTCTTCAAAAAAAGAGAGGTTGAGCAACTGAGTAACAAACAGTTCTCGTAGAAACTGTTGAGATAAACTCAGTTAGGAGTCCATATGCTCCACATTGGGAGGGGACATGGTTTTAAAAAAAAAATATGTTTTCTGCTTATTATGGTGAAATCTTACTGTTGAAAACGTTTTTGAAACATAAAAATGTTTTTAATCAAAAACATACTTTATTATCATGTTTCATTTGTAGCTTTGTGGAAATTCATTTTTTATATAAAATTAATTTTGATAACTTTGTTATTTATGTGATGGCTTCTCTAATTCTGACACTTTTCTCGTCCCTTAAAGAATTACAAACCATAGGAAATATATTTAACAGCAGGCCTGTCATGTGTAGAAGTATCCTGTCTTATTTTAAATTTTGTTTATTAATAATTTGTGTTAATATTTACATGATTATTGTTATGGAAATTGTGATCATTTACGATTACAGTGGAACCCCGATCTACCGTTCTCACATTTTTCGTTTTCCCGCATGGATCGTTTATTTTTTACTCGACCGAGTACCCATAATAACAATCCGTTCCCCGATTTACCGATTTCCCTGACCTATTACCAAAATCCCAAATATTATCCCGATTGACCGTTTTTGTAGAATATTTCTTGTTTCACTCATAAATTATCTCACCTTGCATCTTGTAAATTTTTTTCTAATTTAAATATTAAAAATAAAATGCATAAATGAAGAAAACTAGAACTCTAGCTGAGAAACTGAAAACAATTCAAGACATTGGAAAAAATCCAAAAAAACGAGTCGACATAGCAAAAAGAGTTGACTTGGAAATGTACGCGATTTTGAAGTGCAAATAGGCTACATAGTCAATTCAGCAATTTAAAAATATATTTATTTATTCATTAATAAAAAAAAGTGAAATAAATAAATAAGATTTTTGAAAATTGAACATTATTTTGGTATTATTTGAAGTTTAGGTAGAAACCATTACTATTGAGACATCTTACATGTTCTTTTATTTTCACATAATAGTTTCTACCTGCTACTCTATACTTCCTCCATTCTGTTATTTGCTATGAGAATTAATTTAAATAAATAACATTACGAAACACATGTTACTGTTACACAGTGAAATACCAAAGATAACAAATTCAATTTTATATATATTTCTTAGTTTTATGTATGGAAATGTGATAAATGTAATATTATATTTTACAATATATGTAATAAACTAGTTCATCATTTGTCGTAAATAGGTTTCGTATTATAAAAAACACTTGTTCTAGTCTTACATTTTTATTTAAATCAAATTCTGGACTCGCTTACCTTAATTACCTCGCTTACGCTCAATTGATCATCAGTTGATAATACTAGTATTGAGCGAAAGCGCTCCTGACCTTTGTTAAAAATGTGTGATGAGTAAACAAGTGTTTTTTTTTTAATATAATGCCTTTTTACTAAGTATTGTCAGTGAACACCTTAAAACTATTAGATTTTGTTTTATTTCTACGCTGGTAATAGTTAATCATATTATTGAAGATTTACTCGAGCAGCAATATGATTTTCTTTACTATGTTATACATATTGCTTTAAAATTCAACATTTCTTTTATATTAACATTCTCTTATTCAACAGTAGAACAGCTTCCTGTCGTTTTGATCAAAAATTGGTTTTGTCAGCAATTTGAAACCGGGATTAGAGCTATACTACCAATTAATTAAAATATTCAATAAACAAAATGTCCATATAATTTCTAAAAACTGATTCATTTTGTAAAAATATACTGTATTAGCTGATACCTACTAGGACTTCCTTAGAAGCAATGAACCCATATGCCTCTTCTGTTTCTGTTGTTGATTAGAATTTGTAAATAGCTCAAGGCTAGTTAACTCTTGCGGCTCGGAGACTAGAAAAATACTTCTCAGCCGATGGGGGTCTTTTTTGACCCCAGTGGTTTCCTCATTATTAGCCTTATTCTTATGAATTTCAAAAAAAAAATAGTCCAAGGGCTTAAAAATATCTCTGCATCATTCCTCATACATTTTTTTATAAAAATCTGTGTTTTTTTAATAAATAATCATATTTTAAGTTGCGCGTAAAAAAGACGTCATGTCAGCACACATATGAATTGACTACTGAAGAGCGTTCCAAATTATCATAAGAACAATTGTTATCGCGGGCGCTAATCAGCTGATAAGCGTTATCGCGTATTTATATAAACTACAAAAGGTCTAAAAAACTATGATATAAGAATACCTTAATTATAAACATCGTATCACCCATATTAAAATAGATATTTACGAAAATGTTGGTATTGGGGTCGCATTTCTTGAGCTTAGTAACGGAAAAGTTAAAAACATACCCATCCAAGTGTAAAGTTTGGACCCAAATATATTTTTTTTCCAGCATCATGCACTAAGCAGTCAGAATGTTTCCATAATTGCAATCCTTATGTTCAGATGAATTCCAATCTCCACTTTTTTAGGCAATCGTCTTAACCCTCCCCTCCAGGGAATCCAGGTAAAAAAAAAACAACCGTTTTATTGAATTTAAATGTTAAATATATTTAGAAAAAATGTTATATAATAGCTTTGTCTTACTAGATTGAGATGATTTGGTTAATAAATGTTAAAATTTCACATTTCTATACTGACCACTGAAATTCTCTCGTGGACCACCACTTTGCCGACTGCTATCTTAGAGAATCTGTTTTACTACAAATTCTTATAAAAAGTAATATTATTTAATAAACTCATTCGTTCTTTTCTATAATAAATAAACAAGCGTATGATAAATATTTGTGTAAGCAATATATAATTCAGTATATTAATAGTTGATAAAATAATAACGGTCTATTTCTGCTACTACGAAAATAATTGTTAGCAAACTTAAACATTATTCCAAAAATTAAGTAATTTACGAGGTTTATTTCTGCTACTACGAAAAATGGTTGTTAGCAAACTTAAACATTATTCCAAAAATTAAATAATTTACGAAATTTCTGCTACAACGAAAAATGGTTGTTAGCAAACTTAAACGTTATCCCAAAATTTAAGTAATTTACGAAATTTCCGCTTCTAAGAAAAATGGTTGTTAGCAAACTTAAACATTATTCCAAAAATTAAGTAATTTACGAGGTCTATTTCTGCTACTACGAAAAACGACTGTTATACTGCAGGGCAGGGCTGTCGATATATGCCCCGAGATATATTTCTTTTACTATCAGAATTTCTGACTTATTCAATAAATAGGTTTGTAATTTATTTTTCACGCCAGTAAATTTTCTGACTTAAAAATGCAACAAAACCCTCCCGTTGAGGTCAACGGGCTTACAGCTAGTGTTATTATATTGACTACCTTTATTAAAATATCTTTAAGTTCATTTTTAATAATCACTATAAACACATTGGCTACGGCCCCAAGCACTTGATAAAAGTCCGGTCTTCTTTAAATCATCATAACTTTTACCCTAGTGGGGAATATTGTTCAAAATTTCTTTTCAGTTTTCTTTATTATATCGACTGTGGAAAGGAAAAAGGACGTAACCCACAGTTTTTTCAAAACAGCTTTTTTTCGATAATCACAATGTATCAAATATGATACACATTCTGTCAAAAGGATGCAATCTGCAAATGCCGAATTAGTATCTAAATTTAGCTTTTAAGTTTGAAAAAGATGACCTTGTAAAAAATTAAAACCAAGAAAAAAGACTGAAATGAAGGTTTTTTCCTGAAGAATTTCTTAAATAAATATTAATTATGTCAATAAAACACCAGTTTAGAAATCTCCGTACATTTAAAGGTTGTGTATAATTCATAATTTTCATATGGCCTAAAATCATCAAAACACGTTTTTTGAGTGTGTGGGTTACGTCCTTTTCCTTCCCACAGTCGATATTATAAGAAAAAAATAAAAATACTTTCCTCTTTTTGATCACCACTTTGAGTTATATTGCCGCGTGTTTTACAATATTGGATTTTGTGTTTAAAAAATCACTTTAATGAGTGAAAACAACGTAAATACGTTTCGGCAGATATTACTGTTGAATCTTGTCGTGCAAATAGAGGTTGGTCCTTTGAAAAAGTTATATATCATAGTCATACATAATAAATAAATAGAATAACATCGACGAATCTGCCAAAACAACTGTTTTTTTACTCCATTAATTGCGCCAACCGGTTATGGCATGGATTGTAAAATCAATGGCTCTCATTTTTAAATGAAAATAAGATAAATAACTGAGTAAGCTCACCCATACTAAGGTACTAATTTTTAATCAGTCGAACAGCATGTAATTTAAAGAGAGCATTGCAGTAGTCATTGAAAATATTAAACCTATAATACAGGTGTTCATAAGCATCCAAATTATAGTTTGTATTGTTTCCACAGTTGACATATTCATGTAGCAATTTAACAATTTCATGAAATAGTTTGTTCTAAAAGAGAAAGAGCATTGTTTGACATGTACTCCTACAACTGTAATTTCAAAATGTTATTTATAAATGTGATATCTGTCTATTTGTATGTGACCCAAATTCCAGACCAATCAGTACGATGAGATTGTGTTTCACAAACAGACCACCTCTGATGCTTTTAAGCAGTCCTGATGTGTCTCAATTCTCCCAAAGTACTATTCTTGTTACCCGATTAAATAAAAAACAAGATCAAAACTTATTCATCAACTAAAAAAAGAACATGGAAGGGGATTATACAGAATTAAATATTTGTTATTTTGATGTTGTGATATATTTCACACTTCTTTTGTACAGATGTATACAGATATAATTAGATAAAGCACAATTAATATGAAAAACTTCTTGACTTAGCTTGATCTAAATTACTGACTATTCTATTTGAATACCAACCGTTTCACATAATTTACTAACCGTTTTATTTTATAACTGACCACATTCATATTGATACAGTGGATATGGATCGTTTATAATATTAACTGACCATTTTGATATATTACTGACAATTCATTTAATTTGCTGACCACACTGCGAATCAAATACAGGCCTTTATTCATTAAAATCTGTTTATATAATTATTTTTTTTGACCCTAAAGAAACTGTTAATTTTACAATAATGTTTAGTAATTTGTTGTCAAATCACTATTACGTTACTGATATTTTTCAAATTTTATACTCGTTACAGTCGGTGCCATGGTGCATTTGCAAGGAAAAGTACCTCGCACGTTGTTACTATTTACGCAGAACTATGACAATAGTTTATGGTTCATATTCATAGACAATACAGTTCAAATTGTCTATGTACATTAGTTCCTCTTTTTCCGTCAGTCGATTTGTCTGGAATTCGATTTTACGGTAATTCTTTTGAATATTTATTTTTAATTACTATGTTGATTTGGATAACCATTGAATACACTCATCTGAATAAACATTAAAATGTGATATATTTTACCTGTCTTTCTAATAATTATATAAATTTATCAAATCGTTCGCTCTGACAATGTCAAATTATGTAATGTACTATGATTGTATCTAAAGTATTGGTAACTCTATATTATTTCGTCGCCTCATCAAATTACTATCAAATCTTACACAATAATGATCGACTGGTTCTGCGAACCTTTAAATTATGTACACATCAACCGAAGCTTCGTCGCAACCTTAATTTTGAAACTCTTGTTAGGTTATATGATACGCCTATGAAGATTGTCATAGACGATTCTTAATGTTGAAAATTGTAATCCTAAAATCAAACTAGAATGTATTTTTGAGCACCTTTCAATGATTATAACAACCTACCTTGTTAAACATGAAAGGATTCTGTTATTTCATCTTAATTGCTTGCCTACAAATAAATTGTAAATGAAAACGTTTTGAAATGAAAATATGCTTGATTCCGTAGGAATTATAAAAAAATATATGTAAGATATTTATATATTAAAAATCAGGGGCTAGATTCGGCCCGTTGTTTGGTGACCGCAGATCTAATATTTACCATCCATTTTATCGCTAGCCATCTCCATTTAATCTGTCCTGGGACTGAAAATCTTTTTCATGCATACATAGTTCAACGTTCCCTCTAATTTTTCTATTTTGTGTGTGGCCCATCAACTTCTGTGAGCTATCTATGAATATTAACTATGTTTATCTTGCAGAAATCATCAAAATGGGAGGTGAATTCGGCCAATTAGCCAAAATCCGTGGTATTATTTACTACAAACTCTCTCCTCATGAGCAGAGAGCTTTTGCCGGGTACTTTTCTCACTCCTTCTTCAATGCATTCCGCCGAATACGTGCAAACGTATTTAGAGTGCTACCACGTAAGTCTTTTGGACTTTATATGAAAACCTAATTTCTCAATCATTTATTTAGATTTTTTTGAAATTTGCACTCATGCCCAGTGCTGTAGACACCTATCCTAACCCCCTCTAAAGAAGTTGAACCACTCATACCGTTATAACAATCAGTTTTCATTTAAACAACTTCCGCTTGATAAAGCATGAGGGGTTTACACTCATTGTGATATCAACCAATTTACATCTCGATTGACTTACAATACAAAAATTCTCATCGGATTTTTCTCGTATGATCTTTCAACTTTAAAATATTTTCCGCATCGACACTAGCTGTAATGCCATATATTAAATTCTAAAAAAAATTAAAATAACATAAAAAAAACTCAGATTTGTATTACAAACTACTTATCATTCATTTAATAAAAACAAATTTTGGTGACATTATTTATTACAAATCTTTTCCATACATTTATTCACCCCTTGTATTGCTCAGTTAATAAACTAAAAGAAATGTTTTTGCCTGGGTAATCCTGGTTGTGTTTTACTTCAGTACATCACTCCCAGTCGGCTTGAGATTCGGTTGTTTTCAAAGTTATATTCTTTTTTAACCCTTCCCTTACTATGTAAAAAAAGCTCAAGCTCCTGAGCTGTGTAGCCGTTACACATCAGGCAAACGGGAGTGAATCATGACAATTATACGTAGTACTGCTGTAGTAGTGTATAGTTATATAATTGTCATGATTCACACCCGCTTGCCTGATGTGTAACGGATACACAGCTCAGGAGCTTGTGCTTTTTTTGCATAGTAAAGGAAGGGTTAAAAATCCTTAATTTTTGCAGCACAATATTTATAATATTTTATTGCTCAGACTGTTAGTTTTGCCATTGGTTCTTTTTCTAGTCTAGCAAATTTTTGTGATTACTTTTCTTTCAGTCCCTGATATGGTCACATTCAATAATATGGTTTTTAAGTACCATCCTTCCTTGCAGATTTCAAAGTGTTAACAGTTAGCATAGATATGATTTGAAATATACATATCTTTCCAATCAATCACCACTTATACTACTTGATGCAATTTTATAGGAATAGTTTACTCATGAGCTAACTGCGTATTAAACATTTCAGCTTTCATCATGACCTATGCAATTTACGATTGGGGAGAGAAGAAACACGCCGAATTACTCCGCAAGAATCCCAAGGACTATGAAAATGATGTTTAAAAATATTGTTTACTTTAATCAAATAAAAACAACTCTCCATTATAAAATAGATTATTAAATTATTTAATTGCTGCAAATATGTGTATGTGGAACATATTGGTTTTTAATTACATTATGTTTGAAAGTTGACTGTTTTTTTTACTTAAATCATCCAAAAAAATACTTTAGGGGTAGTGGTCATTGTAAAATAAGAAACATTATAATATAATATATATGTTTATTGAACATATAAATTGAACCATTTCATGGTTCATTCATAAACTAATTATATAAATTCATAATCTACTTGGCTGTGCTGTTTAAAATTTCCGATTTAGTTTAAAGCTATAATATATATATACATTAGATATTGAAAAATTGCAACCATTTCATAAATTAGTAAATATTAAGGAAACACACTTTCAGAAAAACTTGTTTTTAGGAAATAGCGCATTATTATTTTACTGTGCTATGAATCAAGTAAGCATTTTTTTCCCATTCAGTCACTATATAAAGATAATGATCTTCAAATAAACTAAAAGAATTGTAAAAGCGATGGAAATGGCTGATATGATGTGAATTTCCCATTTTGTAATTAATTTAACAATACTGACTTTATTCTGAGATATTTAAGTGTATAAACACAAGAAAAGAATTTATGTTGATCTAAGTAAAGATAAACTATAACTTTAACTCTTTGGCGAGTTAATAGGAATCGAGCTTGGTAAGCAGTATTAAATTCGTGAGTAATTACAAAAAATATAATTGATAATAAACATCTTAACAGCCTTAAAATTATATGTAAATAATTATTATCACATAAAACCCACCACAATGTCGACCGATTCAATTATCGCACCGAAACATCCAATGTGAAAAATGTTTCAATTTTATGTGGTATGTGAAATTTATCTTCAGAAATTGGAACAAAAGTACCCATATTGATCCCACATACACGAGAACATTATGGGATACGGTCCACCTAATAACTCGTGAATACAAATGCAATTAGCAAGCGAGCTGCCTTACTTTAACCCGTTAACACCTGTTGCGAATCATATTTTAAAATAACTGAGGCTAAAGGTTAGGGAAATATGCATTTGACATCCATAACTTTGTTATTCCATCTGTTGTCTTACTAAGTGTGACACATGTTTCGCTTCTTTGTGAAGCATCAGGCTAAATGTATTTTCATTTTATATTAAAACTGATTAAATCTTCATACTTTCAAATATCTTCTAATACATCATGACTAATTTAAAATAGAAACAAAAGTAAGCTTTAAAATATACTATTATATAATTAGGGAAAAAATTATTGAATTTATAAAGTAAATTAATAAAAATGCAATAAATGACATAATGAATACAAAAATGAATTTGCAGTGTTATGAAAAAGTGTCCAGTCATCTCAGAAAATCAATATTATTTGTAGTTAATCTGATCGGTTAAGTCAAAACACAACAAATTAATCCAAGTCTACTTTTAAATACAAATTAAACGCCTATGTAAACCAAAAATTATCAGTGCCCGAATTTATCAAAATTCATGCACCACTCCCCCTTTCCAAGAATACTCATTTTTTAAAACACAATTTCTAAGACAAGAAAAAACCACTTTTACTCTTCACAAGATAGACATTCTTTATCAGGAGTAAACTAGAAATATCTCAGTCTTATAAAAATAGAGATATTTTACCACCTCGATTACAGTTATCAGAATACATAGTCGGCTTTCAACTCCACTGAGAACAAGAAAAAGACAAATTTGAAAATATTCTTAACATTTATTGATAAGTAAATGGCATGTCGTCATCCTGTGTATAATAACTGAGCTCAATTCTGAACCCCGGTCGTTGACGTATCTATAATCGGCGGCGCAGAAATATCAATTACTATGTAACTGCTATGGATACATAAAAGTATTCTAAATAAATACGAATAAAATAAAATTCATCGACAACAAACATTTGCAAAACAGATGTGAGAAATCAACGGACACAAAGATCATCAACAGTCACTGCGACAGAAGAGTGATTAATGTGACGATTACGATAAGTTTATGAGGAAAGCATCAGTTATATTAAGATGTAGCTATTCTATCAATTCAGTTATGATTAGTTGTATCTGACAATATTAATTTATTCTACATCCATTTGGTCGACGGGCTGATCAGACTGCTGGTTGGGTTGCGGGGGTTGCGGCTGATTCTCTCCTTGGGTTTGACCTTGGCTATCTCCGGTAGGAGGAGGAGTCTTCTCTTTTGGTTTGGGTTTATTCACAATAGGGTTGATTGTACTATCGAAGTTCTGAAAGTAAATTTTCATTCAACATGAGCAATATTTTTAATTAATAAAGATATTCATTCAGCATCGAAAACACTGTCAGGTTTGTAAATGTGTGCTTCTTGCAGATATTATTACTCTATATTAAAATAAAATCAAGCAGAATTGAGTAAAAATGTCGCATACATGTTTTTCTTGTGAAATCTGTTGAGCTGAAGTGGGAAGGTTTTGGTCTTTGGAAGCTGATAGTAGCGTCTGGCGAGTCTGTTCGACCCACCGGTGACCGGTTTCGACGGTATCTGTTAACTTCTGCATATCTTGCTCAGTCAGGTGTGAGAACTTTGCATCTCCGCTCCTGAAAATTTGGTACAAGTTGTTGAATACGTGTACTTTCTATAATCAAACCGATTAGATGAACAAATTCAATGAAACATTTAAACCACTATGTTTGCTTTTTTACAATAATGAATTTTGAAGAATCTAATTTAAAAAAAAAGTGAGTTATTTAATTAACTGACTTGCACTGAAGAACAGCTTTGCGGGCGAGTTGAATAGAGATGGAGAATTCTTGCAGGGCGACAGGACACATTTCCCATTCGCGGAATCTCTGTTTGATGGGTTCACCCAGCCCGCGCAACTCGTTCAGTTTATCCATGTACACCTGCAAATCAGAAAAGTAAATAACCCAAATATATCCAAGGGATACGATTAATCATCATTATATATAGGTGATCACCTGTCGGTTACAGTCTTCGCCTTCATCGTAGAGCCAGTTTTCAGTGTCATGCAACAGTTTGGAAAGAGACGCAGCTTGCGCTGTGGGAACAAATGACTGTAAGTTTCCTCCTTCGCACACTTTACCCCGAACATCATACACATACTCCTCTAAAGCGTTGCGTGCGTCAGCTCTTTCCTTTTCCTGGCGATCGGCCGCTTGCATAGAACACTGAAATAGTTCATTAACATTGACCGGATTAATAAAACATTTATTATCTCGAATAATATTAATAGATATAAAATTTAAGGCCGATCAATAAATTAGATGTACCTCTTGTTCTGTTAGGTTATTCAATTCTTGCTGGGTGAAACCGCAAGGTTCCGCTTTGATGGGGAGTTCCACAAGTTTCACCATTTGTTTTTTGCCTTTGCTTTTATCCTTTTTATCCACATCGGTCATTTCCTGTAATCACACCAAAACTTGAAATCCTTACAGGTAAAGTATCGCTCTGCCCGCAGACGTACGCACGCAACCACCGAATGAATGACTGTAGTTCATCTCTTTGTAGCGGTCTTAAGATATTAAACACATCAAGACACATGACAAAAGCACAGCAAGGTAGGAAAAATAATAATATCAAATCACACACTGAGTTAATTATTGTCGAGACATCGAAAACGTTATTTAACAAAAGAGCCATCTATGACCATTTTCATTCTTAGAGGTGGAAACATTTTCCTGCAGGCTCGGTGAGAAAACAAAAACAATTATTAATCAGGGATTGAGGAATGTTTTTTTAAAAAATCAAACACTATCAATTCAAAATAATTTTCTGTTAACATAGAAAATGGTTTTGTAAGGATAGAAGAATATTGAATCGACTAAATCAATAACTCAAAAAGGCTACAAAGGAATGGTGCGATAGCCAAATTCATAATAAATGGCCTCCTCTCCCCGTATAGACTTTAGAAAAATAAATATTTTAGTAATGTGTAGTCAGTTACCTCTTTTTATTCGGCAACATAACCAATAATCAAATAATGTTGTATGTGGCCATTTATTAAGATTCTAAAAATAGATCATGCTAACTAAACTTCACTGAAAGCTGTGGACTTTCGTTACAACAAATATTAAAAAGAAATTTTCTCCATTAATGAATATAAAAATCGGGTCGATAATTATACAAAATATATGCAACATTATATTATTACACTGAAAGGGTTAAATTACCACAACTACGGAAACACATAATATACGATAGAAACCTGGCAACCTGGAGTGCAAATTATAAACTCAAAAAACATGACTGAGCGCACGTTGAGGGAATAAAGGGTAGGATGAAAAACATTCACAGCAGTACAGAGTATCCGCAGAGATGAGAGAAAGAGAGATGTGCGTACGGCTGCGGGCGAGAGTGAGCGCTGAGAGAACGGGCTGCACTGCACGTACCGATGACAACCAACTTCCCACCCGCTGCGTCCACGACTGTCGTTCTTCCGTTGTTGATGATGAAGTGTTGTTGCTCACCTCGTTGTGAACGTCGTTTCCGTTTCCCTCTCCGTTTGTCTGGTCAGCCCCGTTGTGCTCCATGGGCGTTTCTCCGTCGGCGTCCTGCGCCTCCGACGATACCTGCGCATCTTTGCCATTGTCCCCAGCTTCCTTCTTTTCCACCAGCGACGCGCTCGCCACTGTGACGATGCCGTGAAGGTTCACCCTCACTTTGATTTTTATCTTCTGGGATTCACCTTCAGACGTGGGTGTTATTTCGTTCACCCTCCATTGGCCTGTATGTGGAAATTGACAATTAACGGAAGCTTATATTTTCAAAACACTGGCGAAGATTCAGAAATATTGTATTTCTAAGATAAGAAATATTTATAACGTCTAAAAAATTAACAATGAAGAAAAATTGCAACAAATCCTATATCAATTCTGGTTCTGCCACAATCACGTGAACAGCACAGACGTATATCATGTGAGTATGTAAAATACAAATAGTAAAAGAAATTCCAGAAATAAAAATCACCTATATTGGAATCAGGGAAAGGCACTTGTTCACCGTAGTAAGCCTTTATGGAAAAAGGCTCTCGGCGGTAGAAGGTCAGCAATTTAGAAAAGGGGGCTGCATGATTTGATTGGAACACCTGCAATAAAAATATATTTGAAAACACGTTACCAAAAATAAAAATTAATTGTGAAGGATAAAAAATGTTTTAGAAGAAGGCAGTAACCGACTCTGACAAGCTTTCGAGAAAATGAGTGTTTTTTTCAAATTTAAGTACTGCACGCACATTAAAAAAAAAATCATAAACTTCATAGAAAACAACCAGTAACTGCAATAGGTAGTTTTGGTGCGCATTGACTATATTTTGCTGAAAAAACTACAGTTGCAGTCTTTTTACAAAGAAATATTTATAATTTTAAATCAGATGACTATTTTTTTAACTCGTGATTTTAACAGGATTTTCCCCCCTCTCACCCATCCTATTCCATAAATGGGACGTATCGAGAGCGATTAGCTTGCCACTAATCCTGTCCTAGCCCTATCTTTCTATCCCTACTCTCTTCGGAAAAAGAGAGGTTGAGCAACTGCGTAACAAGCAGTTCTCGTAGAAACACTTCTGTTGAGATAAACTCCATTAGGAGTCCATATGCTCCACATTGGGAGCGGAAATGGTTTAAAAAAATAATTCTACTTTTAAAGTGAAGAGCATTTTTTAGATTTAAAAATTATCTATCGAATTGGAAGGGCAGAACAGTTCTCGACACCTCTGTAAATTAATTTAAAAAGAATTACCTCCATTTCACCATCTTCTCCGGCATCAGCATCCCAAGCCAATCGAACAGAATAAGGTTGTACATCTGTCACTGAAAACTCTCGAACGCGTACAGCTGGAGACAGCATAGCGCATTGCAAAGCGGCACCTCTGGATACTGCTTCATCCTATAAATAAACACATTCCAATAATTATTAAAAAATATATAATAACATAGCAATCTAACTCTGGTTTTTTTAAACATTTCAGCCATCTCACATATGGTTACAGTAAAAAAAAAAAAAAAAGATGCCAGGAAGGTAAATGGGCCCCACTAGAAGTAAAATAAAAATGTCCAGAAGAAAATTAGAACATAAAGATAAATAACTAAAAGAATATTCTGCTATGTATAATCAAGAACAAAATGTTACATAAAACCTAAACCCAGAAATCTATGTAGTCAAAAAAAAAAGTTGCCAGGTAAAGTAATCAAAATCTGACATGTAAATTTTTTTATACAATACAGTAACTCATAATTGTGGCGCTCTATTCCGTAACTGACTAATTCAACATTGGCAAAAATGAATTAAGAATGCAGGATTGTAAATTTGTCAGGCGTCGATTGGGGTTTATAAATTGTTCGCCAAATCGCATGCGGTTTTGCTGTTTGAAATTGTGTTTATTTTCAATAACAAGCCAACATTCCATTTTCATTTCCATTTTCTGGAAACAAAAATAAAAAAATCATTTATCTTAGTACGTAATAGAAAATCGTGTTTCCTGGAAAAGTGCAAAAACGGATATGGAGTCAGTTTTGGAAAAGAGCCCCACTATTGCGAATAAATTCTTATACAATAATTTCTCGACTTACGTGATTAATTCGTTCCGAAGGTTTTTGCATAAGACGAAAAATCACGCAGATCGAATAAAAACTTAAAATCAACCATTTTTTAAATAACATGCGTTAGTTTTAGTGGATACCAAAAATTCATACACAACGTAAAATAATTTCATATTAACACATTAATTTCGGGCGAGATTCGCGCACCGCTGATACCCTAATGCGGGCAAAAAATCGAGGTCGCGCGTAAAAAACACGTATTTACATAAAATGGCATAACTTTTAAAATATCCAACATATATATATATTTTTTTCGATATGGTACTCACCAAGTATAGCACCACCAGTAAAATCATCGAAAAGTTTTAGAACTTCTTACACTAATTTTTAATTATGTCTAACACTTAAAAATACACATTAAAACAATTACACATACGTTATTTAAATTAAAAATTTTCCTGTTTCTTGAATGTGTTCATTTTTATAAATCTAGGTCATATCAAACCTTATATGCTAGCGAATATGCAATATAATTGCAAATTTATGTGGATTTTGCAAAATAAATAAACATTATTTATTCTAAAAAATGAAGGTAGTTTGTGGTAACTGTTTCTTAAATATGTGTTTACTTTTGTAAAATTGTTCAATCGAACCTCAAAAGCAAGACAAAGTCAAATGCTTGTAGAAAAGAATGAGTATAAATACCCTACCCGACGTTAAACATCAGATAACATAAAAGGTAAAAATACCCTTCCCGCATTTAACCATCAGTTGAGATAACGGGTATTAATACCTTTCCCGCATTTAATGTGTTAATTCAGATACGAACATACATTTACATACAAACTATAATTCTTTTTAACTCGATGGCTGCCACAGATGAGATATCTCGTCAAATTTTACATGCTAACACTTTATAGGCGGGGAAACAGTAAAAGTCGTTTTTAGCGTACTGTCGGTAGAATGCGGATCACGGCATAATACGTTTTTTATACCGTCGCTTGTTTGCGGGACACATAATATCACGGGTTTGTTTGTCGGCGTAAAATAAAATGCCTCAACTAATTAACATTAGTCCTACTACTTCTTTGCTAGATTATAGGGGTGGAAGTTTAAGCTATGCAACAAAAAATCAACTGTGTTATAGATTTATTTTGCGATCTCCATTGATAGTTTAGTTTGAGTCGTCTTTTTTCCATACCGCTTGCATTATTGTTTCGTATTTTATTATTCGAATAAATTATTACCATTTTATGAGACGTTTTACTAACAATAATGTCTTTAAAAAATAATAAGTGACTATAATATGTTGACTATAATAAACGTGTTGGTAGATTGACTCAGATTTGATAGTTTCTTTAAAATAACTGCCGCGGCAAGTGACCCTTTTTGACAATAAGCAATAAAAATTATAATTTATTAGTCTCTGAATGTTCACACATGGTATTTTTTTTAAAAAGGCGACACATATTTCTCGAATATTTAGGGCATCGTATTTCACAGTTTCAGTGATAGTAAATTTGTAGGAATGGGGATTTTATACTATAATTATTTATATAATTGTATGTTATGGATTAATGTTATTTTTTAAACAGAATACTTTGAATATTTCATATTGATAACAAGTGGAGTGCTATCTACTAAATTAATAACAGGTTTTTATATTCAGCTTAGAAAAGTAGTGAAATTATGATGTATTTAAAATATTTTAACTTTATTTTTAATGATTAAATGTCACATATGATTTCTTTGAAAATTTCAGCCGAAAATATTGTTTGGTTTAGAAGTTCTGTTGATTTTAAGAATGTAATATATTATTACACTAATCACTAACAAACGCCCGCTACAGGCTGGTCTATTGTTTGGACCGCCCGACCAAGAAGTGTTAACACAGCAGAGACGACATATCTCATCAATAACTAATTAAATAAATAATTGCAAATTAACTTAATTGCAACTAATCCAATCTCTATCATATTATTTTTATCAGCCTTATTGGTTTCAAATTGCTGTTTTTTTTTTTTCTGAAAGAATATTTATTTCTTTGTTCTTCAAGTTCCATCAAAACTGCATTGCTAATTTTCGTTGCATAACTACTGTCGATTAAATTAACAAATCTTTTTCTGTACGATTTTGGTCATTTCGACTTCTTCACTAATAACTCGTCAACTTCTTCCTTACGTTACTCATGCAAGATACTGAAATTTCACTTCAGACATCACCTAGATTTATAAATGTCCTACTCTTATGAATTCAGAATTATGCTTAAATGCATTACGTAGAATATACTTTTGAAATGTGTGTAATATGTAACACCTAGAACCATTGGTCGAACAATGGACAAATCTCTCACATGAATATAATATTTATTTTAACATGCCCTGCGAAACAAAACACAGTTTCATAAAAAAAAACTTTAAAGAGTACGAATTCACTCGATGACTTACTGTATGTTATCATTTACTACGCAGCTTCATAATTTATTATTTTTTTTCTAGTGCTCAGCTCAAATTCCCATCGAGGACTTACTATAAAATCACTAATTCCTGCATAAAAATAGCTCGCATCAGCAAATGAATTATAGAATAAAAACAGTGTAATAAAAATTATTCTTCACACCTGATTCAGTGTCGTTGATGCGGGTTTTCCAAATACCGATTCGATAATTGACTTGATGGCAGGAATACGAGATGAGCCGCCGACAACCTCAACTGAATGTATGTCATCCAATCTCAACTCTAAAATTTGAAAAATACATTATGAATTAACGAGATCGTGAAAATCAGATTTTGTTTTATATAATATTTTCAAATACTGAATAAAAACGAAAAATTTACTCACTAGACATGTGCAAACAATACTGAAGACACTCCTCCACTTTCTTAAATAAGTCAGCGCAGAGAGTTTCCATTGTGCTACGCTGCATTTCGCCGGTCACATCTTTTTCTTCCATAAAACATTCAATGTTCAACGGCAGCTTGGTACTATTTGCAGACATCTGTTTCTTGATTCTTTCCACCTCTTGCAGTAATCTTAAGAATGCTCTGCGAAATATTAAATGTTCTTTCATGTTCACTCGTGTTCATTTTTCAAGTTTATATTATATTCAGATAAATTACAATAACCTGCCTACCTGGGATTGCTGCGGGCGTCGATCTTATATCTGGTTTGGAAATCTTTACAGAAATGATTAGCGAGCAAAAGATCAATATCGCGTCCGCCAAAGTCAGCATCGGACGCTGTGGCCAACACCCTCAATTTTCCACGGTGGAAAGCGCACGCGGCCACTTGCAGTGTCGCCTGACCCACATCAACAAATATTACATTACGTGGTTTTTCTTCAGCCGCCGGCAAGTCTTGTTTGTAAATGCCGTAAGCTAATGCAGTGGCCGTCGTCTCGTTCATCAACCGCAAAACATTCAATCCTGGAAATTGAGTTGATCAAATACAATTTAGGAATGTGATAGTCAATTATGTCTATAATGATTCCTTAACATAGTTTTCAATAATACTGTATTTCCTCGACTATAAGAAGCATGTTTTTACCTATTTTGGAGTCTTTGAATTAGGACCGCGTCTTATAATCGATGGCATAGTAGATAACACTGCGTTATGCTATTTTTTATTATTGATATATAAATATAAGACTGCATCTTATAATCGAGGAAATTCATTATATTGCTTTAATTAAGATTACTTGGTAGAACTTCATTATAATATCATGCATTATAACTTCACAGATTAATAGACTCCGCAGATTAAATACATGTATTTATGTACATCTGCTTTAGGGGAAGTGCAACTCAAAATATGGCTATAAATTCCATATTGTAGTTAAAACTTGCAAATAATGTAACAAAAAAGAGCCCTACTTTACAGAAAGCAAAAAATTTCTTTGGCAAATAATATATTGTCATCGTACTGGCAGAAGTTGGTAAGTAACAAAATCGATACAAATTATAAAAGTTCACAATGAGATTCTTGGATATCAATCCTTTGTCTGAAATAACACAGTAGGTGCATTATTAATTTATTATTGTGCAAAAACAACAATTTATTTCGTCAGTAATAATTATTAATGCCGATTTATAGGCAGGCAGTTAGGTAGAATTCAATAGTCCCTCCCTATTAATTCCTAACATTATTTGTGTCAAATTGACATAAATCTATCAATATTTTGATAATATAAATCACATAAAATATCGAGGCTAGAATAATTTACATTTGCTGTTTACTCAGGCTTATGTGACTCACCAACATCGTCCAGTGCCGGTGATATTTAAATAAAAAGAGAAGTACACAAATAATTGTAAACAAGTAAATATGTAACATTTCCAGCCACTGTTACACTGAAGGAATACAAATTTTGCGTATAAATCCGAGGCTATGATTTAGCAATGCTTGCGACTACGATGACGATATGATCAAATATGACATTTTATCTCAAGATTTTAAGGAATAAGAAATTCTTTGGAATATATCTCACCTGCGATGGCTGCGGAGTCGAGCAAAGCTTTCCTCTCGGTGTTGGTGAAATACGAGGGCACAGAAATGACGCAGTCATTGACCTGTGTCTGTAGGGCGATGGCTGAAGACTCTTTCAGTTTGGTGAAGAGCATAGCTGTAAGCTGTTCGGGGGTGAATACCTGTTCTTCGTTAAGGTATCTCACTTTCACCCCTACCCCGCCATCCCCTCTCTCTTCCACTTTAAAGGGAAGATGCGGCAGTTCTCTCTGGACATGGGGATCGTTGAACTTTCTGCCCAACAGCCTCTTGAATCCTGTAACCGTATTCTTCATGTTGGTCACCATTTGATTCTTAGCAGCGACACCCAAGATTCGATTCTTTTGAGAGAATGCCACACATGATCTGAAAAATGAATAAACGATAAAACCTCTACAACGAATAATACTTTTTATAAATTTTCAATAAATCTGTAATATTAATCTAGCTTTTTACAGGGATGGTTGAAAGTACACTAATGATGCAAGAGCCCGATTAAGTGTTACACATATCCCTAAGAAGAGCTCTCACTTTCTGTAGGTAAATAAGTATTGGCTGTTTATTTTTGTTTTTTTACTAAATTAGGATTTTTCATATACTATTGCTACACATAAAAATATAAAAACATTTCTTTATGGTTATGTGTCAATCTGAGAAAACTATTGCTTATTATTTCAAATAGTAGAAATCCCTTTATAATTTTAAAACCCCAAGTTATAAGAGTAGTAAATGAACTAATTCATTATTACTTTTGATTAAATTATAAGTATCACTTCCAATTCTGGCCTAAGATCATTATTGCTTTCGTCCATACCCATGTGGTGTTCTACTGACGTTGATTCCAAGAAGGGAATCGAGCATAATCAAATTTTACATTCAATATTATATAACTGATATATTTTTACAAATATTAACGTTTTTAAAAAATTCTTTTGTAAATTTGCAACAAATATTAAAAATAATGAGACTGCCAAAAATAACTTAAAAATAAATATTAAAAATAAAATGTGTTAGTATCCAATAAAATATATGAGAATGGCAATAGATTATAAATGACAAAGTGATTTGTCATACTTTTACGGTAATACTTATCAAAGGGTTAAGGTTGATGTTTGCAAATTACCCCCAGTTGATCGTGTAATAAACATTTAAATTAGCAGGTATCTAAGATTATTCGAGATAGAAATAAATGTGATATTTATTTATGGGCCAATATTTTATACTATAAAGTAAATAAATTAAAATATTATCTTAACAATCATCCTTCTTTTTAAATAGCAATATTTCAGGAAAATGAATCACAAATAAAAGAAAAAATACATCAGGAAACAAGACATAGAGGTACCAATAATACTGTTGAGTGGCTATTTAATCAGAGGGCCGAACATTCTATCCTTTATGTTCACAAGTGTTATTTTATAGAGGTTTTTTTTTCTAATAATCTTTGATACATGTGTATTGCATATTAATGCTTGTAGGTGTTAAAACCAACTAAATTCATTTATATAAAATCGTAGTAGTGAATTGTTTGAATTAATACAATATACCTGCAATGCCAAACATTCCAGGGCATTTCATTTACAAAACTCCATAATTCATGGGAAATAAATGATAAATACTAAAGGTATTAATTATGCTTTCTTTTTATAAGCACTGCAAAATTATCACTAAATGAGTAAAATATTACTCAGATTAATTTGTAAAGTGTGGATAAACATTGAATCAATAAGATAAGTACAGGTGAATTGGAAATGTATAATAAGGTCAGATATTTCGAATTTCAAAACGTTTGAAAGAAAATCTTCACTGAGGAGGTTAGAACTAAAGTCGTGACGCATGTTTCTAAGTATCACATAACAATTATAGATCGTGAAATGAGTTAGTTTAAGAAGATTTATTATTAAATTATCACGAAAAAATGGAAATTCATTTAACACATAGAAGTCGTAGAAATATTGAAGGACGACTTTTCTCTGACATACGTCAAACACAAATACTAAAAGAGCGCAACGCGTTATTAGACTATATTCCCGGCTTCAATAAATTACAACTCCGACCGCCTTTTTTATACTTTATACCACACAGGATAGTTTTAAATTTAATTTCAACACATGTAAAATACTTACGGTGTTCCTCGTAAACTGTAATCATTTGCTATAGTTTCTATGCCTCCAGCTTTTGCGACAGCAACATAACACGATTCGTTACCGAAATCTATTCCAATGACAGACATAGCAGCCATTTTTTCAAGTAAATGCTTATTGTAACCAAATTTTCTAATCGAAAATGACTGAAAAGCACGCTAGACAATATAGCGCTCAGGGACAAATCTCAACTACACGGCGAATCAACCGGCGAATGGCAGACCTTATAAGGAAGTTTCTAGAAAATCTGTATGGCGCACGGTCGAAATTTCGAGTACTTCTAAACCATAAACAACAAAAATTAATAATATTGGCATAGGTAGTTTCAAGCTAAAACATGCTGACGAAAAAGTTTTTGTATTTATTTTCCAGCATTATAATATATTTTCATCATTTTTAAGTATTTATTTTAGTAATATAGACTTATCTAACTTTATACACAATGTGCTATGCAGAACACATTATATGTAGTAGCCAAATGGGTTTTATTAAATTATATAACTTTTCCTAGCTATTCATATTACTTATTTTTACATAATGTACAAAATATACAGAGCTTTAAAAAAAAGATCAAGGGTTTTGCCACTTTTTTCTAATCCATGTAAACTTCCAATGTGGACCATATAAAAGTATCTTTACAGAAGTTTTTTTTAGCAGAACTGTTTAGTACTTAGTTGCTCAAATTTCCTTATTAGAATAGGACTTGTAGTTAACTAACTGTTTTCGCTTTATCCATTACCGCCTCCACAGTGAGCTTTGCTTTATCCCTTTAATTTTAGAATTTAAAAGGTAAGAAAGTGCTTATTAGATATTATAAACACACAAGCCTTCAAACAGAAATTGATAAATTGAAAAAATGCTGTTCGTCCTTATGCAGTTTATTTTTTGCTGTTATTAGTTTTTCACGAGATAATGATTGAAAAAATATTTTTAATCTTTTTTTTTCGGCTTCAAAAATCAACATTTTTCAAAGGATTGTTTTGAAACATAAAAACCCGAGAAAAAAATGGGGTGTGGCTGTGTCATGGACACGACCATGTGTTGTACGTGAATATGTCTCGTAATATGTGATATTACGCTCCATTTTTACGTTGCCGGCACTGCTTGACTCGGTCATGTGTTTTAATAGTACCATTCGATTTCTCTTGAGAAGCCTGTTTTAACCGTATACGATCCCTGTATTTTGATTTGGGTTTTTGACGCGTATAGCTCGACATTATATATTTTTGATATATTTTTTTATATTTTAACACCTAATTATAGTCACAGTCACAATATTACACCAATGTTTTATTTATAATCGATAGATTTTGTCAAGAGCTAACGATTGAAATTTGAACTAACATCGTAACTTTTCCGAGTCAAAAGTTATACGAAATAGAAATCTCGATACGCAGCAAAATCACCTAAAAATGGCGGCGCTTCCCCCTCCACCCCGCGCGATATATCACAGTTTTTACATAGCTCAATAAATTCTTTGATTTTTTAGCTTTCCAGTGGTGTAATTAAATTTTGGATAGCGATGATAGATATGAAGCTGCAACACCAAACTGTATCCCCCAATTTTGTTATCATTCGTTTTTTTGAATTGCCTCCCTATAGAAGCAATTTTAAAAACGTATTCACGTCAAAAAATACCTGAACGCTTTTCCACCGCGTTACACGGGAAAAATCACCGAAAATAGGTATAAGCTATCCAAAGAACTAAAATAATACAAAAATGATGAATTTTCATCACAACTGTAATTTTTTAACGTCATATTTTTTTATTTATTTATTAAGAAACATCAAAGTTTAATACATTCTGTTTTCTAAGCTATGATTTTTATTACTGTATAAAAATAATGAAGTTAATACTCAATTTAAAAATATAAAAATATTTTTCTAGCAATCCTTTCGTTTATTACCACGAATATAAATACTTTTTACAGTGTAATTTGCGAACAACTTAATGGACACATGTAATGTTTGAAAGTTATTGTGTGTTTGATTATAAAAAACTAGGTAAAAATAGGTAGCTTAAGCTTCGTAAGTTTTTAACATGATGCATCGAACATATTATCATGTTATTATACTGATGAAGATGCTAAAGCACGATACTTAATCCGCATTGAATGTGTTAATATTGTCATTTCAGGCTCCATTAGTGACCTTTGAATTGTCTTATTATATATATTTTTCAAATGATATGTAGCTATGATGGACAAATAATTGGAATGTAAAAGTTATAAACCTACCTCTGCAGTACTATTGCAGCAATATAGCTTCCAACATTTAATATTTATCACATTCATACGTCTTGCTATTCAGTGCATTATCATTAAAATGATTCTAAAAGGGTGAACCACCCATTTTTTCATTTTAATGAACTTTAACCAAAGCCCCCTTTAGTGAAAGCCATGCTATGGAGCTGAAAACAGGTACTTCTTCAGATAAGCAGGCCGGCGTCATAATTTTCAAAGTAATATCACATCATTATGAAGCCATTTGTTTCTGATATATTGTAGGAAATACATATTTATATTGTAATTATATATTTTTTCAATTACATATTTTTAAAAATAAGAAAAAATCACATTTTCTAAGGTTTTTGAAGAAAACTCGCGGAGAACAAAAGCAAACAAAGAAGGCAAATCATTTTATTAAATTTTTTTTTTTTACAATATTTCAATACAGAATATGAGGTTGGATAGTTCATTAAAAAAATCAACGTCATTATTGGGATTTTAATCAATTAATAATTAATCTCAAAATCTATTTGTGCACACTAGTTCGTTACTCAATCTTTCCATAGGATTTCTCAAGTCATATCAGTAATCAAAAATCATTAAGTCAAACTAGGGTAGCACATTTCACTTCATTATTTTTTAAATATTATTATTGATTTAATCATCATTTACTTGGTATATTGCAATTTTTATATGATAAGACGCAGCATTTATTTCATAATATCACAATAGGCGTCCAAATTTTATGTAATTTATAATTAATGTTTTATATAACTGTGATATTTAATAGTGGGAAGTTAAATTTTATTTGTTTTACCACACATCGCATTTCTTGCCATTCGCTATATTTCTTACAATCATTACTTAATTTGCATATATGACCCTTCCAATGTATCGTAAATTGTAAATTCATAACACCAAAGAATCACAGAATATCCATACAAGAAATCTTTCAAACATACATGTTATATTCAACAAAAAATAAGCTCATAAATTGGAATTTAGAGTTGATCTACGTATAACCGCCATACGATTTGTTAGGAGCGGCTGGGATTTAACGGCCCGGTCTTTTTTGCTGTTTTTTTTACGACACTGCTTGGGACTTAAGACTGCTATGACTTTAACACATTTTTTTTTTTTTTAAACGATTTGTTTTAATGGACTACCCCAGGAGAAACACGCTTAAAACGGTTCCTCTGAAAAATTAGCTATGTATCAAACATTTCTATTTGAGATGTGCATACCTAATTTTTACCAATGGGTCCATCTCTAGTTGAACTTTTTAGTATATTATTACCTAGTCTATGATATTACTTGTGGTTGGACCACAAACTAGAGATTTGACTTTATGTCATTAATTTCAATTCTTAACTTTAACCTAAAACTTTTTAATGATAGCATAGAATATTGATAATTTAAACATGCAGTCGTTAAAAAAACTTAACAATCTTGTTACTTTACCACTTCTTAATTCTCTATCCAAAATATGTTCTTCTAACATACATACATCTTCTAATTTATCGGCCTACAAAAATATCAAGATTAAGAATATTAGTATTTTTTTAAAACACAATGATACGATTTTCCCACCACAAGAAAGTCACGAAGAAAGAAGACCAGCGGTAATCTATTTATCGTTTCATTTTTAAATAATTCTAAATGAAAGCTACAAAAAAAATCAATATAACTATAGTGTACACAGATCCGTTCTGCACATTATCTGCTTAAACCATTGAGGTTATTGTGGAAATATGTATATCCGTTTTCGCTTTTTTAAATTATTTTTTTGTTTTTATTGAAAAGCTAGTTTGTGTTTCCCCCATTTCCATCTAATGGGAAGATGAAAAAAAATATATCACGAAAAATGTATACAGTAAATCCTCGACTTACGTGATTAATTCGTTCCGAAAGTTTTGTGAAATAATATGTGCTAGTTTCAAAAGATAGATGAAATATAAATGGGCATACATACAAACATAACAAGGTTAATATTTATTCAGATACTTGAATACCTACATATATATTGTACAAACTCGTACAAAATACCCATTTACAGCAACTTCGTTGTTCATTTTCGTTGATTAACTACCGTTAATTAAATGAACGAAATGCTTTTATTTTAGATTTATGTCCAATTCTTTGGTCATTTTGAATAGATCACTAATAAAATTGTCAATTATTCAGTTTACATACTTTCCCTGACCTGGAGAATGAGTTTATTCCTTACGTTATTTGTTTAAACTATTTAAATTTCATTCCAGATATCACCAATATTTTAACAGTTATATTCGTTCTATATTTGTTTTAACGATTTGCCGTTTTGTCCATCAATACTTTTTTTGCCTATCTAAATGTGTTTCACAGGTAAGAATTTTTAAATTTATGTATTACATTACAGTTATAACACCTTGATCTATTGGTTGAATGATGGACGCGTCTCTCACACATTAACACAATATTAATTATTATTTTAACACATGCGCAGCGGAGAACGCACAGCTTAATAAGAAAATACTTTTTTTTTGTAAATCACGTATCTTGAATTCACGTAAGTCGAGGACTTACTGTACATTTATTAAAATTGGCTGAAGGAAATATTTCTACTGTGTAATAAATTACTTTTTTTACTCCCATAATACAGTATTTTACATCAGATGCATGTAAATAGCGTTGGTAATATATATATATTAACAACAGTACCAAATGTTTTAAAGTTGAGTGATCAGTCACTCGAGATAAACTCGAGGTAAATTGACATAACAACACCCATGCCTTAGGTCCCAAATTTCATAATTTAAATTTGACATTGACCTTACTGGGAATCGAATCCAGACCCACCTGGTTGGTAGAGCAAGCTTTAACCAACTCCACAGCGGGCGAATTTTATCAATCTGGGATTTAAACTTAGTATGTATATCCTATCATTGAAATGAATTGTGACACAATGAACGCATCATCTGCCCGGATTCGGGGTGGATGGCAAATAGGTATTGAGACCTAGTTTGCCAACTCCTGCTATAACTCATTAAGGTTCACCCAACATTTCTCTGCAAATAAGTATGTTAGCTTGTTTGCTGCTAAATAATTTAGGAGTAAATTGATGTTGTTTTAAAAACAGATGAATAGTTTTGTGCTGAGGGCTATGAGACACCGAGAAAAAATGTTCAATTATTTTCTAAAGCAGCTTTTGCAACAAACAAGATAACGCATCTAGCGCTCGTAGAATTAATTACATAGGACACACCAGTTTAAAGATAAAGAAGCAGCTCTCAGAAAGTGTTAGACCGGCTTTCTATTGCAAGAACTCTTTAGGTAAATTATTGATAAATAATAAAGATGTTATAGATTATAAAAACAAATCTGGGATTTATAGATTGCAGTGTAGTGATTGTCCCAAATTTTATATTGGTAAAACTGCTAGAACCTTAAATATAAGAGTGGCTGAGCATTTAGCCGCTTTTCGCTTAAAAAAATATACTTCCACCTTTGCCAATCATTTAATTCTTGAAAACCATACGTTTAATTTTGACTCAGGCATTGATTTGTTACATACTAACAGGGGCGAGTTTAAATTATTTTACCAAGAAATCTTAGAGATTAATCGAGCTCAGCTTAACAGTTTGCCAATTTTAAACGAGCAATATTATCTACCAAATTCTCCATTGTTGTACCCCTTTTAAATAATTGTCATTTTATTAATAATTCAAGCACTTGCTATCATTAAATATTAATTCAAAGGCTTAAAAACAAATCAACTCATTAATAATAGGTCGGATAAAACCCTAGATTTATTTTAAACATTCCTTTGTTATTATCTGGTCATTAATATTTTCAAAAATCCCCATAATTATAACAAACCCACTTAATCCATTGAAAATTGTATACATTCAATTTTCGCTAATTTACATTTTAATAACCTTTTAACTTAGTGATCTACTTATATTTTTGTTTATAAACGATACAAACTGTTTACTACGCGTCAGTTCAAGTACATCCGTGCACTTGGAATGCCTGAAGATGCCGAAAGGCGAAACCCGGGTCGTTAGCGACAAAACTCATGGAAAAGTACAAAATTCAAACAATTCAAATTTGATATGAGTATTCATTATTACATTAGAAAATATGTTTGTTGCGTTTTCAACACTATTGATGTTGACGTAATTTTCCTAAAAAAAACACTCGTATTCTGTGTCCAACAGCTTCTTTTTAATATTTTATTGTTACATGACTAGGTTGACACAATGAACCCCCTTTACCCCCTTTCCTGTGACCTGTAGAAAAGGAAAAACCTCGACTTTTATGTTGTAATTTATAGGTTAAGAATAAGAATCAATTTTTAGTTTATTCCAAAACCTTGCTATGTTAAGTCTGATGACGCTTCTTAAAGAGGCGAAACACGTGTCACATTTTTAACAGAAGTGGAATAACAAAGTTATCAAATTTAATTTTATGCGTAACTTGTTGACTATTTTTCTTTTTATTCTGTTTTCAGTTTGTGTGCCATGAAAAGCGAAATATCAAATATAGTCCACAAAAGATGTGGTATGTGGCAAGCTTAATTCGTGGAATGACTATCGACGAGGCCATCAAACAATTAAACTTTGTTCTTAAGAAGGGATCAGGCGAAGTAAAAAATATCTTACTCGAAGCAAAGGCATTAGCAGTTGAAAAACACAATGTTGAATTTGGAAGTAATTTATGGGTTGGTATGTACAGCCTTCTGTTTTCTTTTGTAACATTATGATTCTTCTACAATATTAAGAGTATCTCATGAACTCATCTTACTTTAATTATTGTTTATTCCAATGCATGTCATTCTTCATCACTCATCCCACCTTTCATGACACTCTTTTAACATGTTTCACTGAAGAAGACAAAAATTTTCCACTTTGTGTATAATGAAAGTTATCATGGAAAATTTACCTGATTATGGAATGGTGTTGATGAATAGTTGTACAGGGGGTCATTGACTTTTGTATGTTAAATAATACATTTGTACTTTCAGTGTTTATAGATAATGCAAAAACTGTGAGCTTCCATGTAGTTCCTCACTCTGCTCCCCGTCACCTTGTCAAATACTTAAATAAGTTTATTCTTCCTTTAGAACCCACGCAGATGCGCTGTGCGTTTTGCCACGTTATTTTGTTGATATATGTATATAAATATTAACTCATACAAACAAGAGTGAGATACGAAGAAACTGCTGTGATGATATGGACAAAATAAAATTATTGACTTGTGAACTTCATACGCTTGAGACAAATAATCAGTTTGTGGGCTAAAATAAATGATTTTTAAATGCATTTATTGTTGTTTTTTTACTTTGCCCTACTTCAGCACATTCAACATTTTCTGGACGCTATAAAAACTGAAATTTTTTCAATATATTGATAATGAAAGTACTTTCCCTCCATTGTATACTGTGAATAATTAAATTGATGTATTCAATATAAACCTTCATTTTTTTTTTCAGCTGAATCGTTTGTAGGGAAGGGCAAGGTCATCAAAGGTATTCGCCGACATGCAAAACAACGATTAGGTGAAGTGCGTTACACGTATTGCAATTACTTTGTTCGACTAGAAGAGGGAACTCCACCTGTAAATTATTACTGTCGAGACATACTCACTCCCCCAGAACAACTCGACAAGTGGTTGGATGGAATGAGGAAACGAAAGATAATTGGTTCAATTTAATTCAGACAATTTTTTAGTTATATTTATATTGTAGATTTATTCAATAAAGTTTTCATTGATTGAATTGGTTGATTTTTGAAGTATTTACTTACTCGAAATAAATATTTAAGAGTGTGACTTAAGGCGACTCAGTAGGAATGCAAAACTTTAATTTGACCTACAGCATAAATATTGCACTGACTTAAATAAGTAACCACCACAATATGTATTTTTACAGTATCAAAACAAGCAAAACATTTTTCTATTTCATTACAAAAATAACAATACCACCTAACACACGAATGGGTATTTAGACAATAATAAAAGTTTTTCATATAAAAAAATTGTATTAATATTATCGACGAAAATCAATAAGTATTTATTTATCTTCATAGCAAAGACTGACAATCTAATTTACTTCCCCAAATATCTGTTGCAACAATTATATGTAACTGAAACTATGCGTTAATTATATATACCGTGAAAATGCTTGATATGAGGTATTGGTACATGTTAGCACCAGTAAGCTATCGTATTTTATAAATTAAATCATGAGACGGCTTTTGCCAAAGGTAACAAGAGACGCTAAACAAACCATACAATACAAATTTCTCAAACTTTCTCTAATATATTGAATTAGTTTTTATTTTTAACTTTTTATAACCTATTTGTTATGATATTGATTTGATATGATTTGTTATGATATTGATGAATACAGTATGAGAAATATTTTTGTTGCATAAAAAAGTTTAAAACATAAAAAATATTGACATAATAAAATTAAAATAGAAAAGTATTGAGTTTTAAAAGAATTATAAGTTGCAATTGATAGTTATTTCTGGTTCGCGCTATAGTTTTAACCATTAATTTAATCCGAAAATTATCTTAACTATGTCTTATATTTCGTGCGAGACAAAAAACTTTGATATTTTTAAATTATTGTATGTTAAGTAATCGTTCTTAACAAATCGATTAAACATTTCGCACAGTGACTTCTTTACGTTTTTTATTAATAGCATCTTAAATGTATTGCGGATTCCATATTTCTATTGACCTTTTAAATCTAAGATCCAAAATCTCAGGATGATACATTGGTTCCAGAAAGTGGCGCCTAAAAAACTCATTTCATATAATTTGATAAATCAGTTCCAAATCCGTGTAAAAAATTACCAAAAATGTATGAAAAAACTTAACCAAAATAATCGCGCAAAAAAGGGATTGGGTATATATTTTACTGAATGCAAATATTTTTACTTCAATATTCTCTATAGTCTAACTTAATAAGGAAGAAACTGAATGAATATTAGACCAGATCAAAAGTAGTTTTTCAAATAATTTATATCGAATGCATAGATATACATATTCGTATTTCTTTATATAATGTTTGAGAACTTTCTTTATTGGCAATTTGCATGTTCGACGACATGCAGGGTTGTGACATATTAACATCTTTTCCAATATTTTTTTGTTTCTAATAATGTTTATTTTTACTTTTAGACGACGAACTTTGTTTTTTTAGCGAAAATCTTCCCCATCTGTAAGCGGCACAAAACTTTTGAAACATAGAAATGATTCATAAATACTATTGTGAAAAATGCTTTTATTCATCTACTGTTACTATTAGATACAAATATCTATAGATATAATCTCTGTTTAAAAGCATTGCCAAATAATTATTTTAAAATACTTATCCATTAAGCCGGTAGTTTCCAACCTTTTGAAAAAAAAAATATCTTTGCGCCTCCCCATCCTTTATTTCATATAGTAACAAAGACACGTTTTAAGGGGTAAATAAATATTTTGGACTGTCTATTTTAAATGCGAAATACATACAATTAGATAGGTATATGCTTACAAAATAATTAAATTTTTGTATATTTTAAATTTAAATTGTATATTTTTTAGATATTCACGGAAGCTTTCGGGATCGACCAAATTTTGCTTTGGGGTCGACCGGTCGATCGCGATCTACCGGTTGGACATCCATGAGCTAAAGTAATACTGGTCTTACAAGCATCGCTATTGAAAAATGCATTATTGTATTATAAATAATAATATTATTTGTCAGCGCTTTGGGCAACCCTAACCCCAACTGATATAGCACGTTTTTTGGCAGAATAAAAAATACATTGCTTTGATTCATATCTCTAATATTCGTTGACCAGTGATTTAATCATTTTTAATAAAACATTTGACGAGTCCACTCCGCACCAAGCACCATCTCAGACTGAAGCTCGAACTGAAGCATAGTAGGTAAGAAAAGACATCTCCGAAAAATGGTTACCATTTATTGGTATTATTATTATTATTTTTTTTGCTTTTAAATGTAAACAATAGAATGGTTTTTTATTTCAATTTTTTTTAGAAGTATATATGATACAATCTTTGCTTTAACCCTTTCCGGTCCACAAAAAAAAATCAAAACATTCCATCAGGTCCATAATTGATTTACTGTATTACAAGAGGATTACTAATATATTTTTTTTTTTAGACTAACAATATTTTTTTTATTTAGAAATATATACAATAATGACCTTATTATTTATAATTTAAAAACTTCTAAAGTGTGAAACAGTGAAAACATTTATAGTCCAGGCATTCTCTCACATTTCATACAATAAATGTATCAAATATCTTTTTTTCGAGATTTTAGTTAGAATTATTTGAACAAGAGCAAATTTTGGTAATAGTTTTCGAGTGCACGTGGCAAGCGAAACTGTTGGAGAAAAAAATGCAGAACGCCCGTGCTGCGCGGGCCGAGCCAGCCCCTAAAACGACCCTTTTGTATCCATTGCAGGAAGACAGTTACAGATTTAAATGTTCTTAAAAACCATTTAATTCTATGCTCAGAATACCGTTGTAATAGATAGGGTGAAGAAAAAAAATATTCAATACATTTTACCTAATTTTAACTCAATACTAATAATGAAAAAAAATGTCGAATGACGTTCGACATAGGACCCACCAGAATAAAATTGCTGTCGAATGTGATTCGACATAGGACCGGAAAGGGTTAAAAATCAGTCAGAAAAAGTGGGAAAAATGGTACATTTCAAATGGCTGTACAATCATATTCGATAAATTAGAAATTCTGCTCAAATCACTTTCTTTAACAAATCTTTATCTGTATTTCTTTCTAAGACTTCAAACTTCGGTATCTTATAATAAACTCCAAAACGATCTCCGCGTAAAGCAGTTGAAAAAAATCCGAGTCAACGTTTTACCACGTAAGCTTGACAATATTACTATTTTCATAAAAAAAAATGCAATAGTGTAAAAAAGCGTTTGGAAAATGTAATAATTGAAACAAAAATTTTTTTTAGTGAACGGTTCACGAGATTTCGTCAATGGCAAACGATCGATTTACTCTGTTTTCAGGCGTGAAGGACCTATATCCTCTTTAACGACTGCACAAATTAAAAGTTGTCTCAAAAATTGCAAGAATATGCAATAAATTTGGGACTAGTAGACAGTACGTTTCTGTGTCAGTATATAAAGGTACAATAACGTATATTTTTCTCGATAGTGTTCATTCAGTTTTTTAATGTTTCTAGTTCTCTTCCAATAGGACTTTTTTTCGTGTTTTATGTCAATATATTTTTTTTATATTGTTATCAAAAAAATAATACAAAATTTCAATCGTGTCATATTTTTTTGAGATTTGTTTTCATTTGTTCGTCTTGTTCTTTCTTTTTTAAAAAATTATAAAGATTGCACTGAAGAACACAGGTTTTTTTAGAATCATGTTTCAAACAGTACCATACTACTAAGGTAAATATATAGTTCAGTGTTAATTTGAATTACAATGTTATTCAATTTATAATGTAAATAAATTATGTCCATTTCAAAAGTGACGAATACCTTAAAAAGAATTTACAGCCATGTTTTAGCTTATTAAAGATTTTTTTTAGATTCTCTATCTATAACATGGTTTTTCAACCGGAGTCCAGGTGGCCCTCTTGGGGCCCACAGCATTTTCCAGAGGTGCCAGAGAAAATATGTGTTAAGGGAGCCACAGCACAGTTTTGGGGGGCTACGAGCACCAGGTATTAGAAATCTGCCAGTGCCCAAAAATTTTTGAATCAAGCCATTAGCGTAAAAATAGTCCCACATTTTTTAATTTAAGGAAATCTGTAAATTCCTAGAATTTTTTTTTGAGGTGTTTGAGTTAAAAACTATTTTGGAAACTTTTAATTTCTCACCTTTTCCCAGTCGTCAATATCAAGATCCCAAAATAATTAGGTCCTGTAACTAATTACTACGGGTATGGAGGCCACGGAAAATTTAGGATTCAAGAGGCCACTGGTTCAAAAAGGTTAATAAACTATGCTCGATAACACCATACTTATTTTAAATGCAGTCAACATATTTCATATATTACCTGAAGAAAGAAGGGTGGTCAAATATTGATATGCTCTAATGCAGGGGTCCCGAAACTTTTTGGATCCTAGAGTGCATTCTAAAATATTGGAAGGGTGGTGGCACTACCTAATTTGAAGAGAAATTTTTATATGTATTATTTTGATTTTCGGAACCAAATTGTATGAAAGTAAGGATTTTATACGCGTCAATTTCTGGAACAAATGTATCCCGTATAAAAGGACAGGGTTATAGGACATAAATCTTTTTTACCATAATGGAAGAAATAATGAAAATAAAATTAAAAGCATGAGAAACAGTTTGCTGATACCATAAAAACATTTTGGTGCTATGTTCTTCGATGACTTCTATGACTATTGCGGCGGAATCGGTCCAGGTATATATTTTTTAGTTTGATTTGATTATTTTTTTTAATTGATTATTGAATTCTTGCTGTACATTGTGCTTAAATATGCACTACTTATTCGAAATCAAATCAAACAAAAAAATATATACCTAACCTAACCTAACGCGATTCCTCAATGCCTCAGTAAATATTTTAAATCGTGGCGTTGTTTTTAGCTTAGTTTGTGAATTTTTTCGCCGTAATAGTCCGTACGGTGAAGTATGACAATTGTACCCATAATTTAAGGAATGGTAAATTATTTTAGGAACCGGCTCGGCAGAATCGGTGCGAACCAGAGATAAGTGCGAACGCCAAGCAGCACACCACTGGTTATATTTCATGCTCCCATCTTACCCCCATACACCCGCTCAGACACAATTTTATCAAAAATAATTTGTGACGCAAAATCCTGAATGAACATAGTTTCCTCTAGTCGTGATTATTAGTTTGGAAAACACTTCTCCCCATGCCTTGTCTTCATACAATAAGAAATATTGAAATATTCTTTTCAAAATTCTCTCGGTGTAAGTATTCAACATCTTAATATAATAGTCTGCTTTATGGCATTACATAAATAAAAAAACATAGTTCGGGTTACCGTGCCACCCCTCCCCATCATTAGCCCGGATAATCGGGAGTATATTGTATTAACTATTATGAAAAATAAACCTCACGAAGGCACAATGGATTTAAATGAAACTCCGAGCATTGAATACAGAGATAATTGAACAGTCCATAATGGGAAAGTTCTCATTACAACTGATTTAAACGCACACGTATAGGGGGTACTAGTGCTCTCGTAGTTGTGGAATCTCTGGTTGTGGACTTTTGAATAATTGGGTATTTTTATCCATAGAAACGACCATAAACAAATAAAATGGTGGCAACATCGAAACTAACCTATTCATTATTGTAAAAGTCAGTGATCTGTCTAATCGAGTATCGAAACGTTTTGTAAATATAAACATTCGTAAATGTTGTGAACGTCATGTACCAAAGTGCCATCAGTGCCGCCGCGAGCGGTACCTGTGTGGAGTCTGACCAGGAGCGTGAAGGCCTCATTCAACCCGAAGCCCCGACTGCTCCCGTCGATCATGACTACAGCGGCTTCGATATCGTCAAAGCCACCCAATACGGCGCTATCGCCAGAGTAAAGGAATTAATAGAGGCGGGATGGGATGTCAATCAGCCGGATAGCGAGACGGTCACTCTGCTACATTGGGCAGCAATCAATAACAGAAAAGCTATTATAAAATACTTCTTGGAAAAAGGTGCAGCAGTTGACGCTATCGGCGGAGAACTCGGCGCTACTCCTCTACATTGGGCAACCAGACAGGGTCATCTTGGAGCCACTCTTTTGCTACTGACGGCGGGGGGCGATCCTTCGCTCAGAGACGCCGAAGGATGCGCTTGTATTCATCTTGCAGCTCAATTTGGTCACACTCCAGTTGTAGCTTTTCTCGTGACGCAAGGAGTCGATATTGACATGCCAGATAAAGGGGGGATGACTGCACTTATGTGGGCGTGTTGGAAAGTCTCAGCTGTGGACCCGACAAGATTACTTCTTACTTTAGGGGCCTCTACCGGTTTGGCTGACACATCACACGGTAACACAGCTCTTCATTGGGCAATTTTAGCACGAAATATGAATGCCATATCTACACTTATCGTTCAGGTGAGTCATAATTATTTTGATTGGTTTTTCCCTCACATCAATTAACACTTCTTAGTCGGGCGCTTCAAAAAATATACTCAAGCCTGTAGCGGGCGTTTTTTAGTGATTAGCGCACAAATATATTACATTCTTAAAATCAACACAACTTCTAAACCAAACGATATTTTCGATTGAAATTTAAAAACAAATCATACGTGACATCTAATCATTAAAAATAAAATTAGAACATTTCGATATCATCATAATTTCACTATGTTTCAAAGCTGAATATAAAACCTGTTATCAATTTAGTAGATAGCACTCCGCATGTTATAAATATTAAATATTCAAAACATTCTATATAACAAAATAGCATATTTATCAATATTTTATAATTATATGAATAATTATAATATATAATCGCCATTCCTACAACTTGACTACCACTGGAAGTGTAAAATCTAATGCCGTAAAAATTACAGCGTAATTACACCCTTATAATCTAGCAAAGAATTAGGACTAATGTTAATTAGTTGCGGCATTTTATTTAACGCCGACAAACAAACCCGTGATATTATGTGTCCCGCAAACAAGCGACGATATAAAAAAAACATATTATGCCGTGATCCGCATTCTACCGACAATACGCTAAAAACGACTTTTGCCGTGATCCGCATTCTACGTACAATCAGCTAAAAACGACTTTGGTCGTGGCCCGCCTAAGAAGTGTTAATAGCAACACTGTTATGCAAAAATGTAAAGAACATAAAAAATGTATTTTTGCAGTAACAATTATAAAGTAATTGAATTTATTACAATAATTATTCAAAAATATAAAAATAACCTTTTCATATCAAAACTTGTTTTCCTCATGGTTCTTTTACTTCACACAGTTGCTTAATTTATGGTGTTTATTTTATATCATTAATTTTTGGTCCATGACACAGTGGTCAATTTTGTTGGCTTCCATGCTGGACCTCACGGGCTTGAAATCCCAGTATGAACAGCATTTTTATTAATCGATTTCTGTCCGAACGCATGGATGTTTGTGATGTCTTATAATTCTCCACCATTCCAATCCTAAAAAAACTGGGTGTAGCGAGAGAGATAAGCCAACTAGTCCTGTCCTAGCCCTATCATTTCTGTCCCTACTTCATAAAATTTAAACTATGTATTTGATAATAATCACTTCAAAATTATTATCTACTGTTAAAGGCTGGACCACACGGTCGAGTGATCAACATCGTTCAGGCAAAACCGAGATTGAACAACTGGGTAACAAGTCGTTCTCGTAGAAAAACTTCTGTTGAGAAACCTCCACTAGGAGGCCATATGCTCCACTTTTGCACTGGTCATACCTAATATTCTAATTTACACGCCTCCAACCTTATTTTAAAATTGACACACAAATAGGTACTTATTAGAAAAATTATTCTAAATAATTATTCATAAAATATCACAATAATATTGAAAGTGTTGCATTATTGCGTATACCTACTGGCGACTCGAATCACTGGGTTCGTTTGAGAATCGCTGTCTTAATCTTAAATCCGACTACAGTACATACAATGAATATATAACCACTTCATTAACAATAAATTAACAACAAAACACTATTTATTACACATAGTATTTTAGTAGATATTGCATGTATATAAAAATTTCAATAATTCAATTAGTGTCTAGCGAATTATTGCTTCCTTGAAAAAAATTACTCAGCTAATTAAGGTAATATTGAAATCCTCATTGAAGCACACATATATATAACAATGAATAATTGTAACGATTACTACCCATAGAGGATACGGTTGCACTAGTAGAATGTTGCCAAAAGTAAATGAAATTGTTTTTTTATTTACACATTCTAACCCTTCATGACTCTGAGTACCAATCAGCGTGCTGAGGCTACCAAAAGCCTAACAGTGTCGATCTATCTGTGTAAATTTGATGAATAATACGAAAAAACAACAATATTTTGTTACTTCTTGTAGTTACATTTAGTGCTGGCTAGTGGTTAAAACATTTAGCGTGCTGTGGTAGATAAAAAACAAAAACATATATTTTGTTCATAAGTTATTATATTTAGATTTTAAACTATCAATAAAATAGGATCAAATATTGTCATTTTATTATCAAGCAGTTCAGACATACAGGTTAAGAGGAAGGAAACATTAATAACAACTAGAGATGTTAGCAGAAAGCAAAGATGCAACGCGATCATATGACCACCCTAACTCAAAGGCGAAAGACAACTGATAACACTGTACTAAATGACTGCGCAATACTGCTGAAAGGGTTTGAGATCTCCCAACCCGCACCCTTTGATAGTACTCTATAAGCAGACTGGAGCGCTCGCTGTTTAAACTCGCAGCGTTGCACATGATATGAATACGAGCAAGTGTAATACATGCTAGAATTGTAGAGCAGCGCCGCTCCTTTTATACATTACTGTATGTATACTGACGAGCATATTAGGTTTTAATGAAAATGTATTTATATTGTACATATAAAATATCATTTTTCCTTAATTTGCTTGGAGGTTCGGCAGCTCCGCAGTATATATAGATAAGCCGCCGCTTGTTATCTGTATATTTGATTATGAGGGTTAATTTTGATTTTTTTTTGCCCTTTTTCTTCCAGGGAAAGGCCAGCTTAGAAATACCTAACCTCAGAGGCGACACACCCTTAAACATGCTTCAAACCCAACTAGGCTCGCTGTGGATCAGTTCAGAAGTGGCTGATATCGTGAGGGAACATGTCTTTTCTCACAGCAAAGTTAATATTTGCAGAAAATTAGCACATGACAGGGTAAATAAATGTTCACTTGCGTTATTTGTCAATCTGTTTTAAATTTAATATGACCTCATTTTGAGTTTTTTTGCTATGCAATAAAAATTATGTTAACATTTTATACTCAACTGCTTTTTAATTTATACTAATGGTTAAAATGTTTATTGGTTATCTGTGGACCAAAATTCTTGATTAAATAAATGTTAATTTGTAAAAAAAAATTCATAAAAGTAAATTAATGAGAGAACATTCATTTTTGTTATATTAGCGCAAATTTATATATTCATCTTTTGTATTTTTCTAGCGCTTCCGATGGTGGGCCATGTTGTCAGCGCCATTCATCACATTTTACCTCGTCGGCCAAGTATTTCAAATGAACACGCTCTTCCTGATAAAAATGTTCCTACTGACATGCTTGTACGCTGTCGTTCACACCATGGGCAGCATATTATTTTACAGAAAACTGAAAAATGTCTTTCCGCTGAGTGTCTACCTCGCGACAAAATTGTGGTTTTACATTACATGGTTTATTTTCTTTATGCCTGTTGTGAGCGCCCTTACGACTCTCGCATTTTTGTTCTGCTCTGGATTGTTGTGGTACTGCTTTATAAAAACTTGGAAAGGCGATCCCGGAGTTATCATTGCGACGGAAGAGGATAGAATTAAGGTAACTGCTATTGTTCTTTTAACTAATTTTGATTATCTCTTCTTATTCATCTTGACTGTTGTTAATTTATTAGCTATAAATAATCTAACCCCTGCAAAGTGAAGTGAAACAAATGTTATTCAGAAAAACTTTGGTGGTTTCCTTAATAACTGCATTAAAAAAATAGTAATCACACACGCCTACTTGTACATTATCAATACATATATTTGAATATAACAAATGAAAGCATTATAAATTAATAATGCTAAGTTTTATCATCCCTTAAGTGTTTTCTTTGTTCCAGCAGAACATGGTGGATATGGCATTTAAGCTGTCGCCATTTCAGCCGGCATACTTTTGTTCTTCTTGTCTTGTTAAGAGACCCATTCGATCAAAACATTGTTCGGTGTGCAACAGATGCGTCGCCAAATTCGATCATCACTGCCCCTGGGTTGGAAACTGTATAGGTATGTATACGGTGATTTTTTTCATATTCATTATAGTAGTATATTCATATTCATTCACTGTGGTATTTTTCTGAAAACTTCAAATTGAATCCCAGTATGAACTCTTTCATAAATCAATTTATCAATCGGTTGACGGGCTTGTGTTTGAAGACACGGATGGATGCCTAAAAGTTCATACAGTAGCGATTGACTTAACACTAGTTCTGTCCTAGCCCAATCTTTCTATCAGCACTCAATCTAAAAGAGAAGATTATTGACTAAATAGCCATAATAAAATGAGATATATTTCATAAGAATTCCACATGATTCACGCTGAGAGCGGACGTTATTAAAAAATGGAAATGTCAATCCGCTCTTATTTATTTAATTTAATATTCTAGGTGCAAAGAATCATAAACACTTCATCGGATTCCTAATGTGCTTAATCATTATGTGCTGTTGGATGATATATGGCGCTGCGAGGTTTTGGAGCGAGAGATGTCCTGACAGTTCCGAAGACAACGGGCTATGGAGCACTTTGGCTGACATAGCACACTGTGATGCGTGGGTGGCTTGGGTTGTCGCCAACGCTGGCATCCATCTGCTATGGGTATCTCTCCTCACTGGATGTCAAGCGTATCAGGTAAAGAACTAATAACTGTTTCACTACCACTTATTTAACGAGCGTCCAAAGAGTTGTTCAATGTCATATTCATTCGAAAAATTCCATTTTTCGTTTTTTTTTGTTAAAAGCAATTGGAAACAATTTTTATAAAAGCTATCGAATTTTAGTATATTTTTTCAAAACAATTTTGCTCTCTTACAGGCCTTATGTTTAGGAATGACGACTAACGAGAGCATGAACAGGAGACGATACAAGCACTTCCAAGCATCCGGAGGCCGATCCCCCTTTTCCCGAGGTCTTCTGAATAATCTTGCAGATTTCCTCGGCGTGTCGCTCTGCGGCCTGGCGCATCCGAAACACACCGACTGGATGAAGGTCTACCACTCCGAACAGGGAGACGGAGTGGACAGGTGGAAGTATGTCTGAGATAACGAAACCCGCCCCGATGGTGAAATGGTTTGATTTGTGCTCGAGAAGATTTTTTTAAGAAAATTATAAATCACACGTAACTCAGTTCAATGCTGTCTTCAATTGCTGCCTTTTTTTTAATGAAATACAATGTAACTATCAATTTTCTGCTGATGACTATCTCAAATAGACAAAATTACACATGTGACGCCTGAAAATCGGATTCATCTATCATTCAAACAAATATAGCGAAATCTTTCCGTATGAAAATGATTCTGGTCTCAATAAAATTTTAGTACATTTTTTTTGTTATATTTTCTTTTTAAATAAAATAACAAACGCATGATATTTTTCAAATCAGAATGAAAAAAGTATTTTTTTAAATTCTTTTCACCGCAGAGAAAATATTCTGCCTGAATGGTTTCACGTTAAACGATTTCTGATGTTTATTGTTATTCTTCGCCTCATAATATATTTTATAACGTAAAAATTTTTCCTTTGGACAGGGAGTTGAATGAAAATAATTACTCCCGTACAAAAAAATATGTATTCAGGGATATCGGTTTACTATCTATTCACTTCTAAAATAACTAAAAAATTGAAGGCCTAATGTATCCTATTCTTGTAAACAAAAGAAGTGGCATCTAAACCAATTGACAATGAATATTAATTTTATTTCAAAAAGACTGCATACATCTTTGTTACAGAAAGGATAGTAAATTTATTATATGAAATAAATTACTTTAGTATTATTTCTTGCATATTTCATCAGTAGAAAAATTGATACGTCAGTTGCATTATTTTGAGAAAACTGTACAAAACAAGCCTTTTCATATAAAAAATATTGTACAAACCTCGTACAATCGGTTTTGCTGAAGAGAGACCGTGGTTTTGCTCTTTTTGCATCATCATATTTGAATAATGTACATAAATACTATGTAATTTAACACACTGTCTGCATAGTAATAATAGTTATTTATAATGTAAAAAAATCGTATTTTAAAAATCTTGCTAAATCTTTTGAAACTTTAGACATCTGATTGTACTGTTACATTGATCTTCTGAGATGAAATTTTAAAATGTTAATTAAAAATAGTATTTCATTCGTAATTCGAAATGAAAATGTAAAAGTTAATTAATATTATCCGTAGATATATAATATTACACATTCAAATATCGGTACATATTATTTATATCATGAAGCTTCGAAGCAAATTTACCATGGTGCGCATAAATTGTACCGTTACGTGTTTCGCATTGAACTGGTCGTACTGTTTGTCTTTTTTTTATTCAATCGACGGGTATCGTGGCATAAACGAGGGCGGGTTTGAATATCTGTATGCAGTCAAATGATCTAAGTCATTCTTTAATAATCATAGTGCCTTCGGGCGATATTACTTATAGCAAAATCATTCATCTTTAAAAAATATTCTTACTTTCTGTAGCGGTTTAGACTGTTGAAAGATCCATGCAATAGTAGAAACGATACGATATTCTTCCATAAAGTTCACTGATCATGATTTCTATAATATTCACATAAGCGACCCCCTAGTTTTGAACATGATGCTGTTATCAAAATCACGTATTACATTGTGTGACATAATTTAAGTAAATTTTTCCTTTCACATTTGGCTTTCGTTTATGAGATAAAAAAACTTTACTTTACTTTCATAACAATTGAACTTTACAATATGAGAAATGAACAATGATTTAAGTCACGAAAAACCTTACTTTGCATAGCATATTGTCGTCATTCAAGAGGAAGTGGCCGAAGAACTTTTTAAAGTCTTGCGAACATAACAGTTATCTCGAAAAAAGGCCAACATATCATGCCACAAATTTTAAAATACTAGATCAGAAATGTGAATGCAATATACAATACGATCATTCTTGGATTGATTAAAATGTTCAAATTTAACAGTATACTTTTTTTCATTTGGCCTCTTTTGCCTGTCTGGCAACGATATTTGAGTTGTATAATTGTTATAACTTGGTTCATATTTAAAGCTTTGTAAATTTTTCCATGTACCTTTTTTCCACTGTCCTTAGTCAAGTTTCTACCGCTTAGTAAATATTTTTATCAAAAATCAGATACCGTTGTCAGTCAATTATTAGAATTTATTGCTTTGAGACATATCCTTGTTTTAAAATTCCAATAATAAAATTAAATCACTATTTGAGAAAAATCACTATTGCAAATAACACTCCCCGCATCATGAAATGTTTTTTTGGTTACGAGGATGAGAACCGTTGATCTACAATCGCTTTTTAAAGCTTACAATGCCAATTAAACACTATTTCAAATCATTTCCTGTATATCTTCCATTTTTTTGTTAACAAATCTAGTGAAGAATTCTTTTTTCTAATTACTCTGAATTATTTAGTGTAATTTTTGGTGGAAAATATATTATATTATTACAGACGCTCAATCAAGTGGTATTTTTTGTGAAGATTGTTACATAGTTGTGTTATTTTTATATTATAAGGGTGACGAATGATCAAAACTTCATTTGTGCAAATGAATAGAAGACAAATTTTAGTTTCATTTTAAAGTATGTATTTTTCTAAGTAGCTACCGTCTAAAGTTAAGTACGGTTACTTGTCGTAATCAGTCTTCTTTTATTTATTTTTTGCAACTGTGACACCAAATTAGGATATCATAATTGTTAAATGACACCATTTCTTAAATATCATATTTTCAGTAATCCCAGTCTTAAATGTACGTAAAACAAAATTAAATATTTATTTAAGATTGTGCCGTATTTAAGTTGCTAAATTCAATTTTGTCATCTGAAATAAATTAAATTCTCAGTGAATTCGTTCTTGTAGAAACCAGTTTTAAAAAAAGCAGGAAAATCATACTAATGTGATACCTGTGAGTGTATATTTTTCTTTTCCAAAATATCTGTCGACTGCGACGGTCCGAGATATACGGAACGCATTGCATTATATTGAGTCGTTTATGGTAAACATCTTGATGTAATCAGAAATGAAAAGATATCACAAAGCTCTAGCAACACAGTTTTTTTTCAAGTGCATACAATTTAGTACGTATAGCAACAATATAAACGACAAGGAAACTAGTATAATAATATATTGAGATTTTTAGTCTGTAACACAAACATACGTGTGAACTACCAGAGGGTATTCTCATGCGCATAAAGATCTAGACACTTAATTTGGATGGACTCAAATATTATTGCATTAGCTTTTGAAGTTCAGTAAAAGACAAATTTATTAACTCCGGCCGTGTTCATTGTTGTTTTCATAGAATTACCACTTTTCCTGTCGTCGTGTACGTTTAACAGATTGACTATAAGAAGTAAAGTAACTTATACCAACTAACGTTGACAAGCGTGAGCAATTGTCTCATATCAACCGTCAAAAGATAATACAAAACGGTGTAGCGTATTTCAGACCGTCCAAAATGGGTGTCTAAATCCTTATGCATGAGAATAAAAAAATTTCAAATACTGGTATTTTTTTTGTATTGTTTTTGATAATAAATCAACAATAAAAAAGTGACGGGCCGAGATTAAATTTTACATATTCTGATAGATACAATTTTTCATTACTCACTTCAGGAATTTTTCAAATGGCTTACATAGTTTATTATGAGCTCGCTACTGTCCCCGAATAATTAAATCACACTTGAAGAAGCGATATGTAATGTCATAAACTAATCGAGACAGTTAATTTCGAGCAATATTCTTTTTATGACACACTAAAGATATGCTTTTATAATATAATTAAATTAGTTAATATTACGAGTACTGATTTAAATTGTAGGATAAGTAAGAGGTTGGATTTCTTAAATTGAAATGCATTTTTTTTATGTAATATTATTTTTTAATTAGTTTCTATCGGTGATTTATTCAAAAATTTCAATTGTTACCTTAGTTAAATTGTTTTAGACGTATTTAAGAGTCATCTATTAAGTTTAATTATGTATTTATTTTTGCTAACGCTTTTATAATTATTCTTAGACGATTTGTAACGTGTTCAATAAATGAGATTTTTCTTGCAACTTATAATTTTTCACACAGAGAATCTAGCATTTTTAATAGACATACACTCGCCTCCATTTTGTCTGGTTTTCAATTGTTTTTTTCTGTTCACAGGGTAGTTAAATATCTTTAATTTGTTCATTTATAGTTAAATAGGTTATCGGTAATTTTCTTTAAACCTTTAGGCAGCTTTTAATTTTTAATACCACGTTATATCAAGAAGAGACTGGCGGATTTGAGGATAACGAAATTAATCTCTGATTTTAAAAAAATCTGAAACTATTTTATGCATATATATTATAATTGAGAGGACACTGACGGAAACAATTATTACTACATATTATATTTGTATTATATCGTAAATTATAATCACTCTAAGTAATGTAAGTAAATCATGTTAAATACATTAAATATTAACACATTTACATCAAACATACTTACTTCATTAACACATCACATGCATCTGTATTCAATTATCATCAATATTATACTTTGCATAAAAAACTAGCCTACAAAAAATATGTATTTTATAGTAATATCATACACAGACATTAAGTCTTTTGTGACTGAGGATTGTGATCCTTGAAAAGTAAACAATTAAAGATGTATCATAATGTCTTCTGCTGCTTTTGGTGAAATATGAGATTAATGTTTTTATTATCAATATTCTCCTTTATATAATCATAAAAGCATGTTTTCACAGTCAGTGGCGTAGCAAGGGGGGGTGGGCAATTTTTGGAGCGCCACTTTTGGTCTGCTGCAATAATCAAGAAAGTGAAGTGCATCACTGGGATCTGAGCAAATTTGATTTTAGTTAATTTTACTCGGCGCTGGAAAAAATAAAATAGTCGACTTAATTCGACAAATTTACGAACTCTTACTAACGTTGAATGAAAAAGTCTACAGCTCTAATGTATAAAATATAGTAACACTAATAACGCCCGAGACTAACTGAGAAAGTCTAACTGAACCAATTTTAATTAAGAAATAAATCTTCATATCTTTGTGTTGTACACCCAATCCTTATTTTGGATGGCACTGTTACTTTTTTTTACGCGGTTTACCTTTATGTGATTTTTTTTACAGAAAAAATGGTGATCCTGCGTTTAAAAAAGTGATGACCCTGCGCAAAATTGTATGATGTTATTCTGCTATAAAACTTGTTTAAATAAATGCATTTATTAAATTCTTTGAATAGCATGTTTCCCGGTCATAAATTTTACTACTGGAGAGTTACTCTGTCAAATAAATGCACTCCAGACGTCCAAATATTTTAAATAGAAAATAATAAATACTAACCAAAAATGGAAATATTATTTTTTAATTAAAAAACATTCATATTGTCGATGCATATCAAATATGGTCTATGTGACGAAAGTGCATTCCGAGATAATCGATAAAAACTGTTTAAAAAAATAACAAAACGGAAAATAACACTTCTATCAATGGAGATTGGAAAATTTTTCCCATTGATAGAAGTGTTATTTTCCGTTTTGTTATTTTTTTAAACAGTTTTTATCGATTATCTCGGAATGCACTTTCGTCACATAGACCATATTTGATATGCATCGACGATATGGTGATGTTTTATGCAAGTACCAAATAAGCACCTGTATTTAACAATAAAATATTTTACACTTAACGTATTTCAAAGAATCAGTTTCAACTGTTCATCGGATCAACAAAACAAATCCAATGTAATAATAATTGACTCAGATCAACAATCTAGGAAAAACAACACTTCATCGAACGAGTCCAAGCAAAATTCAGATTCAAGCTAAATTCAATACGTTCGTTCAAAAAATCGCAACGATTATATTTTGTAACCAACAGTGACAGCAGCGAATAACTCCTATAATTGAATACAATTATGCATCTATACATAATATGTATGTATCTGTTTCTCATTGTATTTTTATAATCAATAATGAAAAAAAAAAAATTTGTTTTTCAAAAATTAGTATTTTGATTTTTAGAACCGATTTATCAAATTATATGTAAGTGAAGTTTTTTTTACACGCCAGTTTCTGGAACCAATGTATTGTGTATAAAAAGGATTGGGTGTATATCTCTGAAAAAATATCAGTGTTGAGTGTTGAAGATATATCGAATACTAATTTTATCAATGATGACGCAAGAGCCGATCGGCTTTGGCATTTATCGCCAGAGGTAACAAAGGCTGATTTGTCTGCTTTTGGGAACTGAAGGGTTAAGAGGGCGGCAAACTGGGGTGGCACGTACTCTCGCTATGCCACTGCACACAGTTCATAGACATCTATGGACTGCATATCCAATCCAAAATGTTACTATGATCACTTCAGGTCTGGATATCGATCAACTATTCAAAATTATTCAATGTTACAATGCTTGTGTTCCAGCAGGTAACATCATAAAGACCCAATTTTAACAAAATACTAAAGTAACCGCATTCGATTGTTTATCTTTATATCAATTTTGTCTCGCACCAAAATTTTTTGTCACAAAAGTAATTTGCAACCAATAGTAATAAAATCATTACGAAAAAACAGTATTATCACCGAATCGATAGTTTTGTAATTGAATAATATTTTCTCACTAAATTGTAAATAAACAAATATTTTCCTCACATCTCACTCTCTCGACACAAAACACACACATCACATAAACATTTACATAATACGACCACACGCAGACATATTTTTAAGTTTAAAAAATTTCATCGTGTTGGTAATGTTGCATTTCTGAATAAAGCGGAAGCAACTCTCATTATTCATAATAAAATAATATTTTATTATCACTTACTGTGAACATCATCGGAAAAATAATAACTGGTTGAACTGTGATCACTTGTAAGTCATGTGCACATATTTGGGTAACAAAAGTCAGGTAGGTAAATTTGTAAATAATATATGTATAGTCATATTATGACAGTAAAAAAACTGTGTGCTGTTTTAGTTTTCTTCATTGTATTCACACTAGGCTTCCATTTTGTATTGACATGTCGGTCATCTGACTTAACTCTAGTAATAATAGAGGGAATTTGCAAAACTTTTTAAGTAAAAGAAATGTTTGATTTGAATAACTGCTAATTTTTAGACATTTAATAATGATGAAATAAAAATGTTTAATCGATAACTATAATACCTACCTTACTTTTGTTCAGTTGTGTAAAGAAATAAAAAAAAACACCATTTTTATTGTGAGATGCTCTCTGTATAAAATATCATAAATGGAATATTTTATGTATATTTCAAGAATGTGTAGTTCAATTGAAACAAAAAATTTCAATGTCTAATGTTAATATTTCTGTGTTCTTGAAATTTATATAATTCGCTTATTCGTGTATAAAATTAATATTCAACATCAAATTAAAAATATCGACAAATAATGGTTGTTTTACTAATAGAATTTTCCTTTTTTTATATTTCCTCCACTGCAAAATATCTGTCATTTAGTAATAATAATATAAAATGTATATTTAGAATGTTACTATCATCTCTGGCACTACAGTTTATAGGTTGGGATTTGGCTTCTTTTTCTTCTTTGGCCATGTTCGCTCCCTATGTGGAGCATATGGTCGCCACGCGGCACCTCCATGTTTCCCTGTCTCCCGCCAATAGCTTTGCTTCCTCCCATGACATGCAAGCATCCCTCAGTTCCGCCGAGTACGTCCTATGGATAGTACCCGACAGACGTTCGGGACGCCGGAATCCCACCGGTCGAAAGAAGAGGCAGGCAGGATTGAGGCTTTCCGGAGGCATCTGCAGCACGTGACCCAGCCAGTTCCAACGACTCTCCATAACCACTGACGTGACGGGACGCTGTCTTGTACGCTCCCTTATCTCTGAATTCCTCACAAAATCAAACCACCTGACCCCCATTATCCGACACACAGCTTCAGACCGGGACCAACAGCTACACCTCGATCAGGCGGAATTGACCTGCGAAGTATGAAGTCAAAGATAATAATAAACAGGAACGGTGCAAGAACGCACCCCTGTCTCACTCCAGTTGTGACCCCGAACCATTCGGTATTTGAGTCACCGATTCTCACACAACATGCACTATTCTCATGTAGGGATTATAATGGCTACAATCTTTGGCGGAATCCCAAATTTTGGCTACCTTGATGTAACATTACACTCTCATCTACCCACGAGCAAATTAAAAAAAATATTTTCTCCGACATATCAGTTGTAAAAAATATTTAATCACAAAGTGGCGCATCCGGGAAACCCTGTCATTTTCCATCAATTTTCAGTATTGAGGCTCTTGGGAAGCATTACAGGGAACTGCCCGTCATAGCTGTACAACACTCGATAGTTTTTTTTGTTATAGCAATATTGCCACAAACATGAAATTGTCATACAAATACTATAAATAAATAGAAAAATTCAAAGATACTAGATTTTTCATATGAAATTTCCTATATTTCAAAAAAAATATATTATTACAATATGAATCATTACATTCCTTGCATTTCGATAAGAACTTTGTTTGCATTATTTGTGTTGCCTGTATTTTCAAAGAATATTTTAATCTTTAGGTAAAACAGTTTTACAGGCTCCCAATTCAAATTTTGAACTCATTAGGAAAAGAATTACAAACAGCTGAATGAGTAACACAATGCAAAACAAAACCCCTTTAACATATTCAGGTAAATTCTAAAACAATAAAATACTAAATAAAATATTATCTATTATATTCCATTACTTGTTAATTTTTAGAACTATCAGCATCACTGCATAACGATTTATGTGATGTTATTAATACAATGGGACCTCCATCTCCATTGCTACCTTTGGACTCGGATCGTGAAGATACAACTATCACGTCTAATTATACGCATAGCTCAATATCAGATGATACGAATACATCATTTGTTGAAGTGAGTTTGATTTATACTAGATATTAAAGATATAAGATATTAAAAAAATATTTAATTGATAAAAGTATGCCACCAAACTTAAGTAAGTGACTGTTCCAGGTTATTATTAAGAATCATCACAAAAGTAAAAAGCTAAAAGTACTAGAAGAAAATCCTAACAAATTAACTGACAAAATAATAAATCTGAATACTGATTCGTTATTTGTCGAACATGAGGTAATTTTATAAAATCTAAATATGGAACATTATCTTCACATTAATAGCCGATAAAATAATCACAAATATCTCCGTACTGATGTCCACTTCGCCCAAAGATAGCGGTTTTTATTGAACAACACATTAGTTGACCAATGCTAACGTTTTATTTTGAATCGCATATTTCGTTTGTCCAATTGGAATGGACATATTTTTATATTCAAAATTCAAATTTCCTGGCTTAGAACTGAAGCATCGTAATAATATTGAGAGAACTTTATTTGAAAGCTTGCAACGCTACAAAGTTTTTTAAATAATCAAATATACTGATTCGATTATTGAAGCTATAATTATAGGGCTGGGAGCTGATTTGACAGATTTTGTTCAGTGTCATTGATTCGATTATTGGAAGGTATGGTTATATTTTGCATCCGGCCTTGAAAATCTTTTTAATTTCTTACATGCATTAGGAATATTTTAATGACGGTATGGATATTTTATAGAACTATATTTCGACTTTTATTTTAAAATCTTCTTCTACGAAAAATAATTGTTAGCAAACTTAAACATTATTCTAAAAATTAAATAATTTACAATTTAAAAACTGCAGGGCTGTCGATATATGCGCCGAGGTTGATTTATGCTACCATGAAAAATGATTGTTAGCAAACTTCTATATATTAATAGTCGATAAAGTAATCACAAATATTCACAATTCACAAATAATCACCAATAATCACAAATGTGTCAGTACTGATGTCCTCGGGTCTTTTTCTTCTTCTATGAAATATTTTTGTTAGCGTACTTGAAAATTAGTTGAATAAAATATATATACTACAAAAAATAGTTGTTAGCAAACTTAAACATTATTCCAAAAATTAAATAATTTACGAGGACCATTTCTGCTACTACGAAAAATAATTGTTAGCAAACTTAAACATTATTCCAAAAATTAAATAATTTACAATTTAAATACTGCAAGGCAGAGCTGTCGGTATATGCCCCGAGATATATTTCTTTTACTATCAGAATTTCTGGCTTATTCAATAAATAGGTTTGTAAGTTATTTTTCTCGCCAGTAAATTTTCTGACTACTTAAAAATGCAACGAAAATCCCCCAGTTGAGGTCAACGGGCTAGTCAGTTTTAAAAAAGAACATCCTTTTTTCTATTTTATATACATATACGTGAAACATGGAAATTCAAGAAATCTGACGGAAAGGCAATGCAAAACTAGTTCTGTGAGTATTTCTTAAGGAAATAAAATATCGTAAATTGATTTCTAAGTTGCCAGGATAGAAACTTTATCATATCGAAAGGGTGGGAGGGAATTTATAGACATCACAAGCACACATGCCTTCAAACAAACATCGATAAATCGATTGAAAAAATGCAGTTCGTACTAAGACTTGAACCCGTAAGATCCGGCACGGAAGCCAACAACCCTTACCACTGACCAATAGACCCGACAAGACTACTCTTAAAAGACATTAAAAGGGTTATTGTGGATTTATGAGTAATTCATAATATGATATGAGCGACATATTATGTAACTTGCTTGACCAGTGATTTGCAGAGCTCAAATAGTGCGTTTGAAGATGAAGTTTTATTTCCATTTACTGAGAACTGTTTAAATTACTCGTTAAAAAATGAACCTTGAATGTCATTTTGTAAAGAAAAATACATTTGCAAATTATGTCATTACGTGTCATTCATATATGACACTTGCGTGACACAGCTATCACGAGCATACGCTAATTGCACATTTCTGTTTCGCCCGCTTGCTCGCCTGCATCTCAGCATACACTAAGCCTCATGAGGGAATTCCTGCTAATATTTTTTTTGTGTAATATTTAACCAGGGCTGTGAAGTCAGAGTCGTGGAGTTGAACTGTTTTAACTAGAGCCTGACTCTAAAGAAAACTAATAAATCCAAGTCCTTGTGTATTCAAATTGCTGGGGTCAACAGTGGCACCACAACATGCAACTAAGCAAACAATAATAATTAAAGTCATGTTTTAAACTAAGGTCGGAGTCTGGCTTTAATCTTTTATCAATTTCAAACAGTGGTTATAAAAATATTTTAGGGGCCAAGAAAATGTTTTAACGATGAATCAGTGGAAATGAATGACAATATAAATTTTGGAACTAATCATGTCTCTAAATCTAACATTCCACAATCGGGAAATATATCTTGTCCACATTTCACGTAAGTTAAAAAATATTCTAATCGTTTTATTCATATGTTTACTTAAAGAGGAACGTCTGTTTGGGGATACAAACCATCAATAATACAATTGAACAGGATAAAAGCCATAGATTGTCCCTAGATAACCTTGGAGAAGGACGTGTTTTCAACAAATTTTTGTATCAATATTGTTGAAGATGTGGGAGGGAATTTTTAGACGACGCTACAGACATACAAATCATAATATCGATTTATGAAACTGTCCATACTGGGATTCGTGCGCATGAGCACCGCAACTGAAGCCAATAGCCCCCTTACAAATATTTTTTTGTTTATTATCTCAATTATTTGAATACAGATATCCATGTCAGCCATGTCGTCCTACGTCGAATTTGGCGGGGTTCAGTGCCAACAATTTCCAAGATTGCAGAGCACAGAAAAGTGATGAAGTTATCCTTGAAAATAATATTCCCCAAAAAAATCTTAAAGATCCGAATAAAACAAGTAAAAAATATCACACAAATGCTGACAAACAAAACAAACCGCAAGCTAAGACTAATGAGGTATGACTCGTGGCTTCATATAATATTTCTAATGTAACTTTTTTGGTTGAAAGATATTCAGTGGACACGTGATATGCATAAACCCTCTCGAGAATACAGAAATAGATTTTTTTTTATTCACACCTAGACAGACTTTATATCATAAAGATAAATTATATTAACATACTTTACACCAAATTATAAATATACCATATTCTTAAATCGTATTTGAATAGATTATAACACAGTTTTGGATAAAAAATTTTGGCAGAATATTTTTATTTAACAAGAAGATAGAAAAATTATCAAGCGTGCACCACTGCATACCCCCACTTTATACGCGGATGACATGAATATAATGTTGCTTGTTTTTTCATACATCTGAAATAGCTGTAATTCATGTTTTTCCATGGTATTTTTCCTTAATTCAGAATTCGAGAGGTATTCCAAATATCAAAATAATAAAAGAAGATGATATTATGAAAAGCAGGAGACTTAATACCAACAAATGCCATTTATGTTCCAAGACTCGACAGGGCTTGATGCATCCTCAAGGTAAACAATGCAAAATACCGTATGCTTGATGTAAAATTTAAATTTAAAACTTATTTATTCCACTGTTTGGGCTCCACAACCAGGAGAATTACTCAGTTATCAATTTTATATTAATAATGATTTTTTACGAAGTTACCTCCGAGATGATAAAAAAAATTAAATACAGTAATACCCCGCTTAGCGCGACCCCGTTAAGCGCGGTTTCACTATAACGCGAATTTCAAATTTCGCGCTCAAATGCCTCGCATTACGCGAAAGAGTGCGTATAAACATATTTAGTCATTAACTTCTCTATGGTCGCGGGATCCTCGCTTTCTCTGAATATTCTCTTTGAAGAATTGGGAATTCCCCGTCCTTCGACTTTGTTCTATGGGGATTTCCTCGTTCGTTTCGTGTGTTCATTTGTTCCGTAATGTTAGTTCGGTCGGCTGGCAGTTTTGTTTAATCCTATCTACGATGAGAAAGAACAGGTAGGAGAGAAAGCTTTATCTTCAGGGGAAATACAAAATGCACTTTCAAAAATTTATTCAGGTTTGGACATATTGCAGAGTATAGACAATAATGATGACCGTGTCTTGACCGTGTGTCAAACAATTAAAAAGAGTGTTGGGTGTTATGAACGTATTTTACAAGAACGTAAACAAAACGCTACCCAAAAGACAATAGATGTATTTTTCCGTAAAAAATAAGAGTATGTATTGCATAAAGTGTTCTTAGAATTAAAGTGATTGATTAAAATGATTTGTATTTTTTTGTATTAAATTTTGACTATGTTTAATCATAAACCTCGATATACGCGAATTTCAGTTAACGCGATTTTTTTCGGAACGTATCCCTCGCGTAAAGCGGGGTATTACTGTACTCATATCTTCAATTCTACATGGGATGATAAAATCAATCACCGAAAATTTCAATACTTGTGAATTTATTAAATGTTTTATGATGGTTAGATGACTCTCACTGTGTGTTTGATAACCATAGTATTTTATTTTATAGGCGTGATGGAGAGAACTGAACTATATTACTTTGATCACGGAAATTCGTCATACTATCACACAACGGATAGCCCTCCGGTGATATTTGCCGACTATCTAGCTGAGAAAACCGAAAATGCGGCAACACGTTTCTGGGCACAGATATTTGGCATGGCAAATTTAGTCATATCTCTAATTACATCATTTATTCTACAATTGACGAGGTAATTTCAAATTTGAGTATGCAATTCATTTTCAAATCTGAAACGCAGTCTTTTGAGTGAATACATAAATTAGCTTTTAAGGTGTTTACTGTCAATACTTGGTGGAAAGGTATTATAATAAAAATAATAAAAGATTTTTAGTACTTTTTCCACATAAAATTTATTAGATCAGGACCGGTTTCGCTCATCGCGAACATTATCAACTGATCAGTTGATAATGCTCGCGATGAGCGAAACCGGTCCTGATCTAATAAATTTTATGTGGAAAAAGTACTAAAAATCTTTTATTATTTTTAACATAAATTAGCATTTAGTTATAGTCATATTTGGAAGGGAAATTCAATTTTTTTCATGTCAAAATAAAGTGCTGCTGTGGGCAAAATGCCATTGCTCCAATGCTCGATGATCCAGCTCTCCGAGCTCCGCTTAGAGTCTCTGGATTATTTAGACTAAAAAACTCATGAAAAGAGTAGAAATATTTTTAATGTGAATACTTTTTTCCTGTGTACAATTATGTCGGTGTACTGTCCAGTTTTGTCTGTGTATGGCTTTCTCCTGTCTGGTTTTTTTTATTCACTTATTCATCACATATAATAAACCAATATTAGAATAACGGTGTATTTTATTGTCATGTTATTACTGAATTAATTCTTTAAATTTGGAATGTGAGACAGTAAATCACACCTGACAGTTAGCTGGGCACTAAAAAGATTAAATTACTCGTACTTGTTGATAACTAAAATTGAACCCAAACATGATATCGATCACTTTTAAGGTGTTCAATAACACTCATATGTACTAATTCCACATTACTTAATGTAAATTGTGCAAATGAGTGTGTTTTAATTTTTAATATAGTAATAACTTGGATCTTCTTACTCTTTTCAATAACTTGTTTATTTATATATGGCATTGTAAATATATGGAAACATAAAATATATTAATGTAGCATTTCAATTTAAAATGAAATCTGTATTTGTTAATTTGAAAGATAGGATACATACATAGAGATCTGAATAATTGATCTAGTGCACAATTCAGAAACATAAAATGTACTAATAGGGATTTCATCCAAAAATTCAAATATATACTGATCCTGATCCTAATAGATACTGTGAAATTGAGTATGGATGAGAAATGGCTGAAGTTTTTGCAGATGCAAAGCATATTTATCAGAAGTCATCTAATAAAGCTATGCGACTACGTATTTGCCATTCCAGCCCACAATGCAAATGTGGAGAGAATATTCTCTTTAATTTCAACTCAACGGCTGGATAAAAGAAACAGGATGTCAGTGGAGACAATTGAAGCAATTTCGATTTATTATAATTTTAAAATGATTTCCGCATAATTTTATAATTGTGTGTAAGAAGATGATATAATTAAGACAGTAAAATCAACTTAAAATGACTGGGCTAAAAAGAGCCTTGCATCGTTTATTTATTTGTGTGATATTTATTGCAGGTTCATTTTATTCAGCTTCGTGAGGCCTCTCACCGTCGGTCTCCTTCAGATCTATTCGGACTATTTCTTGAAACCGCTTCTGTCTGCGATGTTTAATGCTTTCATTCAACCACCTTTGATATTCATTTTTAATATAATAACATCCCTGCGAGACCTCTGTGAGCCGATAGCGCAGTCCGTGGGATTCTTCTTACGTGAGATCGCTAACGTCTTGAGAGCCTTCAGATTAGTTGAATATAAAAACAATGATTTTTCTAAAGAGTCACATGTGTAACGTTTTTTTATCACATCTACTTGTTTTTGAATTTTGTATTTTTTTTGTTTTTATTTACATGTATATACTTGTAGAAACATTTATTTTCTAAGTTTACATAATTCTTTGATACAATTATTTTAATGAAATATAAATAATAATTAATAGCATGTTATTGAATAATGATTATTAATGATGACAAAAAAAAAACATTTTTAAATGATAAATTATCCAACATTGACCGCTGGACGTGAGAAACAATTTATTTTATGTATGTTTTAAAAGATATCAAATTTGAGATGTGCGATGTATTGCTATTCAATGATATTTTTTTAAAATCTGTACAATATCAACATTCTGTGACCCGGCCACTATTGGTCTCGTACAATTTATTGTTTTCGCATATCACTTTGTGTTTTGACGTCTTCTTCTGCAACAAAAAACTGCCTTTGGAGAGGAGTAATATTTGTAAATAAAACAAAGGTGTGTTAACATCTTATTCAAGATTTATTTTTACAGAACAGATTGGGCTACAAATTATCTTGCATAGCGTAAGCAGTTAGATTCACCTCTGAAAACAATATAAGGCAAATACTGACTGCCCGCCGGGGGCAACAATATAGTAGGATTCGGTTGAGATCTAATAAAGATCAATCACTAAAACAATATTATACAATACAGTTATCAGTGATCGAGCAATAATGAAACTAGGATAAATATAATTTATTATTACCTTTTTCAAAGACTCGACGTTTATAGATGTGCAAATTTTAAGGTTATAAAAAAGGTAATATTTTCGATAGTCCAAGAAACTACCGAATCAATAAGATGACTGATCATTGAAAATATAAAACATGCATCTTTTGTTGTGTTAAATGATTGAATTGAATAAGAAGGTTCCGCATTGTGCTTGCTATTTAAGCATTTGGTGACACAGATGTCGAAGGAATAAAAGAATAGTTTACGAAAGTAATTTTTCAATTTAAAAACTGCACAAATCAGAATGTCGAATCAGGGTATAAAATTAAAATGTTTCTTAAACAAGATGAAATAAATTGAAGGTTTTTTTTACTTATGAGAGCAGCATTTTCCAGACTCATTCATTTGACGCTATAAATTCAGTGTTGGAGGCAAATCAACAAAAATCATATTCCTTCAGATATTGTGTCATATTTATAAAAATATATCATTTCATATAGTATATAATAATACAATCCTACCATTAATAATGACCCCTATGCATTCATTGCTAATGCGTTTAATGATCATAAAAAATAGCTTCAAACAATTGCATCGCTCACTGACAACCCAATAATGTACTCAAATTATTATTTACAATATTTTCACAGCAAAGAGCGAGGCGTGAACTGCTCTTTATTACGGAGGAAAATCTCTTCAGTGCGAAATCAGACAACATATAAAATTTTGAATAAGCGTTAAAATTTTTAGTACGCGTGTGCGTCTGTCCGATTCCAAACTGAAAAGACTTTATCCGTCACAAAATAAATACCTACTCATTTACAGGCATCGTTACTGAATGGAAATGTCAACCGGAGGAAAAACACTAAGTATCACATTATGTTTTAATTCGTATCCGCGTTTCGGATCGGTTCCGTTTCGAAACCCTCTAAGCTTCTTTTGTTTCGGACAGTTCATCGAAGACCGCTTCCGACGAGTCGCGATTCGAAGCCTCAAAGCTCGCGCCGAGCAGGCGGTCGGATCTCATCTGAAGGAATTCGACTGTCGCCGATGCGAAATTTAGCTTACAAAGTTATAAATAACTGTACAAATAGTGATCGCAGCTAGCTTTTGACTGCATGACACTTTATTGTCATATTTAGTAAATTTTTCTCCTATTACTGGATATTACTTTGAAATCGACTGCTACTGACAGTTTCCCATGACAACTATTACACAATAGAGGGAAATTCTATGTTTTTAGTTATCTTACAGTACAATACGATTGACTTAATTACAAATACTGGCCTCAATTAATTTTATTAAACATTGCAACACTGTATACGACGAGGAAAACAATCGATACGTGTCTATGTCATGCGCTCGCATATCACAATCGTAGGTTTTTAAAATGATACATATTTCTTATACATCTCTACGATTGCTTAGAAAAATATTGCAGAAATTGTGGTGATATTTAGAGCTGTTATTCATGATATGATACGTATCTCTTTCACCAGTCGTGCTGTAATTAAGTCAACAGTATACGGTATGATAAAATGCCAAAACTATTTTAATGTTGCCATAGATTTAATAAAAATTGAAAAATACTCGTAAAAAATTAAGTTAAGACACATTATTTACAAAGCTTGCTCACCGTAACTGATAACGATAACACAAATCACAATGCAACTTAATATTTTCTATGTATAATTGCAGGAACAACCGAATTGAAAGATATTTTAGGCGAATAGACGATCAATTCAAATTAAACTTGAACACCTCGCTTACAAAAATAATGATATTTAAGTAACAAGATCAGTAAACTTACGTTACGCTCTTTTCAGACATGAAAACGCTCCTCTTCCGAGCAGATTTCACGCTCGGAGAGAATCCTCACCGAAAGCGAGAGCATTCTTCCGGATTCAGCAGATAATTGACAGATTGAAATAACTTCACAAGATTCATATCACGTGTACAGGAGATCATAAAATAGGTGACAATAACACACTTATCAATATCCCGGACGAATCGGAATCGCACTTATTGCGAATCTAATCTTTCGTGTCCGAGATAAATCACTGACGAGTTTTTTTATTTCAGTTAAAAAAATAAAAGGAAAACTCATCGACTCGATTTCAAATGTCAAGATTGAAAATGTGTCGCTCGCGAGAGTCATTACTGCCACTTTGCACAGAACGGAAATAGTTTTATTTTCAATTTAGTGTAAAAATATCTCAGTGAGAAAAATATTCGTCCGATTCTACTATACAATAGGTCATCTGAGAAGTGACAGTAATGGTTAAAATAAATTTCAATAAAATATATATTTTTGGTATTTTGTTATAATATAATAATAGCTAAGTGTATGTAACACCACTTATTGTTATAATAATTGAGACAAACTAAAAAGATTTACGGGTAGCCGTACATTTCCAACAAAGCTGAAAAACACTTTTATCAAATGCGTCCTCTCGGAAGATATTATTTTTTCAACGACAAACACACAATAGGACTCGAAACAATTCAAAGGGGGTGATTTTTGCTCTATCTAATTATTATGTGATTCAATATAATGACGGATGTATTAATACTATTGTGTTGTGTATTATTCTAATTTTAATATTAAAATAAACAAAAGCGAGAATATTCCTAAAATACCGATGCATTGCTAAAACTGCCAAGGAGCCACTAGTGTTCTTTTTTTAAGTACAAACGACTAGTTCCATTTTCTATTTTACTCTGTGTTAACACTGAACGAGTGTCACTTCAAGCAGGATGACGAATAAATAAAACTACATCAATCGAAACAGATTCCGTCAGAAAGAAAAACGCAAACTCGATTGAAACAGCGCAGCGGCCGATAAAAACCCCAGTAATTCACCAAAGCCGTTAAAAATACAATTTGAAAGAAAGATTAATACAAATTGGACAAGCCGAGGGTTCTAAGATTACCCGTCGACTTTTACTAGCACTAGTCGTAGTTAAATCAATGCAAGGTATGTTTTTTTGTCGTAAATAAATAAAAATGTTTCTTTATTGACTGTCGCTTGTTAAGCCGCGGACGGGGACCTACCTCCGCTGAAGCGCGAACCGGTCCGTCCGAGACTGAGGCACTAAGCTTTGCCGGGGAAGCGTGCGGCGCCGCGGGGCGCTGTTTTCGCCCTCTCCCCTTCTAAACGCGGCCGTCGGCCAGACTGACTACCGTTATATCATATTTTTACTTCAATCGCTACATATTTACAACTATATATTTATTCAACTTACATAAATTTAGACTTTATATCGTAATCATATAACGTTTCATTCTTTTATTTTTTAAATCTTTTCATAGGCGAATATTTTCATTCAATCAAAATATAATATATAACTTTAGTATTTAGTTTAAACCGTGGAAGGTCTTCTATGCAATTAAATCAATATATCACACTAGCTCACTTTAGAAATGAGATTTTTTTAAAGTAAATAATTCACATTTTGCATGCAGCTTCCCTCTTTTTTCTCATTTGCGACATAAATAAACACAATCAACTTTTATTTATATCTAAATGAATATTTAATTTTTAAAAAGACGGCCAATTCAAGTGGCCACTCAGAAAACTTGACAAAAACACAAACTAACTTTTTTGAAATAAAAAAACATGTTAAAAAAAATCAGTACAGTAAACTGAGACACCTCAATCGCTCGAGAAACAATTGAATGACAAAAATTTGACCAACTAAATTTGAAAAACAATATTATTAAGCTGAGGCGTACCCGTACACGATTCACGATCGCCGAGGGTCAATCAGAAACACTCGCCGAGGTAGCATTGCACCCGGACATGCTCGATTCAGATGATTAGTCGTTTTTCTACAAAACTGTTCACACATTCAGAGGCAACACAATATTTCATTAATAATTGTTATTACTCTGATTCATTTGATAACACATAACACAGTTTGATTCAGCATTGACCTCATCTATTGTAAGTTGAAGAAAGTTAAGGATAGATTTCATACTACGTCAATCTATTGTTATAGAATCACGACACAAATAACAAAATTTTGACCACATTTTAATTATGACTGCAGATTTGTGGACGATTTTAATCTTGCACAAAGCATAAGTTATACAATACTTTTAAGACATCTAAACATTGCAATGTTAGTGATGACTAGACTACATTATTACCGCTTTCATAAAATATATATAAAAACTTTCTCAATCAAAATAAAACTGAACTGGACTGACTTTAAACTCTCGATACGAAAATAGATGAATCAAAACAAAGCTGAATATTATGAAGGTATGATCATCACAATCGACAAATTTATTGTTTTTTTTGGTCGCCGGCACATGATTGCGGTGGCGTTTTTTCAGCGAGTGTGCTGTTCGATGGCTCCCTGGACAGACACGGGATGCGGGAAGTGAACGATGCGAGGCGAGGCGAGAAGTGAGAGGTCAGAGGTCGTGGTAAGGCAGGCAGCAGACGCCGAGCAAGCCGCCCCCGACCGCCAAGGCAGCGAGCAGCGCGGCCGGCCACTAGGCGGGGGACGGGGGGTTGTTCAGCAGGGGAGGTCCCACCGACAGGGAGGGGGAGGGAGGGGAAGTGTGCGGGCGGACTTGCGACCCAGGCTGCGCCACGATCGGTCGCAGCGACGCGTCTCCGTCAACGGCTGCCAGGCAGTCTTCCGCCCCCATTCCAAGCCCGACTCCGCACATCTGCTGCTCTTGGAGGTGATGATGCGACTGCTGCAGCTGCTGCTGGAGCTGTTCGGGACTGAGAGGTTCTTCCGTCAGTCGAAGCGCCACCTCCAGGTCGCGCAGGACTTCCGTTTCTTTGGGCTCAATGAGACCGAATCGCCTGCAAAAGAAGGTCCGATGAAAAATTATTTTGTATACCAACGACACTCATTCTATCAATACTATATTATTTAAAATCCCTTTGTCATCATTTATCAATCAATAATATCAAGGATCAAAAACAAACTATTTCAAATTGCTCTTCTGTGTATTGATTGGATAATATTGTCAAACAAATAAATTTGTCATTCATATCAAATAATAATTAATATGATGAATACAAAAAAATTGAGTGGCTATTATTAAAAGTACACCATTTTATACAGTCCCCTATTAAATATTACTATATTTTCCTAGACGAAAAACAACACTCCTCACATTTTAGTTGCGACTCTAATTGGATAAATTATCAGGCATAATACAAAATACGTAGTTTGCTGGATGGTTAACTTTGTAGAAACTCTGCAGATTTGAAATACAGTTAGAAATTTGGTTTGGAATGACTGCCAGTCGCTTAGAAAAAAATATGTTCCATATTTAAATATTTGAGTCGCATAAAATAATTCATTTTAATTGAATTCTTCCAGGTAACAGTATTTGAATGGATTCAATGATTTAATGAAATAGTTTTTATCATGTAAAAACCTATATATATAACATATTTAAAAATTAAGAGTAATAAAAATAATAAAACATTTTTAGTACTTTTTCCACATAAAATTTATTAGATCAGGACCGGTTTCGCTCATCGCGAGCATTATCAACTGATACCAACTGTACCAACTGTTGATACCAACTGATATCAACTGAAACCGGTCCTGATCTAATAAATTTTATGTGGAAAAAGTACTAAAAATGTTTTATTATTTTTATTATAATGCCATTCCACCAAGTATTGACAGTGAACACCTTAAAAATTAAGAGTAATAATGGTGAAGTGTATAAAAATTGAGAATTTCACTCAATAAAACAGAAGTCATGTGGTTTATCAAACAATCTTCGAGTCGTTTGTATACATACCTATGCAATGCAGTCATATGTGCGAAGGTGAGGTTAAGATGAGAGTGAAGCCTTAGTAACGCCACTTCCCGAAAGTGTGCGGCATATAAGTGCGCCACCACGTGGAAAAGTAGCCGCAGAATTTTTCTGACTATACTCTCAAAGGATGTGGGAAATTCATTAGCTGAAATCAAATACACATTCGATATTTATTATCAATGTCTGTTTTGTGCATTTTCTTTCGACAACAAGATACTTTTATTTTATTCTTAAAAAGAGTGTTAAATTATCAGAAACTTGTGCAGCTATTTATTATTGAATAAAGTTATAGAATTCAATTATAAGAGACTTTAGCAGTCTTAAAATAATAATAAAAAGCTTTGATATTTTCATATATTATTGGAGGCAATCCGGTTGCAACCCAAATTTTGTCATTATGAATCACTCAGTTGCAATTATCGCTGGCAGATGGCCACTGTCAGCACAACAGTATGTACCGTAGACATACACTCCAATATAATTTATAATAAAGAATATATTTTATGCAAACAATTTCATATTACTGTACTTTAAAATATGTATGTAGATTACTGGCTTCCAATGAAGAGCTCTCATTTTTTGAATAATTATTAATAAAAAAATCACGGTGTTGATTGAAATGTACATTTATGGAACTCTTTTAGAATTCATATTATGGTTATATAGTTACAAGACAATTATTCTCCTCACCATATTTAGTAGGGAATATATTCTCGTCGCTGACTGTTTTTTGGGTAAAGGTCATGACGTAGTCGATATATTGAGGGGCTGCAACTCTCGTCTTCTTGCCCTTCTCGTCAAACCAGGGATACGCTCTGGCTCCGGGACCGGACATGTCAGGACAGGCTGCCGCGGTACAGAACTCACTCACTGTGCCGTATATCAGGTTCACGTGGTCGAACAACGCCAGCGCTGCAAAGAAAATGAAAAAATGTTGTTACAAAATGGTTACGAAAATTATCATCATTGCAAGTGAAATTCTTATTATTTAAAAAAATTCATATTAATATTAATTAAAAAATTCATATTAATTAAAAAAAAAAAAGTTTTATGATAATTAAGGGGTTATATGTGGCCTGCTTAAGTCGAGTCGATAAGAGCTTGGATTTAGTGGTCAGGCAGGCCTGGGTTTCATTCTCGTTTAAGTCAGTGAATGAAATGTTTTTAATTTAAATTTGAGATCTAAGGTGTTTCTGATGTCAAATCTCCTCGAGTTGATCTCAAGTGATTTACAAAAATTCTCATCGAGTTTATCTCGCATGATCTTTCAACTAGTGCTTTGGCAGCAAGAATGCCAAATATTTTTAAAAAAATTAATAAAAACAAAAAAGAAATTGCCAGCACAATTTTGAATATTGTGTTGAACACCAGATAGGAATATGGACATTATTTTAAGTAAATTTATTAATATCCTTAAATGTATTTTAAAATCAATAAATTTTCTTTAATACATTGTAATCTTATATCAACATATATTGCGTAAAAATTGAATTAACTCAATTACAACTCCTACACATGCAAAACAAACATATTAACAAGGACAAATACAATATGATGTGGGAGAATGGATCAACCGATATTTTGATTAACATACAATTTAATTTGATAAAAAATCTATCAAATCTTATATTATCTTATATATATATATATATATATATATATATATATATATAAATGAATGTTGCTTAACTTTCGGTCGCTATGGATTTGAATACCGCTGATCCGATTGCAATAAAACTTCGACAACAATTTAGCTTGCAATTCCGGGAAGGTTATAGGCGTGTAAAAATTAACTAAAAGTGTCGAAAAACTAAAATATTCGTAGATTTCAATGTTTTTTACCATTCAAACGGCCGAGTATTCCAAAACGAAAATGGCCGCCGTTTGAATTTTGACACCGATTTGTATTGATTTGACAATTTGAATTTGATGTTCGATTGTTTCGATTTTATATCTGTCAAATCTATGGTCTAAATTTTGACATTACATTTAAATGTGTTTCGCGCATTAGGTGTGATTGTTTGTTTGTTATTTATGCGATGTTCTTAGATTAGTTTTATTTGTAATTAAAAACTCTACTCTTTACACTTCAATTACTACTATTTATATATGGAACGTCAAAAAAATATTTTGTGATATTTGACAGCAAAAGTACATTGTGAATTATATTACATAACGTTAGTAAGCCATTATTTAATGGTAATTTTTAAATGCATGTGAATAAAGATATTATACGCAAACTGCTACGTACATAATTCATGTGTCCACTGTCAATACTTGATGGAAAAGCATTCTATATTTATATTAAACGGTTTTTCTCTTATTAAATGTTCTTATGTAATCTCGAATGCGAAATTGTTAACAAAGAGAGTTTTAAGTGATTATTTTCATGGTGTTCAACGAATATTGTACAATTTAAGATTTCGACTGAAGGTGCTTGGTGGAATTTCAATAATAAATTTGAATCGTTCAAATTATGTACATTCTTACAGATTTCGTCACTAACGACCCGGTTTTTGCCTTTCGGCGTCTTCAGGCGTTCAAATGCACGGATGAACTTGAACTGACGTTTAGTAAACGAATGTTTCGTCTTTATATAATGTACAATTTCTTTTTTATGTTTTGTCAACTATTATATGTAAATACTAAGAGTATTTTGATGGTTATGCATGAATTGATTATACGTTTTAGGTTTGATAGTCTTTTTTAACGAGGTTTTAATCTATAAGCTGTGTCAAGTCATATAAGAGTAGATGAAGAAATATATATCTTATATTCTGGAATTCATATTTTTAAGGTTCCCATATACTACAGATTATTAACAGTAAGAACATAATAACATTAATTTATGATAAATTTATGTTTTTTACTATTTATATATGTTTTAGGCAGTTTTTTAGTGAGGCACATCTTTTTAGAAACGGTAATCATAGAACAATAATTTCGAATACGAAAAAAGACTGAACGTATGAAATAAAAGTCACACAATCATGATCAGACTGAAATGAATGTTTGTTTGTTCGTACATTATGCGTTGCCACACCGCTCGCCCGATTGCAATAAAACTTTGACAAAGTTTTTGCTTGCACTTCCGGGAAGGTTATAAATCTTATATATAAAAATCAATGTTTGTATGTCTGCCATACAGTTAATTTTGACAATGTATGCTTTCACTTGCGCGAAGGTTGTAGTACAATTAAATTACAGTAGGTAGCGCGTGTGTTGTACCATAGACAATCAGCAGCAAACGTCAAACAGACAGAAAAATAAAGCACGCACTTCAATATACACAATTAAAACACAAACACTTTCTTTCTTCGAGTGGCATTGCAACGCTTGCCGGGTACCGGCTAGTTTTATATAAAAAAAATAAGCTTCCACACAGTTACAGCTGAATCCATCGAAGATTTTTTGATAATTTGTAAAAAAAAATATTAATTGTTGTGTTTATTTAGTATATTATATTTAGATTAGTAATTTTCCGACATATAATAGTTCTACCATCGATTACTGTAAAGTTAAAATAATTGAGTCGCAGCATTACGATACAATGTCGTAAAAAATAGTTTGCAAGACAAAATTTGTTATAGAGGAACGCAAAAGATAGAAAAACACATTGAACGTTATTAAAAATAACAATTACAACCAAGTCATATCATACACCTATTTTTAATTAACAGGCCCGATTTTGCGATCTTAATTGGCCGTTTTTTTTTCGCTTTTTTTGTAATGTTTATTTATATATTAATAAAAATGATTACAATGTTCGAAGAAAACAGCGAAAATGAATTGAATAAATTGGAGTTTTTTTCCAGTTTGGTGGAGTGGTGGTTCCAGTGGAGTTACAATGATTCGTTGTTGTGTAAAAAAAAATATACCTACATGTGTTAATACTACGATTTTTAAATATTATAATGGATAATTATTTACGGTATAACGAACTGTAGACGTCTTTTACGCGGATTTTCCGGAACGTACACTTTTATGCGTGATTTTTATTTGCGCTGGTTTGTAAAAAAAGTATCTACCGCGTAAAAAAACGTATCGGCGAATGGGTGTACCTATTGATATATTCGTCTGACGTATATTACACATTGAGAAAGGACATGGTTCACAACATTCATTAGAATTAAAACCTAATGAAATACATTTAATCGCACCATGGTATCAATATATTAATTCAAACTAATACAAATTCAAAATAAACGTTCGATATAAAAACCGACAGCAACGTCGTCATATCAGTGCGGTGTACTTGGAGGGGAGTAAAATAGTTTGCCATATTTACAAAGCGATGCGTTTTGCATACATGTACGAATGACATTTAGTTGCCATTGCGAGAGACCACCGATAATGGTTTAAATTAACCCTCATTTAAGCGAACAAACAGTCTGATTGACCCGCGAAATGGCGCTGTGAGCTGTGACCCACAGCCAATGGACGGAGTACGTGATCATTGGAACCAAAACAAGACGAATTGACCGAGTCACACACACGTCAAGATTTTAATAGAGTATTGTGGCAGAGATCCAGCACAGTTAGTTGTAACATTAAAACAAATGTCAAAAGAAAGATCGATGCGTCATGGCTGAAAAGGTGATTAGGTACAATTCTGCACATGTGAAGTTAACTACGCTATGTTAAAAATGCCATTTTTTACTATAGCTGTTCGAATCTTCTTCATAAGTTTGTGTTTTTACAATCTTTTACGAATTATGACAACACGAATCAGGTATGTATATAGCTTTATAGATATAAATGATTGTATGTCGATTTTTTCTTGTATGTAGAGAACACGACGAGTAAAGATGTGATAGTGGCGATTTTGTTTCACTTTTTAGAGATGATAACAGAAAATCAAAGGTTCAGATCACCACAATATACTATTTCGTCATGTCAATTTTTTAACGCAACACATGCCATAATGAATTTTAGTTTCCTTTCATAACGAATAGTAGGATACTTTTTTTACGTCAAAACACTAAACGAACCGATTGTTTTTTTTTTACTATTTCTATGTTATTCAAGAAACTTTGCATACGGATGAGAATACGAAGATATTCATATAATGAATGACAAATATGTAATTAATAATAGGTTCGTTATTTATATAAAAGAAATTAAATTAAATAAAAAAATCTAATCATAAGACACAGGTGTCAGTCCTCTCAGAGATCCGTCAAACTAACGACAAAGAAGAAGCAATCCAAGCGACAAAGGTGGACGTTTTAACGGCGATCGGTGACTAATGTATTACGTGAGGACACGTGCCGACTCACGCCATGTCTGCGATGCAAGGATTTTCAACCAGCTATGCAATATGGGTGGAGGCAAAAGCATTCTCCTGACCATTGATATCCAATTGGCGACCCAAGGCTTCAAACAACGCGCAAGGTTGGTAAATAAAATAACAATGGATCATTCTTATTGATGTTTCGGCGTCACAGGATGCAACAGACCATGTAGAAGAATTCTAAGAAATATAATGCTACTTCAAAGCAATTCTAGATAATAACTGTAAAACTATAGTCAGAAATTTTATTTAAAACCCAAAACCAAAACAGCCTTTCAAAAAATATTTTTACAACGCCACTGACGTGTTGTACCTTTCCTATTCACAGTCTGAGCAAAATTGCACGTGACCGATAAACTGGAATAATATATTAAATCAATATGTGACGATAATACCCAATTAAATTAATGTTGCTATTTAGTATCATGTGTATAAGCAGTATATTGGGAATCCACCAGTATAAAAGAGATGGTGAGGAATCGTTATAAACTTATTTTGCTATCAATATTAGGGCATCCAATCCCGGGATCCCGTTCAATTTTCTGATCCCGAAATTCCAGGATTGAGATGGCCGCGATCCCGGGATTTCGAGATTGAGAAATTTTGAGGAAAACCCGATAATTTACACGAAATTGGTAAATCGGTGAGCTAAAAAAAAACGAGGTTTTGCGAGATTCTGGGGAAAAGTATACCAAATCGGAGATTTCAAATTCCTCGGCGAGCTAAAAAAAAAAACGAGGTTCTGTGAGAATCTGGGAAAAAGTATACCAAATCGGAGATTTCAAATTCCTCGGTGAGCTAAAAAAAAAAAAAACGAGGTTCTGTGAGAATTAGGGAAAAAGTATAACGAATTGAGGATTTCAAATTTCTCGGTAAGAAAATCACAATCCCGGGATCCCGAAACCCCAGTCCCGGGATCCCGAAAAAAAGAGGATCAATCCCGAAATCCCGGGATTGGATACCCTAATCAATATCTGCGTGGCCCATTGGATCCTATAAGAACGTACCGCAGAAAAAAAGTTGAGCTCGTTCAGAATTTAGCACAGGGCAGTTTCATAAAACATTTTAAATGCCCTGCTGAGCCTGAGAAAAAATAGCTCGCCCAGAGTAGGGTTGTGCATCTAAATTGCCATAAACTATCTACCAACTTAATTTAGCGAGCTTTGAAAAACCACAATTCATCTACTATGACAGGCGTTTCTCAGTATCAGACTCGATAGATATATGACAAGTTAAGAGATAACAAGTAAATATATATTATGTATGCTTTTACATGTCGTTATTTTCCGTTTCAAACTGAATAAATAAAATGCATTCATTAGAAAAATAATGTTGTGAACTAGTTATAAGTAAATGATGGCTATATTTATGAAATAGCAGTATTTAATTTTCAAGCCTAACATAAAAGTTTTGATTTGTTCGCTAATCGCAAGAAAATTTAGCGTAGAATTTTTATTCGTTAAAAAATCAACTCAAAAATTATTTGTCGACACCAGGCCCGTCAGGTAAACGTGATTAACAGAGCGGTATTGATTAATTAATCAGCAATAATAATTGCCCTGCATTACAGGACTACGGTAAAACTGGTTCAGCTGTTAAGGTAAAAGTAGACGACAAGACCCATTAACGTAAATACCACCAAAGTTCCGATCGAAGAAGAAGTATAAAGCATCACCGATATTGGATAGAGAGCAATTGAGAATAAGCTCTCTGTGTATTCCCAAAGTGGACCGCGATCACGATATCGCATCGACACCGTTACTCCGCGGCCAGTGCACTGAAATAATACGGCGCGGCCGAGATTGCGAGCGCTCCGGGCGGACGATATGGTGTTATTATTTTATTATATTGTACGCCAGAAAAACCGGGAATAAACCGAACCGGAGATACCGATTCAGTACTAAAATGAAACAATGCAACAACGAGGGTATGCGGCGCGGCGATAAGAATGAAATATTAAAAAAGTGGCAATAAAGTAGTGCAATTTATGTTATAAAAATTGACAGCTCGAAAGATAAGGACATTGTTTATTACAACTGTCTCACAGATACAAAAAAATATTTAATAATCTATATATATAAAAATCTCGTGTCACGGTGTTGGTCTCCAAACTCCTCCGAAACGGCTTGACCGATTTTTATGATTTTTTTTATGTACATTTGCTAGATATAAGAATCAAATGTAAACTATATTTCATCCCGCTAGGTGAAGGGTGTCCCGATCCAGAATTTTTTTTCAATATTCCGGACAATTCGTCGTTCCAATTTTAAACAATTGAAATGGACGTCTTTAAATTCAAATTTCCTGGCTTAGAACTAAAGCATTGTAATAATATTGAGAGAACTTTATTTGAAAGTTTGCATCGCTACGACGTTTTTTAAATAATCGAATATTCTGATTCGATTTTTTGAAGCTATAATTATAGGGCTGGGAAAAGATTTTTTGGAGCTGATTTGACAGATTTTGATCAGTGACGTCATTGATTCGATTATTGGAGGTATGGTTATATTTTGCATCTGGCCTTGAAAATATTTTTAATTTCTTACATGATATTTTATAGAACTGTATTTCGACTTTTATTTTAAAATCTTCTACTAGGAAAAATGATTGTTAGCGCAAACTTAAACATTATTCTAAAAATTAAGTAATTTACGAAATTTCTGCTACTACGAAAAATGGTTGTTAGCAAACATAAACATTATTCCAAAAATTAAGTAATTTACGAAATTTCTGCTACTACGAAAAATGGTTGTTAGCAAACATAAACATTATTCCAAAAATTCAATAATTTAACAAATTTCTGCTACTACGAAAAATGGTTGTTAGCAAAATTAAACATTATTCCAAAAATTAAATATTTTACGACATTTCGGCTACTACGAAAAATGGTTGTTAGCAAACTTAAACATTATTCCAAAAATTCAATAATTTACGAAATTTCTGCTACTACGAAAAATGGTTGTTAGCAAACTTAAACATTATTCTAAAAATTAAATATTTTACGAAATTTCTGCTACTACGAAAAATGGTTGTTAGCAAACATAAACATTATTCCAAAAATTCAATAATTTACCAAATTTCTGCTACTACGAAAAATGGTTGTTAGCAAAATTAAACATTATTCCAAAAATTAAATAGTTTACGAAATTTCTGCTACTACGAAAAATGGTTGTTAGCAAACTTAAACATTATTCCAAAAATTAAATATTTTACGACATTTCGGCTACTACGAAAAATGGTTGTTAGCAAACATAAACATTATTCCAAAAATTCAATAATTTACCAAATTTCTGCTACTACGAAAAATGCTTGTTAGCAAAATTAAACATTATTCCAAAAATTAAATATTTTACGACATTTCTGCTACTACGAAAAATGATTGTTAGCAAACATAAACATTATTCCAAAAATTCAATAATTTACCAAATTTCTGCTACTACGAAAAATGGTTGTTAGCAAAATTAAACATTATTCCAAAAATTAAATATTTTACGACATTTCTGCTACTACGAAAAATGGTTGTTAGCAAACTTAAACATTATTCCAAAAATTAAATAATTTACGAAATTTATGCTACTAAGAAAAATGGTTGTCAGCAAACTTAATCATTATTCCAAAAATTAAATATTTTACGACATTTCGACTACTACGAAAAATGGTTGTTAGCAAACTTAAACATTATTCCAAAAATTCAATAATTTACCAAATTTCTGCTACTACGAAAAATGGTTGTTAGCAAAATTAAACATTATTCCAAAAATTAAATAGTTTACGAAATTTCTGCTACTACGAAAAATGGTTGTTAGCAAACTTAAACATTATTCCAAAAATTCAATAATTTACGAAATTTCTGCTACTACGAAAAATAGTTGTTAGCAAACTTAAACATTGTTCCAAAAATATATATTTATTTTATCAAAATTTAAAAAAAAGTATATTTTTTATATATGTAAAGCAAATATAAAATACGATATTTTCATACATTTTGGACAAAATATTGAATGTTTTTTTGGAATTTTTCATACTTTGGCAATGTCTTGGGTCGAATATTTTTGGACATTTTACATAAGTTTTTATTATTTTAAATACATTACGAATATTCTAATTATGATATGGATATTTTATAGAATCACATTTTGTCTTTTTTTCATACATTTTGATAAAATATGCAGTTAATTAAAAAAAAAAGATTTTTTATTTATGTAAAGCAAACATTACTTTTTCATTTATACTACAAATAAACTACAAATAAAATAATAACATCTTTATTACAATTGATCGAATTCTTTTTTAACCTTTTGAGCAGAAATTTTTATCTTATTAAGTTTGGTTTGGACGTAATTTTTGATTATTTACAGTTCAGTAAAATTCTGTTTTCATGTCCTCGGAATTTTCCGCTATTTGCATATTTTGTTTTGCAATCCCGGTGTATTTTAGTTTTTTAAGAGAATTGTGTGTATTTCTTAAACAATCCATGTAGAGAATTAATTACGTTTAGATTTTCTGGCTTATTCAATAAAAAGGTTTGCAATTTATTTTTCACGCCAGTAAATTTTCTGACTATTTAAAAATGCAACAAAAATCCACTCCGTTGAAGGCAACGGGCTTACAGCTAACGTTAACAACACGACTAACGTTGTTACGCTACGGAATACACCATATAAAAGAGTGTGAAGCCGTAGCGGGTGGTGGTGGGTATAACGTTGAGTACCCTAGGGAAAAAAACGGAGTTTATTCAATATGTGTTATTAGATTATATTCATATATAATAATAAATATGCATTCAATTGTTCATGCCAGTAAATTTATGACTTTTCTATAATGCAACAAAAATCTCACGTTGCTGGGCAACGGGCTTACAGCTATTCCAACTGAATTCTTAAACTCACTTGATTTTCCAGGCATGCTACCGCACGTTTTAACACGGAAAATTGGCGTACCTATCATTCTTCTCCGAAATATAAATCCACCACGACTTTGCAACGGTACCAGGCTTTCAGTGAAATATAATGAACAGTATCATCTAAGCTTCAATTTTAAATGGAGAAATTAAATGATACGATGTACTGTTGCCAAGCATCCCAATAATTTCGACAGATAGGCCATTAGAATTAAAATGTTTGCAGTTTCCGGTGCGACACGCATTTGGACAATCGCTACAAGTGTGTGGACTAAATTTTAAAAACCCATGCTTCACACATGGATAGCTGTATCTGGCCTGCTCACGCGTTGAAAAACCTTAAGATCTATTCATATACGCACCAGACAAAAAAAAACAAAATATATCCAAAACCACTTCAATAAACATAATTAAAACACAAACACTTTCTTTCTTTGAGTGGCATTGCAACGCATGCCGGGTCAGCTAGTAATTGTATATATTTATAACACAGTACATCGACGGTTTAAACGCGTAAAAGTACGTGGAAAATATTCCAAATAAGTATTATAACGCGAGAGAAAACTCGTAAATTTTATTAACCACTTGAATACCAAGCGGACACCAGTGTCCGGAACATATGCAAGCGAACACGGATGCCCAAGACATTTAAACAAATCAAATACTTGGTATTCTAATAGAATATAAGCAATATGTTGATGAATATGTGTAGTGCCATTTATATTGAGTCAATATAGCTTTTTAAAATATAAAATTCGAGTGTATATTAGTGAAAATTATTTTTCTCAAAAACACGCAGTATTTCTGGGACATATTAATGATTTATTTGCGCGGTATTCAAGCGGTTAATATTTTGTTATTGATTAGAGGATATTATTAAACATATGTAAATAGAGCAAGGTTTAGGACGCTCTTTAAAATATTTATGTGTGTCTGGTTTTAAAACAAGTGCTCCATTCCTTGCAGTGAATGTTTTAAAAAATAGAGAGGTTCATATGACAATTTACCGGATGTAATATAACTCTTCCCGAATAAAGACAACAGCATCTTATTAAAGAACATTCGGTAAATACAGCTATCGGTGTGACTAAAAGGGGCATACTACAGTAATCTATTAAATGACATTGAGTAATTAATTAAATATGAATTAAAATTTACGAGTTGAAGTATAAATATATTTTCAGGTAGATTGAAGTCACCGTAACGTTTGCTTATGGGAAGGAAGGAAGGAAGCTCCGCTGTATACAACAGATGGCTTCCGGTATCCGGTCACTCAAAGTAAATGACAATTTCACAATGACTTCGGATATTTACCATATTGTATCCGACGCAGAAGCGCGACGAATCGTCCGCAATCGAAATCCGCAAAGCGACAACAGTACTTCGGTTTACTTACTATGTGACGCCAGCCATTCGTTATAATCTATGCCTTCGGGGATCTCCACCATCTGTCGCATGTCGACGTCCGGCAACTTCCTCTCGAGGAGTGCTTCCTCTAAGTAGAGCTTCGGGTCACCTTGTGCTCCATCTCCTTCGCGCTCTTTGCGTCGCGCCTTTCTACAAAACGAAAGAAAAAACAGAAATTAACACAAACTAACATCAAAACATCAATATTCAAATGGATACAAAGAAAACACGCCGAATTTTATATGTTGTAATGGCACCATAATATGCATATAGGGGGTATATATAATATAATATGCATATAAATGTATATTATGTCCACGTGAACTGGCTTCAGTGTGGATTGCTCACCTCTGAAGCGATCACGCACTTCCGTCGGTAACGATGGAAAAGTAATGAAAATAACCAATAGTATGAGCGATGGGGGGAGACTCGAAGAACTTTGAAGATAACAAACAGCACAGGTGACTTTTCAAAAAAGGATAGACGTTGAATAGATCCATTTCCCCTTTAGCCTTGTAGATTTTTTTAAAAAAAATAATGTTTATACCTTACCCATCCACAATGTATATACGATAATCTGTTATGTATTCATTTACCCAGAACTATAATATCGAATTAATGATTAGCATCGTACATTTTTCAGCTATTGAAGAGACACTTTTTACAGACAGATTTAGATTTTCATATATGGGTCCTTTAGGCTTTAAAACTTTAAGACATCAGTTGATATTGTCTATGAAAACACTCGACGCAATATTGTATGTCTTTTAAAAGTTGCACTTATTATCGAATTCACGATAAGTTTTAATTTTAATTTATGAAGCACATCTAACTTTCAATAATTTTATGTTTGGATAAGTGTTTTTAATTTCTAAAAAAATCAGATACTCATTATTAAAAATACCAGTATAGAAAACCTTTATAATAGACAATCTAGCGCTATCGTAGACAGGTAATACTATGTTAATACAGTAAGTCCTTGACTTACGCGATTAATTCGTTCTGAAGGTTTTCGCGTAAGTCGAACAAACCTTAAATTTGAGATATTTTATATGATATGTGTCAGTTTCAAATGATAGTTGAAAACATAAAAGAACTACAGTCTGCGCAAGAATGTTTTGCGTACGAAAATTCAGTTTTGTATTTTAAAATGTCTTTAAAGAACACAAATGAATTATATCTTTATACATATCTTTACTAAGCATGTATCCACATCTAAAATATAAATAGTTTTACCTTTGACACAATTTTTAACAGCTAACAATGAACTAATGATAGCCCAGGTAGTAGGATTAACAAATTTTTGTATTCATTAAATATTTTTTAATTTAAATATGCGATTATATTTGTATCAATTGTTAATTATAGATATATTTGAGCATCTAGGAAATCTTAAAATGCATTTTTAAAAAATCCATGTTTTTTTAATGATTTTTATTCCAATAAATATAAAATATCCCACCCTTAGCTTTCATTGGGGTGGTTATTCGCCATGGCACGGTAAGGTATTATGATATTCTTCAAGGCTCTTGAGTTTTCGCTGTGGTAAATTAAGAGTGGCTTGATTTTACAATCCCCCGTTGAATTTCCACCAAGTAAAAGTTTAAGTCTATCTTTAGACATCCTAAAACCCGGCATAGATTTTTATAGTTGGGATATATATGAACGATCTGGCATTTTTTTCCAATATAATCCCGTTTCGTCTACGTTAAAAAATTGTTGTGGCAGATAACCGTCATCTTTTAGGATATTTGCTAAACTCTTTATAAAATTTGTAGCCCCCTCTAAGTCTGCACTGGCAGCTTCACCGGTCACTTTAATCACATGGTCACATGCGTGCTAGTGTTGTTTTTTCTCTCTTTCTTACTCCCGTATACTAATTTATGTAAACAAACACCGCAAAGAAATAAAGATCCACAAAGAAATAAAGATCAGCAAAGTAAAAAATGCATTTTTTTTTTAAAACCGCTCAAGTCCGAAATCGCGTAAGTCGAGGACTTACTGTAATTTAAATAAATTATTTGAGAATAGTTAAGCGATAGTTGTAAATGAGTTTAAATCGATGAACGAGGGAACTTTCATAATATTTGTTCAAAGAAGGAAATCTTACAAGTTGATATTAGTTTTTTGTAGCCCATTGAAAACAACTCTTACATAAAAGACGTTATGTAGAAAACAATATAAAAATATGGAAAAATTTTCCACTGTATTAATTTTTAGACTGTCATATCAATATTAAAAATATTTTTTCTCCAAAGTAGCTATAAAGAAAAATAATGTTATTATTAGTTCCACATCGTATTCGGACTAATGAGTCGATAAAGAAACAAAACGGTTAGTTACCTACATATTTAACAACGATTAAAATCAAATCAGTAGATATACGATAGAAATTTATGATTATGCATTAGTTACGCTAGTAACTTGAAACAGCTGTTTTCTAAAATACAAATGTAAAATTAATGATCGTCTGTCAACCGTTTAAATAAATATAATAAGGTGTAAATTGTACCTACTTTACATTACTGCATTCAATGAATGGTATATTTCAGTTTCGTCCGAGTCTTACAAACGAATGATAGAATTAAGAAAATATTAATATTATAAATAACTTAAATATAGCTTATTAATTGAATAATAGATAATCAATTATTTTGAAACAACAAAGTTAACATATTCTCTCCCAAAGAAAGTCACTTTAAAAGAGATTGAAGATTTCACATATTTAGCGCATTTACAAAAAATGAGTATTTTCCGATAATATAAATATGGAAAACTTCACAACATAAAAAAGGGAGTACTTACGTTGAAATGGGCAAAGAAAGCACTCGTTGTGCATTTGACAAAATAAATATATAAAAAAATCATAAAATTTCAAACATCATTTCATTTTGAATGTAGACTTGAAGAAGATTATACGTCCAAGGGCGCGTTAGCGTCAGAGGTCTCCTCGTCTCTTCAATCGCCGATTTAATATGTTTGATACATTCCCCCCCATGGTTGTCAACAAAAAAGCATGATCAACGTCAAAAGATATTGTATTATGTACGAAATCAGGCGCGCACATTATTTTCAATTGAGAAATAAGCAGCGAAGAGCGAAAAAACTATTTTATTTTTACGGGAGATATCGATCTTCTTTGTTGTTCGGGAGGTGTTAATTTGAGTGTGTACAAATAATAAATTGATTTATTATTCAGCAATTTTATAGAGACCACCAAATAAATATGATAAGAATAATTGATAACAGAATATATTATTTAAAACATACACGAAGATGATTTTAATACCAGGACTTGAAAAAGTATATAACAAATGTAGAACTTATTTCGACTGATACGTGAAGAAAAACAGGGAATAAGTATTCATTTAATATAATTAATTATATTAATTAAATAACGACTTTGATAATTTCCAGACAAGATTAGAAATGTTTGATTCTCGTAATAAAATTATCTGCGAGATTAAAGATACATAGTCACATTTTACTATGTCTAACCCATTATTAAAAATATTGTATGTTTCGAAACATTGCAGACAGTCGTTACCAAGTTCATAATATTCCAATTATCTTTTATTGAATACGTCAACGTAGTCTGAAATTCAGACGAGCCCATAGACTGCGAGAAATAAACTTGCCGTGGAAATAAACTCGAAATATTATCACTGAATAATTAATCTATTCGCAGTTGTTTTATTTGCGACAGGAATTAGAAGACTTTGCGACGCATACGAATTGTAATTATTTATGCAAACAAACATCTTTACAAATGTTAATGTGATACAAGGAATGTAAAACGTATACAACATGTTCATAAATTGAAATTAAGCTCCGGGTGAATACAGGTGGTTTGCATGCACGCTATTTTGTAGTGGTAAACATATTGAGAATATATTTTAAAAATAACAATAACATGATAAATAGATAGCCGCCAAGCAAACAGCCATGCTACAGTAGCAGTTATCATTCGTTTTTTTTTAATAGTAATAAAAATATTTGTTGCCAATCTCATATTGAGTGGAACGATTACAAATATTTGGGTATTGATCGCTTAAAAAGAATTGTTGATAAATGAACAGTGTGAATTTAGTAACAAGATTTATTACAAACATTTATTTTCTTCCGTCTGCATGCATTACTTTTGCATTTAACCGTGATGGATCAACAAGAAGAATGTAACACTGCATCGAGAGACAACAATGAGATAATATTAGATATTGTAAGTTTTCAAGCCCTTAGTTAGTTAGTTAGTCACGTCCTAGTTTAAATTGTTTCACTAATCAATGTTGATAGGGACAAATTGAGTTGTATTTTTAGTATTTATTATAGAATCGATTAAGATCATAAAATCTTATATGATGTATGTATATGGTTCGTTGCACAGACAATACCTAAGTAAAAGTTCATTATGACGATTTGTGCGGGCGAGATAATTAATTCATAAACCTATCGTATCTTGGCACTTGTCGAATCATCGGTCGACACGCGTTAAAACCTTCACGGAAATACGCTCAATTAATAATTAACTAACAGTGAGCCTCGTGTAAAACATTGACTGTAGGTACTGTTTTATCTAAATTCTAATGTATTTTTATCAATAACTAGCCCATTGAAGCCATTACTACTATCATTATGTGAGCAGTAGCTCATAATATTCAATATAAACAGCAAAAGAAGTATATGTACTTAACAATATAACAAATGATATTAGGCTATTGTAGCTATAACAGTTTCGTAACACATTGTTCGTCAAGTACCGCTTCTAAGTAAGAAAATGAATAAAAAAAAAAACAACATTTGTGTATTGCATCAAACCATCATACTTCAAAATATTTTAAGTATGCAAATTACATTGTGAATGGAAAAATAATAAAATTACTTTTACGCAACAGTGTTTCCACATAGAGACATACATATATGTATATTGTGCTTTACAGTGTCTGTACCATTGCTTATAAATAAAAAATAAATAATGCAATATAATATGGATGACAAGACAGCTCTGCTCCAACGCATATTTTGAAAGGAATACTTATTAGTTATACCATATAAAAATATATGTTTTAACAAAGTAAATTGCAATAAAATTAAAAAAAAATGAAACTTAAATAAATTATATTATGGTTGATTTTATCGTAAGTAATGAAATAAGATTGACTTGAAGCTCGAAAAAAAAATCATAATGTTTTCTTTTATATTTTTTTTATTACTTTGCTATCATCCGATCGCTATCAAGATTTTAATAGCGAAATGAACGATTGATTTCTCTATCGGTTTTAGTTTTCTTTGTATACCTAAAACTGAAATCGCACAAAAATGGACTAGTTTACAACGACTCCTATCCTACTATGTTTTAAGATATAATTGAACAGCTAAAGTACAACCAGAGCTCGAACAATATCAACGATTTAAATCAGGCATGGGCAACCTTTCCTAGGTTTGGGGCCAAATAATCATTCTGTCTCAGAGTCAAGGGCCGGACCAAATTATTAAACATAATAAAGTAATATTAAATTAAATAAAACACGTTGCTATTTCTTATATGGTTGTGATCATGATCTAGTAGAGTGAAGCCACTGCAAGCGCCCGTCTCATCTCCATTATTTAATCCCTCCCTAGAACTATTATTTTCTTTATCTAATACTTCGCCGAGATGAATCAGGGCCGGACAAAATAGCTCGGCGGGCCGGTGGTTGCCCATATATGATTTAAATACTTCCTTCATGTATCTTAATCATACTGCAAGCTTCATGCCGAGAGTAAATTGCTAAAAATCTAGAATATTTTAGGCATATTTATTTCGTGTACTAACGTAAAATTTTGAAAAAAAAACAAATTTAAGTATATTATATGAATGATGTGACTAAGATTACATATTAAAATCATAACTTAACAGAACGTTTTATGAAAAATCTGTTTGTTATAAGAAGACACCCGAAGAAGCATGAAATGCTGTAGTACAAGTGAAAAATCTATCAAAATACAAAAATTATCTCCCCAATTACATAAATAAATATGTACATTATACTTTCATACGATAAAAGAATACATTCATGACATGTAAATGATAATTTTTTACACATTTTACGTAAAAAAAATATTTTTTACAATTCTGTTATTCAATATTGTACTGAATTCATTTTTATTTGAAATACTATGTTTTGAGCTGTAAATACATTAACAAAATGATTTCTTCATAAATTAGTTTGTACGGTCGACCATAAAAAACAAACTATGACTATAAAAGGTTAAGAAAAACACAATATTCCTTTGTACATATTTCCACTTTTATTTACCAAGATCAGGACCGGTTTCGCTCATGGGGAGTATTATCAACTGAAAAATGGAAATAAGTAAAAAGAAATATTGTGTTTTTCTAAATATAATGCCTATTCCACCAAGTATTGTCAGTGAACAATATAAGTCAGCGATTTCCAACCTGGGAGGCGTGGACAATTGCAAAGGAAGGCGCGAATAGTCAAAAAAATATATTTACCCTTTAAAACGTGTTTTTATTACTATGTGAAATAAAGGATGGGGAGGCGCGAAGATATTTTTTCTTCAAAGGGAGGCGCAGTAACATAAAGGTTGGAAACCACTGATATAAGGTATTGAAATCGTAAAATCATTTTATGTACAAACAATTTCAAAAAGCATAGCCGAGTTTATAACGAAAATGTTCATACACGAAATAACTCTTTAGTTAATAAATTACTTTAGATGGCATATTATAGCCGTTTACATTTGAACATATAAATATCACGTTCACCAATTCTTTGTCTATGAATAAATCAATTATTGTCCGTTTCATTTAAATAATATTCTATTTTTCTTATTTTCGTAAACAGCACATGTTTAAAATGAATAATTAATAACTACGGCGCAAGACATTTCATAATTTAATTTTCTCTTATGCATCATCGCAAATATTATACAATGATCAGGAAATCGACATGCCCTGGAACAAATTGATGGTTTTAAGTACTAAGTGTAGTGGTATGTATTAGAGACAGTCTAATTTGGATGGGCGGAAATCTGTACGATTTCAGAATTACCAGCCGCATTCTGTAATATAAGTTTAGTACACACTTAAATATCGAAATGTCAACTAAACTAGTTACATAACTTAATCATAACGACAGATAATAAACAGTACAGGGAAATTCTATTTAAGTTTTGGACGACCTAAAACTAAACATAGCTAATAAAATAACTTTAAAGTTTACATTGTCAATTCCAAATTAAAAAAAAAAAAAACTTTTTTGTGATAATTCCAGATTGTAAATGTACATCAGGAAAGATATACAGCTTATTTGTATTATTATTTATAAACTCTTGTCCCATTTATTTTCTTAGTAACAACGACGTATCGATTTTTTTTTTCAGTCAGTTGATAATAATGCTCGTGATGAAGATCTTTATTAAAAATGTGGGACTAGAATAAAAATAGTTAATTATAATATTAATTTGCAATACAAACATTTGATGTAACAAAACACTTTAAAATGTAATATAAATCATTGACATGACTATAAAATTGCACACATGTTGGTTGTGCGAAGCACTGTTTTGAATTAAATTGAAATCGTGTATTTTGTGAATGAGAGAAATAAAGTTTTGGACAAAAAAAACTTTGTTATTTCAGAATTGTTATTCCCATTGTTTTGATTAATATCAATATAATTGCACTGTGAAAGAAAGCAGCGTATTTTTATTGACTGCCGACTCTTATTAAAGTAGTTTGATTTATTACCATATATGTAATGCAACAAAACAAATATAATGTAAGAAATAATGAAGCCAAATGAAAAATCAAATTGTCTTTTACATGGTGTTCTTACAGTGGGCAGAAGAGCGAGTGGAGAGTGAGATGCGCCGCCCTCGCGAGCGTCCCGACGGCGCCGCCCACCTTGCGCTGAAGCAGCCCCAGCATGGGGCGCGACCCCTGCCGTGGGCCAACCCGCCCACCCGGTTCGGCTTTCGTCACATCGTAGCGCGCGAACCCCGTCTGCCGGACCTCAAGCAGACTTTCAACGTCAATAATGGCGGCCACGCAAGACACTTTCACACTCCTGTATCACTTGCACCACCGGGCTCGCACCCAACACTACTCCAACAGGACAGTCAGTCTTTATTTATTTTGTTATCACAGAACATGAAAATATTTTGTTTCAAATTCACAGACGCTTAGGCAGTTAATAGCTTTATTTTTGATCACTCATTAACAGCCACTTAGTACAAATAATTAACAGCTCTACAGGAAAATGTTCGTGATATCAATATAGTTTATAGCGCCCAAATTAGTAGAGTGATTATTGATTATTGACATAAATCAGCCTTTTCAAAACGCACGTACTCTATCTAAATGACACAGAAGGACTGAAGAGTTTAAATTAAGTGTTTTCGAACGTTAATACAATCGTGAAACAGTTATAAGTCACGTGGTATTCAACAGGTTGAGGAAAACCGAAGCACAATTTTCACATCAGCCGAGAAATTTGACGGAAAACCTTCAATGCAATAATTCTACAAACTGACTCAGGTATTACACATTTAAACAATATTAATATACGCACTGGAATTGTAATTAAACTAATACAATCAATTAACTTTGCGATTAAATTTTTTTAATAAAATTAATTCATATATTTGGTGTTTGTTTTGTTGTTGTTCAAATTGCACAATATTAAGCCACCCAGTTGTATTTCACGAAGTTTAATAATTTGTTTTAATTAAGGTGAAAAATAAAATTTGTTACGGTCGCGACCTGTCCGCCTGTGCTCTCCACAAAAGCAAATAAATTATAATTGTGGGTCAATTGCAACGTCAATTGGGTACGAGAAACTGCAAAGGCGGATACGTATCGGATAAAACGAATGTCGAACTGTGACAGAACTGAGAGTGGCCGCGCGAGACTTGACAAGACGTCCGAAGACGGCAACGATCTCACACACACTGACGTCACAAAACAGTCCGTCTGACTGACTCAACAGAAAACTGCTGGTCGAGCGTTTTCCTACAGACACAACCTCCGGATCACACACTGACGGATCGGTATTGTTGTTTTTAATAACGGAGGGATTGATTAACCGATATAAAGATTGATCGAATCATGGCAATGCACATAAATCACAAATGTTCAGTTTTTACTAAACACTACAGCATTTATTACGAGCATCATTTCCCATACATTTGATAAATTCATCGTTTTATAAAAAGAAATCATTGTAAAAACGTAAAATTAATTTACTATAACATTTAGTTGGTTTTCAAACAAAATTTACATTCCAAGAGAACCGACCTTAAAGAAGGATAACAATATTTCAAATACAATGGTAATAGATTTAAATAGTATAAGTACCACAATAGATATACAGTAGAATCCTTTAAACGACTTCGCCTACAACAATTAACCATTTTTAGCGACGTACGTGCAACTGCAAGTTTGGTTTTCGTACAAAGTACTATGAAAATAAATCTGTTAATTTGCGAGATTGATACATAAATTTTTAGAGCTAAAAAACTAGTCAAGTGTCGATTCAATCGACAAATATGCAACTTTCGATTATCTTGAAGGATCTAAGCTCGCCGAAAATCCGCCGTTGCAAGCCTATAGGACCGGTACCGGCTGACGGCGACCGACGATTGCCAATCCTCGATCCCATTGTCTGTCAGTGGGTCCGCGTTGATCATTAGTGGGTCGGTTTTGTGGACCGCGCGGGACAAAACGGGGTCAAGTTTCCAAACGAGACGCCTCACGCGGATCAAGAGAGCATTATTATCGCCGATCAATAATATTTATTACAATCGAAAGCGATCTGCCCCTCCAGGATACACCAATGAACAATTTACGACTTTTGTTTTCGAGGATGTCCTTGGTCGCGTGATAGTTTGACGCGATAAAAAATACAGGTTCCTCGTAAGCATGTTTTTTTTTCTGAAACTAAAAATCTACATCTAAATCAATTTCTCTCACGAGTTCTATTGCGTTTCAGAATGTATATCACACGATCTAACGTTTTCGATACAGAATAGAAAAAAGTCGGAAGCAACAATACTTCCATTTAAAATTGTAACTATATTTCAGCTTCATATTTTATGTCGACCATAAAGGACGTTTTTTTCACCGTTGGGGCAGTGAAGATTTACGACATCAGTCGGTCGATCAAGCGTGCGAATCCCCGAATGATAGTTACTTTACATCTACATAATATGAGAACCTAAGAAGTGAAGTAAGCCTAGTGGTATTTTAGGGAAAACATAATTAAGTGCGCCACAACATTCTTCATATCTTAAAGTAAAGTGAATACACACTGCAATAGTGTTTTATCTCTTGGTTAAAATATGCAATCCACAAAAATACGAAGTAAAAACGTGATTGTAAAAGTCAAAAAGTTTCACTTTTCTACGGTTCATATACTTATTGGTTTTTTAATTGATCTATAACTTTTTAATATAACCATGTGTCTATTGTTTTTTCTTGTCTATTTACCAGAGCTGTAAACTCCGTAATTTACAAATGGTCTGACTCGGAATCCGATTTAGAAAAGATGCAAAATTGTATATGTTATTATAGTATTTACGTATTTTTACGACATTGCCTTAGAATTCACTAAAAACACTACGTCTCCACAGCCCTTAAATGCAAATATTTAGAGTAGGAAATAACGTTGGGCATAAGCGTTAGATACATTTTCCTTTCGACTGCCAGCGTGATGAGTTTAAGCATATACAACTTACGACAACCCCCTTACGAATACTGGCTACGAGTGTTCAGTAAAGAAGGGTTTAACTATTACAAGGATTTTTTTGTAATGTAATATCAAACATGAAGGTGCTATAACTTCTCAAATCTGAAACTGACGTGTCATACTACATATTTCTCAATATTGACAAAGGATGATTTTGCATATTTCGTATGTTTAATGGTTCATGTTCTTCTTTCAAATATTAGTAGAATTGAATTTAAAAAAAAATCAAATTCATTGTCACACAAAAATAATTTCAACTGACATCGTAAGGTTTAATAGCACTAAAAAATCGATGAAGAATTTGTATTTTTTAAAAAACCAGTTATAGTATGCTGGAGGTCATTTATAATTGTTTTCTAAAACGAAATTAAAATACAAGTAGTAAATTATTAGAATTAAAATAATACAAATATAAACAAATAAAAAGGCCTTGGAGCAAGTCGTGTGAGACAATACTAGTATAAGAATCACCATGTACCTCCATTAAATTATATTTTAATGTTAGTCGAAGGTACTGTGGACTCGATTCTGTATATGCATGGCGTGGAATAAAATGTCAAGTTTAAATAGGCGTGAGAAGTAATAACTGGATAAATTAACAATATAATAAACACAATTATTATTTTTTCAAATCTGACACCGAAAACGTCCAAACACCAAGGTTGAAGTTTTTCATTGTTTAAATACGAGAGAATGCTTTAATTATACCTATGCGGTATTATCCGAACGAGTATTTATTTATTGCACATCGCGATATGCAAAGTTAAAACAATATTTTTACAGTGATTATTGAAAAATGTTAAAAGTGTCTGTCATTGGCCCGATTGTATACATACGTGATTTTCACAACGCTATTCAAACAACACAATCGCGAAAGTTCATCCAAGTTGTTGGTCGTGTATTACGTATACATACTATATTATATATATGTTCATAATCGTCGTTCGTGAACATGATCTGTAGGTTTGCCAGGATCTACAGAAGCACTCAACTTTATTTATCAAAGGTGTGTCCTAAAATTACACATTACTAAAAGAAAGTTTTTTTTAAATAAATCTGAACAAGATTACTTACATATGCGACGCTAAAAACAAATGTGGTCGTCTCCGTCATATACGAAACTGAGCACTAATCAGTTTTTTAATTTTCATTTTAATTTAAATAGTGACTCTATATTGTGCTATTTTATAATAATGGTTTCTATTTACCAATTCGGTTTGAACAAAAGGTTATAAATCAAAAATTCGTAACAAACAAAAGAATACATTTCTATTTTGGAAATAGCCCCGTTTGATTATATTTCTGGATTTGACCAGATTCGTTGTATGAGGGTATTACTTGCAAACCCGGCTCATTCCAAAGTTGTTGAAACATGAACCATGAATGTAATTTAGTAGATGAAAATAAATTTTGAAAGTATTTTTAGAATTCAGTCTCACATGCAAAATATCATTCCAAAATAATGTAAGACTAAAGATACTAAAATGTACATTGTTTTCAAAATGAAATTAAAGTTTTATTTTTAACCATTTTGGAATAAGCCGCGTTTGCAAGTAATACCTTCATTTCTGTTGAGAATGATAATTTTTGATTAGTACTGAAATATGTATATCTAAGTAAATCAGAAACACGGCCGTCCCAAAATATTTTTTCACGATATTTCGTCGTGGAATATCTTTAAGCTTTCATTTTAAAATTAATACTTTTTATAAGAAATTCATCGAAAAACACGAAAGACAGAGTTATTTCTTTCAAACAAGGCAATTATGTAAATACTCGACGGAGATGACCTCCTAGGTTTGAAAAATATCACATACTTTGTGAAAAAGACAATAACCATGTTTGAAATAGATAACCAATTAGTTACTGGAGATGACCACGTTTGTTTTGTGACGTCACATAAAATGTACTTGTACACATCACCAAATTTCTTAAAAACGTAAAAAATATACAACTTTTGAATCAATAAACTTATTTATATGGTGGGTCGATGAGGTATGTGTGCTTGACAGTCTGAACATTGAAAAAATTAAATTTAATTTGACAAATTGTGAGTATTTTACGATAAATTTCCATAAGAACTTGTAAGAATATGACCAATAATTGATTAGGTATATATTATATGAAGGATTTAGAAATTGGATAAAGGTAGAACAGGCTAAGAACAACACCGGATTGTAGCGCTGGAAAGAATGGTAATATCGCAATGCGTTTTTTTTTCATTTACTTTCGAGCAATAAGCAGATATTATTTATAATTTTCATATAATATAATTAAAAGCCACCAATAGTATGTATATTGTTGTTATAGTTGTCCATTTCGAGGATGGAGATAAAAAAAAATCTACCAAACTGATGTTTTTATTGAAAGTTAAATTAGATATGGTGTGTGGTTTAATTGTTCGTACATAACACAAGATATTTTAGAAAAACACACATATAAAATAAAATGATTGTCAGTTATTTGTTATGAAAATAACATATCACCGGAAACGCGTGACAAGCGATCACCTAATATTCTGTGTATGGGTAAAAACAATATCAAAGAAACATTTATAATTGTCCACCACAAAATTGTCGGTGAGTGGGTGAAAATAACGTATTCTTTCAGGATTCATTGTTCAAAACAAATAAGTTTAACACTCTTAATAGACAATCAAACCACAAACTAAATATTTAATTAATTTACTATAAAACTTAAGCAGCTGCGTCACGGTATATAAAAAGTTACCAACCAAGTTGCTAAACTAACAACATCAAGCGTCGAGTAATGAAAATTTTTGTAAAAAAAAAATGGCCCGTTTCAACACGGATAACAGAAACCAAAGTGGGTGATGAAACGCTGACGGCAAAATTTAAATCGTTGGCAATGATGATTATTATAAAATGAAAGTGATCAACTCAACTGGCCGATAATTCATCAATGATCAAATTATTTTTAATTAATTAAACTTTTTGAGTGGCGAGTACAATTACAATTCATATTACATTATCATCATTATCGATAACTTAATGAAGGACGCCATGACACAATGTTCAAGTGCTTTTTGGTATTACACTGGATTCTCTTTTTACACGGTTTTACATCCCTTCCATGTGCTTACTGCTCAGTAACATGAGCAGAGTAAAAATAATTCCTGTAAATCCATTATTTACTTTACTTTTTACACAGTAGAGCATGGTAGTGCGTGTAGACTAAAAAAAAGAGTCAAGTGCACTTTGTAGGATCTAAGGCTAAGCGAAGTCTACATACAACAAAACACAAATAACTACTGTTAAGAATTAACTGAAAATTATTATCTAACAAATGTATCTATTTTTTATTTTAAGTATTCATCCATACATCCATATTATTAGGGAAAACAAGACGGTTCGTTAAATAATGGTTAATATTATTTTATTATAGTATCATAAAATATTCATCAACTCAAAGATTTGCAGTAATCAAGCCGCGTCCTGTAGTATTAACATTAACAGCATATTTAGTATTACAAAAGACAATTCGAGTGTTTTCTTTCTTTAGTAGCATAAAGAAAAGATGGCTTTCGTATTTATTTATTCAGTGGAAAGTAAAACAAAAAAAAAGTACACAGGCTGCCAGGGAATCTCTGTTATCCTAATGAATAATGTGCCGGCGTTACATGAATTTGAAATCGGCTACCGACAGCGGTCGACCTCAAATGGTTAATAAAACACAGTCGCAAGGCTACCAATAAACCTCTCAGTGGGTTATCAAATCGTTATTGCGGGGATTTTTTTTATATGACGAAATTTATATTACTGTGTAATTATAATGTAGATATTATTTAAACATTAAAAATATACAAAGGAAATTTCGGTCAAGCGCATTGCCAGGACCCAGACTGAATTTATTTTAGAAAGCAACTGTAGAAATGAAAAAAATAAATACATATCCGCAGGATTTAATTCGTTTTTGAAAATAGTAAAAATGTTCACAGAAAATTGCGATTGAAAGAATGTTCTTCAATGCACTTATTCCTTCTAGAATCATCCATTAAATATGCGGAAGAAATATATTTACATCATACACAATGTAAGTCAGATATTTTAGTATTTTGATCATGGATTAACTAATGCGAGCATACTAAATTCTTTGAGTTTCATAAATATGGTAGTCACTAAGAAATGAGCGTATCGAGAGTGATTATTTAACTAATAGTTATTTTTTAGCCATATCCTTTTATCTCTTCTCTCTTCGAAAAGTAGGATTGAGCAACTGACTAACAAAAAAATATCATTTTGAGATGAACTACACTGGGTGTACATGTGCTCCACATTGGGAGCGGACATGATAAAAATAAATACATATCTATGCTGGGTAGTCCTGATAAAACAATTTAATTTAAGGGCAAAAGTTTGCAAGGGGCACACAAATTACAGTTACGCAATTGGAGTGTATTTTCAATCATACTTTTCGTGCTAAACGAATAAATATGCTCAGCTATTTTAACTAAGGCTATAAAGTCGGGTCAGTGGAGAAAAAAATATGTTTTCAAATCGCTATGGTCAAAATTGGCACCACTGCATGCATACAACTAAGCTTAAAAAAGAATAAATACGTGTTTTAAGCTATGGCCTGTCATCTTATTTCTTAACGACTACACAGCCCTGATTTAAACTATTTGCAAATACGACGCATAATAAAAAAAAACATAATAAATTATGCATATTTTTTATAGCGGTGGAATCAACATAGTATTCCAATCGAAAGCACCAACAAAATGGCGGAACTCAAACAGCTGATTATGCTCGACGTCAAGGTTACGATATGAAAGAAAACGAAGATCATTATCGGTGATTTCAAAATACGACGACATTTACATGTCTGTTTATATTATATGAAAACTATTCTAAGAATGGATGCAACAGAATAATTTGTATTGTAAAAATAATATCATATAATACAATTTACGTTCGATTAAATTGAAAGTTTGGGTTTTACCCATTAAATCAAAAAGACATTAACGTCATAATGCCTAATCAATCATCACCAAGGACAAAAAAGATATTTTAAATGTAATATGCAGGTTTGATTCAGGTACGTGAGTATCAATTCTATTCAGATTTCTTTGATAAAAAAAGAATGTTTAAGTAACTATTATTCATCACGATCTGGCTCGAGATTAATTTAAAGAAATTTTTTACGTAGTTATAAATCCGTGGCGCGTATTCCAAGAAAGAAAAAAAAACTACGTGCAGTCAGCCTTGGCTAACAAACAGACACAGACAAAGCCATACTAAATATAAAATACAGTAATATCAAATTGATTGTTCCATATAATCTTTACTGCTGATGTATTTATTATATTAAACGTAATAAAAATGAATATACAATTTGCATAGTATGTCATGTCTGATTTTTTTTATCTAACTTTGACACATAATATTGAATGAAAAAAATAGGCATAATCCAAACGTATCTAATATATAATGAAAATATGACATAATAAAAATATGTTTCCCCTGATTTTCTCTTTATAAAAAGGTTAAAAAAACTTTGGAAGCCGAGACGAGATTGTCGCCGTCAATGATTTTAATTAATGCATGAAGCATCGATTACAACAAAAAATTCAGACACAAACATAATAATTGACTTAAAAAACAAATATACAAAACAAACATTTTTTTAAATCCATGTCTGCTCCCAATGTGGAGCGTATGGTTTCCTAATGGAGGTATATCAGCAGAAGTTTTTCTACGAGAACTGTTTTGTTACTCAGTCGCTCAACTTATTTTTTTTAAAGAAAGTAGTAGGGATAGAATGATGAAGGCTAGGGCAAGACTAGTGATTTACTAATCGCTCTCGCTACGCCCAATTATTAGAGTATCGGAAAGGGTGGGAGGGAATTTTTTTAGACATCACAAACACCTATGCCTTCGAACAGAAATCGATAAATCGACCGAAAAAATGCTGCTCGATCTGGGACTCAAATCCGTGAGATACGACATTGAGGACTACACCGCTAACCACTGCTCCATACGACCCGAACAAAAGGAACGATGTAAAATATTATTCAAAGTAATTAAAAAAATCATTTTTAAATACGAATCCGATCTCTATTTGTATCAGAACGCAAACATAAAAAAATCCGTGAATTCGCTACCGATTGAAGCTCGCATATTGTTGAATAAGATTAATTAATTAATTAACGTCGGTTTACGCTGGCCTCGTTTAGTTTTCACCCGGATTCGAATCTGAATTATCACGACTTACGGTACTTGGTCTCTTTCAGCTTGGCGCTGGTAAGTAGTCAGTTTTCCGTTAATGCAATATTTATTATACAATGTGGTCTCGTATTAAAAATAACAGCAGAACGTAAGTAACTGTTACACCGCCTTTCCAATGAAATTATAATTATTACGGCAGGTGCTGTTCGTGATAGCAATTCCGGCTTCCAAATTCAAATAACGTACCAAATTACCGTACACATAATATTATACAAGCGAAAAGATAATTAAATGAAGTGTTATCTTTAGTTAAGTTTAGACAGTTGTACAAATGTCCCGTAATTTATCAAAACGAGATGATTTTACGCTTTTAAGTGTGTCGACGTGATGAGATTTTAATATGAGATTAAAAAACAATGATGTTGTATGAAAAATATTCTTGACAGCAGCATGTTGAGATAAGAATCAGTATATTTTAAAAATTAAAGCAATTTCGACACCAAATTGTCAAAATTAATTCTAATCATAAATAGTTTTCATGTTATGAATATGTTCATAACGAAAGAAGGAAACGTATCAACATTTTTCATTGATCAATATTAGGGTGTCCATTGTCAATACTTGGTGGAAAGGCATTATATTAATAAAAACACAATATTCCTTTGTACTTTATTCCACTTTATTTAAAAGGTCAGGACCGTTTTCACTCATTGCAAGCATTGTCAACATTGTTTATATATTATCAGTTGACAATGCTCGCAATGAGCGAAACCGGTCCTGACCTTTTAAATAAATTGAAATAAAGTACCAAGGAATATTGTGTTTTTATTAAATTTTCAATGAGATTTTTGATTTTTGTGGACAACTGTATAATTTGCAAAATCAACAATTAAGAGTCTTCTCAATCCAGTATTTCAATCGAATATTAATTGTATTGAAAAAAAAAATGAAGCCTCGATATTTCGTTATGTTATCCATAATCATCATGTTATACCCTCCCCCCCCACCCCCCAACCAGTAATTATCGTATTTTTTTGAGTCTTATCTCGGTCAAGCACCGTTTATGACAACAACAATTCATCATTTTCTCGCATCTGTCGTTATTTTTAGATGCACTTAAAAACGATAAACAGGGATTCCACTGTATGAAGCATATAAATATAAACATCTCTCATACATATTTTATGATTTATGATTGGTACAAAAAAATCTAAGAACGCTGCGATCACGCGCGTTCAGATCTTTCAACATTTTTTTTTGTTACGTACAAGTAATAGTTTTCCATCGATAATGTGCGCAAATAACACCTATCATTTATACTTACAGCGATTTCAAAGAGATTTTTAAAATAAAACATTAAAACATACTGATACTCTGATTGTTTACAACAGCTTGATAAATATAATATGTTTAAGAAAGTGAACGTAAATATGACTTATTCTTTAATCACCGCATTATGTTTGACATATCTCCAGACGCTTTGAAACAGTTACTTATTATTTTTCCCCGCATTATTTAAACGCACGCGCTATAATATATTAAGTTACAACCAATCGCTGTGATGTGAAAACCTATAATAACTTGAAAACCTGTTTATTTTATAACACTTAAAATTATATAAAATATGCAAAACTTCTTTAGCACGCCACGATTGTAAATCACCGCAGTTTCACTTTTTCCAAAACTGCTTTTTTAATGCAAAATTCACACGAAAACATCACAATGTACATATTAATTTATTAAATTTGCTAAATTTTTTCAACACATTTACGCAACATCAAAACACGTTCTAGATTGTTTTTTTACACTTTCATTACAGATTCGTACACTTTTTTTTATGCAACATGTGTTTCGACGTATACAAAAATTATATGACATACTAAGTGAATGTAGATTTAATAGAAAAAAGTCGCGTAAGAGAAAAAAAACTAACCAAACTTGATTGAAACTAATATTAATATAAAATAATTATTCTACATAATATATTATGAAATCGATAAACACCGAAAGCAATTTCGCGTAATCAGTACACATTATCAACTCAGTTACCAGCCGATAATGCTACCTTGTTAGACGTAACCATTAAAACGTTAGTAATATTATCATTATCCAGTACACGCTAAAAATATATTGAGGAAGACGAAACACATGGCATACACAAACTAATTAAATAAGCTGAGCTATTTTTTACGTGGATCTAATTTACCATTTCTTTCTTCAACACTTTTCCCACTGTTATAATCCCACTTGCAAAAATTTCAACACACTGCACTAATATTCCGGTGATTGAATTGTGCAACGATTTCGGATAAACGGGGGACCCTGAGGGGCGTCAAAATATGGACACGCGCTTAATCGAACGGCGTACCCTCGGCACCGAGACGAAAATGACACTGACTGAGGTCTGCGGAGGCAAGCGAATTGAGAGTCGTATGATTCGAGGCCTGGCTCCCGCCGCGGGGGGAGGCGACCTTGCTTTATAGTCGAAGAAAGAGATACTCACACGGTCAGATATTAAGTTGCCGATTATTTTTAAATGCTTCAATTAAATAATCAATTATTTTTTTTAAGTAAACATGTCACACAGACAGAATAATTGAGATTTTTGAAAAATTACGTGTATTATCTCATTCTGCCCTGTTTTATACACATACACAGCACAACTTCAATTTGACAAAATGTGCACGGGGAGTGACTAAATGTTAAAAAAACATTAAAGATCCACAACTTATGTTTATGAAAAAAAAGCAAGTTGGTTTTTTTTATATTTTTTTTTATCTCAAAACAAAACGTTGATAATTTTAGTTATAATATTAAACATCAAACAAACAATGTTAGCCGAAACGCAGAATGGCGACATTAGCGTCATAAGCGAACATCGCCCGGCATCGATTTAATTTCAGAACAACCAGAAAACATTGAATGGCAAATAGAATTTAATTGCGGGAAATATAAAATATTACATTGCGTTTATAAATATGTATGTAGACATAATTAAATGATGGTCAGCCAAAATTACAAGAAAATGGCGGGAAAAAATTAGCATCTGCGGACGTGATTTTGTTTCAATGTAATCTCTTTAGATGAAATTAATTTTTAATGTATGTACCTAGTTAGCCTTAGACCGTTTTACCCGAACACCTAAGAAACACGTGACGATTTCAAGGTGGCGCCCGCATGAAAATGATTTATGGTATATATATTAGATAATATATTACTAGAAAAATCATCCTTTATTGTTTAAATAGTACTTACGAAGAAAAGAACAACAAATTAGATTCAGCATTGCAAATTCAGAAAGGATTAACGAAAAATTGGCTACAATTTTGTAACGTAAATCCAGCGGGAAAATTTCGAGTATGTATTTGAAAATGATTTAGACAGCTTTTGTTTCCTTATGCATTATTTAAGCTTTTGTTGCCGTCCTCCAATGATTTCCAGTCTTATATTAGACGTTTTTCGAACACCATACTAAAAACCTAGACTCCACCTATAATTCCTAAAAGTCATCGTAAAATTCGTTCATGACGTGAATATATTATTAAGTCGAGATACATCATTTATTCATTGTTTCTTACAAAGTTTTTTAAATATTCACTTCTCAAGTACTGAAAAAGTGTTTCGACATATTAAATTATTTGTATGTTGAACAATTGATAAACGCTACGGTTCGTAAAATGTGTTGTCAATATAACAAAACTATACACGGATTTATTCTATTTATTCCTCGCAAGATACCAACCATTATTTATTACCTATATTTCGACATTGCGTTTCAATAGATCGTGCGATAAATGATCTGAGATCAATTATATGTAAAGAATAAGCTGGAGCAGGTGTTATACAATACAGTAGCACGAAACAGACTATACGACTAAAGCGCTAAATGTTGAGTCGAATACAATAATGTATAAAAGATACATGTTTACGGATTCATAAAAAAAAATATTGGTATTTATTTCAACCAAAGTGTGCAGTCGCCAGGTTAAAAATAGAAGAAAAAATATCTAAAAAAACTATTGATAATAATCTGAGAAAGCCGGTTATGCTAATATATAAAATTAATAATACTATTTCATACAACTTTTGAGTGACTGAAATGGCAAATGTATCATTAGCAATAAAGCGACGTATATAAAAACTAGAATTGAAAACGCAAGTTAATAGACAAAAAAAATATATTCAGCATTTTTTAACGTAATCTAGCCATAAAATGATCATTGATTTAACATTAATAAACGCATGTTTGGATTATTTTTTTTTTAAATAGAAAGTGGTAAGAATGATTGAAAAAAATAAAACAGTAGTTTGCAGTTCCATACTATCTATGATGAGCGGGGGTTGACAATGTTGACATATCTTTCAATACACCCGCAATGCCGCAATGTAGAGCATTTTCAGACAATACCGATTTTAAGTCAGTCGCTCATTTCTGGACGTAAAGAAACGACACGGACTTGTTATAGTCTAGACGAGGGGTGGGGAACCTTTTCATTTCTGAATGCCACATTCATTTATCTGATTCAACATAAGGCCGCAGTATAGCAAACGTTGACACCCCCTCCCCTCCTTTTTTTAGACTGTAACATATAATGGATTGATTACGCTCTTTTTCTTAACGCTTTCGTATATTTTTTTCATCAAAGTGAATATTTTGGTCAAGTCAAAAGGTCGCATCAGAGTACCCAAAAGGCCACAGGTTCCCTTCCACTGGGATAGACATTCCTATATGCCCCGTTTTCATGATAGGATAGGGATTAGACTGAAAGGTGTCAAAACATTTCATGTATGAATACCTGCGGATACAAATCTATTCATCGATTGAAAAAAGTACAATTCAAAAACGTAAATGAATTATATGACAACTATTATGTCCTGAAGAAATTAAGAAAAAACATAGGAAAACTTTGAAACGTTTCTGACAAGTAACATAAATTTATACCTTTCTTTGAGCGATACATTGTAATGAGAAACCACGATATAAAGTTACCATCGTATCCACCGAAGATAGTAACCATGCATTTGTATGCACTTGAAAAAAATTAAAAATAAAAAAAAAACGAGTATGTTGACTCAATTTCAATTATAATAACAAGTTGCTATCACAGTAATAGAAGCGAGTACATGCATCATAACAATTTTATCGAATGCGGATATTTGCTAAAGGTTTAACAAATTATTTAATTGAAATTCCATTATACGTCAAATGTATTATATTGAGTGTATAAATACACAGTTGTGTCAGCAGTTATCATGTCAAATATTTAGTTATCACGATATCTATAATACATTAAATCAGCCACTTTATTTATTTATTTTTAAAAAACGCTATCGTTTATAAAAATATTAAAGTGACAGCAAGTATGTTATCCGCATAAGCTGTTGAGATTGGTTAGTTTTTCTCTTTAGAAATATTAGTTACCACAATTATGGAAGATCTTCGTTTACTATGCATGAAGTGGACTCAACCGATTCGCCAAGAAGAAAGAGGGCAGTTTTGACATACCCCGTCACTCATTAGATGAATTGATAAAATATCTCTGACCTTTAAATTTAGTTCATGTTACAACACTAGTTAATTCGTAACGGAGTTTTTGTACATAATGTATATGTAAGTTTCAGTGAATATCTGCTTACCAATTCGTTTGCTTTTAAGAATATAATATAAGCAGGGTTGAAAGATAAACGAACACAATAGTCTTTGCAAACAGACTACCAACTCCGTACTCCATTTTAGAGTCTGGTATAATCATCGCTTGCTCGTATCAAATACAGATCGAAAGTGTGTTACGAGATATCGATACTAAAACGTCGTGCTGGAGTTTCAGGCCCTCGATCACAGAATAGACGCGTTCAAAGTTATGATATAAATAAGATTAAAATATCTAGTTTATAACAATATATGAGTGAAACTGACATTCTAATAAACAGTATAAAATAATAAATGCAAACAAACAAACGTTAATGTAAGTTTGTCGTGTATGCTAATGAAGTACAGTCAAGACTGGCAGAGTACCCATAAACAATATTATGATACTATTATTAAATAATTGACAAGCGACAAAACAACTAAAGTATTACGTTTTCGTGCCATTTGGCAATCGCTTGCCACGTAAGAAAAGTAATACAGAGCCTTATTAGGAAGGAACTGAACACAGCTATTGGCCTTTCGTGACTAAATAGTATACCAAGCGCCTCGCTCGCCTATTCAGTCGATAATAGTTCATTCACCTAAGATTCGTTGTAGACGAACATAAACATTTCGAAAAGCTTCAAGAACACTTATTGAAAGTATCATTCCGACTTTATAAAGAAACGGTGGTTGCAACAGTTTTGTATTGAAATGAAACTGCTTTATTTACTGGATGCTCGAAAACATTTAAGATACGATTTATAAAAGAGATTAAGTCTCGAAAAAATCAATATACGATTTTTCTAATAATTTGTTTTATTCAATATTGTATAAAGTTTTAAAAAAATGTTAGTAATGTCGTTGCGGCATATATTTTAAAATTGGAAAATCACGAGGGCTTAAGTCGATAAGAATTTTTATAAGTCACTCGAGATCAACTAGGGGTGAAGAAACATCAAAAAAATGTTCGGTACCTTGCATATTTTTACATTATTATAAATATGATACTATTGAAAAGAATCAATTCTTCTAGATTTGACTCTTAAGTTCATTTTATTTCAAAAACTGGCCAGCTAAAAAGCTAAAATTTCATTATTCTTTAATTTTCCGTTGAATGTGGTTACATGGATAACTATTTGACAACATTTTTATTGCGTAGTATCGTATTTTTTTCATTGATCAACTGTAAATTTTCAATAATTTTTTATTTATTTTAAGTTATATAAACTATAAATATTATGACAAAACCTTATCAATAAAAAATCGCCAGAAAAACAATACACAATTTTATAAACAAAATATGAAAATAAATAAGCAATTTTATAATAGGTGCGTTTTCTATAGACACTAATAAAATAGTTTTCGTTTGGTCTTTATTTTTTAAAAACAAAAATCCAATGCGTCGTCTCAGGTATGGGACGTCACTTATGTGGCTGAACACCAACTTTACGACTATTCCTTATGGTCCACAATGGCCGTGCCAGATTTTCCGAGAGCTAAAGCTTTCACTATTTTCGCAAATTCGTATTTTATGCGTTGGGCCTTCGCGTCATAAAAATGGGATCTTTTCTCGTTTTAATATTGCGGACGGTCGTAACCATCGATGTCATATAAGTCATAGAATACGTGACACGCACCTAACATTAAATTGAATCGCTTTTATTATATTGAAAACAAAAAAAAAAAAACGACGCTCAAAATGACAAGTTTCAATATTATATTCTATATCGAATCAACATATTATAATATAAATCTCTTTTAATTTTTGTTGAACAATCCCTGCTTTAGTCGGAAGAAAGGCTTCGAACTGATCCGTCAGGATTCAGTTGATAATTCTCGCGATGAGCGAAACCAGTCCTGATCTTTATAAATAAAGGTGAATTTAGTACAAAAAGTTGTATTTTATTTTGGTAAATATTATGTTTGCCACAAAAAAATACCGATAAAGAAACGGACAAATAAATATCGATTGTTTGATTAGGAGTCGATTCATCATATTGATTAGAGAAATGATAACTTACACTGATTATGTACTAAAATTATTCTAGTAACTAGAACAACCATATTGTTATGAGGCCCACTAGAAGAAATAGGTAGTGCATGTCTGGGATAAGTACAAAACAACTTCAACTTCAACTTCAAAAACGTTTTCAACTTCAAAAATCAGAAAAAAACATTTTTATTGATTTAATTAATATTCCAAATATAAATACATAATGTCATTTATTTCCAGATAGCCTCGGAAGTCGAGTTTGCTTCAAGTAAGTCGATGGAAACGTTACGAAATAATATAACTTAATTATATAACCATCGTGATGGTAACTCTGAAGGATACTAGAATCGGAAGTTTATGGTTAATAAATACATTTACCAGAAGCGATTCAAAATTTTATAACCTTTTCGAACAGACAAGACAAGTGCGGCAATTAAATTCTTTGACACGATTGTTAAACGGCCTTTTATATTAGTCATGAAAATGATAATTAAACTAATCGATAAAAAACCTCCTTCATTTATTTCACAAAGAGAAAATAAACGATCATAAAAACCATTATAGATATAATTTATTTCTGACGCAGCCTCGGGTCCATCAATCACAAATAAACATGTTTTCAACGATAATATGTTTTATTATTATTAATTAAATTGGCATTTACTAAGTAGCAATAAAAGTAGTTTACCCTGGTGATCAAACAGTTCACGTTCAAATATCAGTAAAAAGGTAAGGTTTTTTCAATTTCACATGTTAGATATTGGAAATGGGTGATCGTGATATTTATCGCATGGAGTTGATTTCGAGTGGCTTAAAATTTTGGAAAATATCGCTCCTTTTGACAATTTTCGGTTGTTATACCGAACACTCATTTCTAAAATACAACATTAAATGTATTCATACTTATTTCAAAAATAAAGCAGTATACTTTTAAAAATTTGAAGGGGATTTTTATAATTAAACGATATTCCAAAATGTGTGAAAATATCTCATGATAATTAAAACTATCAATAAAAACGTAAGTGGTTCTGTGTGTGTGAATTTTTCTGTGCGCGCTTTAACCATCGAAAGAATGTCAATACAATATTATTGGGAGTATGTTGAGTGGAATAACAATGTTTTCAATGGTAGTTTTATGTTAAAATTATTTTTTACAGCCACCGCCAAATCAATAAAAAATAGTAAAACTCTTTCAGCTTCACAACAACAAAAATACCATGGAAATTGACAATCAACTGAATATGCGGCTAGCTCTCTTCCGATAATTATGAGGTAGGCCGGTGACTCTTTAAGCGATGAAGTTACATAAGCAATACAAAGAATAATTGTAGCATCTAAACAGTCCATACATTTTAATTCAACGGCACTAAGCTCATCATCAATATGATGCACTTCGATCTCACTCAACTTCCGCTGAGATGTGAGAGATTGTTATTATCATAGTCGATCATCAATCGGCGCAGACCGATGAATACACAACCTTACGTGAAGTATTAAACGTCATCGATAAATATGGTAGAAAATGCTTTGTTCTTACAGTAAATATTACGGGAGAATATTTACTGTGTGTAACAAGTAACATTGCTTCATATATGATGCAGTGTGAAATAACCACTGATATTATGAGAAAATAATTAGAAACTAAATCAGTGTTTACAATATTGAATCGATAAAAAACATTGTATTAACACTTAGGAGTCCGGGCGAACATATGTGTGCATCTCACTTTCAGTGCGCAGGAGTCCGCGCGAACATATCTGTTCGTTTTGCCGAGTGTAAGTTTACACAAAAAAAAGGTACTTTGTGTGATGATTTTTTTTCTTCACATTTAACATCAAGGTTGCCAGTGATATTGAAATTGATAATGTCAAACAAATATATTAAAAATATTATTTTTTTTAATCGTAAATATAGAAGTAATTCCACAGTATCACCTAGTAAATAATATTTTTTGTATAACGTTTAACGTTTGGTGTAATATTATTTTCATGGAAAAATGCATCTTTTTTTGTTAGATCTTTTGCTTCGTTTACGTAAATAAATATGGGTTAAATTTACGGATAAGTTTATTTATTGCTTCTTTGGCCGCTTCACAATTCTTTACAAAAAAATAAGTGTTTGTTCTATGGGATTTTTACGAAAGTGAAATTAGTCATGACAATAATTATATAACACAGATCCATTGTCTCAGATTCATTTTACATCTGTATCCTTTTTTTCTTTTGTAGACATTTTGCAACTAATTCTTGTTGGAAAGTCAACTCTAAATTCAAAGAAATGAAATCATTATTTTACTTCGAACAAAGCACCGCTTTTACTCAATATATGTTTGGCTTGCCAATAGCAATAAATTATGTAATTCTTAATGCCCTTTTCGAGACGCTGTTGACAAGGAGCTATTTTTTTTGTAAAGTTTATGGCTCTGATGTGAAAAAAATGTGACCCTAATGCTTCATAATTATTACACATATGAATGGCCACCATTCATTAATAGCATATACCTGCACCATTCTAACAAAAACAAACGATTCTCAAAGATTTACAATATTTAAATAATTGAAATATAACAAGAATTATTTAAAAATATCTGAGAGTTGCGAATAAAACCTTACGATATAGAACAGATGTTTATTTTCGGTTTTACAATATCTCAAAAAAACTAAAATAGTTGTCGTTGCTGAGAAGAAGGAGATGGGGGGGGGAGGGGTTTAGTAACCAGTAACTTTATTTTAAATTAGTGTATATTATTGCAACTCTTTATAGCCATTTCTTACTAAAAAACTTTATTTTTAAGTTGTTGAGACTCTTTATATGAAACCCTCGGTTGAGAAACACTGATTTTATCATATTTTTATATGTATAAAACCATACGAACGCTTTTCTGAAAGAAAAAAAAATATAAATCAATCGGTTTAATAGTTATCGCAATTTAAACGTGAGCGCAAAAAAAGTTCCATTTCCCCAAAATTCGGCCGGCTCCCGCGCATTTTTTAGTATGCAAATCTGCGGACCTATATGTGTTAAAGAAATATGGACAGTTAATAATTAAAATAAAATATATACATTAACACATTTTATAAATTTGAGGAACTTCGTTATTTTGCGCCAGGCAGAAACACCTGAACTGTTTGGTATTATGGTCACGTGTCACCAGTAATTAATTTGTGCAGATCCTAGCTCTAGTTGGGTTTTTTAAATCAATACCAAAGTGCAAAATTTTTAACTTATTTTAAGCGTTTCTGTTTCACTATTCTTGTATAAGATATAACGAATCTGTTAGCAACAAATCATGCTAACACTTTTTCTATTTATTTACACAACTTCCATAAAAGAGTGTTGGTAGATGGCACTGTCACATTATTACTAAAGTATTGTCACAGCTCTATTTCAAAATATGTGCCAGATCGTCATTAAGCACTCCTTCGTCAAATAATATGTTTCTTGGCTTCTTAACCCTCCAGAGACGAGAGATTTTTTCCGATAAAAAAAATATTTTCTAAGCCATATTGAAGTCACGGATAACTTTTATTCCTATCCAAAATTAAAAAAAAAAAAACGCAAAGTCGTTGTATAGAAACCCCGCATGACTATATGGTCATGCTCATCCTTTTATTACCGTGTAATATTGAGTACGGACAGTAGTAAGGACAAAAGTGACCGTATGGGCTTGCAAACATTCGGGGTTGAAATATAGCTAAAAGTGATTTTTTTAAAAATATTTACAATTTGGCCTCTTTAGATCAACATAATTTCAAAACAAATATATTAGCAAAATAACTGTAAATAATTTTATGTTTTTATAAAAAAATATCTAACAGTTTCAAAAAGTAAATTTAAAAAAACGGAAATTCAAAAAATCACATGTGCTTTTGGAGACCGTTCCTATTTCCACGGCTGATGACTTACTGTAGTCCGTACCCTTCTTAATCAAATATGAGCGAAAGCAACGATATTCAGGTAGAAAAAGTATGAATAGTGGGATCAATAGACAACGGTGTTTTGTGTGACAATATGGTGACGCTCGTCCTTGGAGGGTTAATCCTTTGTGACACACTATAGTCGCCTACCACATACCGCAGAGCCAGCACGCCCTTTTACTGGTCATCGGACGCGATCCGCCTAATGACAACATAGCCGGTACCGGCAGCACCCTTAAGTGACGTGAGTCCATGCATTGAGAAACATCATATTATGCTAATGTTTGATGTGACCATGAGGTTGAAAATAAGCCGAAATACACAAGAGCCTAGTAACATTATTTTAAGTGCCTATACTGTTAGGCTGCGAACTGTGCCTCGATATTAGTCAATGACAGGCTACGCGATACCCGTTTGCTGTGCTCATTACTCGTCTCAACTGCTACCCGATCAAATAAAGCCGGCTGGCATATGAAGATCAGCACAGGCTTTGGCTTAAGCGCCAGCGATAATACCGCTAAGCCGGCCGGGACTGATTGCGGACGGCCACCGTAAACCGCACGCGATTTGCGAAGTAGGCTACAGGCGATAGCGGCGGCGCGATGACACCCATCCGGGTGCCGCATCACCAGTCGGCTCACGTGCACCAGCGGAACACTACCAGCTGGCATACAATTTAATGCGAGCGAAATACAACTACCGAAATTGAATGCAAACAGCATTTAAGTTGAAGTACCGTTACGCCAGGAGTGTGTGATCATCGTTTCAATAGTGGTGGCAAAGTGGATAATTGAATTGGCTTGTAACGACATCTGAAGTTATTTATCGGCATGAAATTGAACGGACGATTAAATAAATGGTGGAAGCATGAATCGATGATGAACGATTTTTAGAAGAAGCTCGTATTCTACGTAACAACCGGAAGGAACCTATGTATTTGTTCAATCGATTTTTGTCTAAAAAAATCCCTCCCACCCTTCCGATCCTCAAATGACGGAGCGTAGAGAGGGCGATTAGTTAACCACTAGTCCTGTCCTGCTTTATTCTTGTATCCCTCCCTACTCTTCTCAGAGAGAGAGGCTGAGCGACTGAATAACAAACAGTTAAGTATATCAGTTTAAAAATAGTCCAAACACAAAATTACGAATATTTTTTATTAATAATTTAATCACGTAGATTTTAAATGGATACTAATATATTTACATAATAATATACCGACATGTAAAATTCAATTACATAAATTGTATAATGAAATGTTTAGAAATACAAATCCATAAAATATCTGAGTACCTTTCTCACATAGCAGTTACATTTTATTATTTACATAAATACAATGTTGATTTCCCTCTTTCAATATCCATGCGTCAATATCGTCGAAGCACCTCCAGTTTTATGCCGTATAATGAAGGCCGTAATAAAATGTTTGCATTGCGCTAATGATATTTCAAATTTCACAACCCGAGCCACATGCATGTATCTATAGACAGACCGAGACTAATGTTATGCAAAAATTATTCAAAACATATGTTTTATCGGGATAAATTTTCATAATGTGAGCTGAATACCTGTTACCGATTTGTAATCAGAAAAAAACATATATATTTATTGCAAGAAACGGTATAACATCATATTTTTATCAATGGCATCCCATGGGGTTGGATGAATTAGGCAGTACCTTGAGACGGCGAGGTCGTAGGAGAGCAATTTGGCGATGTATGTATTCGATCTTGATTGTGAAACATGAAACATTGCACGAAATCAAATCTGTTTGCGTCACAGTACCCAACTAGGTTATGCAGACTCGATAAATATAGGTGAACGTAATCGACGTATTTTTGATGGTAAGTGTATTATAACATTACATTAATATATTTTGTTAGACAGTATTAATGGATTCATTTCAAACCTCGCTTTAGGGATATCGCTATATCATAAATACCGCTTTTTTCTGCTGTTTAAACCTTCTGTTAGTTTTTGAAACGGACGATAAAATAAACGCTGTATAATCTGTAGGTACTATCAAACGTTTATCATTATTTCAGTCATTAATTATTTGATTATTAATCAATCACCATTATTAAAACCTCTACAAGATGCTATTGTAACTAATAATAAATAATTACTTTAATTTACTTTAAATAATCCCATATTTGTTATCGTTCCAATAAACACTAAAGTCACGTTATTAAAATATGGTATCTAAAACGTACTATCCCAAAGATTATAATACTTATTAAAATATGTTATTATAAATCTGCCAGGAAATATTTTTATGAGCACCGATATTTTATTCAATTATCCTATCAATGTATTTGTCTTATTGCCAAATAAAAAAATCATTCATGATTAGAAATTTCTCTCATTTTACACTGTGTGGAAAAATCTTTATAATATGAAACTCATTTTAATATCAGAAAATCTAATTTGCAAACATTGAAATTCAGTTTTCTCTATATTATGATAAATGGAGATACCTGCATTAGCTTTAAGACATCGATATTAAGGTTACAAGTTGTATGCTGTGATAACAGTCATGCAATAAGTGTGCCCCTTACAGTCCGAATATTTGTTACGAACGAATATAAAAATGTCCTATAAATACTTTGGAAAGTAAATTTTCCCTGAAAAAGTATTTAATAAAAGACAAAATTACCAGGTCACGATAATGAAAGTTTTGATTAATTTTTTTAAAAAAGTCGTGAAATCTTTCAGTGTCACCCGGCGTTTAAATCGCTGGCGACAGCAACATTGTAAATAATATGTTTATTACCAAAACTGCTGACTATTGGGTAAACAAGCATTGACGAAATAATTTGTATCTCGTTTACAAATGTACAGGCGGTCAAGATTGTTGGAGATAAAAATCGTATACTTAAACAAAACAGTAGTTTCACAAATATAAGAGTGAAAGTTTTTATTGACCACTACAGGACTTGCAATTGGAATCGTATATAATTAAGTATACGCAGTGCTTTTTTTATTTAAAAAAAAAAGGTGACGGAACTCACTTCTTGTCAAGATTTTTTCAAATCTATGCTAGTTACCGATGTGGAGGATATGCTTTTCTAATGGAGATATATTAACATTAGTTTTTTACGAGAACTTTTTGTCACTAAGTTGCCAACCACTCTCTTTTTCCGAAAATAGTAAGGATATAAGGACAGCACTAAGAGAACAGAACTAGTAGTCAATTAATATCTCTCGCTTTGCCCCATTTATTTTAAGATTGGAAGGGTGGGAGTAATTTTTTTAGATAACACAAACACGTATGCCTTCGAACAGAAATCGATAGAAGAAAATGCTGTTCGTACTAGGACCCGAATCTGTGATATCCGTCACGGAAGCCTCGTCTTTCTCCGATTTTAAAGGATAGAAAATTGTCAGAGGTGCTACGACGGATTATAAAAATCGAAATAAAAAAATTCAAATATTGAATTGAAACATTAAAAATGTCAACAAAAAAAAGGTGCCGGAACGCCGTTCCACCGTGTTACATGGGGAAAACGTACTGAGTATACCTCTTTACGATATGCAACTCAGGAAATGTATGCTTTCAAACACTGAAATCGAGAAATAAGGAAGGACTAATAAGCTAGTGTGCTTTTTGTTTCTTATAAACAGCGCAACAGACTGCATTCGCGCAAGCACGCACAACAATTTTCAGACGTCGATTGAAACTATCACGCAATATAAATTGCTTAATTGCTAAGATGTTTGACATTTATAAAAAAATATGTATGAATTAAGCAAGATTTAAACAGAATCTGTTTTTTTTTCTTAAAATATACAGTGGTCGAATAATCTATAGTTCGTGGCGTGTCTATTACGATTGGCAAAGCATCATTACGGCCGTGTACAAAAAATGCTTTTCCCTATCCATCGCGACGCAGGCGATCACGCCCTAGATCTTTCAACAAACCAACGCAATACTACAAAACAAAAACTATAAATAACGGACCAATAGACCGGGAAGTTGGATTCAATTGTAAAAGTGAAATCGCTTTCAGAAACATTTCACGAATAGCACTTACACTATTTTTCGATGTATTAATAAATGACAACGGCAACAAATATCCACGCCAGGTCGACGCAGCCAAGTAGCCGTGAATTGACAAGTGACTTATTGACCAGAGGTCTTTCAAAATCCTTTTTTTATGTATTTTTTCATCGACAGTAGAATAAAATATTAATTGAATTGGTGTTCAATCTGGATGTTATACAGGGATTCATTTTCAACAATTGATTACGTTACCTGTTACAGCGGGTATTGAGGGGCAAATAATTAAACACACGTGTCGATTACGTCGAATTGATTTGAATTTAATATTAACTTTTGGCTTGCACGTAGCAGTGAAAGTATATTCTATTTCTCACATTTATTTAATAAGATCAGAACCAGTTTCGCTCGCGACGTGCATTATCAACTAATAAGAGAATACAATGATACAGTTTTATTTATGAAAATTAAAATGAAATTAATAATGTGTAATAAAAAGTATGTATTTAAAGGAATTTACAAATATAAGTACAAACTATGAATAAGTGACAGTAAATTAACTAAATATAAAAAAATACCTCCAAAATGTAATTACAAAACTCGTTAAAATGCAATTAAGCCAAAGTGGAGACTAATGGTAAGTTTAAACATATAATGTTGATAGTGCTCGTCATGAACGAAACCAATACTGATACATTTCCAGCCTTTCCACCAAGTATTTATCGACAGTGAAGACTCTAAAGGTGAGAGTATATTCTCTCGCATGTAAATGTAAGATTGTGTTTTCAAAACAATGATTCGTTTAAACTAAAGTGAATCAAATGAGCACGACGTGTTGGCAAAAGAAGACTTTCTTAGACTATAATGAAATCCTTCAGGAATTTGATTCTTTCAAAGCCCTTCCAATAGACGGGTGGAGAAATTTAAGACAATGGCGAAAGAATCAATAAAGTCTTTAACTTATATGGATTGCCAGCTCTGTAACAGAGTGACTCACACTCTTTTATATATCAATGTTTGTAAATTTATTGGTGTCTGTGACATTTATATATAACCTTCCAACTTTGTATTATTATTAAAACAAATGAAATGATTAGCGATTTGTATGTGTGATTTTACTCATATGTTGGGTCGCGAATCTTAAACTATAACCTCAATTTGGGTCACGACTCAAAAAAGATTGAAAAGCGCTGCTCTTTGGGCACGCATGTTGCATGTTAGGTGAAAATAATAAACGTAATCGCAGTGAATTCATTCAGTCTTAAAAAAGAAGAACGAAATAACAAAAAAAACTCAAGTAAATTATCATATTACATGTTTCTATCGGTAATAGCTACATGATCTATAAGGTATTTTTACTATTGAAGACTGTGAAAGACTGATTGACCTAATAAAAACAAGTGAGTTTAGATTATGGAAAATTGCAACGCAGGAAACATAATTAATACGTATAAAGTGTAAATAATTTATTTAAAAAAAAAATGACACCGATACGCAACAAGCATGAACACCTGACATTTCTCTGACCCCCAAATCGATTCAATTGACAACAAATTCCCAATTAAAAATCATACGGTGTAGTGGCAAATCGTACCACATTTTGGTCATAGCACTTTTATGACACTTATACTCGGAACAGGTTCAAAATTTACATTTTTTTCAAACCACGTGTTGTAAAACAATCGAAATATCGGACATTTCTAATGGACGACATACATTTAAAACGAGTATCTACATATTCTGCAACGTAAAATCAAAACATCAGTTACAACTATTTGACGAGGCAGGTCAAATGGGATTTTCTTTTCATCTTCATTCTTCTGTTTCGCTCGCAATCACAATGTTTACACGTTGTGGAACCATTACCGAGCAACCCTGATCGAACAAAGATATTCGTAACGATTATGAATTGGTATGTTTTGGTGATGGTGAACCTTTTGAAGTCGAAACCTTTGAGCTTAAGAAACCTAGGTTGATTCGGGTGCCGTGTCACGTCTATAAGTATCCATAATTGTTTGATACTCATAACAGTCACTATTTCTATGTAAACTTTTAACTAAATTAAACAAGCCATCTCGAGTATTATAATAATTGAATATACATATATGTCGACAGTAGAAAGGAAAAAGAACGTAACCCACAGTTTTTTCAAAGCAGATTTTTAGATAATCACAAATATTATACTACTTAATAAAAGTTCCATCAAAAAGATGTAAGCTGCAAATGCCGAATTAGTATCTAAGATAAGCTTTTAAGTTTGAAAACATATGAAAATTGCGATCAGGAAAAAAGACTTATAATTAGTTTTTTTTGTAACAATTTATTAAATAAATATTAGATGGAGTCAATAAAACTCAAATTTATTAATCTTCGTCCACTTTAAAGTCGTGTATATTAAATAATTTAACTTTCGTCAAAAACCATCAAAATATGTTTTTCGTACCTCCTGTACAATTCGTTATGTGTAGGTTACGTCCGTCTTCCTTACTAAGGTCGATATATTATAAATTAATTATATTTTTGATTAGCATATATACTTCATAAAGTTCTGAGGTTTTTGACGATTGTCTGCCAAAATCACATTTCATTTAAATTTGAAAACAAAAAAATCTCAATCAATAATACATTATTAAAACAGAACCGCTTAGAAACTGAGCACATCTGTCGAATGGCAAAGTTTCTAATTGACAAAAAGTTAGATTACTTAAAAAAAATCATGTTTGCAAAAGCAATAGCTGAAACGAGACTGCTGGAACAAAAGCCACCCGCGGGTGCGTTATAACGATCAATTTAAAATCGCAATTGTAACCTTACACGAGTTATAAAATGTGTGTTCAGATTTTCCACTATATCAGAGGACATTCGATACACATTTAATAACAATGACCTTACCAAAAATAGGGCGACTGGTAATATGTATGGCAGACCTAGAGAGGCTACCTTGTACATACGGAATGAAGTCAACGTGACCTAAAGATTTCGACAGCGATCCAACTGGAAACCACCATACGTTTAAATAAACTAGCGGACTTTTTTCAAGATCAACCAGCTGGAAATCCTTTACCAGCTACGTTATTAGAACAAGTTTGTATATTTTTCTATGATAAACACAAAAAGGCTATTAACAATTCTGATGAAAGAAATAAACAATATTGAATATAATGCGATATCTTAAGATATTTTAGTTTCAAGTTCGAGCTTGCCATAAGATATTGTGCCTATAGCGTAAATCACTTTTAATAAACTCAGATTAAAAAAAAACAATATACTACAGTCTGGGGATAGATATATCAATGAGTTTCTGAATTGGAAATGAAGAAAAACTATTAGCAATATAAGACTTGCCATGAGATAACCAATGTTTTGACTTGGGGCGACGAAAAAAAAAATCAATATTCTAAGGGCACCGGAAACCGAAAATTTTTGGGAACCCCTGGACTACACTATATCAAGTTCGTCACGGCAACCATTTTAAAAATTAAAAAAACAAACTATCTTTCTTTGGGATGATTTCAAGACACGATAAGCGAAACCGGATAGAGAAAAAATCTTTAATTTTGAAAAATATGCTTTTCCAACAATTATTTACAGTCGACACATTGGAATTGATATGATAAATAACGGGCAAGGGTAGGCAATTTTTCATACGCCGATATGTAGATTTATTGTAACTGCACTAAAAAATAGTTTATAAGCGATCAAGAGCGATATAGGGCGATCAACTTTCTACGGCCAATTTTCGGCCAACCATACTACTTATACACATGTATGTATATAATATTTATAGTAACATGCACGAGGAAATTTCTGTATGAATACTGAAATGAATATGTTCAAGGACTGATCCGACACACAGATCTGTTCAAAAAATAAAACACCACACAAAAACCGTCATTGTGTGACTGTTAACCAATGGTATCTTTTAAATACCACACAAACTGCAATATATAATAATGTATTGAAGAAATTTGAAAGTATGTATCCAAGGATACGTGAAGTAAAAAAAAAAGTAATTACTGCAACAAATCAGCTGTTGTAGATCATTTTAATCAAAACGCGAGATTCGGATGTCAAAAATAAAGATCACGCGATGTTTTGGCAATGAGAATAATAATTTTTTAACTCATGGACATTTTTTTAAATAAAGCAATCAAACAAGAAGTAATTATTATAATTTATAATAACTTTGCACGAATCAAAATCAGGTCAAATTTTTGCTTGAAAAATTAAACTAAATCAATTAAAAATGTATTCCTACAAGCCACACTCGAAATCTATTATACATACATAGGTATATGAATTAATATTTTAAATTAATGTTAAATAGCAAAATTAAACAAAATTTTTGGGGGAGGTATGTATTATATATACGTTATATGAATTTCATCGTTTTATTTAAGATTTCTTAATAATATAAAACCGTATTTCCTCGTTTATAAAACGCATGTTTCTATCCAATTTCAGCATGTGAATGGTTAGAATAGAGTAAAAAAAGTATATCAGATAAAATTGTGCAATAATATATACAAAAACAGATGTCGCCAATCGGTGGTCCGCGTACCATTAGTGGTCTGCGAAAAAATTTCGTTGGTCCGCGATATTTTTCAGTAACGCAGTAACGTCTTTGATGCCAAAAATTTACACAATTATATTAAACATCCAGCAAAAAATATCACACATTATTTGTATAAAATTAACCAAGCGTTATTAACCATTTTATAATTGAAAATGTATCTTCGATGATCGTTATTTTATGCTATATTTTTGCAACGTTTCAAAAATCATTAAGGTGGTTCTAGGGAGTAAATAGTGAGTTTAGCGATCCGCGAGGACTGAAAGGTCGGCGACCGCTGCACTGGCTAACTGTTTTAAGCAGTGCAATACAACCAAATGATACAATCGTAAAATAAGCATCGTGAACATTTACAATAACTACCTACCACCTGCTTCTTCGACTACGTTAACATTTAACTTAGGAAAATAATAAATTTAATGCAACGCTTGATATTTAAAAGTCAAGGAAATAAGAAAAACTTAAATGCATATCATGTACAGATATTAAATTCGCCATTAACCAAATGAAAAGATTCTTCATACCCTTAGTAGTACATTTCTTTTTTGCTTCACTGACTATAAAACACAGAAAAACGGTACCGCGGTATTATGAAAAACTATTACACAATCCAAATTCCATTTAAATTAATATCACTTTTTTCTTTGCCTATAACCGATCCCCACTGAGCCAGCAAACGGTGCCTTCAAAATTCTTCTCTACTTGATAATCTCTACTTTTTTCATGCGGATGCAAAGATATAGTAGAAATGAAATATAATGTAATTTAAGATTTCGACTGAAGGTGCTTGGTGGAATTTCATTATGTACATTCACACAAATTTTGTTACTAACGACCCGGGTTTCGCCTTTCGGCATCTTCAGGCGTTCAAGTGCACGGATGAACTTGAACTGATGCTTAGTAAATGAATGTTTCGTGTGTATATAAGAAATAAATGTATCGTTGAGTTTAAAGCCATTGATGGCGAAAAGGATTAGCCCATGGGAATGCCCAGAGATTTGAATGGGATTAGTTTTAAGAATTATATTTATTTTTATTTGTCGGAAAAGGTTTTATGATTATATTTATATAGGGTATAAAAGTGGAGAGCCAGGCATGTGCAGCTGATCGTTTAAAATCGGAAGACTGTTCAAGAAAGGCGAAACCCGGGTCGTAAGTGACAAAATTTGTGTGAATGTACATAATTTGAAATATAGTGTATTTATTGAATAAAGTTTACTGATAATAAGAACATGAAAATTATTCATATTAAAACCGTTTATAAATCATATTATTCTATCACAATCTTCTTACGGATATAAAAAATAAATTATGAAGATAATAATATAAACAAGAAATGCTTTCGATGGTTTCGGCGGTAACTTTGTGGAAATGAAAATGTTTTACTATATTCAGTTTTTTTTATCCTTAGATAATCATACACTTAATAAAAGCACCAAACCAATAGATATCATATATTGTCGATGGATTCGGGCGGTAATTTTAGTCGATATTCATTTTTAATATAATATATTTGATATCTTTGAAACACAACAAATAAAATGTCAAAGCTATCAAACATAATTTCATATTAGATATCACAGAAGTAATGAATGGCTTAAAAATATGTTTCAATAGTAGGATAAAACGGGATTATTTTTTTGTGAATACTCTTTCAACCATCGTGGTTTATCGTCGATCAATATTATCTGTATAAAATATGTAAAAAAAAACGCAACGTTTTCTTTCAGATGGAAATGATGACACAAGATAATGATCGGCAATCGACACTGTAAAGATAATCATTTTACCGTAAAATAATTACTGTAATTTTGAATACAATGTCAAGTTACAGTTGTACAGAAAATGTATGCCTAATTATTTTAAATTCCATACAATTTTAGGTTACCGTTAACATTTTTTAAAATATAAAATACCGGAAAGATAGGAGTTTTATTTGAATAATAGCAACAATAAATATTACTTATTCACTATTATTATATTATTCATTAATGATATTACTTATTACTGTATCACTATGTATTTGCAAACGGATAATCCATTTTGACGTAAGTAAGTGTAGAACAAGGATCTGTTTGTTAATTAAGAAATCACTTTCGGAATAGGGTATCCAATCCCGGAGCCTTTTTCCAATTTTTTTTTAGCTCACCGAGAAATTTGAAATCTCCGATTTGGTATCTTTTTTCCCGGAATCTCACGGAAACTCGTTTTTTTTTTTTAGCTCGCCGAGGAATCTGAAATCTTGAATTTGCCAATTTCGTGTCAATTTTCGGGATTTGCTTAAAGTTTCTCATTACCGAAATCCCGGGATCGCGGCCATCTCAATCCCGGAATTTCGGGATCAGAAAATTGAACGGGATCCCGGGATCGGATGCCCTATTTCGGAAGCAACTGGGATGGTCAACCGAACCCGATTGTTTTTCTCATTTCTGAAAAACTCAACACAATCATAAAATAAGTGCTATGCACGCGGGAATAACACTACAGGTCAAATTATTAGGTCGAGGAATTGTACAGAAAACCAACGAATTATAGAAAAAAATATAGTTATTCTGCGGAAAAAACTTCACATTAATTAATCACTATAAATATATTTATAATGAAATGTGCAACAAAGAACACTAACATTCAAAACTGAAAAATATTTATAAATTATCTCAAAAAACGACAATGAAAAAAAGTGTGGAGACTAATTTAAAACCTACGATAGTAAGGTAGTTTCATTGGAGTACGAAGACAAGCAGAAACTATTAAAAAGACCGCTCGATCGGTGGAAAGAAAAACCAATCATTGAAAATTAACAACATAACACACAAAGAGCAAACATCTAAGTGTAAGAGTTCGCCGACAAAGTTTGCTTTAACTCGCAGTTGATAAAAAAGGCGAAGAAAGGTCGGGAGAATATGGGGTTTAAGCCTCGGTGACTAACCTAACCCATTACACGGTGTATCTAAGTTCAATACGTACCTGCAGACAGTGTCCCACCGTAATTACACGTAAACTTTAATTAGAAAAACTCCGCTTTTACGGTTTATTTTTTCGCTTCCATGTGGCAGAGCCAATTCAGCAAGGAATACTGGGTAACAGTATAAATTCTTAGTGACGTGCTTAATTTAACCAGTTATGATGATTATTTGGTTTAATGTTTCGATTTTATTAGACAAATCAAGAGAATAATAAAATTGTTACATATATTTATAATCTAAAATAAATTTCAATTGAATCACATTTTTCAAAAACATTAATTCATTGCATTGTCTACTTTGTGTGCTGCGTAGATTTCGTTTAAGAATAATATTAACACATTTGTATATATGTATGTAAGTAAAAACATAAAAATAAAGTTATCAAGCCAACTCGAATAAAAAATTCAATATACCAATAAATGGTTTCAAAAAAAGAGTAACCAAATCGATACCCTATGATGCTGCATTAGAATCGTATACACCATAAAAACGTGATAACGCTTAAAATTCAGACGTAGCACTCTGGAACTAGGGTATCGATATATTTATACCCAAAAACTTGCACATTCATACGTTGATACTCCAATTTGAAGACATCGACGAAAAAATGCAAATATAGGGAACACGTACATTATGGGTATAGATTATTTCTAATATATGTGTATATTTGTTTTTATTTAAATAAATCTCAAGCAATTGGTTTAGGTCATATTCATTTATGTGATGTTCATATAAAACTCTTTCGATTCAATAAATTTGTTTTTGAATATTTCAGACGTCAATTGCGGCAAATAAGAACGTTAACCGTGTTTAAATGATACTATACGCAGAACTTCCACAAATATATCAGGAAAACATCAATTTCGGGTATTTAAAATAGGGAGTAGGATCACTATATGAAAATGACTTCTACAGAAATCAACCACTATACAATTAACTGGAAATTATAACTACAAGGAGTCAACCGCGTAGACATATTATGCGCATCATTCGAGACGGTTTACATTAAACGACATTATCATTCAAATATAATAATAATTATTAACTCTACTTAATCCCGGCACCACACTGCACATTTAATCCGAATGGGTTTTTTCACGTGAGATGATCGCGCTTCTTCAGGGCATTATGTTTTTAAAGAGCAAATGTCAGATCAACGAGTCAAATTGGATTCGAACGGGATACCGGTTCGAGAAAAGTTTAACCTGTTTTTATGTGGCCATTTAACGATTGTAACACTGAACTGTATCCACTTAGAGTTTGCGAAAATACTTACGTACAAAGTAATTAATATACAATATATGCCATGAGAGCAATGTTTTATAGTCGACTCATAAGAAAACTAACATTAAATTGATGATTTACATACAAGTTTTAATTGTATGTAGTCAAGTGTACGTGAATTATTTACAATGCCAATATAGTAAATCAATATTAGCGTTAGGTAGACAGAATAAAATTTCAGTTATGCACAACATTGTTGACTTATGTTTAAAATACAGCTTGAGGCAAACGAAATTTTCCGAGCAATGAAACATAACTGCAATTCAACGTAAGTTTATTAAAAAATAAAAACACAATTTTGTACTAACTTCGCATTTATTTTTAAGATCAGGACAAGGTCACGCATGTCAGACGAATTAATCAGTCGAAAATTCTTATGACGAGCGAAACCCGTCCTGATAATCTTAATAAATGAATATGTATTCAGTACAGAAGAGTGTTTTCTATTTTTTTATACAATGATTTTCCACCAAGAAATGACAGTGGAAACCTTAAAAGTTGTTAAGTGATTTTATATGCAATATTGATATATCGGAGAACGGTGTGTTTAAGAAACTATTACAGACAATATATAATTTCTCTTTAAGCCCGCTCCGTTTTTCAAGTTGGGATAGAGGGTGGATGGCAAAGGAATACAAATTAATCAGTCTTCTGAAAATAAGCTAACTATCTTGACCGAGCTTAGACAGTGAATTTTATATGTAAATCCAATTCAAATATGTGTAGTAATACAAATAAATTATCATACATAATAACTACAAAGAATGAACAGTTTTCCCATAAGTAATGACTATATTAGGTCCGGGCAAACCACAACCTGCGAGCAAAAGATGAATTTCTGGAAAAGTTTACTTTGATGCATTTTAAAAGTCAAAATTCAAAAGAAAAATACAACGATTTTTTTTTTATATGTAAAAGTCAATAAGTCTTCATTATATAAAGTATATAATTGTTGATTATCAGACTCAGTCATTTTTTATAGAGATTTTTTTAAATTGTTAATAAATAATGTGTATACATATATTTAAACATAGTTACTTCTAATCAAACCACTGTTATTGCTTGGTTCTGTTTTTTTCAACCCAAACATAGTTTTTAACTATTCACTTCAAATTTATAATTTGGCCCTTCATCGAAAAAGTTTGCCCAGGTCTGAACAACATGACGCAAATCATATTTTGTCTACGGATTTATATTATGTACACTAATACTTGTGAGTGTGACATACCAAGAGAATTATTTATCAATACAACCATAAAACAATAGACAATATCGTTGTAACGAAAGACAGTGGTTGCAAGTTCGAACCGACCACGTTTCGTTATTGCCAAACCGCGTCGGGCAAAATCAGTTAGCTGTGAGCTCCAGAGTTAGTGACAGTCACGAGACTGGCGTCAAACATTCGATGCATGTCGACGACCATTATCATATAGATGGGGACGTTACCCTTTCGCCGATATAACTGAAACTCGGCCACTCAATTGCGAAATCAAAGATTGGAATCAGTAATATCTAAAAAGGTTTTATTATATAAAATGTACATAGATCAAATAATAATTATAAACTTAAAACGATTGTGTAGAATACAGTAGTAGTGAAACATAAATAAATGACGACTTCATATTCAGTTATCGTGTATCAAGACAAGTAGAATCTTATCTGGCTTGTTCAGTGCGTTCGTTCATTCAACAAATTCAAGATGAAATAATATGTAAAATACACTAAAAGATGAATAACCAAACATAAAAAAGACGGACACAAAGAAATATGTATATATTTGTCAGTAATTTATGTTGGTAAGTCAACGTAAGCTACGTACGCATTACTTATGATTGCAGATTACTCAATTTGAATGTTGCCTGTTTACTTTATTAAATGATCAATAACTTTCTAAAATTACGTTGTATTATGTTATACACAAGTAATATAATTAACCCGAGTGGCAGAAGAAAATTTATAACATTATAGTCTTATAAGTAAGCTCAGTCAAAAAAATAAAATACCATAGATTAAAAACAATATTTTTATAGGATATAAAAGAAAAATGAGTGCACTAAAAAAACTGTTTTTTTTTCATTATGTGTATTTCTGAAAAATATGAATATTAAATATTTATATTTTTCATTGCTCGACTCGGCAGTAATTGAATTCATTAGAGTCCCCTTTAAAAAATTGTATAATTTATGAAACGGGATAAAAACAAGCACGGGTAAAAGGAACAGGGACAAACCAAAAAATAATATTACTTAGGTACCAGAAACAAAAATTTTGATCGAAATATCTATTTATAATCTCTACATATATACAAGATGTTTATGACTCTATTTTAACATATATACATATATATTTATACTGTTTTTACTAACAGCGTTGACGATCATATTATAGGAACGAAAACTAGTTCGAATTCAATATGTAGGCAATTATTGTACTATCGGATCGACTTCGAACTAAAATAATATAACGCTGCGCAGTCTTTTTCGCAACAAATCCGAGCAGCGATATAGGTTACCAATACTATTTTTTTGTGCGCCATGCTGCGTGTTTTGAATAAAAATAAAGAAACTAATGGTTATATTAAACCCTTTTGAAATATTTAAGTATTGGTAGGTATTCATAATAAAACCTAATATTGGAAGTACTCTCTAAAATAGCCCAACGAATATTCAGACGAAATTAAAGTTTCTTTTAGATGTAATATCTCTTGACAAATTGACTGCGGAATAATAATAAGAATACCAAAGTCGATCAATGACATTACGTCCAATGTCAACGTTAATGGGTATAATTTATTCGAATGTAAAATATTTCATCGCCCACGCTCCAAAAAAATATTTAATGTCGACTTTTCTTTGATTTTTCACCACCACTGGATTTGTTAATGTCAGCCAAATGCTGTTAAATGGACCGAAACACGAAAATGATACATAATTTAAATCTATTTATCAATGAGCAAAAAAAAAGTTATATCATACACAATTATTAATACTCAGATTTATATAATGGCGGTTGGCAAAACTGATTCGTATATAATAATTACTTAAATGAGAAAAAAAATCATCGGTTGATACGACTAATTCATAAAAAAAAGACAATTTAACAATCAAAATTTTTTTTTTATCCCAATATCATAGGAACATTCATAACGTGTATTTCACACAAATATTTAAAGAATTACGAAATAGGTAAGATATGCTCTTAACCAACATTTACGTTTCAACAATAAAAAAAGAATTCAAGAAATATCAAGATAAATGATAAGACTTCTTCAAAATAAGACAAAAAGATTAATTAAAATTTTCCTGATGGACGCCCTTTTCTGAGATATGTGTGAGAATATTGTAGTCATAAAGAGAGAAAATTTATCACACTGATGAAAATTTCTCAAAGTAATGTACGCATTCTGAAATTATGCGAAAAAAAACATTTTTTTTATCGCCAATAAGTATTATCTTCTAAATAATACATTTGAAAATAAATGTTATTTCTTTAATTTTTTATTAAATACATTTGAATCAAATTTATCTTAATTTATGCAAAGATTAAGAAATGTCAATACATATTTAAAATTGTATGAAAAAAACATTACAAATCAATAAGATTTACATAACACCCAAATATATTGTATAATTAATAATAAAAAAAAATATATCATAATCTATGTTACGAATAAAAAAGATAACTACTTAGATAAATTTATGTAACTAAACATGATTATATCGAGCATAACCATAAAGCTAAATTTAATAGCAACTAATCAAATCGCTCGATCATGATTAATTAAATTCGCCGCTAAAAAAAACATAAATGAAATTCAAGGTGATCCGAATAGTCGTTGTCAGAGAGACTCCTGAATCAATCAATTGTATCTGTCGTGGTGAAAATAGCAACAAAAAACGACCGCGATGGCTTGAATAATTTGGCAGCTTCGGTGAAAATAAAAGAAATTAGAAGAAATAAAAAAGAAATCAATGAAAATTACACTCGGGCAACGCGATTCGCACTAATGAAGCGAACATTTGTTTCCGATTCGAGAAGGAAGAAAAAACAATCGTAATTATCACGCGCTGGTTGGGATTTGACTCAGGATTGTTCGTATCCGGATCCGGACAGAAACATTCTAATCTAGTGAGCTAAAATTAGGAAACGGTGGACGAGGTCAAGCGTTGCATGAAAAGCATTTATTAAGACAATTCAATTTATACCAATGCAAGCGTTATTACTAGTCAATAAAAAACCGTTATCAAATTTGGTATTCTTTAATATAGGTATATTGTTATTGAAAAGTGTCTAAATTAAATATAATATATGTTTCAGCCACGCTAACAACATTACAATGAAGAATTAGTTGAAAAATCCTCTGCCAAGAATATTTGATATATCGATACGTAGTTCGTTTTACAGTGCAATTAGGGTATGCAATCCCGGACCTTTTATCTGATCCCGGGTTGAACAGTCAGCATAAAATCGTGTACAAATTGGGATTTGGGATTGAGAAAATTTTTGGTCGGCGATCTTGAAATCATGGGATTTTTCAAACATTTTCATATCAATTTCAAAAACCCAGAAATTTTCGGATTTCTCAAAATTACCAGCGTGGGACTTTTTTTTAAGCTTCAAAATCACAAGAATTTACAGTTTTGCCCGAATGAACAGCGTGGTAGCTTTTTTTTAATCTCTTCAAAAAATTTTGAAGCGAAAATCGCAGGAATTTACGGATTTACAAAAAATAGCAGCGCTGCATCTTTTTTTAAACTCTCCGTGTTTCATTTTCTCAATCCTGGGATTGGTACTATCACAATCCCGAGATTTCGAGATCACAGAATTGGACGGGATCCCGGGATTGAATACCCTATTTGCTATATGTGGACCTCTGTACTCCGCGATCAAGCCCTGGTAAATTCAATATAAAATTAGGATTAATTCAATTTAACATTTGAGTTTGAGTTTGAGCAAGACATGCGCGTTGATCTCCAGTGACTTAAAAAAGAAAATACTGGGGGCGATGACAATAATAAGATGCCATAAAAACAAAAAAATCTTTCAATGAAAACAAACGTTTCATTGCTGTCGTTATAATGAAATAAAGACACTAACATTGTCAAATTTCATCCGTAATTTCATCTTGTTTATCACGTTCACAAAAATTTGCAAAGAGTAATGAACTAAAACGAAATATACCGTATTTTTTTCATTTGGTCATAACTTATAGGTATACCTTTGCGGTTGATGTTATATTTGAACAGACAAACTTTTACTTACTCCTTATTATTATACATACATATATGAACACGTTCAGGGTTTGTTTCCGCCCGCAAAGCTTTTAGTAGATTGCTCAAACACCTGCTGTTTGTTATCCTTTACAAAATATACACAACAATATCCTCGAATCATATAATAGAAAATGTACGCCTTTTGATTGACATATATATATTATTATATGTTAGAAAACATTGATGCTAAAATTCCTCGGAAGGTTGCTTGAAAACAAATTATTTTAAGCGCACTGATTTGAGAAACTATTCAAACGGAGATTAGGTTCTTTTTGCGAAGAGAAATATGTTTATAATGTGAACATTTTCTCGGTAAAGAATCTCTTAATGGATCTTGGATAGAAGAAGGCAATTGTTTAAAGAAAGTCAGTCAAAATAGTTAAATGTAAATCGTTAAAATTTCGTAGATTTTCTACATATTTTGTCATCAATAACCGAGGTTTTGCTTTTCGTAATCGGCATGAATTCAAACGCATGGTTCAATTCAAGTGCATTTTTAAACATGTGGCGAAAATTGCAGATTTGAAAAATCGGCTACAGGTATAATAATCAAAAGACTGACAGACGTATACATACATAGCCTGGCCAAAAACAAGTATATTTAAAAACCTAAAGATGCAATCGATTAAAAATAATGCTAAGTAATATTATAAAATACCTGACATTAAAAATCAAGTGAAATAATGGCATCGTGTTCATAAAATATTTTGTAACAGATCTCCAAAAGTAGATTGAAGATTTCACCTTTTTGATACGCACTGATATTGCTACACGACAACCAGATTATAGTATTATTTGCATGACACGGTTTAATTCAAATTGCGACAGCAGTCGGTCACTGGCTTCATACGAATCGTCTCTTTTGACAGACTTTTTCACATAACGCTTGGTTAAATAGCAAAAATATAATGTCACACGAATTTGGAGTGAGTGTAATTAAGCACACGCGCATTAATCCGTTTTGACAGAGTAATATTTGTAAGTGGAAATGTCACCACGACTTAGCAGTTAGCAAGCAGGGAAAATATTAAGTATCCAACCACACGTTGGACTGGCAATTCCAGCAAACCGTGACGATTTTAATATGATATGCATTTTAAAGGTTTCGTGAACATGTTGTGAAACCTGATGTACGCGAGTATTATTATTTAAAAAGCAAAGATATTTTGAATTTCATTTTTAACATACCTAATATATCCATCGATTGAAATTTGCCAACTTTATCATTTACACTGGTTGTCTCTATGAGCGGTGGGTTGCTAATACGTTAAAAAGGGGCTCGCTTAATCTCAAATCAATTATCGGTGTTCTGATGAAGGAGTGAATTTTTTATCACTCCTGTGCAGTACCCTAATAAGCAATCAATTGTCATTTAATACACTTATAGTATGTAACAATATGCAATTTACCATTAAATTATCAATGTAAATGGCTACAAATGTACTACTGTGTATACTGAAGCTGTCGTAGATAACATATAAGTCAGAAATTGTAGATAAATACTAATTTGATCTGAGAATATTGCTTTCTCTTAAATTAACAAGGGGCTCGCCGACCTTGGTAAAATTTAACAAGGGGTTCGCGCGATACCCTCCGAGCCCACCCGCGGTTGTCTTACTAAGTGTGGCACGCGTTTCTTCCACCAAGGAAGAGTTTCCGTTACAATGAATCAACTAAATTACTATCGAATTCATCAAACATATTGAATAGTACATGTTTTAAATAAAGATCAGTCAATGTATTCTTTTTAAATACTTGATATTGAAAATGTATATTTGTTCCTCAAAATCATTTCGAGCGAATATATAACGTATTGACAGTTAATTAACTGTTACTTTCACACATTTTAAATATTACTATACTTAAATGGATATGTTTGCGTTTAAAACATTAAACCAATACTACAGAAACAATGCAACTAAACATACGCCGTACAAAACGTTCGATTATGTCTTCGCTTCAAAAGCTTCAAATTGTTAGCACTTAGACATACATTACTCAAGTGAAATTATACTGGTAGCCGAGTTGGTTAGCAGACCACAAAGTCGTGGTCCAGTCGATCGATTACCATAAAACAGTTTCGAATGATACGATGGCAGAAATTACCACAGTATTTAACAGCTCCAAGAGCACGTGCCATTTTGCAAGCATAATAGTATACGCATTGGGTTAGTAAGTAAAACTTGAATAAGCTGGTACCAGCATATCCGGGATTTGAAAGCTATCGAATGAAGACAGTGACGTTTGTTTACTAATGGAAAAACAAACTTCTATTCCAGATTCAGGAAACAAGAAATACAGGGTTGATAGCTGTCATCTTACAAACCCATTTCTTTTGATCAAACGACTAAATCATAAATTTGATGTATGAAAGAAAATGTACGTATGGTTTTGTTTTATGCAAAAAATCATTTTATAATAATATCAAAGAAAACAATCTCTCTATAGGTATAGTTGAGCACTGTATTCATATAATGTATTTAATACTATATCGACTATGGAATGAAAAACGTAAGAAATATTAAAGGATACACAAAAAACGTTTTTTAATGATTTTGGGCAAATTATGAAATATAAATAAACCCTGAAGAACACGGAGACTAGTAAACTGGTTTTTAATTGACTTTATCTTAATTTAATTTAATATTTTTTTAAAAGAAACCTTTTATTACGCCCCTTTTCCTGATCTCAATTTTCACAGACCATTCTTTTTCAAACATGTATATCCAATGTTTAATGAAACAAAAAAATAAATATTTCAACGTTTTGTCTCTACAAAAATTAAGCTGGTCTCTTCGACTATATTCGCACATTTATGAACATATACAAATTTCGTTAAGTCGGGATATTCAGAGGCAATGCGGGACTCAGGATTTGTCTGTTGAACTCAGGACAGTCCCGCTCAAATAGGGACGTCTGGCAATCCTACCTGGTGACCACCGGGTCAAAGGTTCATTTCTTATGATCCAGCATGTGATTGAATCAAAAAATACATCAATGTTATATGTGTATTTCATGACGTTACCCACTGGATTCATAAGACATGCGTGTTCATATTGTAAGCAAAAGTGGTACTAGATACGGGTTCTCGTCTGTACCGTTTTAAGCAATACGGAAGCTCGTTATAAGCACTGACTAGGCGAATCTGTGTCTGGTGGTCATTCCATAGTCAGATTAGCTATTGACCTTACAACAATTTATTTAAGATACAAAAACTAAACAACAATGTTTTCTTATATATTTTATCAGTCAGCGTTGCATAATAATAATATAAGTTAATGAATACAACGAAAATGGTAACGAAACAGCACTTTTTAATTTTTATATTACAAAAAAATCATTTCCAAAGCACAGAAGCAATAAAACAGTTATTGACTGTTGGTCCAATGGTTAATCTAAACATTGCTTTGATCGTTGATCTTAATTTAGATAATAATATAATTCGAATATTAAGAAGATTGAAGACCATTGTAAACAAAATTTTAGTATTATATATATTTTTATCCATGTCCGCTCCTAATGTGGAGCATATATATAGCTTTCTAATAGAGGTATCTCAACAAAAAAAAAATGAAAAATTTATTTAAAGATGTGTACTCAAACGAAATAGCCTAAAGTGTTGATATTGCATGCGTGGCTGACTAAAAATGATCTGATGGAATATATATATCGATTGTTGAAAGGAAAAAGGACGTAACCCACAGTTTTTTAAAAACAGATTTTTTCACATGTTTTATTAAAAGGATGTAAGCTTTAAATGCCTGATTAGTATCTAAATTTAGAATATAAGTTTGGAAAAGAAGGACCTGCGAAAATTGCAACCAGGAAAAAAGACTTTATATGTATTTAAATTTATTACGTGTGGGTTACGTCCTTTTTCCTTTCCACAGTCGATATATATGTTAAAATGCGATTATTAAAAAAAAATCTCGGAGTCGTCTTTTTTTACACGACCCCACAGCCCTGGAAAATAAAGATACATATTGTAGCTGTTTATACGTGCCAGATTGTATTCACTTGATTTAATATTTAACGGTAATACCTTGACAGCAAAATCACTTCCGATATATTTCGTTTGCAATATAAATAAGTAATGTTAGAGAGTCGTTTGTAAGCTCATATTGCGCATTGCTATTACTACGTCTAGCCAATAAAAAACTAACGAAGCACTTTTTATGAAATGTGTTCGTTACTACAAACGCAGAAAACGCTATTTCCAATATGGCCAGGTGTTACGGCTATGCAAGATACATTGCTGAAAGTACCGTCAAATACACAGGTTCTCAAAACAAAACACTATCTGAGACTATGTTAAGCCAAACGAATACAAAGTAACACTAAAAATGAGCTTTAGAAATTGGTTTAATTGATATCAAACATATTTTAGCGAGTGGTAGAAATTAATGTTTAAAATTATAACGCATCGGTAAAAGAGAAAAATTTAAAAACAAAACAGTGGACCTTGAAACAGTCACAGATTTTATTTTCTCATTTATATTGTGTCGTACGTTTGATGAGGTTTAGTATGACCATAATATGGTAATAATAAATAAGTTGTAAGCAATTGTTGGCAAGTTGTGTTTGTGCGATACCTTCCTGTCGGTTGTCTACAATTGTACCACATTGCGTAATAAGATTGGCGAAGAACAATTATGTGAGGTATCTGAGAATTTCAGATATTTTTATTTCCCAATGAATTAAATCGCTGTACGTTTTTGGTTTGCACTAATAATAGCAGTATGGTATGCTATACTAGAGAAAATATTGATACTTAACACGGCAGCATACTAACAAAGTTATATCTTCTTCTACGTGTACGATTGAATAAACACAATAAATGGTACCCCTGTTTTGAGAATCACTTTTTCCGATACGCGTGAGCATTTTTTAATGCTCAAAATAAATAGAGATAATTGCCGCAAACTCGTTAGTTCCAATGATAACTGATGATGTATTGCCTATCATTTCGTTTAATTGTACAATCATTCAAACTAATGAAGTTGCATTTACTGAGTATACAAGCCGTACCTCAATTGACTGAGTGGTTCATCAAACTAATGAATTATTTATACAAAAACTTTGCTGTACAGTTAGATACACACATATAACGTTATCAATTATCATGTTGTTCGTAAAAAATATTTTTTTTCTTTATAAGCCATGTCTACTCATAACTTGATATATTTTGTCTTATAACGAATAACTTCGCCAAAAAACATCTCGATATAATAATTATATGGAACGGTGATAACAGAATTCTAGTTAGTGAACAATCGCTTGATTTCTACGCCACAACGATTAATTTATGGTCAAAAGATAAAACAGCCAAGGCTTCGTTAATATATTTTTTAAATTAAATAAAAATATTTTAGTTTAAATAATACACGTATACACAATTCGAAGTCGATATGACAGAAAACCACGTGACTCTACTTCCGGTATTATTCGATAATAACTCGAATAAGGGTAAGTTAAGATCCGGTAACGCGTGTAGTGATGCTTTAACGCAACACCCTCAAACGAAGGTCGGGGTTTCCGGGAAAACCAACGATATAGTGTTTTAACTACACGCAGTCCCGTGTCACTAATTTCAGGGTCGCCTCGCTCGGGAAATCGATAAGTAATACTAACCAGCTGGCGTGAAATTTACGCGACCAATAATGCATGTTAGGGTATGGATAAATAAACAAAGAATCAGTATGTACCTACAAGTATATGAACACTGAACGGTGCTGTATAAAAATGGTTGAAAAAATCGATTGCATCAAAATAGAAATCTACATATAGTCATTAAATTTGAATCGTTCAAACTATGTACATTCTCACAAATTTTGTCATTAACGACCCGGGTTTCGCCTTTCGGCATCTTCAGGCATTCAAGTGCACGGATGAACTTGAACTGACGCTTAGTAAATGAAAGTTTCGTGTTTATATAAGATATAAATGCATCACTGAGTCCAAAGCCACTGCTGGCAAAAAGGATAAGCCCATGGGAATGCCAACAGATTTGACTAGTGAGCAGTTTCAAGAATTATATAATTTGTTTGTCGGCAAAGGTTTTATGATTATATGATTTTATGGTTATATAGGGTATAGAAGAGGAGATGTGGGAAAATTTGATATTTCGTTTAAAATCGGAAGATTTTGCAGCTGTGCTTTGTTGATTTCTAACATTTCTTGGAAAAAGAGCTTATGACTGTCCGTATTTGGGTGTAACATTTTTATCCCTTGCTCCTGATTGAACACGTGTCCTTCCGATATTAAGTGATTAGCAAAAGTAGACGTGTCTTTTTTCAATCTAAAGGCTGCCATATGTTCTAAAACCCGGATGTTCAGTGTTCTTTCTGTTTTGCCGATATAAAACTTTGTACAACAAGAGCATTGCAATCTATAAATCCCGGATTTATTTAAGTAACGTATTTTATCTTTATTATTAACTAATAATTTGCCTAAAGAGTTTTTACAGTAAAAAGCAGGTCTTACACTATCAGCTAGCTGTTTTTTAATTTTAAGACTTGTATTTCCTAAAAAAATGATTCTACGCCAATACCTAGTATGATCTATGTCCTTTGACACTATACCTTTAAATAACATTTTTTCTGCAAGTTTAGTTTGTTTTTTTGATAAAATCATAAAACCTTTGCCGACAAACAAATTATATAATTCTTGAAACTGCTCACTAGTCAAATCTGTTGGCATTCCCATGGGCTTATCCTTTTTGCCAGCAGTGGCTTTGGACTCAGTGATGCATTTATATCTTATATAAACACGAAACTTTCATTTACTAAGCGTCAGTTCAAGTTCATCCGTGCACTTGAATGCCTGAAGATGCCGAAAGGCGAAACCCGGGTCGTTAATGACAAAATTTGTGAGAATGTACATAGTTTGAACGATTCAAATTTAATATTGAAATTCCACCAAGCACCTTCAGTCGAAATCTTAAATTATACATATAGTCATGTTTAAATATATTATTAGAGTAAACTCATTTGCAGTGATAAAAATAAACATACTGTTAATGATTTAAGATTTCGACTGAAGGTGCTTGGTGGAATTTCAATATTAAATTTGAATCGTTCAAACTATGTACATTTTCACAGATTTTGTCACTAACACTTGTTAGTGACAAAATCTGTGAGAATGTACATAGTTTGAACGATTCAAATTTAATACTGTTAATGATGAAAAATATTTCCATCATCATTTTAGCCCGAGGGTCAGCAAACCTTGGCACGCGGACCGCATGCAGCTCTTCGCATAACGTTTTTGACTCTTCGGACGATCACCACTTGAACATATCCTTTTTTCTACCATAAAAGTCAATGCATATATTGCATATTAATGGCTATCTGAAACCTTTGCTATCCTGTTTCCATAACAGATTAGCCCTTCACGCTTGAAAGTTTGCCAACCCCTGTTTTAACTTGACTGCAGATGACAGAAAAGGGTCTGGAATGATTTTTATACTCCCTCTCTCCTACGCCATTGTCATTCGGTTGGAAGGATCGGTCGCTTTGAGATTCTTTTTGACTAAGAGCTAAGTTTCGTTACAGCGGTTGCCAAAATTTCCATTTTTGCCTACATGTGAGCTATATGTACTATTTATAATTATTCCACAAAGCCTGTTTTCACTTAACAACCAATATCGAAAAATAGCCAACCGGAATGCCTTTTTTCCAAAATAAAACTAGTTTCTGTTAAAAAGAAAGAAAACTTTTAAATAAAATACGTGCTATATTTTTATAAAAAGGAAGTACCGAAAAAAAACGTTTACGATGAAAAGCGTATTTGAGTAAATTTATTAAAAAATTGACTAAAAGAAAAACTTTTTTAAATACAGTATTATTTAAAGCTTATTATTGTTAGATTGGAATTCGCGTAAAGTTCATTATATTGAAAAGAATGAAATAAAATAAACTTATATGAAAAATATTATTCATTCTAATAAAAAAACAAACACGATCTGTAGCCAAACCGAAAATCTATGCAAAATTTGAATTGGTTTCATAAAACAACAATGTATAAATAACGTACGCGTCGGGAATAAAACTATGAATGTACTATGAGAGACTGTGAATGTAGGATAATATTTAACAAGATTGAATAAATGTGTATGCTTATTTTATCTAGGAAAAAATGTATTGTGTAAAAATATAAAATAAATTCATTAAAAACGCGGAGTGAATTTTTAAAAAGTAATTATGAAGCGACGTAGGTAAAATTTTCCAACTACCAAATTATGATTACTTTGTGAAGCACCATTTTAAAAATTCATCATACCTAAGTAGCCAGACCGCATTATCGTTTAATCCAACAATTGAACCCTTTACCGAAGTTCAACATTATAATGACCGTGTACATTATTTATTTTCCACACGTTTATTTTTGTCATAAATTTTCGTTCGTTCTTTATTGGTTAAATTTCATTTTTAGACCAAGTGTGAACTCTTCTTTGAAACAGATGATCTGGCCAATGATGAATAATCATTTACATTGTCAACGGTCAATAATTATTACTTCAAGTCGATCTCATTCAACGTTACTATTTCCAGGGCGGGTAAAATTCTCCAGACAATAAAATACATTACGCACGATCTTGGAAAATCTACACGATACTCCACAGAGAGCTCAACATCGACCCCGTCCATGATCACATCGTGAATCAGTCAAAGAAATTTTACAGCAACATGATTGATCATCCTAACTAGGGCATCCAATCCTGGGATTCGGGATCCCGTTCAATTTTCTGATCCCGAAATTCCGGGATTGATACGGCTGCGATCCCGGGATTTCGGGATTGAGAAATTTTGAGCAAATCCCGAAAATTGACACGAAATTGGGAAATCGAGAATTTCATATTCCTCGGTGAGCTGAAAAAAACGAGATTTTGTGATAATCTGGGAAAAAGTATACCAAATCGAGGTTTTCAAATTCCTCGGTGAGCTAAAAAAAACGAAGTTCTGTGACAATCAGGAAAAAAGTATACCAAATCGAGGATTTCAATTTCCTCGGTGAGCTAAAAAAAAAACGAGGTCTGGAGATAATCCGGGGAAAAAGTAAAGCGAATTGAGGATTTCAAATTCCTCGGTGAGAAAATCCCAATCCCGGGATTGAAAATTAATCAATCCCGAGCATCACTCGAAGATAACATAGACTATCCCCATACGTCCAATGTGAGACCACGGATGGTTCTTTTGCTCAAACCTCCTTAAGCCCCCCTTACTTCCACCACTCCCTTGGTTGACGAAATCAAACCCTGGACAGATGATAAGGACACTGACCACATAAGAATCAAATAGGTACCGATTTTTTTTAAATATATTTTTTTAAGAGTCAAATATAGGTAGAAAGTATGGCGAATTAAAAATCGTTATTATATAAATTATATCAAAATATATTTAGCAAACGATGCAGATCCCGGGATTTGTATAAAAAAACGCTGTGATTTTGTGCCATCTAGAGACAATGGTGTTTCGCGTTTTGTCTCTATATCAGTGTCTGTCAAACTGTGTGCCGCCGCATACTAGTGTGCCGCAAGAAGTCTAAGGTGTGCCGCGGAGGAAGACGCCTCAAAAACTTTCATTTAAATTACCTTTAATTATAAATTAATTCAACATCTACGTTTTCAAATAAATATTTGGCACGTTCACATATAGTAAGTAGTTAACTCTTAACATTTTCCACAGTTCCCTTTTAAATGTACATGTCCTTTTTTAAAACATTTTTATTTAGTGTGCCGCGGAAAAAATCTTATTAATTAGTGTGCCGCGAAATAAAGTTTGGCAGACACTGCTCTATATGAATAATTGCGTCTTGTTACAGGGTGCGTAGCGCAGCGTAGTAACGTTACTCGCGTTCAATTTTTTGCCTTGGATGTCCCGAGGAAAAATTCATCAAGTTGCATCGACTCCAGTGTATGAAACACTAAATAAAATGGAGTTTATTAAAGAGATTCTATGAACTAAATTCCACACGCTTCCCATAGAACACTGTGAATGATGATGTAAACTTTATAAGCAAAGATCCTTCCTCGTAAAAATATCCCAACAATAGCAGACAGTTTAAGCGGAATGTGTATGCTAATTTTAATTGCCGCTGAAATAATCGCGCCCCATCCGCCTCCCTAATGAAAGCGACCTTTCCCAGGCATAAGATTAGAGCGAGTCAAGGGTAAATAAACAACTGAGTACACCCCTCACCACCGGTACGCAGCACGCAACTGTGCCGGACTGACCCACCGCCCTCGTCGAGGCGAAAAGCTTGTTGTGCGCCTTTTGGGTAAAACTAAAAATAATCTGTATGGTCACGATTGAATGTGAATCACGAGAGTCGACCGATAAGTATTAGAATATAACAGCATCCAAAAATGTGTGGAGATACAATTATTAGAGCTTATAAATTTGAAAAGATGGCCGTGTTTTGGATATTATGTTACTAATTTATGTTTTCGGTAATTAGTTATATATACATTTGCAAGTTTCTGAACTAATTTCTTTCATAATAAATTAACACCTCTAATGCGATCATTCTATTTTCCATTTAAAAGACTGTCAATTACAAACCTATTAACTACATAAAAAAATCTTGAGGAGTAAGGAATCGATTTTTTTGAATTTAAAAAAAATACTGATGTATCAACTGTCAAAGGCAATATAAAAGGCCTGTAAAAATTATAGCCCCTAACTCATTTAATTGTATCTTCAAATTAATTTCCAGCGATGCTTAATAATGTACATACATGTATCTAAAAATAGTATTTAACTTGTTGCCCGTTGTTAAGTTTGAAAACATAATGTAGCCATTTATATTAGTGTATAATGACATGTGAAATTTTGAAATGTGTTTTCACTTTTCATCTATCACCTGTTGCGGTTTCGATTTCAAACACCGTCCTTGAACAGGCCGACAGCCTTTCATCTATTTACGCTTGTTTGGGTACACATTGTTCATTTTTTAAGAGAGAAGCTTTTCACACTTACGCAAAAGTTTAAATTGAGCTTTTAAGTTTGGAATGGGTTGTGCAAATACGTCTTATGTTAACAAGCAAGCTTGCGAAATATCACGGTGGTCAAATTATTACAAAGAATTCATTCTTTAATGTGATTTCATTCGTTCACTTGAACGCGTTTACTGAAAATAATTCCAATACTAACCCTCTGTCGGTTTTATTACAGGGGATAGTTACATAGTATTTCGATGTTATAATAAAATACACGCCATATTTCAAAAAAACCATTCGCCTTGCAAACAAATTGAGGGCCTTAGATGAAAGATTTTTTGAATATTTAATCATCATTCGTCAACTACATATATTTGCCCTACCAAATTTAATAACATTATTTTCGTAAATTCACGTCGTTTGCAACAGTTTTCTGCTAAAAAGGAGTACGGTGAGAAAATAATTGGGTTGTGGAGTATTGAGCGTTCATATGACAAAATTACAACAGTGTACAGATGAAGATCAAATCATTTTGAAATACGCAGAGCTGTATATATTGCTGGAACCACAATATTTTGAGAGACCTGAAACAGAAAATACACGTGTCTGTCTGCCTGTCTATTAGTCATAAGAACTCCTCGCAAACGGTGAACAGTAGATACGTGGAATTTGTACGTGACATTCTGGCTACCATTTCTATGCTATTTTGACATTTAACATTATTCTTAATTAATGTACTGTATTTTGTGAGTGTTCCATAAGTGACACTCCAACATTCAAAAATATTATTAATTGATGTACTATTTTGTGGGTGTTACTGTCCACATGGATATTTTCTACTGTCAAGTTCTAACATTCAAAATCAGCCAGCATTTATCCCGAGCGAAGTCGGTAAAGGTAAAGTAAAAAATGATTTAAATTTTTGATGATTTCACAAACCTAATCATTTTAATTAACACCGTTGACTTAAAGATTTTTTTATAGCACATAATACATCTTTCGCTTTGATTGTTTAAGCTTATAACGTCATTAGAGGAACTTATAAAAAACAGATGAAGCGACATATTTTCTAGCAATCGCAAAAGACGTCAATCTATTCACAATTGCATATAAATATATCGCAAGTATACAATAAAATTTAAGATTATTCATTATTATAGTACATTTCGTAAACACAGCTATGGTGAAATGCATCAGACGTAAGATGTCAAACATTTCGCATAAATAAGTATAATAATATTATCTCAAAATGTTAAATGTAAGCGAAAGATAACGATAATGTGTTGATAATTTCAGGCAGTCTCATTGGTCACTTTTTATGGTCTCATTTCTCTCTGCGTCAATATTATTTGAACTTTTCATTCATAAAGAAATTAACATAATATGTAGTTTACATCAAATTTACAATAAATTAAACAGCATACATGCTGCACGTCGTGGAATAATTAATCAGTGTTACATAATTAACAGTAATTACTGTAGGATAAATAAAAAATACGATCATCCATCATTTTATTTGTAATCTAGCCGATAATAAACACCACGTCGATTACAATATCGTCAGCGTACTGGTAAAGTTGATTGGAAAGTTTAAAGATTTAGAGTAATGTCTCGATATTCGACAATTATTTTTACTGCTAAAAGAGAACCATTTCTAAGTATACGAATCAGTAAAAGTATTAGACAATTAGACTGATCGCCATTAATATAGAATAATATTTATATATTTTTTAAACCATATATCACAAAACAAACGACACAAACTGTTTCGGAATTCAAGAATAGAGCTTGCATGAGCTATTGTGTAATCAATGCTTCTCATTAGATGTATTAATATTTGTTGGATCTAATTTATGATATTTAAATAATTATTTGGTTACTACTGCTGTTGCCAAACAGAGACACCTGGCCAAATAAATTAAAAGTAAAGCAGTCATGACGTCAGAAGTAAATAAGAATAAAAAAACAATAACTTTTTTATGTAGTTCATTCCCTATTGCAACATTTACTCTCACCTGCACATATGTACGAATCTCCCAAAGGTGTATTTTTTTTAAATGAATAAATTACAGTAACCAATTGCATCCACCCCTATCTGTAACGCTTCCATTCCTTCTCGCCTTTTCTTTCCGAATCTGAAAACAGGTCACAATCTCAATTTTCTATATCCGTTTCCAGTGTGCAACTTTTAATAGAGTTTATTTCAACAGAAGTTTTTCTACGAAATCTGCGTGTTTCACTCAGTTGATCAGCCTCTCTTTTCCGAAGGATATAGCTAGAAAAGGACTAGTGGTTAGCTAATAGTTCATCTTGTCTTAGCACGGGACGTGTGGGAGTCATAAAACCTTCGAAAATATTAACCGATTCAAAAAAAGAATATTTAAGCTGTACGTTCTATGATTCGAACTCGTTACCATGGTAATCGAAGCCAACGACGTTGACCATTCGACAAAGAACCCGACAAAAAAAGTGTATATAAATAAATAAATAAATAAAAGAGTTATTGGTAATATTCGCTGGATGGTGTGGTAAAGAAGATTTTTGTTTATTTCAATGCTTCTTTTTTATTAATTTATATATGGCCAATGTAATAAATCTTCGTTTTTTATTTGACACACTGTCACAGTGACACAATATCTTCCTATGCATCAACAATAAATTGAGTTGAAAAATTAGCCCAGTGGGCAAATGGCTATGGAAATAAGCACGTAAACAACTATCGTGACAGCCAGTATATTTTATGCAAAGAAAAACAGACCCCAGGGTCAAATCGCTCAAAGTGGCGGAGCTAGAACACCAAAGATGGAAATTACACTATAAGTTCGTAGGCAACTTTGTAAGTTTCGATGCCAGTATCGATTCGATTTTGTATCGTAGCTAGATATCGCAATGCTAGACGAGTTTATCAAAACCGGTATTTCATGTTAAATATCGGTATTACAAAATGTTTAAATAACGCAAAAATAGGCTAATTGGGATCGTCATACCGGGGGGGAACATCGGAAGCGGTATTTCTATGTATCATACAAAATACCGCCAGTAAAAAATAAAAAACTTATAGGGTGTTCACTGTCAATACTTGGAAGAAAGGAATTATATTAACCTTTTTTATTTCATTTTGATTTGTATAAATAAATGAGACAGTAACATTATATTATCTTATCAGTTGATAATGCTCGTCGTGAGCGAAACCGGTCCTGACCTTAATAAATAAAAATACACACACTGTACTGATACAGTACACTTTATTTTCTGAAAAAATATATCATAATAGGGTGATTTTCATAAATAACTTACGGTCATAATTATATATCATTGAAAGGATCATCAATTTTTTCCCCGGTAAATATTGTTATAATTTTTAGCAAATTTAAAATGTTTTAATTCATCGTGAACAATTTTATTATGCTATGCCATAGTTGAAATGGACTGAAAATTTGATTTAGGTTAATTTTCAGTACCGAAATACCGATATTTCTGCATTTTAAAAACCAGTACTTCGGTACTGAAAAAAACATGAATACCGGGATTACGGTTCCGGTAATACCGATATTGCAATCCCTAATCGTAGCGAATGACGAATACGATGGAAAATATTTTCACGGGCAAGTGACGTCACGCGGCTGCTATGACCATAATATCGATATCGCATTAAAAAGATGCACACAAAACAGATTTGTACATAAATATCTAAATATGTGGTATTTATAATTTACTAACACTTGCTTATCAGATTTAATCTTCGTTGGAATACATTATGTATAAAAGCGGCCACCGACTTTCGTACAATTTAGCTCCTGCTAAATTTCTTAAACGCTATTTAATTGTTTCAATTTAAAAATATTTAATAGCTATTTCTAAAAAAATAATAAATAAATATTTTAAAATATCATTGTCAAGTTTTTTTTACATTTCGTTATATTCGTACATTCAATCATCATTCGAACACATTTTAAGGAACCAATTACGTGCGAGGACCGCCTGTTGTTGTTTCTAAATAAACAAAGTTCGTAAATAGATTAACGATTGTCAACAAGTCATTGTAAGGATGTTTTTTGGGATTGCTAAAAAAAGACAATGGAAACAAATTAAATCAATTTTTGGTCAGAATAAAAATAAGAACTGTCAGAATAAAAATATTATACGGTCAGAATATTTAATTACAATTTTGGTTAGTAGGTAAGGTTAGGTTTTTTTTTAATTTCATTTAAATTATGACTATTTATTCTGACCGATATATTATAAATTCTGACCAATGTTATTTCAATTCTGACCAGAAATACGAGCCAAAGACAATGAAATCAAAAAGAACTATTGAATCGGACAAGATTTGGCAAAATAAACTACCTAAGTCATTTTTAGAGATTATTTCAGTATTTAAACATAACAATTTTAATGCTTGTATTGTATTGAGTACTATACATCGGATTAATGGTCACTATAAAATCATACGAGATCCGATAGTTACAATATTAATCGGTTTTCACGTTTGAAGGGCATCATGCTTTTGTCTAAATAGCATCAACTTGATGTATTATAAGTAGTTGTTTATCAGAAAATTGCCACTTACCGTTGGATTACATATCGTGAATCGGATATGCCTAAATGAAATAATATCCCGCCAGCATCTTCATGCGTACTAAGTACCTAGACTAGGACATCGTGGCGTACGTGAGCAGGTTCGAGATTATTTTCTTGCAGAAAAGCTGATTGATCCCTCACTTGGTATTAGGAGTGTAAACTTACCTGAAATAAAAAGAAAAAATAAATAAATATTAGGTGACAATGTTGTTTTATTATGTTAAAAAATCAATATCAATATTTAAAAAAAATACCAATTAAATTATAAGATAACAAGATGTATATGCCAATCTCGTCAGAATGAAAATATATAGCAGTATTTTCAGTCATCTCAACGGAGGAAAACGAACTTTGACAACATCAAACAATCTACAGATGGAACAGAACTCGTTACCTTGATTCAAAATTGCGAAGGAATGTTTGAAAGGCTCCAATAAGTAAGTATTTATTATTGTTTAAATATTACAAACAAAAAACCCATACGAATAAAACGGATATAAAAATATGTATTCATTTATCATTTTCATCACAAATAAAATATGTAACTTTATACAAGTCTATACGAGGTAAGAAATTTTCACTTCGATTAGCATTAAAGTATGATTTTATTTTTTAAAAAAATGTACGAATGTGGAGCATGTGGGATATTTATTACGCCGGGTCTTTAACGCACTGTGTGGCGCGGGCCTAAAGTATGTAAGAATAAAAAAGTGAAATACATTATTTTATTGTTCACGTATTTTAGAATATTACAAAAACCAATTACATATAAATTTCCGGGTATTAAAAACCATATCAAGAGAAGGTTTACTATCTTTCGGTTTTGGAAAAAAGGTCGTGTAAAGGTTAAAAATATCTACACGTGATTCCATCATACATTTGACATTAGATAATAATAACAGCGAGGTAATTGCAACATTAAACGTTTCGTAACACGTATTTCATATTATATTCCGTGAAAGGCGAAGCTGCTAAGATAAACCGGTTATGCCTACTACAGTTGTTTACAAATTCACGCAACGCGATAAGAAGATTAATAAATAATACGAGAGGAAGGAAGAGAAGAGATAAAAAAAAAATGATTTCTATTTCGCTTTACGTCGATTGCAATAATATTATTTTTTTCGATACGGTTTCGCGCGGTTACGTAGAATCACTTATTAAAAAAAAAACTAGATCGCCACGCTCAGCTGCTGTTATCATGTTTACAGAATATACAAAACGTAGTTTTATTTACTAAAGTAGGAAATAATATTACAGATGTATTTTCAAGGGCACTTGGCCAGTCTGTGAATGCTGAGATATCGTTATAAACAACACAATAATTGCTACTGCTAGTTAGTGCACCGTTTTAAAACGTAAATTGACCTATACCTACATAATCTATCAGGGATATATGTATATACTGCTGTAGAAGATAACTACAAAAGGCTGCTTACGGCAAACGGTAGAGTATCGGCAATGAAACACAGATAAATTGAAGTTATCTTGATAGACTATAGAATATAATCAATTGATAATATTCACCAGGAAACGGGACGATCGAAAAAAAATGTGAAAAGAAATTGCAAAAAGTGGAATCTTTTTGTTTCAAGAAGAAATCCATCAATGCAGTGGTTTCCAACCTTAATGTTACTGCGACTTTGGAGAAAAAAAATTCTTCGCGCCTCCTCACCCTTCGTTTCATAAGTAATAAAGACACGTTTTAAAGGGTAAATAAATATTTTGGACTGTTCGCGCCTCCGTTTGCAATAGTCCACACCTCCCAGGTTGGAAATCGCTGCATTAATGTATAACAAAAAACCAATATTTTTTTAGCGATAATTTCCGGAAATATGAATCGAATCGATTTATTTATAGTATATATAAAGAAGATACAATAAGATTTCAATAAGAAATACAATTTCAAAAAAAAAATAAACATTCGAAATTACGCACTTTATTTAAGTGGTAATTTACAGATCATAAAATAATGAAAGATGGATTATAAAAAAATTGATAATAGTCGCAATTATGACATTCAATTAATGCTGACCTAAAAAATAAATACAAACAAAAAAAGACATTATTAATTCCCATTAGGTACAAATCAATTTGAGAATAACCCCGATGGAGTCGTTCTAATTATGAATTAAATATATCATGCGCAAGAAAAGGAATCCATGGGAATTGATTTAATACAATAATTAAAATGATTACACAAGTTAGTTGAAAATACATCATAAAATTGTCAGTGAAAATACAATGCGTAGAATAAGCTCAATGGAAAATTTCTTACGCATTTAAGTTTTCCTAGAAGCAAGAGGAAGTTTGAGTCATATTTCAATGTTAAGGATAAGCTAAATAAACACAGCGGAATGTATCCAACAATAAGCGGGAAAATTATGTAAACAAAATACAATAATAAAACAATATAAAGGCAGAAAATGAAACAGAGCGCGTGGGTTTATAGGCTGACGAAATGAAAATTCCCAGATAGCATTTAATTTAATTCAATGACATAAAAAAGTAATTAAACGTCAAATTAAATTAGATCAAATAATTTCCATAAATCAGCGTTTTGTAATAATTAACTACAAGTATTTTTATTGTGACGCGGGGGCGTCGGAAAATTTGGTGAATATAAATAAGCAATAATAACGATGAACATTCCCGCTTTCTTTGCCGCTATAGTAATTGCTATTCGGTAAATACTGTATATTTGTGACGATTTATTGAATCCAATAAAAAACCAGACAACAAAAACCATGTATTTACTAATTTGTAAAGACTTTTCAACCGATCGACAGCCAACAAAAACTATTGTAAATAGAGTAATAGATGGAAGAATACTAAATTTGAAAATACATATATATATATATAAAAAATTAAAAAATGTCAAATATGTAATCGATGCATTCGTTTTTTTTGTCGGATTTACGTATATATATTTTATCAATGAAATATTCATTTTGTATTTTGTGTACTTCCACTTTTCCATCATAGAGTTATTGAAAACAGATTTTTTTTTCTTACCTTTACTTACCTACTGAAGCTATATGTGAACTCCTAATTCCCTGGCTATAGTTCTAGACTAAGTACGCGTAAGCTAGCTACTATGTATATAAGCTGTTAAGGAGTCAGTCTTTCTAACAAAATTTCTCTTTTTCTTAAACATAGTCTCAAAAAGTAAAAGTTTTTAATGTAAGTTTATCTATGGTTTCTAATTTTAGTGTCAATATAAAAAATGAAAATGTACAATTAGAATGTTCATATAACAAGTAGTTGGACTAAGTTAAGAAGCCTACCGGTAGTTGTTGCAAACATATTTTCCCTAAAGTGGGGAAAATTTCGAATGCTGCAACACCGAGAACGCGTAACAAGTGGACGATGGACGAATGGCATGGCGTGATGTCGGAGGCGCGGCCAGTCCGCCCACGACGCATCATGAGATATGTTATTATTACACAATATTTAATAGTGCCCAGAGCGCGACCATGGATGATTCAAACGACTCGACCTGACACTTCACGGTTAGCTGCTTTGCCCGTTTTACATAATTATTCATCGACCAATATAGCAAGTCGCATGGACAGCCGTGCAAAAATTTAATGCACCATGAAATCATCTCAACTATGACACGATTGAAATGGGATTGTACAGTGTGTTTACAGTAAGTAAAAAAACATGTCACAGATTTCTAAATTTAATTGCAGTGTTCCATTACTAGTCTACAATTAGGGCATCCAATTCCGGACCCTTTTTGTGATCCCGGGATCGAACACTGGAAAAAAGTCAGAAATTGATAAGATTCTAAAATAACCTCAAAAATGATGTCGAACCCCCTTTTTTTTCAGCCCGATAACTTGAAAAACCTAGGAATTTTCAGACTTCACAATTATTGGGAAATGTGAGAGATTTTTTTTTTTATCTCGCTGGCCAATTCCAAAAACCTGGAAATTTACAGACTCCACTGTTACTGAAAAATGTGACAGCTTTTTTTAGCTACATCTTTTCAAAAAATTCGACTGCCGGTGACTCCAGCTCATAATATATATTTAGCGGATTTTTCACTTGTTAAAGTAAATCTCGAAATTCCGAGATTAGTAAAAACACAATCCCGGGATTGGCTCTAGTTACAATCAAGTACATTTATTATTTACGTAAAACTAAGATTTGATAATCCATTTCTGTATTTATACATCGGGTTCGTGGAAAAGTGTGTATTTTGTAGACGAATTAATTTGAAACTAGTTCATATAACGAGTATGATGTCATGTTATATGGAATATAAAACATTACGTAATTTCAGTGTTAAAAGTAGACAGATGTACGTGAACACATTTCGAAATATACAGACAAATTTTCATCCAGTAGAATATTCGCACAAACTAGCAAATACTAACAACAACAAAAAACATATTGCGCATTTCACAGCGGTCGATCTAAGAATAACAAAACCATAACGTTTCCAAGAAAATCTTTTTGTTTCAGATGAGAAAATAGAGTGAAATCAATTATATGCAGACCAAAATCGAAGTTGCGTTTCCGGTAACGTCAACAAACAATCGATAATTAAACAATAACAAATGTTCATATTTACTTTATTTCGAAATAATTGTCGATGACAAAACAAAGACGTATAAATTTAATATTACTAACGTGACGAAAAAAACGAATCTTTTGCGATATTATAGTTAAGTCGATTACGTTAACGCAACTTTTATCGCTCGACATTTTGTTTAAACATCACAAAAATACAGTGCATCTTGCATATCAATAACACTTTCAAACTGAAATTGATGTAAATACACTTATATTCGACGATTATAATAGTCGCCATTGACTGATAAAGTAAAGCGCACGTTATTACACTGTTCTGAAATTATTACCTGTTAATCTACAATATTTTTCCAATAAATAGTTAAAAAGAAACAGGTATCATTCAACTACAAATTGATTGTGTTCTGAATTGTCTATGTTCTCATGTTCTGTTTTATCATGATCTGTTTATTCATGGAACCGAAAATTCATAGCCGTTTAATAGTGTGAAATTTAAGATTATATTATTGTTAAATAGCTACAAAATAAAAGATTGCCTATATCACATAAAAGGAGTATTTATAAAATTAAATTAAAATCTCACCATTGAAAAAGACTGACGATGAAAGCAATGGCAACGTTTTTTACATACATTTTTGTAAAGAGGAAATGATCTCGTAAAAACAATATTTAACATTGTACAGTAAAACCCTCATTTACACTACAGTCGGGACCGTGTTATTGGGGGCAGTGTAATTGGGGGTGTGAATCTCATACAAAATTAGGGATTTGTTTTTTTCCGCGGAAAGCGGATATATATAAGATATCCCTTAGTTTTGTAAAAAAAAAGGACTAAATATTTATTTTTTGTAGTAGTTAATATCCCGCACACTGACAGACGCCCAGCTATGCGTGTATAGCCTGGCATGTGTTGAATACACAGACGCTAGCCAACATTTGATTGTATGCGCAGCATAGACGACCGTCTCTAAGTAACGTCAATGGAATGCTACCGTGCAATTGGGGGATTTGCGGCGAATAGTTCAAGCCAGCGCGTAATTCGGGGTAGTGTAATTGGGGGTTCCACTGTAATTGTATAATTTAGGTACTGAAGTCTAAGCAGTATACATATGCGATATGGATTATTAATATTTAATACACTTCACTCTACGCAATTTTGAAGTAACATGGACCACTAAAAAGACCAAATACTTACTATATTTTTACACGAATTATTTGTGCTTACACGATTTTCAGACACAAAAACACAGAAGTGGATAAAGGATTGTCTAATAACAAGAAAATAAGCAACACAAGACAGTTAAAATAAACAAAAGGGTTCATTAGATCCTGGGTAGATTCTTCTGCGTTCATTACTACGTTCATTAGAGTCAGAAATTTATAGCGATTTGTGTTCAGCTTCTCATAAAACCCCCCATATATAATCAAGTAGTGATGAATAGTATTATTTTTCTTAATTAAAATAGATGCATATAAATAATATGTTGTGTAATTGAATTATTGAGTGTCATCATTATTAACTTTTTTATACGATTTTCAATGTCACAATGTTGTTATTTTTTCAATAATAACACGGTTTTTAAATTCAGAATTTTTTCTATGGATTATAACAGTTTTCACACGATTTTTGTAGATTCGAGAGTACATCTAGCATAATATGGCCATCGGTCGAGTCACCGAAAGGTAAATAGCGTAATAATGACTTCACTATGCGTTTCCATGAGATCACAGCAGAACGATATTAAATTTATTCAAAACAGTAAACTGTGATTGCAGACTGAAGCGCGACATCAGTTACCAAGGACTTACAGTTTTTTCCTCTCGTGTCATTTCATATAAAAATCATAAATCGCGTGATGGCGAACCTCTTTTTCATTATTAGGTTACGTGAATAAATAATTGTCGAGCTTACATAAAGGCGACACTAAAATTGCGCAATCAAAAGAGTGGAATATAAAAAAGACAGTAAAAAACCGAAATAATGTTGTTTATTCAGCAAGATTTTAAATCCGGAGAAAATAAGAACATTCACAATATTGTGCGGCGATTTTTACAGCGGTCGCTATTGCGTGCGGCTATTTTTTCAATTGCCTTTTTTATGCAGCGAGTGTACGAAGTGGAACAAATACAAAATTATATAAACCAGATCCGACACGCCAAATTTAATAATACGGCAAGGTGTTGTCATAACACAGAAACATAGATTCTATCCTGAGAATAAACTCCAAACAGGCATGCCAACCAAACAGCATTGCTACAAAAAATGGCCGACTTGTTTTTAAACATGTTTAACCAATGAATAATGCCTTGAGTATTAGAATAAATATCGATTCATTCGAAAATTAAAATATAGAAATGATAACATAGCAACACTAAAGCAATCATTTGTCATAAACTACCCAATCGACGAAAAATTAATGTAAACAATATTGTGTTTAATATGGCGGACAAGGAACATCTGTTTATTATTCGGTTTTTCGGCAACAATATTATACGTATTCTTCTCGTATTATCGATAATTCATTATAAAGAATATTGTGGAATCAATTCTGAATTGAATTGTATCAATAGAATCTCAAACGAAAAATAAATATTTGTTTCATTTTTAACGAATGATTGATTATATCTCGATTAATTCTTGCGATTAAATGATTATTCCATAAGGCGGAAAACACAAGAGCTTTTACACTCGAACGAAATTTCCCCTGTGACGCTTTCGATAAATATTTGTCAATTCCTTACTATGAAGCGACAAAAACTTAAAGGCTATAACTGGGCTATGTATGTATATATATATATATATATGTATATATATAACATATATTTACCAAAGCAACTTTAGAAGTGTTGTTAATTAGATTGAGCAAAGTTAAGTTGAAAATTGAATTGCCTAAATAGGGATTGGATAGCGTATGCATCCATTGCTTCCATCCACAGCGAAAAATATAATAAGACAACAAAGCAACAAGGCATACGAAACAAGTCAGGTCAACGACGTTTTCTGTATATATATTATATACAAACAAGAACATATTGTCGTATTGTCTATGTTATTTCAACATTACAATTAAATAAACCATTACTTTTCTCGAGACAGATACTGATTTTTTGGCCTTGAAAAAGATCAGGATCCTGAGAATAACGAAGTTTACATTAATACAACACAAGTATTGATTTAGAACAAGCCCATATGTTAATATCAACGTCTTCACTATCAATGAATAAACATACCGCATATACCGCATATCACATCAAAACATATAGGAGAAAATGGAAATGGGGTTGGTTAAAAAAACATATGACATAAAAAACCGACCAAGTAAGGCTTTTAAATATAATATTAGAGTGCGTGACCTGCATTGCTGCTACTGGAAATTAGTACAACTACTAACTTGTTTGAAAATGTTTAAACGTAGAAATATGATAGCTTCATATCGCGGCCTTAATTCGAGGTTTTTGATGAACTGAATAATCAAATCGGTAATCGCTGCCAAACAGTGTATATATGTATATCACAACGTCATTGACGTTCATTAAATGACAGGGTATGATGATAACGACAATTTCCACATGGAATAATATTGCATATAAATTGTAGTTTGATGCTAAGAGCACGGTTTCACTAAAACTTTTGACGAACGGGCTTTTTATTATAATATCCACTTAACCTGCAACATTTCACATTTTTGTTTAGTCGTGGGTTTGAAAGCTTCAGTGAGTTCTTCTTTGATCTATAAAAGAGACGTCAAAAAAAATGTATTTAGTGACTTGACGCTGCTGGGTCTTTTTTTGCTTAATAACGGTGTTTGGTTGCACCTCTCAGGGATTCGAAGCCCTGTACGTTTGTTATTTCGATGTTTCTATAATTTTATGCATTTTTGTTAGAAGGCATCGATTTTCTGAAATTTTATCACGCCCATATGATTCTCAAAACCGGGCGTAGCGTGAGTGATTAGTTGATCTCTAGCCATGTCTAGATCCAATCCTTCTATGTATGCCTAAATTTTTCAAAACAGAGAGGTTGAGCAATTGAGTAAGAAGCAGTTTTCATAGAAAAAAACCTCTGTTAATATTAACTCATTTATAGAATTGCCATTTGAATAAGGTCAATAAATAAAAATGAATTTAAGTTTTGCATTTTTTTATATATATAGTCATATAAAGACATTTCGTAGAAACTCTTAGTTCTGACGAACAAATAAAGCCGAAATAGCCGTCAACTATATATGTATATAAAATATGTGTAACTAAATTATTTTTTTTGACCTAATATGAATTCCGTTAGAAGTCCATATGGTACACAAGAGGACATGAAACTCTTTGCCCGGTCAGTTCATTTGATTTGATTTGCCACAAAAGCGTGTTAGATTAATTGAAACGTTCGCCGTTCGATCGAGCTGTCAAAGTGAATTTCGTTAATGTTAAAAACATTTCCCATGAACAACGAGCCTTCGGGCGGCAAACAAACACGAAACAAGAGTCAGGAACAAAATCAAAAACATAATCGATAATAGCAATAACTCATGGTGTTGCCCTTCGCTTTCCATACAATTGTTGTGCAACGTTTGTTTCTCACGAGCTCTTTCCAAAATTGGACCGCGGTAACAATAATTAACGGCAACCGGAACGAGCGTACAGCATTATCTCCAATTTATTTTATCAGTAGTTTATGATCACAAAAGGCAATTCATTCAACTTTTAAAAGCGAAGTTGCGGAACAAAGAATGATTGGGAAACGAATGAAAATATATATCCGCTATTCAGCCAAAGAAGCATTGTAGGATCAAGGATATACGGAAATTAGTTAATTGGTTTTGATTTAATGATAATAATAATAATAAAAAAAATTTACCATGGTGACGAAAATTCATCGTATCTAAACTTAACGCGGTGTCCGTTTGCTTTTCCATACCCAATTGTAAATTTTCACGTCCGCTGTAGGTAATCAGTATTTTTCTCTTCGAGGAGAACAATAACAATTAATTTTACAAATATTATAATTTACGTTACTAAATAAATCAAACAACAAAGAAAACAATAATATAAACATCGAAAAGAAACGTATTATTTTATATGATGTAAGTAAGACAAAACCAACCTTACTAGTTATAAAGATGGATTACTTTGAAGTATATGTCTTAGGTCCTTGGGTGTAGCAAAATGCCATCTTGGTTTTGAGCAAGAATTGGCAAAACTTGAAATTAAAATCTTTTGACATTTCGTGACCAAATCTAAAGTGCAAGATGTTATAAAAGAGGTCGATCGATAAATCCGCGCGGCAATAATTACTATCAAAATATTAACCTTTCGGAGATGAAAGCCTGTCACGGCCAATTATAAATTAATCTGATGACATATCCTCATTCTCACGGTTTGTTAAAAAAAAATGGACAATACGGTTTTATATTTAGATCGCACGCTTTGAAAATACGGAACATCACCGGACTATATGTATGTATTTATAAAAGCAGTCACGATTTGGAACGTTTTAAAACGTTTAACTTTTGCTTTACTTTGTTTTTGAATTGTGTCGTGAACAACAGTGGTACCAACAAGTATTTGGGGTCACGTCAATAATGAAATAAGTAGTGTTTGAAAATAAAAAAAGCTAGAATATAAGAACACATTATTGTTTTTTTTTTCAAATCAAAACGGACAACCTTTTCGGTAATACAATATAAGCAAAAAACGCTATGAACATATTTTTTATGTAAGCGAATAGTTTGTAGATGGGCTCCAAAAACAACGTCCCTTTAATTATGTGCTTAAACAAGTATAAATTGATTATTTGACATCCGTAAATTTAATAAAAAAAATCTCGATTGATGTCAAAAATATGAAACTGTAAAGATCGAAAAACATGAAAGCTTATTATTTTTATTTTATAATATCGTATGCAGTTCCTAAATGAAAGAGTTGCGATAACTGCAACATTTCTCATCCATGTACGCTCCCAGTGTGGAGGATATGGCCTCCCAATGGAGGTACCCAAACATAAGTTTTTCTACGAGAACTGTTAGTTACTCAAAGGATAATAAGGATATGGCTAGAACAGGACCAGTGGTTAACCAATCGCTCTCGCTACGCCCAGTTATTGAATGATCGGAAAGGTGGGAAGAAATTTTAGACAAAACAAACACCCATGTCTTCGAAAACAAGTCGATATATCGATCGAAAAATGCTGTTCGTACTGGGACTCGAACCCTTGTGATCCGGCACGGAAGCCAAACACGCTAACCGCTGCGCCAAAAGACCCGACAGTTTTACATGGACTTAAAAGCTTATAATTTATAAAAAAGTAGAACAACTAATAAATATTATAAATCAATAGATGTGATCTTCAAAATAAACGATACTCGGAAATAATAATTTTCATATTTACATAATTCTACAAAATAAAATATGTATTGCAGCTGGAAATTTTTGGTAGAAATATTTTTAAATTAATGAAACGAATCGATGTAAACAAATCTGACTTCTTCGCAGACGTGATTCACGAGTCTATTCAAAATTAAACAAATAAAAAAATATATATCATTTATGAAGACATTTCACCGCGGGTTGACAGTACTGATTGCAAACAAAAGTTTGTCAACCGATCGCGAGGTTGAATGGCGAGGTCGCGGAGAAAATTTTTGTCATTACAAGAAACTAGCGCAATCTCGCCGAGACATCAAACGCAATAATTTGAGCTCGCAGCATCCGATGGTTTTTATACTTCCTCTCAAGCATGTCTTCCTTTCAGTTTTCTACTGATTCAACACGACAAACACAACAATCAAAGCACGATAAATTGTAGTGTTAAAATTGCAGGAAAACATAAAAAATATACGAGATTCTTTTTATTTTTAAGTCGGATTTTGTATAATCAAATAAAACAGATATTATTCGATAACAGATTAAGATTAATATTAAATTGTAATGTTACGACTTTGATATTGAAGTAACATCGAGCATCCTATTTCAATATCATATATTAATTTAACCGGTTATCTGCCACCGACGTGTTAACACGCCATACAATTTCGTGCTCGTAGGGCCGGCCATACAAAATGTGCGTGTTTACACGCAGTACTTGATACGCGGTTTAAAGGCCACAATAAACGTATTCAGTAATTTTAAAATATCATGCATATAGTGCTATCTCTTGGAATCATAGTGTGATACTTGAACTTAAAAGATATTGTTTTGTAATCTATAATAAACGATTTAAAAAAAAGCTTTATTGTTGTGTTCAAATTTTTGCTAGCAGGGCTATAATTCCTTGGTGGTAATTTCCGTTTTTGAAACGTTTTTCGATACATGATGGCGGAAATGACCCATCGTGTAATTTATATGGTAAGTGTTTGTGATGTACTATTATTATATGTTCAAAAAGTACATATGTATTAGGTTTTATTTTTTGAAAGAAAATCACGGCCCTCCAAGCACGGCCATATTAATACCGCACGGCACAGATCAGGTTAAAAGTAAAGTATTCAATTGCATACAAATGATATTTCGGCATCACGATATCTTTAGATCTTGTTCAACTATACAGTAGAATCCCGTATAAGAACAATCGAATCAATAAATTGTGCATTGTCATCGATTCAGTCAAAGTAAATAAAAAATATTTTATAAACATTAACTGAATTTTTAATGCAAGTAATAAATTTATTACTTGCAATGGAAGTGTTTTTTTGAACGTGAACTTAATTGAGTGAGTTATAATTTTTTTCTTTGTATCAACATATAAAATTGAATTGAATAAAAAGATTTTATGATAGATTTACAAAAGATATGCATATTAAAACATACGTCCTCCTCGATTACAGCTTCACCTTTCCAGTTGTGCTACGTCGACTTTCATCGTTCAATAATATCACTGCGAGCAATGGAGACCCGGCCGCCCTCAGAAAGAGAAACTTCAAACGAAACAAAACAATAGCAATTGAAACTGTTGAACGAGTTGTATGTACTGAGTCTAAATAATTAATTACCTGCATTAATAATTGAAGTTGCTTTAAGCGAACTGATAACATTCTTTTAGAATCAAATGACAAGACAAATGTATGAACGCTTTTTGATTACATCGGTGTTGTACGAAAAACCAATAAATTCACATTTCGGTAGTGTTGTTTTTACAAAATTTTGAATAAGAGAACCGCCAATATGCGAAGAAAGAAAAAACCCAGTTACATGTTACTATGATAATGAAATTCATAGATTTTCAGATACGACTTGCATTAATTATGAGCTTTGTGTATTAAATGACAATGTAAAACATGTTGGGTTAACGCTTGTGAACTTCGTGTGCGGCCAAGAATTAATGGTATCGCCAAAAGAAAAGTTTCACTCATTTTTTTTCGACAGATTTATGTACATATTTCAAATGTCAATGAATACTAACTAGTTAAAGTTTTGATGTTTATATTCCGCAACCCTTGCCCACAAATCAGGTCCTTATCTACGTTCCAGTGAGGCGAAGCGATTAACAAGCTTATTTTAACATTACCGAGGGATGTGAATCGATTGACAGTCGTGAAAACCAGTTCTTTTTGCACAGATTTCATGCACATTTAGAGCGCAAGTGGTTGGAAAAATATATCAATATCAGATTCCCGGTAGCATTTTAGGATTTTCCGGACAGGTGGTTGATTGTGGGACCTTCTTTATCAAAGTTTTCAACCGGAATTTGAATCCTTTCGTTCTCTGTCATACTCAATGTGATATGGCAGCAAACAAACAACACTCATAAACCACTTTTTTTTAAATATATAATTAGGTAATGTGACATGGGCGTTGAGGACGACGTTAAGCAGCGTTGGTCGAAATTAAATTATATGCACGACGCATGTGTTGAACGAGTGATGCCATATTAAAACGATGATTTGCGCTCACCTTCAGGTCAATGCAGTAATAAACTATCAAATTAAGCACTTTTAGGCCAATCAACACCAAACACAAGCGGTATAAGCGTGTCGAATTAAGAAAACACAGTAGATGGTTAAGGTCGTAAAATTTTCGAGTAATTGGCAATTTGACAATTTTCTTCGATGAGATCCTTATGGTTGCAACTTGTTTCTTCAAAATTTATTTAAGAGACGCACATTCATTCATCAATGCTAACCGTACTGAGACACGAACCCATTAGATCCGCCACAGAAGATCACGACATAGACCACTACGTCACGGACCCTTTTTCACGGTAATACTTTACCCATAGTGTTACATATATTTTTAGTTACGGAACTGGTATTTACCCCCTTACTTTCACCACTCCCTATTTTACCTGCCTGGTTGACAATTTCAAACCCCGGAGAGATGAAAAGGACATTGGCCACAACTAATAATAAGAATCAGGGACCGAAGAAAAAAAAAACGATCAAAATACAAGAGAAGAAAGAGAATTAGAGCAAGAGCTCTTCTCTCTGTAAAATATGAAAGAAACCAGTCAATCAGTCAGGTATTTGCAATTCACGTCACGGATCTTTTACAATTCGAAAATACAATGCAAATAATGAATGAACGAATGAATCATCTTGATTATAATCTTCTAAAATATATTCGCATAGTAAAAACTTCGTAGAAAATTCTAACGACGTGTGATTAACGATAGTGTTGCCATCTAATATTTGGCAATGTGTCCGAAACGGAGATGGATCGCTACATCCAAAAACGGCGTTATGCCATTAACCGTTGATGGAATAAGCGAGCGAGAGAATATTATTAGCAGGTGGGCGTCAGACGAGACAATGGAGTCGAGTGGAAGCGCCAGGGGAAAACGATCGTTCGTTTCTCGACGCACAGCTTCGTTTGCTTCACTCAGACAATCGCTTATTGTGTTGTGTTGTACTGTTGTTACTTCGCCGGAAACGAAAGGTGAAGGATGTATATTAGCGAAGATATAGTGAAAACTGCGTAAGTTGACTTATTAATAAATATCATAACTATGCTACATCTACTTACGGGGTAGAAAGCTGACATGGTAACAAACGGCTTATTTATATTCATGTACAAATATACTTGCGATGGTTTCGGCGGTAACTTTGTGGAAGTTCATTTTAATTGAAAATTTGAATTAACTTTGATTATTCCACGTATTGTGTTACTAACTGTGACACGTGTTTCGCCTCTTTCTTCAGAGAGAGAGGCATCTTCAGACTTACTAGTAATGAAGCAAGATTGACTCATTTTAAAATTATGAAATTACAAAATGTAGTTTGGGTTTTTTCCTTTTAAGGGGAGCAAGGGGGGGGGGTGAAAGAATCGAAATAAAGCAAACAAATAATGATTAATTAATAAAACTTTGAAAAAAAAAAATTATTAAATAATATTCTTAATAGGACAGGTGGTTCGCAATTACTTACATTGTTTCCAATTAATAGAGAAACCACCAACCTATCTGATTGATTGCAGCTCATTAGTTTAATAGTTCGTAATGTTTAACGTCATTAGTAGTATGATTATACTTGTTTGTTTTGTTTCGATTCTATAATCCCCTCATTGGTTCCCTTAAAAAGGAAAAATCCCAATCTGATTGATTGCAACTCATTAGTATCATTATTTTTTTGCTTTATTTAGATTTTATCACCCCCCTCTTTGCTTCCCTTAAAAGGAAAAAAACCCAAACTACAATTTGTAATTTCATAATTTTAAAATGTTAGAATCAATCTTGCTTCATTACTTAAGCAAACTTTGCGATAGTAAGTCTGAAGATACCTCTGAAAGAGGCGAAACACGTGTCACAGTTAGTAACACAATACGTGGAATAATCAAAGTTAATTTAAATTTTCTATGTAAAAATATAATCAACAATAATATGGTTCGAGTGAAACTGAGCGAGGAACATTCGATAAGAACATAAATATTGAAAAAAAACAACGATAGTATTATGATGATAAGCAGACGATTCGCGTAATGAGGACGCGATTATTAAATTTATAAGACCGCAGCCGATAATATCGACACGTAATCGGCATAACAGCGTAAGCGACAATTTATAAATTTTACAGGAATGGTAAGGTTTTAATCATAAAAGAAGGTTTTATATTAACTTCCTCTCGTAATCAGTTCACAAAAATAATTCCTTAATTGCGGTTAGTAATATTTGGTCAATTAAAGTTTTTTTTTGCGAGATTATTAAGAGAGAAAGTTTAAAAAAAAAACAACCATCACTCTAAAAATTTATGAATTGCCGATTACGTGTCGATATATTTTACACAAATTGCGTTACAAACTGTGAACTTATTTCGCCTTTTTGAGAGGCATCTTGAACTGTCTATAGTGAGGTTATACAAAAAAAAAACTAGTTCTTATCTTATAAATTACAAAATGGTGTTTGGGTTACTTTGTACTAAACGCAGAAAAGACTACATAAATACAAACTATAATAGTAGTTATTACAATAACACTTCAAATTGTTTTGCTGCTTTTATAAGACAACGTATCATCGTTAAACAGTAACTTATTTTACTACGAAAAAAATCAAAAATACACCGAAATCTTTAAAAAAATCAAGATTATATTAACTTAAAGAAATGTTTACAGATGCCGGAATGCGTAGTAAATTTAAATACATACTTAGGTCAGCGTACATTGTCAAAATAAACATTTTGATCATCAGCAGTCAATAAAAATGTAGTTAAAAGCAATGTAGTAAAACAAAGTACTTTCTGAAACCCCTCACCCCTTAGAAATCTAATCGGTATGGAATAGTTGCACAATCGTCCGACTAATGGAAACCAATTCAATGCGTTTAAGTAAAGTTCTCTTCACAGCTGTGGAATAACTTTGACCTACTCTCAGATCATTGGTTAAGTGGATTATAATTAAATTTTATTCCCAGTCCACGTGAACAGATAATGAACGTAGGTACGTGTTCAATGAAACACGCAATGGTAAAGTTCAAATGTGTTGCATTGACTCAATCGAAAACGTTTGTTGAAAGATGTGTTTATGTACTAGGAAGGGGTTGTTTGTTTTTTGTTTACCATCACAGAAAACACATTAAACCACATATATTCGGGCATTCTATACTTTGTTCGACAGATTTGGCAGTGTTTTCGAATCGGTTTTCTTTGTTGATTTTACTTATCAATACAAAATAATAATTTTCAATGAAACAGTCAAAATAAAACGTATTTAATTTAGTTTAAAAACCAAAGTAAATGAACGCCTGAAGATACCGAAATGCGAAACCCGGGTCGTTAGTGACAAAATCTGTGTGAATGTACATAATTTGAACGATTCAAATTTTAAAGTAAATACGTTTTATTTTGACCGAAAACCGTATACGGCGGGTGGAGAGTCGCTGCTGAATATCATGAGTCATGACAATAGTAATGCCGGCAAAACGGTTAGCCAGCTAATCTTTTACTGATTGCCAGCATATCATTTAGAGCAGTGATTTCCAATCTGGGAGGCGCAATTAAGGCTCCAACGGAGCCTGAATTGAATTGAAGACTATTGCCAAGGAAGCGCGAACAGTCCAAAATATTTATTTACCCTTTAAAACGTGTCTTTAGTACTATATGAAATAAAGGATGGCGAGGTGCGAAGATATTTTTTTATTCAAAGGGAGGCGTTGCAACTTAAAGATTGGAAACCACTGATTTAGAGCATAAGCCTTCTTTTGATTCTCATATTTTTACTATACCCGTACTAATGAGTTTTTCGAGTCTCGGAATGAATGAAAATGCCAAGAAAAACCACAGCCCTGTGACTGATTTCTTTGTGCCCCCTTGGAACATGCTGTGGACCCCAAGAGAGGCACGTGGACCGCGGTTGAGAAGCACTGATTAAGCATATTTAAAATTTAAAATAATGGTCACGTATGTTAATTTTAATCACTTTATTATTAGCAGGCAAAACTATCACAATTTATCATCGATCCGTGTTTTATCATTGCAAATGGTGATATTTGTGTGTTGGATTGACAAAGAAAAGTTGTCTAATCTCGTCTAGAAATGGAAATAAGCCCAGTCGTATTAATTTAATGCGCTTAAATACATGATAAGAAATCAAATTAGTATGTTTATAATTATTATCATTTATCGTCTTTTTATCATCGAATATGAACCCACGTTTACAGACTGAATATAATAAAGCTTAAATAAAATTATTATTTTTTTTATCATGTCCGCTCCCAATGTGGAGTATATGGACTCCTAATGGAGTTTATCTCAACAGATGTGTTTCTACGAGAACTGCTTGTTACTCATTTGCTCAACCTCTCTTTTTCCAAAGAAAGTAGGAATATAAGGAGAGGGCTAGGACAGGACTAGTGGTTAACTAATCGCTCTCGATACGCCCCGTTCATCAATAGGATAGGTGGGAGGGGGGGAATTCAAGACACCACATACATCCATGCCTTCGAACAGAAATTCATAAATCGATTGAAAAATCAATTTATAAAACTGTCCGTACCGGGATTCAAGCCCGGGACCTCCGTTACCGAAGCCAACAACGTTGACCACTCGACCACACAGGCAATAATAATTACTTTGAATATATATTGTTGTCAGTTATATAGTAGGTAATTAATTATCGCAAAAGATATCTCGGTACGATATATTATTTTTGATAATTAAGGTATTGCTGAAGAGAATTATGATACACATCATATGTACTAAATAAAAATTGATAAACAGCGAAAAAGGTGGAGTGCTGTTTTTTTCTAGTTTTAATATGCCTGTCCTTCTACAAGCCATAACAAGATTTCAGCGTATTGTATGACATATTGGCTACTTTTTTTTTCACGTTCTACGACAAAATCACATCTTTTGTTATTACATTATAACTATACAACTCTAAAAACGAAATTTCAAATACGACCGTCATGATAGAAAATTTCAAAATATGTATGTATATAAACTACAGCAGGGGTGGGGAACCTTTTCATTTCTAAAGGCCACATTAATTTATTTGATTCAATATAAGGCCGCAGTAAATAAAATTGTATGACTTGATTACGCTCTTTTCCAAACGGTTGGGTATAATTTTTGATCAAAGTGAATATTTTGATCATGTCAAAAGGCCGCATCATAGTAGCCAAGAGGCCGCTGGTTCCCCTCCACTGAACTAAAGTGACGCAGAATTTTGGATTTTTACGCCTCGTAAGTTAGTTTTTATTTGTGAAGTTAGGGTCATTGTAGTATACGGAGATATTATGAATGTGGGCGTGAATTGACAACATACAAAATTTACCACCGAACGTTTGAAGACCTTCATCTTTTAAATCCGCGAATAAATTACATACTTAAGTAAACAGACTATTGTATGCAGGTCCGGATAGGCGTGGCAGGACACCTGGCGAAATTCCATTGGACCCGACTGATCCTAAATGTAAATATTTAGACTAGAAATTTTTGCTTTCAAAAGTTATCAAAGCGTATAAATATTAAAAATTATGCATTCCATATTGAAACAGTTGAAATACGTCATTATTAATTTTGTGTAGACTGCAATTGTATCATCTGTCATGCCGTTCAATCATCATATTTAGTTGAAATTGAATCGTAACATTAATTGTTGTTAAACTAAAATAATGACTATTTTAACAGTATGTCCTTTTTTATCCATGTCCGCTCCTAATGTGGAGCACATGGTCTTCTAATGAAGGTATCTCAACAGAAGTTTTTCTACGAGAACTGTTTGTTACTCAGTCGCTCAACCTCTCTTATTCAGAAAGAGTAGTAGAGATAAGGCTGGGACAGGACTAGTGATTAACTAATCACGCTGACTACACCCATTTATTAAAGGATCGTGAAGGGTGGCAGGGAATTTTAAAACATCACAAACACACCCATACCTTCGAAAAGAAATGGATAAAGCGATCGGAAAAATACTGCCCGTACCAGGAATCGAACCCGTGAAGTCCGGCACGGAAGCCCACAACGCTAACCGCTTTTACTTTAAAACTTTAATGTTTAAAAAAAGTAGTGTAGTACAAATTTTAGTATGTTAATGCACAATTTCAATATGGGCGAAGTGACGTGAATATTTTCATGGCCAGTGATATACCTATATCCGCGCCTGCTTACATCCGCAAACAAAACATGTATGTTCAATAATGTATATCAAATAATATTGTATCTGCAAGCGAATTTATGTGTAGCTACTTTGACGTCAGTGAATGGAAACATAAGCGTGTTAACAGCGTATTTATTGGACTAAAGGGGAAACAGTGTTGCGTTGATAGATAAATAGATATCGAGGTCAGCCGCGTCTTAATCAATTCGATACCATGCCCTTCAGGGATTGCAATATCGATGCACGGTGACATTGCAGGCTTTTTTATGACAATGCTTAGCTTCATGAAAATGCCATTGTATGTATATAAAAACCACACTTTTTTACACGGTTTTTATATACACGGTCTACTAAAATGGACGAATATTATATGTTGTGTCTTTATTTGTTCTAACACGATTCTCAAAAACAAAAAAAAACAAGCAGATAGCAGATTTTCTAATAACAAAAATTCAACAACATTTGACCGTAATAACAAAAAAATGGCTTCATTGAATCCTAAAGCATTAGATATTCTAACGAAAATCACTGACTGCATTCAGAATAAAGTTAGGATAAGTATTATTCGAAAAAACTAATACGAAAATAATAAGAAAAGAATATAACTCATAAATCATTATTTCGAAATTTAAGTTTCAATTAATCGTCATTTTGCAGATCAATCAACTCCCTTGGTTCGGCACCCTTACATGATATTTCAAAGAAATTTTTAAAACGATTAAATAATTTCGTGTAGTCATCGAAAACATATTACAAATTGATCAATTGAATGATTCGTTTATGACTAATGTAATTCCGATTTGAATTTAAAGCTTCTATCTACATTTCGCCAAAGGATCGTTTTTTTTTTTAAATATATTTGAAGAAAATGTCTATACCGAGATTAGGTCCTTCCGAATACACCCCGTACGAATAGGATGAAAAAGGAAGAGCGATGACCACTCAGTAATTGCACAGGAAGAATTTGTCTTTAGTATTAAACTACAAGGTGAATCATCAAGTGCTGTAATTTTAAATATTAGTTGCATACAAATATTATTAAATAGCCAATAACGCTTTAACTTTCATAAAAGAGAATACACTTGTGTATAAGATTTGTATAGTTATTAATTGTATGCAGTATGTTTATATGTTACAAACAGATAACGTGTGTGCGACGCGTCTAAGAAAATCATGAAAACGCTAAACGAAGGAAGCGTATAATAGAATGCACGTTCACTATGTTGGTCTGCATTAGTGCAACGTGAGATTCTATTGTTTCTCGCGTTGATCGCCAGAGATCGTGAAAACATGCAGTACTAAAACAAAAGACAGTCATTTTTTGCACACGGCCTTTGAAAATGAATACCAGCTTTGATATGTACTCACCATAAGACATACGATCTGGTGTACAACATAAAAAATGCATTTAAGCGACCTAATTTTAAACTAAAAACATTTACATAATTCAAACCAAATTACCAAGAGTATAGTTTTTATACATTTAGACATACAAACGTGCGACGTTATTTCGAATAAGTAAACAAAAAAAAATAATTATACGTATTTGCTATTGATAAATGATAACAAAAGAATTTGAAAGGTCAAGTAAAAGAGACATGTATGTATTTGGTTGTTTTTTGCGTTAATTGAACTCGCACGAGTTGCGTAAAAAAAGCTCGAATTGCTATTCAAGCAATATTCAAGAAATGTCGATAAGCAAACGTACATACGTGAATTATTAATTAGATGTTTTCTTCCTGTGTATCTCTAGAGACTACGTGCATTTTATTATTGTGGGATTATTTTATCGTGCCATTAATCAAACAATTCTCTGCTACTGCGATTGTAAGTACAGATATCGATCTCGTAGATATTTAAATACAGTTATATAGAAAGACGAATGAGCTAATTCACACCATAAGCGACACTGAATACGTTAAATTTTGTAATCTATTATATCTTAAGACAGATCTATTGCATTGATGGGCCGATAACAGTGATACGAGTATTGTTAGTGCGTTGTATATCTGAACTTGAAACCACCTGTTTTTCGTATGAGAGTGGATATTCAGTATTTTTTTACGACATTATAAAACAGGTTTGGCATTGGTTTATCCACAAGCAGTGACGATTTCAAATTATCCCAATTAACTGTAGAATATTTCACAATTTTAAACGTTAACGAATATGTGATAGATCTATTGTGAAAACGCAAAACAGTTTAATTTATTCGTTTCGCTCACAATGCATTCAATCAAAAGAAAGGAGTGATATAAAGTAAGCTGAGAATGAGTTGCTTTATTGAACACTAATAAGAGAATGGCGCAAGTCTGAACACACATTTTAATTTTCATTATGTGATGACATGAGAAGAACAACGCAAGACGAACGTTGCGGCAAGAATCCATTAGTCGATCAGACATAACAGATAGAATGCATAATTGAAGTTTCAGGTAGTTAGATTACTATATTTTACCTATTAAAACTATTGTGCCTACTGAACGATCGTCATCAGTAATCGTAAATATCCTATGTTTCAACATTTCGAAACATCATCGTCTAGGCTGCCCTGCTATTATCCAGAACACGCGAGAATTTCACATGGTATCTGTCTCACAATATCCTTGGACGCTCGTGCACATTTTGTAGTTAATTGAAATCATGTATTCAAACAAAAAGAACATACGTATCAGCAAATGAACAACACTATAATAGAAAATTTAAATTAACTTTGATTATTCCACGTATTGTGTAACTAACTGTGACACGTGTTTCGCCTCTTTCAGAGGCATCTTCAGACTTACTATCGCAAAGTTTGCTTAAGTAATGAAGCAAGATTGATTCTAACATTTTAAAATTATAAAATTACAAAATGGATTGGGTTTTTTTTTCCTTTTAAGAGGAGCAAGGAGGGGGGTGTAGAATCGAAATAAAGCAAACATAATGATACTAATTTTACTAATGAGTTGTAAACAATCAGAATGGGATTTTTCCTTTTTAATGGAAGCAAAGAGGGGATTATAAAATCGAAACAGTGCAAACAAATTTAATCATACTACTAATGACGTTAAACATTACAAACTATTAAAACTAATGAGCTGCAGTCAATCATCTAGGTTTGTGATTACTCTATTAATTGGAAACAATTTGAGTAACGGGGAACCGCCTGTGCTATTAAGAATATTATTTAATAATATTTCTTTTTTGTTAAGAGTTTTATTAATTTCTAAAAATTCTAAGCTATTCATCTTTAAACCCTTTTTATTTACTCGGTGGAGTATTTCTAAATTACAAATCTGATTAAAATTATGATTATTTTCTATTAAATGATTGGCAAACTCAGAAAAATTGTTACTTTTTAGACATCTTATATGTTCTTTAATTCTAATATTAAAGTTTCTACCTGTCTGTCCAACATAAGACGCTTGACAGTCTCCACAAGAGAGTCGATAGATACCACTCTGTGACGATGAATCTACGCGATCTTTACTGTTCAATAAAATTTTACCTAAATTATTTACTGTATAAAACGCGGGTTCTATATTGTCTGGCAAAAATTTAACTATCTTTGCCTATCTTTAACTATCTTGCCAGACAATATAGAACCACAATATACAGACAATATAGAGACAATATAGACAATATAGTTTGTAATGTTTAACGTCATTAGTAGTATGATTAAATTTGTTTGCACTGTTTCGATTTTATAATCCCCTCTTTGCTTCCATTAAAAAGGAAAAATCCCATTCTGATTGTTTACAACTCATTAGTAAAATTAGTATCATTATCTGTTTGCTTTATTTCGATTCTACACCCCCCTCCTTGCTCCTCTTAAAAGGAAAAAAAAACCCAATCCATTTTGTAATTTTATAATTTTAAAATGTTAGAATCAATCTTGCTTCATTACTTAAGCAAACTTTGCGATAGCAAGTCTGAAGATGCCTCTGAAAGAGGCGAAACACGTGTCACAGTTAGTTACACAATACGTGGAATAATCAAAGTTAATTTAAATTTTCTATTAAAATGAACTTCCACAAAGTTACCGCCGAAACCATCGAAAGTATAAACAACACTATGTTTAAAGAAAACACTTTTAATGAATTCAACAACTTTAAAAAAAATTAAAAAAAATATATCTGAAAGGGAAAATACGTCACTAACACTAATCCCCAAGATTTAAATTGTAAAAAACTAAAATGAAAACCGTAATATTAAATTTTAATCTTTTAGAGACTTTGAGCCGGAACCTTCCGACAGCTAAGTTTAACTTTTACCGCTTGGCTGAATAGATTAATAAATTAACATTAATCTTTCAGTCCATCTTAACCCAAAAGCAATTGTTTGCATGATATAAACATCAAATATTTGTACAATTTTATTGATACAGTGAACATTCTATTAGGCATTTATCTTTTTAGTCTAGAATGGGACGTGTTAGAATTCCGACATTGCTTATAAAATAGTCAAGTAAATTCTCAACATCAGTATTAGAGTGTAGCGGGTAGATAATATTCTTCACAGATTTGAGCGCCATCCTCGCGAGGACGTGCCCCATTAGGCACACCCAGCGCATGCCGTGTACATACAATATTTCTTCAAGCATTCATATTTTATAACAGAGACTACCAGTCTCTCGTATTGTATAACAAACGAATTTCGTTGTTTATTTATTAATACACATATTAAATCAAATGAAACTTAGTGTATATGTTATATGCTAGGATTTGTTTTTTGCTCATGAAAATTATCAGCGAGTTAATCATCTGAATGAAGCTGTTTTTTTTTAAATAAGTTGAATAACATTGCTTTATTCGATCAAGTAGACAATACATATTTTCATCATTATAAAAATCTAAATACAGGAATTGAATGATTAGGGTGTTTTTTAGTAAGTACTTCGTGATTTCTATGAAAAAGAAGAAGCGTTGAAAACATCAGTCAATTACCCCACGTAGAATCGAACGAAGATTTTTTTAAATGAAGAGACCAATATACATACACGATCGGCTAAGTCAGAATTCGAATCCAGTTTCGTAACTATATTTTACTATAATAAATAATAAGCTTTGACGACCGGAAGAGCAATACACTTCTTATTAGTTAACTTGCAAATGTCTTATAAGTTGATTAGCTTAATTCCTGGACAAAAAGTGGCGCATGTGCATTTTAATATACTATGGTGGTAATTAGGGTATGCAATCCCGGAGCCTTTTTGTGATCTCGGGATTGGGCACTCATCGTGAAATCGTGTATAATTTGAGAAAAATCGTTTTTTTTAGCTCACCAAGGAATTTGAAATCCTCGATTCCCTATACTTTTTCCCCAGAATATCTCCGAAATTCGTTTTTTTAGCTCACCAACGAGCAAAATTGGACGGGATCCCGGGATTGGAGACCCTAGTGGTAATATATTGACCCACACCAATGGAATACCACACCAATAAACGGAATCGCAAATGTCACATGTTTATTAATGAACATTGAAAGTAAGTCAACCACACATTAACTACTGAATATATCAAAATTAATACCGGTGAATGATTAAACTACTAAACAATAAAAAAAAATACTCGAGAAACCCATACAGGTTATATGTACATATTAAGTTTTAATTTTCTTCTTACGGAATGATGTGCTCGCGTAATTAACGGTACGGGAGATGCAGCGGACGACGTTGTGCGTGTCGTGTATTGCCGTTTTATGGACCGGCTCATCTTACCGGTTACCGGTTTATTGTGTAACACGTTGACAAAACAAACGGCGCGCAATCGTAACCGGTTTTGTAGCCCGACAGCGATTCGCTTTGTCTTGCATAGGCGCAACGCAATCATTGTTAGGAGAGTGACGACACGGCACTCGACAACTCTCTTATCACGGCAATGGCAGACTTCGTAATAAGTATGTAACTGGAAAAGTCAGGCCCTGGAATCTCTATTCTAATTATGGTAAAATTCAAAAATAACGGACAGAGAGAAATGAACATAAGCGTATAGACAACACTTTCTCTATCATATCCTCTTGTTGATGGAAGAACAAAAAATACCTTTAATCACTATACGTATTTCTTTTACAGTATTATAAATTTCTGCTGCCACTGTAGAACATAATATTACTAAATAAAAAAAAAGACATGATTGTATAATTTGAATAATTCGTCTGTTATATAAAATTAAAATTCTTTGATTAAACTTTGATATTTTACAAGTGAACTTGCAAACTCTAATTGTGTGTTGTAATGAGGACCGATTGTATGTCAGTTGTTTAAGTGGTTTCATTAGAGTATAAGGATACATGAATAAGAAAATGCTTCAACTGTTTGTCATCGTATCGCTTTTCCATACCGCACCGATATTACAAGCGATAATAATGAGTTGATAGCATAACAGAGGCACATGTGTCTTTGAATCCAAATGTTTATATAATATTGACGGTAAATTCAATATTTTTTGCATTGAAATTCAAATGTCAAGATTTAAATAATTAAAAAAACGTACGTTGTTTTAAAACTGATAGTAATAGTACTACTTTGCAGGTAATACTAACATTTATGAATATTATTAAAAAAGGTTCCGCTAATATCGAAACCATTAATTCTAATAAATCGCAAATTTATTACGAAACTCTGTTATCGGTGGCAAAGTTACGACAGGGACATTTTTTTACTAAAGAGTAAAAAGTATAAGCTCATATAAAATAACACCTTTATCAAGATTAATAACAATTAAAGACGATTGAAAGTTCAAATAAAAGAATGATATCGTGGGCACATTGGGAATTAAAAAATCTCTCTTAATTGATTTACGAGAATGTCTGGTAAGGAATTTTAACGCAATCAATAACTATTACGCAGACATGATAGATGGGGTTTTTCATGAATATTTTTTATCATTAGACATATTATGAATGATATTTTTTGTAACATACTTACTTTATTATTACCACTAATAACATGATTTTCTAAACCGCAATGATGTTCTTCTTTCAAATATCGCGGTTTTTTAAATCAGGGAACCGATTTTCAATTTCACTATGAATTTGATCACATTGTTACATGTTTTTTGCGGAACATATCTACCGGATGAAAAAAGAGTTTAGTGTGCTAGGCGACTAGGCGGGTAATCAATGTCGACTTTTAATGCTTACAGGTTCAAATATTAAAACGAACAGTCTTCATATATTGACTTTTCAATCGATTTAGTGTGATGCGTTCTATGACATGGATGTTTGTGATGCTTAAAAACGCATTCTGTTCCCACTCATTCGCTAATCTCTAGCCGTGTCCTAGTAATCTTCTACACTGGGAGCAGATATAGCCGCAAAACTTAATACATAAACGGTGACATACTGTTTATTTTTCCTCAGTTTCTTAGTCGCTAAAGCTTAACTTAATTAAACTGTCAATTGGTTCGAATAATTAAATTATTACAATCATACAAATAACTATTGTTCTATTAATACAATAAATTAAACGAAGAAATCATGGTCCAATCAATGTTTGTCTCACCCCGTATTCACTGATGTGTCATCCCGAACAAAGTATGCCAACCAAAGGAGGCAGTCCATATTGCTGAAGGAACACCGCCTCGACCACTTTTCACCGTCTTCCCCTGTCATTTTAGCACATACCACATTATTTTATTATTACCATGTAATCGGAAAATAAACTTTCGATTACGATGTCGGCACAACTTGAATCTTATTTATTGAAAATAAAAAAGAAGATTTTCATAAGACTGAACATGGACACAAAATGTATAAACGCACAAGACTACGCATGCAAATTTATCAATTGAAAGTGATACAAACATTTTGTTTAATCCAATAAAGTTAATAACACACATTAACTATACTTTATCACTACACAGGTATTAGTTAGATTTACTTAATCTATAATCGGAACAACCAAATGAACGTTAACATATGTACAGAACGCAATTAATGTAATATATTTAATATAACTAGCTGTAAGCCCGTTGCCCAGCAACGTGAGATTTTTGTTGCATAGTATTAATTTTAATTTTATTTTATGTTATTTTATTTTATGGTATTTTATTTTATTTTATTTTATTTTATTTCATTAAATTTTTATTTATTTTATTTTATTTTTATAGTTAGCAGAAATTTCGTAAATTATTTATTTTTTGGAATAATGTTTATGTTTGCTAACAACCATTTTTCGTAGTAGCAGAAATTTCGTAAAATATTTAATTTTTGGAGTAATGTTTAAGTTTGCTAACAACCATTTTTCGTAGAAGCATAAATTTCGTAAAATATTCAATTTTTGGAATAATGTTTAAGTTTGCTAACAACCATTTTTCGTAGTAGCAGAAATTTCGTGAATTATTGATTTTTTGGAATAAAGTTTAAGTTTGCTAACAACCATTTTTCGTAGAAGCAGAAATTTCGTAAAATATTCAATTTTTAGAATAATGTTTAAGTTTGCTAACAACCATTTTTCGTAGGAGCAGAAATTTAGTAAATTATTTAATATTTGGAATAATGTTCAAGTTTGCCAACAACCATTTTTCGTAGTAGCCGAAATTTCGTAAATTATTTAATATTTAGAATAATGTTCATGTTTGCTAACAACCATTTTTCGTAGGAGCAGAAATTTAGTAAATTATTTAATATTTGGAATAATGTTCAAGTTTGCTAACAACCATTTTTCGTAGTAGCCGAAATATCGTAAATTATTGAATTTTCGGAATAAAGTTTAAGTTTGCTAACAACCATTTTTCGTAGGAGCCGAAATTTCGTAAATTATTTAATATTTGGAATAATTTTAAAGTTTGCTATCAATCATTTTTCGTAGTAGCAGAAATTTCGTAAATTATTTAAGTTTTGGAATTATGTTTAAGTTTGCTTACAACCATTTTTCGTAGAAGCAGAAATTTCGTAAATTATTTAATATTTGGAATAATGTTCAAGTTTGCTAACAACCATTTTTCGTAGGAGCAGAAATTTCGTAAATTATTTAATATTTAGAATAATGTTCAAGTTTGCTAACAACCATTTTTCGTAGGAGCAGAAATTGCGTAAATTATTCAATATTTGGAATAATGTTCAAGTTTGCTAACAACCATTTTTCGTAGTAGCCGAAATTTCGTAAATTATTTAATATTTGGAATAATGTTTAAGTTTGCTAACAACCATTTTTCGTAGTAGCCGAAATTTCGTAAATTATTTAATATTTGAAATAATGTTTGAGTTTGCTAACAACCATTTTTCGTAGGAGCAGAAATTTCGTGAATTATTTAATATTTGAAATAATGTTTGAGTTTGCTAACAACCATTTTTCGTAGTAGCAGAAATTTCGTAAATTATTTAATATTTGGAATAATGTTTGAGTTTGCTAACAACCATTTTTCGTAGTAGCCGAAATTTCGTAAATTATTTAATACATATTTGAAATAATGTTTGAGTTTGCTAACAACCATTTTTCGTAGTAGCAGAAGTTTCGTAAATTATTTAATATTTGGAATAACGTTAAAGTTTGCTAACAACCATTTTTCGTAGTAGCAGAAATAGACGTTGTAATTTTTTTAATTGTGATTATTTTATCGAATATTAATATATAGGTATTTATTTTTTGAAAAACTTATCACGCTTATCAATCGGATTTTATTATTTTCATACGATCAAGATGTACTGTGTTTAAAAAAAAATGTTATAAACAAAAAAAAAAACGTTTAAGGTTAGACTCGAACCACTGACCATCAGCTTACGAATCTGGCGCTCTGCCTTTTGGGTAGAGCGGAATTAAATCTACGTGCGAAAATTAGAACATATATATTTTGCTTCAAATAAAAAACAAAAGTTTCAAAATTCGAACGTAATTCAATATATATAATGTTATTTTATCGTATCGTATCGTTGTTTGTTTACCCGAGTGGTAAAGCTCTCAACTCATAATTCAAGGACCATGTTTCGAATCCAGACCAAGGCGGTTTTTTTGTATGAGAATTCAATTTTTCAGCGATTTGATATGTTCCATCAAATAATAGTATATAATGACGTCATCGAAAAGGTAGGAATAAAAAATGGCGACATCGAGGCTGGTGAGGGGGAGGGGGAGGAGGAGAGGAAATCGAGGAAAATCATAAGTAACAGTGTATATTGGAAAAATATGTCTTAAGTATGAATAAAAAGTGACAGCGCGGCTTGGCAGGAGGAGGAGGGGGAGGGGCAGAGGGAGGGGAAATCGAGGACATCTTACACTCAGACGGACATTATCGGCTATTAATATATAGATATAATGTACAACGAGGTCGATAAATTTTTTCGCGAACTACTCCAGATTATTTTAAGCCATTTTTGTTATCGACTGAGTACATATCTTGATTTAAAATGTTTAGAATAATAGTAAGGGTCGCATTATCAAACAAAAGAATTTCATTTCAAACAGTTTTGGCTCGAAGGTTAAAAAGGATCTGAAATGATTGAGAGGATTAAGCGATTTCCGCATTGTTTAAAAATCTACTAAGACTGAATTTGAATACGCAGAGATTGAATATAGTAAATATTTAAGGGATAAGAATTAATAATAAAATCACGATTGGAATTGAAACATTAATAAATAGCATTTTAAATAATTTAGCCGGCTCACTATTGTTAAATTTATTTCCATTGGGATTTACCTATCTAACATAAGTAATAACTTTGTAATTAGTCTATTAACGTTTGTATCTTACCCATCCTGCGTCTAGCAGGAACAGAAAAAATCGACTTTTATTTTGTATTTTATAACCAAGAAATTATAATCAATTTTGTTATTACTAAACCTTGCGATGTTCTACCTGATGATGCACCATAAAAAGGCGACACAAGTGTAACAATTTGTAGCACAAGTTGAGTAATTTAGTAATCAAATTTAATTTTATATTAAAAATAAACTTCCACAAAGTTAACACCGATCTGCCGAAAATATTATAGTAGAATATGTATGTTACAATACATACAAAATGGTTTTTTCACATGATTTTATTTTCACTGCATAATACTATGCCTTTTATTTTATATACTACTTACTATGTTGTAGCAAATATTATTATGTAGAACACACTTAATAATAACAATTGTAAGACATTAAAAATATTGAATAAAATTGTAATATCACTAGCTCAGTTAATATTAATTAACATAGGGTTTCTTCAAATAAATATTTCACTTTCGCACATAGTAAAATATTTTCAAGTATGAACACTATAACAACAAAACTAAATTGTCAATTTTGACTTAATCTGTCGTACTGCGATATAATGGCGAACGAAATCAAACTGATTGGCGGAAAACAAGACAGCGTGCGAGCGATGCTTAAATTTTATCAGCCGTGAACACGCAGAAAGATAGTATTATCAACGATCGATACGAGATAATATTCATATATTATACCCCAATATAATATGATACATACACAGCAATAACTTTAATAATACATATAATTCACCTTCTTTAAACACGACTTGGCGATAACAACGTGACAAATCAATTAAAAAAATTAAAGAACATAAAAAATAAGATTTCGACTGAAGGTGCTTGGTGGAATTTCAATATTAAATTTGAGTTGTTGAGAAGTATTTACATTCACACAAGTTTGGTCACTAACGACCCGCCTTTCGCCTTTCGGCATCATCAGGCGTTAAAGTGCACTTGAACCCGGGTCGTGAGTGAAAAATTTTAAAAAAAATCTATCATTTAACAAAAAAAAACACTGATAACATTTTTATCTACATATCGATTTTAGCCGAATTGTATTAATTGTTTGTAAAAATTAAAAGCTATATGAAATAATCTGGCATAAGTCGATTTCAAATCGTTTGGCTATTTAGAAGAGAATTTGTGGTATTGGTATACATATCAACAAATCATTAAGGAAATAAAAGGCCATTGAATAGTGTCCAAAATATCAATGTATCTTAGTTTTAATTGTTTTATATGCGTATAGTTAATAGCTATTTTTGATTTACGGCCTCGTCAGAATTTTGTTTATGCTTACATTTTTGACTTATCAAATTGTGAGTCTGTCAGATCGGCATACATTTTGATATCATAATTATCTACATATATAGCATAACATATTGATGCTAGAGGCTTTATTCCAAAAGTTGAAATTTTTCAATAGCTCATTTGCTCTTACAAACATCTGCCAGAACAGTGATGGTATTATGCATTTTATCGCAGAACCGCGGATCCTGTGTGGCTTGCAAAATATTATGATAGTGATAATTTATTGATAAGTCTCAATTGACACTGATAATAATATTATCAAACACACAACAATAAAACATTATTCTACTGTAAGTCGAGGGATTTATTCAGAAAGAATATGTTCATCAAAACAGTGCGGTTTCCTGAATAATCTCAATCTAGCTGAGGTATTTCATAGAAATCCAAGGTATAATACTGCACGATCAACAATTCATATTGAATATTAAACAAATACTGACTTGTATACCATACCGCACGATTTATCATATCACAATATTTTGCATTAAAACATACTGTAGGAATAATTTCTGCGAGCTTTGACATTATGCGCTAGGTTTCCACTGAAAAAATCAATGAATGTCGTTTTGATGTTTCGTTTTTATATTGAAATGTTCCAAATATAGATAAGTACTGTACAGTGCATTTGTTGTCAACATGAGTCGTTCGTATGTACCTGTTAGAGATCTGCACGGGCGGAAATTGAATGAACTTACCCGGTTGCCCGGCAGTTCCGGACCTGATTGTTGGTCCCACACAAGCTCAATCAACCTTACCCGAAAGCCCGGCCGTGCAGGGGCCCGTGCATATCTCAAGTATCTGTTGAAGGGCTTGGTTATACATTTAAACTCTGACTTATTTACCGCAGTGTTCGTAATATGTTATCCGATTTGTTTTCTCGGCGAAGTCTCCATTAGACAGAAATAATATTACTACGTGATAGTATTTAAATACATTGACACGACTGAGTCCCGAGCAGTTAGACGAGAGACAGAGAAATCCGTCTCTCCCCATAACGTCTCGGTTTGGTGTGACGCAGTCAGTCTGTGACAATTTTTAGGAATTAAATATGGGAACAATCAAATTCAATTAAACAACGCTCGTGAACAGTAAAAGGTGGAAATCCACCGGTTTATTTATAATCAAAAAGGGTTTACAGTAAATTTCGATAATTCGGCTAGCCACACAGGAGTGCGCTCTAAATACATGTTAATAAATTTGTCATTCGGCGTGAAGCTCGCGAGCCGAGCCTCCTAGCACCGAATGACAGTCGACTTGCAGACCGGGCCTTTCAGTAGGTCCTTCGCCTGGACTGAGGGTCCCTAGTATTACAATATTTATGTTCCCTTACGGGGAGACATCTATGATTTGATAATTTTACAAGAGAGAAAAAAAAACAACATTCATCATACCATTTTCTTAAAACTAATTTCGCACTCGGCGGTTTCTTATAACAGTTATTGATTTAGTAGTGGCCAAATTTTATTTAGTCTTGTTTTGAAGTTAAGATCTGCACACTCACTACGCGTGTACAGATCTGCTTAAAATTAATCCCTACGCTAAATCTTAGGAGTTAATATGGACGTCCAGCCGTACCATATATCTACTTTAGGGGTGCAGAAAAAAATTAATATTTAACTAGCAACGTCACAGTCCTCATGACTAATGATTGGTTTGGGTTTATTATTAGTTAGTATGCACGCTAAGTCGTGTCATACATTTTTAATTCAATTTATAATATCTAGTGAAAGTTTATATACAAAGTTATGATTTCTTAATTTAACGATTCTAATTCAATTCTTATTGGATTTGCTAATACGACTTCGCAACGATTTGCGGGACTCCCACAGCAAGGAACCGAGGTCTGTTCGTGAGGAGGATTTCCATATCCGCCCTCCCTTGCTGTGTGCGTTCACTTCCAGTGACCGCAAGCCGTTTAGGCCGGAGCACATTTTATCGACGGCACTCTAAATACGAGTCCGTCCAACCGCCCGTTGGTCAATTGCATTAGCTAAATCTCCTATGAAGTTACTTACACTACGTGTTTAGATTTGTTCGAGTATTAGGGAGGATTGGCGGAGACCAGACCTCCGTCCGAGGTCGGCTCCAGGCACGGTGTCAGACCGCTTGAAGGCGTCGCTATCGAGTGACGTAATCCAACTGGACGAGTTGGATTTTAGGTTTTACTATTGAGTGTCTGCCGAAACTTCGACAGACATGGATCCCAGACAAGTGCGTTTGTCTAGGCGGGCTATCTGCCCCCGGAATTATACGTCCACCGCGCCGTATCACTCGGATTCCCGTGAATCCGCAATGATAGTGCCTCCCTAGTACTCAATACAAAAAACACCCTCCGACGTCGACCTAGCTAAAATTAACTAGTGCGAGGCCGGCGAAACCTGAGACCCTTTTTCGCACAAGTCCTCGGGGCTGTCTGATCCTTTGTTACTTAGCTCCGCCGACCTTGCATCGTGAATCTATGGAAGGCGTGATGACAGCTCTTCCTGACGTCTCGAGACTAAGTGTCCCGCAGACTTGACCCCGCGACCTTTCAATGTTAACAAGTGACAAAATTTTGTCTGATATTACGTTCTATTCAAAAATGACTCGACTTATCACACCTCCCATAGTTCACCCTTATAACTAACATTTGCCGTTATGACGGCGGTGATCGACGATTATCGATGACACAGGGAAACAAAATACACAATCAATTTCGAAACAAAAAAAAAATACCTAACATAAAATAACATACATTTTTATATACAAGTTCTCAGCGTCGCTTGGTGTCGTTTGCTATTTGTGTTATTCAGCTACTTTCGCCCTCAGATAGGCATACATTATTGAATTTCCAATTATCATCATTAGGTGACGGACCTTTCTTTTTCTATTGCAACTCCGAGTAGCTAATTATTGATGCGTGGGGCCCGCGACGCACCGCGGCGCGAACGCACGTAGTTTCGCTCGGCCGGGGTACTGCGCCCAATTTGCCTAATAATTCGTAGTTGATTACTAAACTCAAACTAATTGAGACGTTGCAAAACAACAGTGAATATCGCATTGTTTTTGCGAATTCTAGTTATCCCCGTGGTCTCGTCACCGAATTGAAACAAACATACTAAACTCCAGGCCTTGCCAATATAATTAAATATTGAAACAAACAAAAATTCAGACCTTGCAATATCATTACATATTGAAACAAACAAAACAATTCAGATCTTGCAAATATAATTAAATATTGCAACAAACCAAATTCAGACCTTGCAGATAGAATTGAATATTGAAACAAACATAAAAAGAATCGGACTTTGCCAATATAATTAAATATTGAGACAAACATAAAAAAATCGGACTTTGCAAATATAATTAAATATTTAAACAAACATAAAAAAAATCGGACTTTGCAAATATAATTAAATATTGAAACAAACAAAAAAAAATCGGCCTTTGCAAATATAATTAAATATTTAAACAAACATAAAAAGACATCGGACTTTGCAAATATAATTAAATATTGAAACAAACATAAAAAAAAATCGGACTTTGCAAATATAATTAAATATTGAAACAAACAAAGAAAATCGGACTTTGCAAATATAATTAAATATTTAAACAAACATAAAGAAAATCGGACTTTGCAAATATAATTAAATATTGAAACAAACATAAAAAAATCGGCCTTTGCAAATATAATTAAATATTTAACACACATAAAAAAAATCGGCCTTTGCAAATATAATTAAATATTTAACAAACATAAAAAAAAATCGGACTTGCAAATATAATTAAATATTGAAACAAACAAAAAAAAATCGGACTTTAAACGAACGTGAAACGTTTAGGCGTTGCAAAAAGAGTATTCATTGGACCATCGTAAAATATTTTATTATTCCCGTTGGCCGATACTGAATTGAGAACAAACGGAAAACGCTTCGGCGTTTGCAAAAACAAGATTAATTACCGAATCATCGCAAAACATTTTATTATTCCCGTTGGCCGATACTGAATTGAGAACAAACGGAAAACGCTTCGGCGTTTGCAAAAACAAGATTAATTATGATTATATATTTCACGATTTTTCCGAAGACCAAGCGCCGCTGAGTGTTACACTGGACCGAACGGAGAGCATCCTCCGTGCGAAGTCGGTCGACAAAATATTTACAGTATACAGTTAGACAGGGTACAACACACAATAAAATAAGACAATGAATTTAAATCAAAATTAGCGTTCCCGTACTCTCCTCCGGCCGCTGTTATTGCCATTTCGAACAAGAAGTGACACACGATTTTACTAGGCTGAGTTTAGAAGAAACAACATTTAATACATGAAGGGGTCCTGTCGACACTTAATAAAGTGCGGCTAGGAGCGAAGATATGACCGCGATTTTACACGCGTCTTTATTTCGATTCTCACTGTCGAGATCGAGCAGGAAGCTACAGTTCTGGCCGCGGACCTTAGGTTAAAGAGTATTGACTCAGCAACAATAGGCCGCGACATATTTATGCAACGTATAATAGTAGACGAACCTTTGGAAGTTCTCAGGAACCGGAGACAGCTTATCAGGAACAATTTCAGCAAACAAAACGGCTGGCGGCAAGCGATAACACAAGGAGGTAGCACAGAATTCAACTCAGCTTTGCACAATGTCAACTATTCGAATGAATTGGTCAAGCTGAGAGAATTTCTGGCTGGTTTTTTAATTAAAGATGTCGCGGCGGATAATATCGGCGGAAGAGAGCACGGGAGCAGAGTAACGCGTAGAAGTCGGTGAAGATTTGGTAACTTTTGCAAAACTGACCCGCCTTTTTGTAAAGGATTTGGTCCAGCTGCGTCCTCGGCCAGGGTCAAAAAAAACGGTTGACCCGAGCAAATCTGCTAACCTCAGCATCTGCGTCTCACGCCGATTGGCTAAGATGCTGACCTCCCGTGGCTCTGCCGAAATATCTCAAGATGGCGGCAACTGAGATTTTTCTAGAACAACGATTCCGCTGAGCGAAAATCGTCTCTAGTGATCTTAATATGACAGATAGAAAATCAGAAAAATCACTGTCGTGTCAGAATCAGTTTTCCGCGAAATATTGCTCTTACAAGCGATCTCATAACTCGTTGCTGAAGCGAGTTATGAGAAAAAGAAGAAAAATTTTCCACCTGAGCGAGTCAGGTGTACCGGTTAATCAAAGCGGAGATGTCATCGTCCGCGAAAAAGTAATTACTGAATTGAGTCTGATTTTTATAAAAGCCTGAAATCGATTTAAGTGCAAATTTATGCTAAATATTTTCTATGGTGAAAGTTCCTGAAGGGATTTGGCTGAAAATTCGAAGGAATGTCCGTGATAGTCGTTCGCTTCCATGAAACTAAAATTTCCCACCTTCCCCTCGTGTGTTCGCGCTTCATTTTGTCACAGTTCAGTTAATCGGGCTACGACATCTTTCAACGTTTTCATACCAAAATCGCAAGTTTACAACTGTCGTATAAATTAAAAACTCTAGTAGAAGGTATAGAAGCTAATAATAATCAGTTTAAAGTGTATTTAATCTTCGAGAAAGTGGGGAAAACAGAATATAGGTAGGCCAAACGCGCTTTGTGGATTGGCAACACCGAAATACCGGAAGAAAAGGACAGCGTGCAGCGATGCAGTGGTAAAAACTCTCTCTTCTTTGACTATCGCTTGCAGAGTGCAGACGTATTTTTTTTTTTGGCGGCGTGGCAGACGCCACGCCACCACGTGTAAACAAACTCTTAGATCGGTAACGATTTACGCTGTGTAACTCAGATGGGTTATTATGGTTATGGTTAATATTGTGGTTATATATATATATTAAGGTTATCCACTAGACTCTGAATAAATGTGATGTGAGTGTATTAAGATTCCGTGTCAAGGTTTCCGTTGCCGCGCCGCCATCCAGTACTCCGAGGTCATCTCCAAGGTTTGTGAAAAACTAATACGTTGATTTAAATGTGTTTCTCCCTTATCTCCGAACCAGTGTTCCTAGATATTAGGGAGCAAACCAGGTCTAGATGCTTGAAAGCGGACTACGTATGTAGCCGCTTAATTAACTCGCGAGATTTCGCGTTTTCACCTCATTCACGCAAAGGGCTGTATCTTTGCGGCCTTTTTGCGATAAAATCGTGCGTAAATGTAATGCTTTTCAAAGCAAGATTGATAAATAATTCACATCATTTTTTTCTCAAATCACCAGTTCGTTTCAGCGGTCGGAGGAGTAGATCTGCGGCACGGGTAGCGGAAGGTCTAACCAGCTCTATTGTCACTCATATAATTTGTCCTGTGTTTATTTCTTCTTGCTATCTACTGTAATTGTTTATCTGATAACTATCTATATGTCGGCTATGGGACGGCACGGACAGACGGAAGTCTGGCCCCCCCCCAAGAAAGTCTAATGTAAGTGGAGTGTCTAGAGCTACATACTGCGCAATCGCTTCTCATTTAAGAATAAACGTGTGTTTGCGCGCGGGCACCGATGCCGCGTGAGGTGATTTTTCCCCAGATAAAGCGTGCTGAAACTAACTAACTAACTTAGCCACCGGGAGCGTCACTATTTAAGCCATAATCATACTAACTCACTTTCAATTCAGCCAATGCATAGTGTTCAGTGTTCGTTAATAACCATAATAAATTAATTTCATTCCGGCCGATAATTCCTAATTTTTTTCTTCTCAATAACTAGATTCAAATACTTCTCGTTATATAGCTAAATCGGAATAATTTCTTTTCATCACTATTTGAATATCTTTCTTTTACTAACTAACTCGGACGCTCTTTTCGCGATAACAAAATTAGAATAATGTTTTTTTTATAACTACAAACGAATACTTTCTTTTTATAACTAAATTAAAATATTCTCTCCTTTCAATTTGAATAAGTTATATAACTGAACTTGAGCACTTCTTTTCGCGATAACTATATTAGGAGTTTTGCTCAAATAACTAAAGCGAATACCTTTCTTCGATAGCTACATTAGAAGATTTTTTTTTAACTATTTGAATATGTTCTTTTAATAACTACACTCGAGCACTTCTTTTCGCGATAACTAAAGTAGAATAATTTTTTTTTAAAACTACAAACGAATACCTCTCCTTTTATAGCCAACTTCGAATATTTTTTTTATTTTTTTTTCAATCACTATTTGAATATTTTCTTTAATAATTGAACTCGAGCACTTCTTTTCGTGATAACTACATTAGGAATTTTTCTCAATAACTAAAACGAATACCTTCCTTGTATAGCTAAATTCGTAGACCTTTCTTTCAATGACTATTTGAATATCTTCTTTTGATAATTGAACTTGAGCACTTCTTTTCGCGATAACTACATTAGGAATTTCTCTCAATAACTAAAGCGAATACCTTTCTTCGATAGCTACATCAGAAGATATTTTTTTATAACTATTTGAATATTTTCTTGTAATAACTACACTCGAGCACTGCTTTTCGCAATAACTAAAGTAGAATAATTTTTTTTAACTACAAACGAATACCTTTCCTGTTATAGCTAACTTTGAATATTTTTTTATTTTTTTTTGATAACTATTTGAATATTTTCTTTAATAATTGAACTCGAGCACTTCTCTTCGTGATAGCTACATTAGGAATTTTTCGCAATAACTAAAACGAATACCTTTCTTTTGATAGCTACATTAGAATATTTCTTTACAATAACTATTGGGATATTTTCTTTTAATAACTAAACTTGAGCACTCCTTCTCGCGGTAACCCAGTAGAATATTTTCTCAATAACCTAAATTCGAATACTGTTCTGGTTATAGCTAAATCAGAAGGTTTTGTCAATAACGAATTCGCATATTTTCTTTTAATAACTAAACTTGGACACTTCTGTTCGCACTAAGTAAATTAGAATCTTTTTCTTTACCATTTGAATATTCTCGCTTAATAATCAGACTTGAGCACTCGTTTCGGAATAGCTACATGGGAATGTTTTTCTCAGTAACTAAATTAGGCCCCATTCCCGTATCGCTTGCTTTGGGTTCCCGTTCTAAACGAAGTTGATAAACCACTATGACGGATGCTTACTGATTCTCTTACACAACACTGTATCGGCGGCGGGGGAGTCGCCCGCGCGGAAATCCGCATCATCTTTCCTGATTTTGTTCTGTTGTTATTGAGCTCGCGCTAAATTAACGAACGGCCATAACCTTGTATTATTAACAGATTGCCGGTAGTAGGACTAGACACGACACATGGGCATAGTTAAGGATTGTATTGTAATTATTATATTAAAAAGTCGATGATATTAATAATCGTCTTGCTAGTGCTGGGGCTAAGATTTCATTATTAAAGTTAAGGGCGAGACGTCCGCGAGAGAAAAATTAACTTCAGTAAGATAACAGTAACCGAAGATGTTTGTTTGAAAGGAAATAAATCTAGTAAATATTCTCCGCACTGCCTACAGGGCGGAGAAGGGATCGTTGGTCTAAATCAAATTATGTATAAGCCAAGGCTGGCGGACGAAGGTATGATCCACCTCGCCGCACTAAAACTGTCATCTCTCGCGGGCGGGCTTGCGAGATGAAGGCACCAGATTAGGAATAATCGCCGGTCAGACAGTGGCGTAGAGAGTCGAACGTGACTGCTCGAGGTCTGGTGCTCCATCCTAGGGTAATCCTGACGTCGACGATTAGGTGCTCCTCACCAAGGACAAGCGAATGGCACAACGTCTCGCGGCCGCATGCGTGGTCGGAGGCTGAGATATGGCAGACGTGTAAATTCCTCTGCGTTACGACGCCTCGCACTTGCAGACGTCATCCTGCCAGTGCGACTTTCCCCGGTCAATAGACGACCGCCTTAATTAATACAATAACCCAAATCCATCGGCCAAATGGATAATGATATCGAAATATCATTCACTTCTGAGGTGGGCTGCCATATCGGAAACGGCCTTCTGGCAGGGGGCCGTTTTCACCCCGGCCATCCGTTTGTCTAGGTGAAATAGAGCACGTCTCAATAGTTGTTTTCAGCAGGTCCACGATCGCGGCGTCCCGCCGAAAGGAGGTCAGGTTCGACCCCTGACCCCCACACGAGAGTATACGCCTGACAAAATAAGTCTGTCAGATCGGATGATCTGCAACGCCGCGGCCGGTCCCAGCGGACGCTGGACCACAGGTAGGCCTGTAAAAGCCGCCGCGTAGGTTTCGAATAAGCGGACGTCGTTCTGCGATCGCCTGCCTTAGCTTCCTAACTATAAGATACACTTAAGTGGAGGAGAAGGAGGACTCAATTCAACGAGTGCGGCCGAAGATATTCTAATATCGCTCGAGTTTCGAGACCGAGCACTATTTTTTTATAGTAACGCCACGAAACCGGTTTAGAGAAACCGGTACAAATCTTTACGAACATGCCTTCCCGAAACTTAGGTGTAGGTAGCGATAAGAATCTAGGTTAAGAAAAATAGTTATTAAATCACTGTCGCAATCATACGTGTTCCTGTTTGTTTTTTTTTAACAATACTTGTCTCGTTTGCCATACGAAAGAAATCCCACTGCACATTATAAACGAAATTAAAATTCATTATATTAAGCCTTGATAGTAATTTTTGTATTGTTTTGTTTATTCTTATACCTACACGTAACCAAATAGAGGTAAGTGTCTCCGAATGTATCGGAGTAAGGCTGATTATAGGGAACGCAGAGAACCTCACCAACCATAAGTATAATCTTACAGAAATATTCACTATTGACATGCGTTGTGTGTATCTACTTTCCAGATTGTCAGCCGACCCTTGTAGCAAAAAAAATTAAAATAAATTGATTATGTGTATTGTAGGGTAAGAATGCAGCTCGGACGCATGCAGAAGCGTCCGAGTCGATATAAGATTTATTTGAATATATTTTGTTTTCTGCTAACTAAACGTATGTTATCAGCCAAAGGGAAAGTGTCACTAAGACACGATTAAAAATTATAAAATACATGTTCCAGCCTATTCAAGGTCAAGTTGTTAGTCCGTCGCGTCCCGACTCTAACAGAAATTTCTACTTCCCCTCAGGACTCAAGTACCAAGCATACTAATTAATTTCGTTTCTTCAACCTTTCTTTTGTTTTGTTGCGCAATGGCGCACAAATTGTTAACTTAACTAAATGTAAACTCAGCTAATCATTCGCTTGTCCTCTTAATATAACTATGTAACATAATGAACTTTCTCTGCGAGGATCGTCGAAACCGGGTCACATGGGCACTCGTCCATGCGGCCCTATCTCCTATAGGGTCGCATGGCCGATTTTCACTGTAGTTTAATTAATCTATTTTGTTTGTTGTTTTTCTCTGTAGCATATAACTGTATGCTAGCTAGGCTCTTCCAAATTTATTGTTATTAACTTAAATATATGTTTTTGTAAAATAAATCGGTGGAACCCCACCCTTCCTTTGATTGTACCGCGTGTTTCATTATTATTGCTTTGATACCTTTTCCATGTAACTGTACCTATAACAAAGAGTCCGAATTATACCAAACCAGGTTGTTATGGGGAGAGATGGATAACTCTGTCTCTCGTCTAACGATCTGGGACGAGGGCGTCTCAACTGGCTGCCCAGAAACGTGGGGCCTTGATAGAATCATGTTTTCGACGGTTAAGATGTGAACCGATAAAGTAACTCTAGTATGCTAACTGTAAATGTAACTTCAATAGAATCACACATCAGCGGATTAACGGGCCGAGAAATCGGCTCGTTAACGAGCAAAAATTAATATCGACCAAACGCGGACCGTTTGAATTTCGCTAACCGCGCTATACGAGGGACGCTGACTGATCACCAGCGCTCCACGGAGAGTCGGTTGGAGGATAGTCGAAGTAGATTCTTGACAAAGTAAAATCAGTAAAGTAAATGAATAGAGAACGAATGAGTGATTCTTATCACGGACTCATGCCCTGATGATTAAGAATCTCATGTCTCCGACTAGCTAATAATAAAGTCCCTCTTTCAGACAAAGAGAGGAAGAATGACCGATAGAATCACGCGGTCACAATCCGTTCTCATGGACGTTATCATGAGTGGCGCCCTCTTTAACATGCGGCCCGGGTTCGGATTACGGAATCGCCAATCTCGTGTTGAGATCGGCCAGAAAGTATAAAAAAAAATATGTTATAAAATTTTAATTTTTTTTGTTATGCAACGTATAATAATCACCAAGTGACAACTTGGCATTGTAATAATATAAGGAGGTGGTCATGGACGAAGAAACATCCTCAAGATCAACGCCGGTGGAAACCTCTCGATTAGCTAATCGAGACAGCCACATGCTGAGCCGCAGTTTAGTCAGTGGGAGAGCACTCCCACTCCAGACTCTGAAGAAAAACTGCCGGGCCCACACCAATGCCAAGGTGGGGGACCTTTTCCTTAACCATATTTCATATCCTTGAACACGAAGTATCACACCTCCTTCCGAATCCACCAAACCAAGTCTCCCGATGACCAAACCTCTAAGAGACGCTCACTGGAGGGCCAACCTGGACGGGAGTGAGCAACTCAGCCACGGCGAAAAGCTGAGGGATGTCCAAGAGGGAATAGGCGTGGATCGCCGCACCGAGATAACGAGATCTCGTAACACGCACCGCTATCGAAATACTGAAGAGCGACGGGAAGTGCGTGTGAAAAACAAGTGTTCATAATAATACGGAAAGTGAAAATTATTAATAGTAATAATTAGGTTATTATTTTTTGTTACAAAAATTACGTGAACAACGATTGTTAATTAAGTGCGAAGGGTATAAGACAAATACACCGGTGTAGAGACGAATGATGACTAATCCTTAACGAAGGTGTAATAACACCAGAAATAAGTAACGTGCGATTGACGATAAGAGAAATAAAAATAAAAATAATAAAAAAAATTTTAAGTGAAAAAAATCTTTCTATAAAAATGTCCAAGAACAATAGATAAAATGCGTAATCGATTATATTAATTAGTCGATTAGGGACCGCAAATTAAAACATTACTCGGTGTGTCTAGTAAACATTTACGGAGACGAAACAATTAACTAATAACTCTGTGTACCAAATAAATAGCAAAAACAAACCGCCATTAAAAATAAAATAAATGCTGAATTAAAGATAAAATACGAGGAAACTTAGCGCCGAGAAACAAATAATACCTGAGTAAATAGGTAAACTAATTAAAAGTAATTAAGCATTCAAGCTGACCAAATAAGTGAAATCAAATCAACGAAGTATAATTCAAAGAAGAGATAATAGTGTCCGAAGCGATAATTTAAATTAATAAATATAGTAATCAGTGCAAAGAAATTATAATCACAAATGTTGCAACGAACATTATAAAATACGAAAATCAACAAACGTTGGTAACTAACGCTTCACGAACAATTCTGGGGGTGCGTGTGCACAGTGTCCGAACAGCAAATTCAACGCGACGCTCCCATGGATCAGCAACAACGGCAACGCTGGGGGGCGTCACGACGCCGAGAGACGCACGCGCCGTTATTTGCCACAGGGGCGGATTGAGTTGGCCGCCGGCACTCGGTCTTGAAGGGGGCGCCGAAACCAAATTTTTTTTTCTATCAATTTAGCGATTGAAAACGTTGAGTGGAAGTCGTGCCATAGGAAGCGGAGTGGTTTGTCACAGTTCAGTTAATCGGGCTACGACATCTTTCAACGTTTTCATACCAAAATCGCAAGTTTACAACTGTCGTATAAATTAAAAACTCTAGTAGAAGGTATAGAAGCTAATAATAATCAGTTTAAAGTGTATTTAATCTTCGAGAAAGTGGGGAAAACAGAATATAGGTAGGCCAAACGCGCTTTGTGGATTGGCAACACCGAAATACCGGAAGAAAAGGACAGCGTGCAGCGATGCAGTGGTAAAAACTCTCTCTTCTTTGACTATCGCTTGCAGAGTGCAGACGTATTTTTTTTTTTGGCGGCGTGGCAGACGCCACGCCACCACGTGTAAACAAACTCTTAGATCGGTAACGATTTACGCTGTGTAACTCAGATGGGTTATTATGGTTATGGTTAATATTGTGGTTATATATATATATTAAGGTTATCCACTAGACTCTGAATAAATGTGATGTGAGTGTATTAAGATTCCGTGTCAAGGTTTCCGTTGCCGCGCCGCCATCCAGTACTCCGAGGTCATCTCCAAGGTTTGTGAAAAACTAATACGTTGATTTAAATGTGTTTCTCCCTTATCTCCGAACCAGTGTTCCTAGATATTAGGGAGCAAACCAGGTCTAGATGCTTGAAAGCGGACTACGTATGTAGCCGCTTAATTAACTCGCGAGATTTCGCGTTTTCACCTCATTCACGCAAAGGGCTGTATCTTTGCGGCCTTTTTGCGATAAAATCGTGCGTAAATGTAATGCTTTTCAAAGCAAGATTGATAAATAATTCACATCATTTTTTTCTCAAATCACCAGTTCGTTTCAGCGGTCGGAGGAGTAGATCTGCGGCACGGGTAGCGGAAGGTCTAACCAGCTCTATTGTCACTCATATAATTTGTCCTGTGTTTATTTCTTCTTGCTATCTACTGTAATTGTTTATCTGATAACTATCTATATGTCGGCTATGGGACTGCACGGACAGACGGAAGTCTGGCCCCCCCCCAAGAAAGTCTAATGTAAGTGGAGTGTCTAGAGCTACATACTGCGCAATCGCTTCTCATTTAAGAATAAACGTGTGTTTGCGCGCGGGCACCGATGCCGCGTGAGGTGATTTTTCCCCAGATAAAGCGTGCTGAAACTAACTAACTAACTTAGCCACCGGGAGCGTCACTATTTAAGCCATAATCATACTAACTCACTTTCAATTCAGCCAATGCATAGTGTTCAGTGTTCGTTAATAACCATAATAAATTAATTTCATTCCGGCCGATAATTCCTAATTTTTTTCTTCTCAATAACTAGATTCAAATACTTCTCGTTATATAGCTAAATCGGAATAATTTCTTTTCATCACTATTTGAATATCTTTCTTTTACTAACTAACTCGGACGCTCTTTTCGCGATAACAAAATTAGAATAATGTTTTTTTTATAACTACAAACGAATACTTTCTTTTTATAACTAAATTAAAATATTCTCTCCTTTCAATTTGAATAAGTTATATAACTGAACTTGAGCACTTCTTTTCGCGATAACTATATTAGGAGTTTTGCTCAAATAACTAAAGCGAATACCTTTCTTCGATAGCTACATTAGAAGATTTTTTTTTAACTATTTGAATATGTTCTTTTAATAACTACACTCGAGCACTTCTTTTCGCGATAACTAAAGTAGAATAATTTTTTTTTAAAACTACAAACGAATACCTCTCCTTTTATAGCCAACTTCGAATATTTTTTTTATTTTTTTTTCAATCACTATTTGAATATTTTCTTTAATAATTGAACTCGAGCACTTCTTTTCGTGATAACTACATTAGGAATTTTTCTCAATAACTAAAACGAATACCTTCCTTGTATAGCTAAATTCGTAGACCTTTCTTTCAATGACTATTTGAATATCTTCTTTTGATAATTGAACTTGAGCACTTCTTTTCGCGATAACTACATTAGGAATTTCTCTCAATAACTAAAGCGAATACCTTTCTTCGATAGCTACATCAGAAGATATTTTTTTATAACTATTTGAATATTTTCTTGTAATAACTACACTCGAGCACTGCTTTTCGCAATAACTAAAGTAGAATAATTTTTTTTAACTACAAACGAATACCTTTCCTGTTATAGCTAACTTTGAATATTTTTTTATTTTTTTTTGATAACTATTTGAATATTTTCTTTAATAATTGAACTCGAGCACTTCTCTTCGTGATAGCTACATTAGGAATTTTTCGCAATAACTAAAACGAATACCTTTCTTTTGATAGCTACATTAGAATATTTCTTTACAATAACTATTGGGATATTTTCTTTTAATAACTAAACTTGAGCACTCCTTCTCGCGGTAACCCAGTAGAATATTTTCTCAATAACCTAAATTCGAATACTGTTCTGGTTATAGCTAAATCAGAAGGTTTTGTCAATAACGAATTCGCATATTTTCTTTTAATAACTAAACTTGGACACTTCTGTTCGCACTAAGTAAATTAGAATCTTTTTCTTTACCATTTGAATATTCTCGCTTAATAATCAGACTTGAGCACTCGTTTCGGAATAGCTACATGGGAATGTTTTTCTCAGTAACTAAATTAGGCCCCATTCCCGTATCGCTTGCTTTGGGTTCCCGTTCTAAACGAAGTTGATAAACCACTATGACGGATGCTTACTGATTCTCTTACACAACACTGTATCGGCGGCGGGGGAGTCGCCCGCGCGGAAATCCGCATCATCTTTCCTGATTTTGTTCTGTTGTTATTGAGCTCGCGCTAAATTAACGAACGGCCATAACCTTGTATTATTAACAGATTGCCGGTAGTAGGACTAGACACGACACATGGGCATAGTTAAGGATTGTATTGTAATTATTATATTAAAAAGTCGATGATATTAATAATCGTCTTGCTAGTGCTGGGGCTAAGATTTCATTATTAAAGTTAAGGGCGAGACGTCCGCGAGAGAAAAATTAACTTCAGTAAGATAACAGTAACCGAAGATGTTTGTTTGAAAGGAAATAAATCTAGTAAATATTCTCCGCACTGCCTACAGGGCGGAGAAGGGATCGTTGGTCTAAATCAAATTATGTATAAGCCAAGGCTGGCGGACGAAGGTATGATCCACCTCGCCGCACTAAAACTGTCATCTCTCGCGGGCGGGCTTGCGAGATGAAGGCACCAGATTAGGAATAATCGCCGGTCAGACAGTGGCGTAGAGAGTCGAACGTGACTGCTCGAGGTCTGGTGCTCCATCCTAGGGTAATCCTGACGTCGACGATTAGGTGCTCCTCACCAAGGACAAGCGAATGGCACAACGTCTCGCGGCCGCATGCGTGGTCGGAGGCTGAGATATGGCAGACGTGTAAATTCCTCTGCGTTACGACGCCTCGCACTTGCAGACGTCATCCTGCCAGTGCGACTTTCCCCGGTCAATAGACGACCGCCTTAATTAATACAATAACCCAAATCCATCGGCCAAATGGATAATGATATCGAAATATCATTCACTTCTGAGGTGGGCTGCCATATCGGAAACGGCCTTCTGGCAGGGGGCCGTTTTCACCCCGGCCATCCGTTTGTCTAGGTGAAATAGAGCACGTCTCAATAGTTGTTTTCAGCAGGTCCACGATCGCGGCGTCCCGCCGAAAGGAGGTCAGGTTCGACCCCTGACCCCCACACGAGAGTATACGCCTGACAAAATAAGTCTGTCAGATCGGATGATCTGCAACGCCGCGGCCGGTCCCAGCGGACGCTGGACCACAGGTAGGCCTGTAAAAGCCGCCGCGTAGGTTTCGAATAAGCGGACGTCGTTCTGCGATCGCCTGCCTTAGCTTCCTAACTATAAGATACACTTAAGTGGAGGAGAAGGAGGACTCAATTCAACGAGTGCGGCCGAAGATATTCTAATATCGCTCGAGTTTCGAGACCGAGCACTATTTTTTTATAGTAACGCCACGAAACCGGTTTAGAGAAACCGGTACAAATCTTTACGAACATGCCTTCCCGAAACTTAGGTGTAGGTAGCGATAAGAATCTAGGTTAAGAAAAATAGTTATTAAATCACTGTCGCAATCATACGTGTTCCTGTTTGTTTTTTTTTAACAATACTTGTCTCGTTTGCCATACGAAAGAAATCCCACTGCACATTATAAACGAAATTAAAATTCATTATATTAAGCCTTGATAGTAATTTTTGTATTGTTTTGTTTATTCTTATACCTACACGTAACCAAATAGAGGTAAGTGTCTCCGAATGTATCGGAGTAAGGCTGATTATAGGGAACGCAGAGAACCTCACCAACCATAAGTATAATCTTACAGAAATATTCACTATTGACATGCGTTGTGTGTATCTACTTTCCAGATTGTCAGCCGACCCTTGTAGCAAAAAAAATTAAAATAAATTGATTATGTGTATTGTAGGGTAAGAATGCAGCTCGGACGCATGCAGAAGCGTCCGAGTCGATATAAGATTTATTTGAATATATTTTGTTTTCTGCTAACTAAACGTATGTTATCAGCCAAAGGGAAAGTGTCACTAAGACACGATTAAAAATTATAAAATACATGTTCCAGCCTATTCAAGGTCAAGTTGTTAGTCCGTCGCGTCCCGACTCTAACAGAAATTTCTACTTCCCCTCAGGACTCAAGTACCAAGCATACTAATTAATTTCGTTTCTTCAACCTTTCTTTTGTTTTGTTGCGCAATGGCGCACAAATTGTTAACTTAACTAAATGTAAACTCAGCTAATCATTCGCTTGTCCTCTTAATATAACTATGTAACATAATGAACTTTCTCTGCGAGGATCGTCGAAACCGGGTCACATGGGCACTCGTCCATGCGGCCCTATCTCCTATAGGGTCGCATGGCCGATTTTCACTGTAGTTTAATTAATCTATTTTGTTTGTTGTTTTTCTCTGTAGCATATAACTGTATGCTAGCTAGGCTCTTCCAAATTTATTGTTATTAACTTAAATATATGTTTTTGTAAAATAAATCGGTGGAACCCCACCCTTCCTTTGATTGTACCGCGTGTTTCATTATTATTGCTTTGATACCTTTTCCATGTAACTGTACCTATAACAAAGAGTCCGAATTATACCAAACCAGGTTGTTATGGGGAGAGATGGATAACTCTGTCTCTCGTCTAACGATCTGGGACGAGGGCGTCTCAATATCATATCGAAATTTTGATTGACCGCGGTGGAGGGGAGGCCGCCTGCGATCGCACGTATGACCACGCGAACCTCCACGATTGGTCGGCGGGGCGTGGCTTATTTTAGTATCGAACGGCAAACGCTACGCGCCGAACGCGTTTCGAAATTTCGTCTCGCCAAAATGTATGGGGAAATCACAGTTTATTGAATTACTAATAAACCTGTTATCCGATTGCAATTTAATTTACAACACCGTTTCGGACCATCGTCCTTTACGGCTCGAAAAAAATTCGGCGCCGAAGCTCGGCTCGGGCGCCGGTTCCGCACGATTTTAATTGGCGCAGGTGAGGGCTTGGTGGAGTCCAAACCGCGAACATGATTTTAATATTAGTTTATGCAGTGCATACTAGGACATGGCTAGTGTCGTAAAAACAAAAATTCTCAAACGAATTTTGTCCCTGACGACCCTGGTCGAGGTCGCCGCGGGATTCATTTGTTCGATCGCAATTGGAAATTGCGTCGATAGAATTCAGCGAAATTTCTTCAGGGGCTAGAACAGCCTATGCTAGGTGTACCTGTAAATTATGGGGAGCCTCCGTTGAGGAGGAGGAAAACGGCAAGCGTTTCCATTTCCCTCTCTCGCCGCACTCGACCGCTATTTCGGTCGAGCACCGCTCGCGAGCGAGAGACGGTATTTCTATTTGGCTCTGTGCTCCCACGTACTCACTTACAAAGCAGTGGGTTTGTCTTTGCACTCAATAATCCGCGGCAAGGCCCGCGGATTGCGAAATTCTTAATATTTGCTTACATTGGCGACTTTGTCCATTTGACCTTGAATAATCGAAAAAATGATGTGATTATTCTTTCTCTCTTCCTCATTATACCTATCAAGCTTTGCTAACAACCGTATAAGGAAATGCAAGTACAAATCATGCCAAAGGACCGTATCGTATCAACATACAATCGGGAAAGGCGTCTTACGTGTCATTTTACTTTTCATATATAATAGGCGAATAGAAAAAAAAAACAAATTTCAGGCCGCTTCTTCAACTTCCACGTAAAATGTCGATTATGAATTTATAATATCGGTCAACGAGGCGTCGGTGATTAGGGTATGAGTAAATTTAAAACACTTTTTAAATACTAGAAGTATGTATTCAAAACATACTTTTTAACGTGATTTTTTTGGAGGCAACGTTACGTTTTTTCATACATTTTTGATATTTTTTTTACGCAGATTTGGAACCGATTTGTCAAATTATATGAAAATCAGGTTTTTTTACGCGCCACTTTCTGGAACAAATGTATCACGTAAAAAAGGATTGGGTGTATTCTCAAAGTAATCGAGCCTTAATCTTTCGGAATTTGTGGCATTTGCGTAAAAAGTCAGGGGATCCAACAGGTATCACTTAAAGAATCAATAAGAAAAAAAACTATTGACACGGCGACCCTCTGAGCATATTGTAAATATTGATATTTGAAAATATTCCACCGGTCTTTTGAGACTAGAGTGACTTGCGTTTTTTTTGGCTTCGTTTCAAAAATTCTTGCGCACGTATTTAAATAGCCACGTACACCAACGTCCACCTCTTTCACTACACAACAGCGCAGTGTTTACATGTCAAAAATATCATTTACGTGCGCTAAAAATAAAACACATGTTTACTTTTTTTACGCTTATAAATACGTACATTTCATTCTGGAAATAAATTTTGTTTTCGAAATACTGGGAATTTTGCTGTGATTTTTAATATGTACTTTGATGCCAGTGATTACACGACGACGGTGAAACTAATTTCATTAAATATTTAAATATCGCATTATAAGATATAATAAACTTTCAACAACATGACGGTTTTTCAATAAACAACGATATATCCCTAGTGATTCTCAAGATATAGCAAATCATCTAACATAGGATAGTAAATGTAATTATTTATAATTTTACGATGGTGATCAAAATAAAGCACATAAATACAGCTCAAGCTCAAGCGTAGAATGTTCACTTCTTTAGTGTCAGACAGTATATATATATATATATATATCGTGTTCAAATTAAGAGAATCCCAAGTAGCAAAATTATACTAAAATATTTGGTCAAAATCATCGGTAAAAGATGATAGCGTTGCGGTGCCAAGAATAACTGTTACAGAATATTACATTATTTCTATCTCAATCGAAACCAATTTTGAAATGAAAGTCAGCCACTCGTTCCGACTTTTTGGTACTTGTGTATTAAAATCGTCACGAATCACATGCCTATTCACGTTTTTCAATAGCAGGTAGAATAAAAAAAAACTAGCGGAGAATCCGATGAGAATTGAGTCGAGTCTTTTTGTTTTATTTAGATACATACGAATCGAATAAACGAAACGGGGTGATCAATCGACTCAAAGGGATCGATTCGAGGTTTAACTGATTCATGTCGTATATGGTCTTACGTTATATGATTCGATGATTACTTCACCAATGGGCAATAAATACTAAGCCCATGTAAATCCAATTGTGTCAGCGAATTATGAAACCCTTTATATGCGATTCCATACTGTTAAGTATATTAAAATGCCGCGTGTTGTATTCAAGATAATGAAATAATATTAAGAAAGTTGAATGACTTTCGGCATTGAAGTCATCGAGTTTGATTATGTGTATTATTTTCACGGATGTTGTTGACTCATACGGGAGGGGTTTTTCAAGAAGGTCTGTGTAATATTTACCTGGTGTGACTCAAATTTGAAGGCCACAAGAGATAGCATACTCACATGTCAATGTGTCTCCTTCGGTAGGTGGGTTTTTACGGTGGCAGAAATGATAACTTACCTGTGAAACAAAGAAAAAATAAATTAGAGCAATGCATTTAAGGTGACAGGTTTGCGGATTTATTTAATAATTTGATTCAATATAAGTAATTGATATTTAAGAATTTGCAAGGGTTTAATAAAAATGTGTTTATAAACGAGATTATCGAGATAAAAACCATGTTTCAGTTTTTGTTGAAAATCAATAATCGGGACATATGGCGCAGCGGTTAGCGTTGTTTTCTTCCTTGCCGGACCTCACGGGTTCGAGTCTCAGTACAAACAGATTTTTTCGGTTGATTTATCGATTTATGTTCGTAGGCATGGGTGTTTGTGATGTCTAAATAATCCCTCCCACTCTTCCGATCATTCAATAACTGGGCGTAGCGAGAGCGATTGGTTAATCACTAGTCCTGTCCTAGCCTTTTACTTATATCCCAACTGCTCTCTTTGGAAAAGAGAAGTTGAGCGACCGAGTAACAAACAGTTCTCGTAGAAAAGCGAGCGGACATGGATAAAAAATAAATCAAGAGTATTCATTAAAGGCGAATAGAATTTCTAAATCAATAAATAATACTTTTAAAATGTGTTTTGTGGCATCTTGCCTCACCATTCGGGGTCCGAAATCCAAATACCTGAATGGTAGTTTAAAATGTATTCAAGGTTTCTATTTAATAAGAAATAATTCAAAAATAGCAAAAAATGCAACCCAAGCAGGTGTAAAAATAAAGATATTTAAAAAATATTAAATCTTCGGCAACAATACTAAAATTTCGACTTTGTTTCCATGTGAGACCCGGATGGTTCAATGAAATATCCTTAGTGATTAATGTCCAGATATAATGTTTTAAATAATTCAATGCATATTTGATTGTATACAGCGAAGAAGCACGCTTGATCCATAAACACAAACACGATTAAATCTGCTACTCTTCTATTTTGTATACTAAAATAAATCATCGATAAATAAATAATGATTCTATCTACACCTAAAAATGTTATGAAATGTCGACTGTTGATGTTAATTGCAGCGGTTCGCTGTTGTGGTTTTAATATCAATCAGAACAAAAGATCGGATAATTTCAGAAAAACAGAAAATACCGACTTTCTTTAATAAACCACAAAAACGTCAAGAAGTCATCGGTGTTGGAAGCGCAATTGAAGATATTTCAGTTTTAGCAACTTTTACAAAAGACAAACACCAAAAAAAATATCGTAAATTGCGTAAGCGGGGCCCATAAACATTTGCATAAATCAAAAAAAAATCGCCAGTTTTTATGGATCTAAAAATTATGGTTTATACCTATAAGCAATATTATTTAACATCAGCGCTAAAAAGTAAACGATTATCTAAAATTCTAAAATCATCAAAGCGTGAACGACGTGAAAGAAAGCTAGTAGCAATCTACCGATGAATAGAGATATTGTTACATATTATCAAGAGATCGTAAACAATAAGATAATAGTAATGAAATACACTACGAATAACGCAAAAATGTGTATTTATACAAAATAATTTATCTCGATTCTAAAAATCTTCATTTACTTGTGTTGTGTCTTAGTGGAGAAACCACTGAGATTATTGTATCCTGTCAATATGATAAAATATTAAATTTAATAATTGTAAAAAAAAATTGAACGATTCAAATTATATATTGAAATTCCACCAAGCACCTTCAGTTGAAATCTTAAATGAAAAAATAACAGTTGATCATATCCAACATAATATTTAATAATTTAGTATGAACAATAAATAGACAAACAGTTTCTTTCAATTTGAATCGTTCGAATTTTGTAAATTCCCACATGTTTTGTCATTAACAACCCTGGTTTCGCCTATCTGCATCTTCAGGCTTTCAAGAACACGTATGAACTTGAACTGACTCTTCTTTGTTTAGATTTCAAATGTTGAGGATTAAAATTTATATATGAGGCGTCTAGTTACAAAAAGCGATATGTATACACATTCAGTCAAAATAGAGAAAAAATATGTAATAGATAATATGCGCGTAATTTTACACTAATTGAATATATTTAAATGTTTCAATTAATATGAAACTATGAAAAAAAATCTTCATTATCTATAATATTTCAAATCTGCTTGATTCTGCTATCGTACGTATAATTTTATTTTATTTATATTTATTTAATTTTATGGTTTATCGGATAATAAATATTGCTATCTTGTTTTTATTTAAAGACATAATACAATAGAAAAAAAACAATCTTAAACCAAAAAAACATTGTTTGCTGCAAATATTGAAAAGTGCACATATTGCTTTTTGGAACTAACCGCCTAATTTGACAAACATGGCACCAATTGTGTGTTTAATTTGTTAATTGACCATTTGTTTTAATAAATGTATTCTTCGCCACTAAAATTATTTAAATTATTTAATTTTGAATACTACTATAAATAAAACAATCAAATATTATGATTAAACTCTGCGTTTTAAATTCGTAGATGCTTTCTGCAAATGCAAATAATTGTCAAAAGAATGTTTGTAAATTGGAGCTTCGATACTTCACTCAAACGATAGACAAGGCAACTCAACCATATTGATTCTCAATAATCCAATTTGTAAAAAATGGAAAACATCTTGACACCAAACGTTCTTTAGTTGTTTGTGCCACTGGAAACAGGCGATGTCGTGAAATCATAAATGCTTTTAACATAAATAAATAAACTGCATCGTCCAAACACAGCCCGATCTGAAAATAAGCTCGCCTCGGTGTGATTTATTATGCAAAAGTTAGCGCTGACAATGCTGGAGTAAATAAACCGGGAAAGCTTTATCGATATGATTTAAGATTTTTTTATGCAGGTCCATTAAAATTCTATTTTCATTTCCGGGTGCATGGCGACTTGATGTCCGACTAGCTAACAATACAGCGGCGTAAAATTCAAAATATGTATATACATATTACCAAAACATTAGATTAAAATGAATGTAAATTAAAGTTATATATTTTTAGTTAAGTAGCCAACTACCAAATATAAACCCGACATAATTAGTATTTACATATAAATGATTCAATTCCAAAACAAATGTAATATTTATAAATCGGAAATTTTAATCTATCTAATACGAAACTATAATTAAGATGTATTGCTTTCTCAATTCCTTCTGTAGGCCACCCTATGAGTTTTGCGCAGAGCCCAATCTAAGCAAGCTTTTATTTTCCATGTTAATGTGTAATGGTTTAAATCAGGGGTCGGCAACCTGCGGCCCGCAAGGTTCTCTAGATCAGCGTTTCTCAACCGGGAGCCATGTGGCCCCCTGGGGGGCCACAGCATGTCTCAAGGGGGCCATAGAAGAAAATTTCAGTTTTGGGGAGCCACGCAGAGTTTAGGGGGGCCACGGCCACCCAAAATATAATAACTAAAATTTATATTAAAATCAAATAAACGACAATTATACATAGCAGCAGAAATAATGTATGTATTATACATACTTTTTCTATTATTTTCCAATGATATTTAGGGATAACATTATAACTGCACCTGAAAGTAAGTGTCGACAATATTGTATTGACTATCTTGTCCACGGATTTCTTTCATCACCCCGTGATAATATGAAACTCATGTGTTTAATATGTTTTGCTTCACTAATGCTATTTAATATCCATTTTATACAAAATACATGGAAATGGAAGAAAAACCATTTGAATAATTTAAAAAGCTTTAAGAAGTTTCCACGGCAAAAAAATAGGACACATAGTATCCAGGCATTTCTTATATAAACACGAAACAATCATTTACTAAGCGTCAGTTCAAGTTCATCTGTTCACTTGAAAGCCTGAAGATGCCGAGAGGCGAAACCCGGTAGTTAGTGACAAAATCTGTGTGAATTTACATAATTTGAACGATTCAAATTTATTGAAATTCCACCAAGCACCTTCAGTCGAAATCTTAAATTATACATAATTTATTTTTAACAAATAATTTGTGTACAAAATATTATTGTGTTGTATTTTTTAAAAATAAATGTATATTTTTTCATTTTTCCCAAGCCCCGAGAATTTTATAACTATGGATAGGGGGGCCACGGAAAAATTTGAGACTCGAAAGGGGGCCACGGGCTTAAAAAGGTTGAGAAACTATGCTCTAGATTAAAATATTTGTCTACACATGTCATTACAGTGTAATGACATATGACCCGAGTGCGGCCCGCACTAACCCCACGAAAAATATTTGGCACTTTTACAGCAAAAGGTTGCCGACCCTTAGTTTAAATCATGCCTTTCTGTTGAAATATGAAATCATATCCAAGATCAACTCTGATACATGGAATTAAATATTAACCATTGGTAGAAAAATCTATGCCTAGTACATAACTATTCCTTAAACTGCTGAGAAGTAATACCAACATGCACTTCAGGATCACTTAAATGGCGTCGATTAGAGACAATTAAAGCTTTACTAAATAAATTTAAGTAGAAACATTTGAATTACTAGTGTAATATATTTTTAGGTGCTTTACAATAATTTGCTTCTGTAAAATAAGGCACAGAGATAGATTTAATACAAGCAAAATAATAGCTCTGTTCTTCTGCGTACTTCTGACGGTTTGCGGACGGTTTGAAAACTGTTTTCGAATTAGAATCGAATTGAAAGTTTTTAGATTCTAATTCGAAAACAGTTTGCAAACCGTCATCAAACCGTCAGAAGTACGCAGAATTACTATTATCTATTATCATCACTTTTTTAATTTAATAAATACTAAGCAAGCAAATAATTAAAATGTACCTACTTCGGCTGTATTGAACTGGCATTAGATAGGATAAGAACGTTTAAGAGCAACCATCGGCCCACGTAACCAATAAACATTACTTTTGGTCGTGCCCTGAACTTGAAAAATTAAAAACTATTATTATTAAAATATAATCGTTCAAATGCTGTACAACTCCGTACGTTTTGTCACTATCAACCTGGGATTCGCCGATTGGCATTTATTTGAATGAATTAAAATATTTTTTTAAATTTCATCAAGTAACTTCAGTCAAAATTACATTATAACTAAGCAATACTAAAACCAATGTTGGTAGTCTCATATTTTAAATATGGTACAATTTGTTTCGGTCCTAATTCAAAAATGTCAATTTTACCCCAAAATTAGGAAAGGTTGCCCAGGTCTGGATTAGAGTGTTTCTATATGCAATGCGATTGGGAGTAGACGCGAGTTCCGTTTGGCTCGATTATTGATTCAGCGGCGCCAATTATTATCATTGCAAATCGGCTGACCATACACAGTGCACTTCCAATTAACCAAACCAACCAATTCTCCCACTAATAAACCAAATGCAAGCGGAATTTAATTACGGAAATTATTAACGAATTACGAAGTTTGGTAGGTTATCTATTGATCTACAATACCATTTCCACGCACAAATAGACCACCACTAAATTAAATGTGTGTTTTATTATATATTTATTTCTACTTAGAAATGCTTTTCAAAATTGAGAATCTTTAATCGCCGAGAGTAATTGTACTTTAGTATATATTTTTTTAAATATTGGTATCTGAAAGCAACAGTGACGACATTGAAAAATACTAAGGTGTGAGTAATACATTTAAAAAAGTTTATTACAATTTCTTTTTGGGTTTATGATAAAGGTAACTTATTATTATTTTTATCTATTCAAAAAATAAAAATACTCATTTGTTGTAAAAATACTCATACTTTAATTTTATATAATCAGGACCGGTATCGCTCATGACAACCATTATCAACTGAATCGGATCAGTAGAAAATGTCAGTGTTTTATTATGTAAAGCTTTAAGCGATAAATCGGTCGGAGATTTAAGTCCTTTGTTTGCCTTTATTAGAAAGTTGAAGCAAACATATCCAAGTCGCGTATAAAGAACTGTTTTACATAATCTGAAATGATGTATCTTTTTGTTTAAATTTAAGTTCAATTAATGCAGAGTATGTATATGCAGATGCACGAAGTGATGGAAATTTTGTAACGATACAAATTAACATGAGCATTTTATTGTCTTTTGATGGGCGCTGTAACAGTTTTTAACATCGAACTTTACACAACGCCATAGTACCTAGTTATTTTAAAAAAACTATCATCAGCAAGTCTAACTCATTAAGACTATTAAGAGAGGTAAATAAATATATTTTGCCATGAGATTAAAAGTCTTTAGTATTTAGTACTTGTATCAACGGAAAACAATTAATAGGTAAGCACTTTTATAATTAAAATATTTACAAGTGTGCATGTATGCTGATTTCTTTATTAACTAGTCGAATTGCACTCGAAATAATGTCACGAGGAATGTATGTACATTTATTATTAAAGGTTTATGATTATATGCAAATAACGCAGACAGTTCATTTGTTAAATTTGACAGTTTATATTGCTTGTATTAGATATGAAGGACAAGCGTGATTTTTTACCCACGCGCTAATCTTATTCATTAAAATGTTCGATAATAATAATTGAATCGACAGTGTTGATCGATAATAATTTGAATTATTATTATGAAATGGATAACGTAACAGTACCACTTGAAATAAAACTTTATATTAATGTCTTTTAAAAGTGCAATATGGCGAGCAATGTAATACAGTTTCAAGTGGCAGCTGATATCTCCTGGCAATTATCCAGCACGAATTATTAAAGAGGAAAGTTCAAGGCTCGAGAATAGAATATCGGAGGCAGGTAGGGACATGATAATACTCGGATATTATTTTCAGAATCTTGACTGACGTTTCGGCTCATCTTTATGTACGGGGGGTGGGGTACAGTTGATCTTGCCAGAATTCAAAGACGTCAAAAACGTACGCGAAATGTAATATACAATATCTTATATTATAAAGTAAGATTGAATAACACGTCAAAAGTAATCTAGGAATATAAGTAATATTCAGTGGGAAATATTCGGAACGTGTATTTTTAAAATAAACTATTATATTGTATATTTAGACACAGGGTTGTGAGTAGATTTTGCAAATTTTCATCTTACAAAGGAAACCACTTATGCTTTAATACTTTCCCTACGGTGCTAAAAAATACTTTCGATATGTTGCTGGCCCTTAAAGAACCAAGTGAAAAACATGTTTTTTCTGATTCTTTAAGGGTCAGCAACATATTGGAAGTATGTTTAGCACCGTGGGGGAAGTTTTAATTTGGAATTTACTTGGTAGAACTCCATCGTAATAAGGTGAAAAAATAACGAAGTATTTTAATTTTGTAAATCTTATTTTATATATAGTTGATAGCTATATGGCGTATGCCTTTATCAAAACTAGGTATGTACTTAAATTAACTCATCTATGTATATACATTGGCTTGGAAGAGATACACACAATATATCTTGTAATCCACTCTAACATCCTAATTTATATTACAAAGTATAGTAAAGTATTTATTTAATAACTTAGTTAATTAGTTTGTAATATAAATTATATATATACTGTGTACCTCATCTAAACCAGTATATATAACCGATTTTTGTGGCGCACTTAAAAGAACACTTCCAAGATTTTACGGATAAAGCAGTTATATGTGCCGCGACCACAACGGACTGCAGACTTATTCTTAGAAAGAAAAGTATGAAATGTCGAATAATCATGTATTCCTGTAAGTTTTGCGAAGACATCATAACCATGGCGAGTGTTGGAGCGTGGAACGCAAATAAAACAGTATAATGAAGACTGGGAATGAACGCTATATTTAAGGTCAGAGTTCCGTGAAATCACCGGTATGGTTATCCGTAATGAAACAGATGTCAAATAGAAAACGTGTAGTGTATATTAATAAAGGCAAAAAAGGTCAGCTATCGAATCATTTTCAAAGAGAATTGTAAAATTCGTTGACAGAAATAATTTGTTTAAAATATGACAAAATAACAGTGATTCAAAATCATCAAATGAACAAAGTAAAATAATTCTTGAACATTGTATAATATAATAAGTATTCGCTATCATAAAAAGTACATTTAATTGTATGTATTTTGAAGTCACATTGAAAAAATGAAGATGTGGTAACTTATGAAAGTGTATAATTTCTTGATTATTTTACAAAGTACGAATAAGCAATATGAAATATTTGAATAAAAAATATGCTGAATAGGTCATCGATTTAAAAAAAATATATATAATCACAGGTCTTCCAATAATATTATCAAAACAGGTTAGAGATGTTAAATTATCTGCATCTGTAATAATAATATTCTGTTTATTTTAATCGACAGATAAATAAAATAATAGGTTAATTACAGTCTTGTTATACTAACCCGGCATTAAAGTAAGCATAACGATTTGAAAAAATATTGTAAGATATTCAACGAAGGCCATGATTAAAAATAAAATAGTTACTAGATAGATGGGTAATAAATATTACAATCGGTTTTGATGATAGTCTTGTTAAGTACAACTTCAACATAACATGAAAATGTAATCGGTCGAAATTTAAGTATTATCCTATAGTGAATATCGTTTTTTTAGAGATAGTTTTTCGTAAGTGAATACAGTAAAACCCCCATTTACACTATATTCGGGACCGTGTAATTGGGGGTGTGAATGTCATACAAAATAAGGGATTTGATTTTTTTCCGCGGAAAACGCAAAACTAAGATTTCCCTTAGTTTTACAAAAAAAACTGTATGCGAAGCACAGACGACCGTCTCTTAGTAACGGCAATGGAATGCGAATATTTCAAGCCGGCGCGTAATTCGGGGTAGTGTAATTGGGGGTTCCACTGTACTGAGAATGTTGTGTCCTGAAACACAGCATCGATGCGTCGATACTGCAATTGTTGAACATTATGTCTATATTCTGTTCTCCATACCGAAAACATATCGAATCATAATCGGCAAAAGACAAAATTAGGTAAATTGCGTTTCAAGCCAATAATTGTTTAATATCCCTAGGACGTCAGTGACAACGTTATCTCATTCGCCTGATATTTTTTAGGGCCTGTGCATTTTAGCGTTTTGACTTGTTATCGTTTGTTCCACGTGGACCCCGATTGAGAAACGCTGATCTAGAGAGCTGAAAGTAGTAATTATAATATCAGGATAAGCATTGACTATATATTATTACCATGTAATAACAGCATTTAACAAATTCGTTACATCTATCTTAGTAGGTACGAAAGTATTTTAAAAAAAAATGTAAAATTTATAAATTGTCGGTAACGATTTTTTGCCCATAATGAATGGGTTGATATGTTAGTACTGTAATGATTTGGAAACGCTGTTCGGTAAGGAGGAAAACGTATTGAACGACTTAAGTAAATGTGATAACGAACTCCAATATAACATTGAAGCGATTAGGCTAAATATTTCACTAGAATACAACCATTTTGCACTGCTTGCTTGAGAAGTTTGGCCAGTATGGACATCAAACATAAGGACAACAACTGGGTGACCGTTCTACATTTTAAAATTGAATCAGAGCAAAATCGGTAGAGTGGCGTATGGCATACGATGGCGAATGGCGAGCGTTCGGGTCAGGTGGGTTCACACCACACTGCACTTCCGCGACACGCCGGTTGTTAACTTTTACTTCGTTGAGGTGTTAGCGGGCCTGCATCGAAGCAAAACGATGACATATTTCGCAAAAATATTGCAACGTTATTTTTATTCTAGCAGCGTTGCCAATAAGAGAGCAAAGTTGCATCGTAATGCAGCTATTTTTCATTGCTTATATAAGCAGGTTATTAAAGACCGATTTACCTGCGAAGTCAGGGTGTCAGAACCGTCTTGACTCCTTGATCCAATGGGAAATGTTTAAATTTTTATGACGGGTTTAATAAAATACACTATGAATTACCAAATACTCTTGATAGGTTTATCAGCATTACACCATTGTAAGATATATAATTAAACTGATTATCGCTCACTTTTTCTGATGTTTTCAAAATTATTTTCCCTATTACACCGTCCCATGAACAAGAAAAATTATATTCACACAGTTATCGATGAAAAAAACTATCAATATTTTTTTTCATATTTCCATTACCTTTATTAATTGTTTGCGACACTTTTATAAGTCTCGCTTGTAAAAATAACCCAGTATCAATGAATATTTTAGTCAGATGAAAATACTTTTGGTGAGCGAATCCGGTTTTGACATAAATGTACAATTGGTAAAAAAATAGTGTTTTATTTTGTAATTAATTCAAAGAATAAAACACTCATTTGTAATAATTCCACTTTAATGTTATGTTATTAGAACTGGTTTCACTCATAATGAGCATTATCAATATATAGGAGAATACATTATTTCAGTACTGTTTTAATTACGTTTAAGGAATTCTGTAAGAAGTTGTAGAATAACTACATTGAAAGCAATATTGTGTCTACAATGTTTTTGAATAGGTTAGCGTTTCCAATAATATTGTCACCACAACTTTATCGTTGGTGTAATATTGCGTGATATGAACTCGACATTAAGTGGGCTAACCATTTTACCTTGGACAATATTATAACAACAGCCGCTTTGGAGAGCCTTTATTGAGGTTTGGTAAAGTTTCACTATCTACAGCCTAGACTTGATACTTTGTTTATTTTTAAATTAATAACGCCTACGGTATTTTTTAAATTTTATTATCTAAAAATACTGAAACTAAGCTTAGCTTTTTATTTTTATTGAACCCCAACCCAAATTAGGTAAACAATCAAAGTATTTAATTATGAGTATGTACGACAAGAATTATGTGGTTGTAGCGTAAAAGTAAACTGGGAGCGAACATGGCCAAAGATGAAGCGTAAAAGTTGATAAGTCATATTTTGTTGAAAGTGCAAGATTAACGTCATTGTATCGCATACAATCTACTCTATTGTGGTTAAAAGTTTTAAACAGGTGAACAAATTAATAACGGATGTAAAATTACTAAATTATTCTTTATAACTTTAATCAAGAAAAATTTACATTTAAAAATAGTAACACCTAAAATAAAAAATACTTTCAAATAGTCAAATTACAAAAGTTGGAAATGTGCAATATTTTTCAAATGCTGATTGACGTCTCGTTTTCAACAAAAATAACTTTAAAACACTTACACTACGAATTATAGACGAAGTTGATTTGATAGCTACGTATTTATTGTTATTGTACATTTTTCTTTAACTTTTTTTTTGAATACATACAATGTTGTATTTTTACCTTTCTATCGTAAATATTGTTCAAAATAATTAAAATTAAGCACACGATTAAATACAGAAAATGGTAATAAAAATACGTAACACTACACGAGTATACGCAATAAACATTTTGCAACACCCTGGAGCATATTTACATACAACCAGAAAACAACGGTGAATTATACTCGGTTTGTTATTTTAACCCTTTAAGCGACATACACGGAGCGCGTATTAGTGAATACATTTCATTAGGAGGCCATATGCTCCAAATTAAGAGCGGACATCGATAAAAAAAAATACCCCCTTCGTCAAAAATTATCACTATAAAATTCATCTCATTTATCAATAATATCATATAAATTATCATAAGAACAAGAAAGCACGGCTTTAAATTACGGAGCGTCAAACCGTAGCTGTGGGTAAATTAAAAGCTTTTAATTACACTTGTCAGTCACCTTATGACAAATGGAAATTGATAATTCTCGATTTATGCAAAGAAATATGGATTCACGATTTTTGAATTTTTTTTATTCGTAAAAACTAATTGTTTTTTTTCCATGTCCGCTCCCAATGAGGAGCATATGGCCTCCTAACGGACGTGTCTCAACATATTTTTTTCTATGAGAACTGTTTGTCACTCAGTCGCTCAACCTCTCTTTTTTCAAAGATAAGATAGAAGAGATAGAAGAGATAGAAGGATAAGGCTAGGACAGGACTAGTGGTAAGCTAATCGCTCTAGCTACGCCTAGTTGGTAAGGGATCGGAAATGGTGGGAGGGACATCACAAACACCCATGCCTTCGAACAGAAATAATGCTGTTCGTACTGGGACTCGAATCCGTGATGTTTGGCACGGAATCCCACAACGCTAACCGCTGCGCCATAGGACCCGGCATAATATGAATTATGTTTAGTTGAAAGTATATTTGGATAAATAATTTATAATATCGGAATCGAAATGTTTATCCGTCCTTGAGGGTTAAGCCGGAGTACAAGTTTTAATTTTTAAACAGTTTTACCTGAGTGAAATGGGAATCCGGTAACGGTGAACGAGTCGCAGAGATAACGCCAAAGTACTCAGAAGCAGCTCATTCCACGAAATGATTCTCAGACAGTAAGTATCATGTAATTATGCGAAATGCCATTATTCACGATTCCTCGCCGAGCTGAAATTCAACTAACTGTTTCGCTTCTATTCCTATTGTTGTCGGAGCTGGTTAACTGTGGGGTATTTATTTAGTTGGCTGCACTCGACACGGCGACGACGTTGAAACGGTTTGACAGCCGCGGATTCACGGTTCAGAGGCGGTTGTACTATTAATGCAATCGCCTCGTCCGGAACTGTTTGTTGTCTCCAAGGAAAATAATCATCATCCATGCTTGTCAGCCACTTGCTAGATTTCAGCCTTGTTAGTTTAGTTCTAATATTCTAGTTCTTTCTCAGAAACTATCAATGCCATTAATCTAATCGATAGACAAGCACATCGCTTTGATTCCATCCTTATATAGATTCACGATGAGTAACAATCTATCACACCAAAACATACATAGAATATTTTTCTTCCAAGAAATAGTTCTAAGCATCGAAAGCGAATGGTTGGATTACACCAGAGGTGGGGAACCCGCGGCCTTCTGACCAATTCTGGAAAAACGAGGTTTGGAGATATCTGGGGAAAAGGTATAGCGAGGAAAAGTAGAGTAAGGGATTGAATATCAATCAATCCCGTCCTATGTTTATTGCGGCCTTATGTCGAATCAAAAAAATGAATGCGGCCTTTAGAGAAGAAAAGGTTCCCCAGCTCTGGTTTGCCCAACCGGTAGATCGCGATCGACCCGTATATGTATTTCGCATTTAAAATAAAAATTTCTAAGTTTGAAGGGAAAAAACCCTAAATAAAATTTCTTATAAGAACCGTGTTAGAAGCAGATCGCGAGAAAACTTAAGATTGAAAAGTCGATCCCAGGGCAAAAAGGGGTTGGACACCCTTGGTTTAGACACTAGAAGCTTATTTCTTTGCAAATCGCCGGAAGGCCATTTGATGAACATAGTTGGCAAACTTAATTATGAAAAGTTGTCATTATACACTTTCTGTTGAAATGATCTACATATGTCAAGCGGCCTGTGCGTCGATCGTGAAGGTATTTTTGGTCGATCGCGGACCAATAAATCAAGTTTTATTGTAATCTCATGATATAATTGCAAGCGACATCATCCAATAGTTTTATTAACTGGCGATCCTTGAAAAACAAAATGAGTCACCACGAATCTATAGGAACAGATTTGTTCGGTAGTATCAAAAGTGTATTTACTAAGTAAGTACCAGGGTTAACCCTCCAAGGACGAGCGTCACCATATGGTCACACAAAACACCGTTGTCTATTGATCCCACTATTCATACTTTTTCTACCTGAATATCGTTGCTTTTGCTCATATTTGGTTAAGAAGGGTACGGACTACAGTAAGTCATCAGCCGTAGAAACACGAACGGTCTCCAAAAGCACATGTGATTTTTTGAATTTCCGTTTTTTTTAATTTACTTTTTGAAACTGTTAGATATTTTATTATAAAAACATAAAATTATTTACAGTTATTTTTCTAATATATTTGTTTTGAAATTATGTTGATCTAAAGAGGTCAAATTGTAAATATTTTAAAAAAAATCACGTTTAGCTATATTTCAACCCCGAATGTTTGCAAGCCCATACGGTCACTTTTGTCCTTACTACTGTCCGTACTCAATATTACACGGTAATAAAAGGATGAGCATGACCATATAGTCATGCGGGGTTTCTATACAACGACTTTGCGTTTTTTTTTTTTTTAATTTTGGATAGGAATAAAAGTTATCCGTGACTTCAATATGGCTTAGAAAATATTTTTTTTATCGGAAAAAAGCTCTCGTCTCTGGAGGGTTAATTAAAACACAAAGACGAAATACAAAGTACTATTAAAATAACGTTAAATGAGTGAAGAATAAATATAGTGGATACAAATAACATAATAATGCAATTTTAAACATATTAAATACAGTGCCCTTGCTTACTAAAATTTTGTCAGCAGCTGTCTATAAAATTGACTTGTTTATTACGGCACATGGTCTAAACATAATTCTAAAAAGACATCTTCCTGTGTGTAAAAAATCATCGGATTTTACTTCCGCAAACGACACCCTAACCAAACAGAGGGTGTAATCCTCCGCTTCCGGATAAGTAGCTGGATTACATTTTACATTTTTTAATGCACGCTTTTTACTAAAATATTATTATATTTATTTGACCACATTGCAAAATCGTAAAACAAATCATAGTACTGAGAAACAATGATTTGACCCACTTCCACGCAAGTACTTCTGGGGATAAAAATTTTCTTCGAAATTTTTAGGTCGTCCGGATCTGATGAGCGTTGGTTTACTTAAAAATACAAACAGTAAACATTTATCTAAAATGCTTGTCAAATATATTTAAATTTTCTACAACTGGTTTTTAGACATTTAAGATGAATACAATGGTGACATTGTTGTGACAGGATACAGCTGTTGGGTGAGAAAGCTAATAAATGAAATGTACAAAAATATTCGTGTAGTCGATAAAAACCATATCACCAAAATGTTGATAGTGTGTCTATTTTCTCTTGCGAAATCCAACTTTACTATCTGCTGTGTATGTTCATAAAGGCCACCATTCAGCGGCTATTTTTTATTCATAAATTACTTCTTTTCAAAAAAAATATCAGCTAAAATTTGGCTTTGTAATAAAGAAATTTAAATTAATGTATACACACAATATAATAATATACCACAAGACATTGTAAATATTTATAGTACAGAGTAACAAGCGATCGTGTTTTTCTTTTTAGATCTCGTTGATCAAAGGTGTCCCGTATAAATCTTCGGTAGTGGGCGGAACGGTAGTTTCGGCTCATAGGCAAACAGCACGAAATGGCAGTATTTGACCTGTACATAGGTAGGGTTACCAGATGGTATCCAAAAGGAGGGCATACCCTCTTATTCGACTTCAAGACAATTTCCTCCGCCCATTTAAATAACGATCTTTCGTTTACTCCCATTTAGAACTACTCAAAAAACATATTTTTATAATTTATATCAATGTTTACCGCATAGATTATACGGCATGAGAGAATTTTGGAATGTTTAGTGTTACCAACATGAAATTAAATTTTCCATGCTGGTATTGTCGTGTTACAGATTTTAAAAAATATGTCTTCTGTTCTATTGATGCACAATTTATATGTACATATTTGTTTTATACGACTACGTTAAAAGCTAGTACATGACTTCGTTTAGTGCTTGTATATATTGTTAATGTACCATAATACTGTCCATTCTCATCTTTGCATCTGATAGCCCTAACCAAATTAAAATACTGGCCATTTACTCTACGACGAAGCTTCCGAAATTATATCAGCAAAAGTGGCCCGCGGCCCAAGAAGGAAATGTTACAAGCACAGATAGTATTTCACCCGGGGATTGCAAGTCTAGCGCTTTTGTGAGAAAGATAAATTCATCGTTGTTATTATTTCTATTTCGGAATTGATAACAATTATGTAATACAAACGTGGAACAAAGAACAGCTATAGATAAAAGCTATAAATTACATGATTCATAATGTCTTTATATGCAGATGACGCAAAGAAGGCATGGCATGTCGAAAGAGGTAAAGTATAAATAATTTTGAATAAATAACGATTTACCCGAAACAAAATGAATATTCTTCAAATTATTTTTTTTCATTAAACAAAACCTACGTCAAAATTAAATCGTTCAAATTTTGTACATTCGCACGACGACCCGGGTTTCGCATTTAGGCATCTTCGAGCGTTTAAGTGCACGGATGGACTTGAACTTACGCTTGGTAAATTATGTTAAATAATTGATGTCGAATAAGTATCTTAATTTAACTTTTTAGTTAAAAAAAGACGACTGTAAAATTTATAACAAAGAATAAGGATTTACAAAAACATTTTTCCTAAACAATTTAACAATTAAATACTAGATGAGTCAATAAAACACCAGGTATTCGTCTTCTCGTTCTTCCAGGTTGGTTGTGTATATTTTATATTTTGATTTTTGGCCTGAAATCATCAACGAATGTTTTTTGCCTAATGTACAGTTTTATGTGTGGGTTACGTTCTTTTGCCTTTCCAAAGTGGTATTAGATTGCTCTACCTACGGTGTGTCGACATATAATGATGTTATTTGACAAAACACGTGCACCGATTCCTTGCCTAGGATCCGAACCAGTATCAATCATACTTGATACCGGCATTATAATAGCTGGGATTATTAAAAACAGATACTAATAACACATAGAAAGAAAATATGCACAATATATTTATATTTTTAATATGATTGATAATTTGTCAGCGTGATTAATGTGGACCAAAATATAATATGAACATTAAATATTTTTTTAAGATGTTCGGACGTCATACCTAAAATATAACCATCGCGAAACAATTGAAGGTCAAACTGTCAAATAGTAGGTCATTGTAAATGCCAAATTTAATCTGTTCAACTGCAGGTGTTGCCAAAATTCAGTGTGAAATTACATATATCGACTTAATCTACGTAGATATTTTTTTAATATCGTCATTAGGATTATAAAGATGACCATATTCACGTCTAAAATTCTAAGAATTATTAATCAATAATCGAAAGACTGTGATTAAAAACAAACTAAACAGACCGTAAAATTCGCAATCAGAAATCATCAGGATAATTTGGTGAATGACGGGTCATTCAGGTGATTTAAAAAATAATATATACAACGGAGAATTTTTTTAGAAGGATCGACAGATTTGTCTTAAGCCAGAGGACATTATTTACTCGTACCAGGAACTATACGGTAAATCCAGGACGGTTACCAACCCTACTCCTTGCGCTAGTATACAAGCCACGACGAGCTGTTGAATAAAACCATATAAAACAGCGATTTCCAACCTGGGGGGGAGCGCCTCCCTTGGGAGGCGTGTACTATTGCAAAGGGAGGCAAGAACAGTTCAAAATATTTATTTAACCTTTAAATCGTGTCTTTATTACTATATGAAATAAAGGATGGGGAGGCGTGAAGATATTTTTTTTCTTCAAAGAGAGGCGTAATAACTGCTTCACAAAGAATAAATTTGACAAAAATAACTTATTTTTAGAAAAAAACCGTCATTCAAAAAGATTTAGCTAGCGCTATACAGCATCGAACGTGCGTGATAACACGCGCGTCATCGTGGCGTGGCAGCTTTTATATTACGACGAACAGCCATCGCAATCATGACTTACATTCAGTAACGCCGGTTTGGTGATAGTATTTTTCAATCGCGACTCTGACTGAACGACATGCAAAAGGAACTTGTTTTTAATTATTGATATGCTATTCAATCTGTATTACTTATAATATAAAATATGACAGTAATAAAGTCTGAGCGTGGTATGAAATGGCTACCGTAAATTTGACTCAACCTCGAAAGCGAGGAGAGCAAGGACACTGCAGAAATCACTAGCGGGCACATTGCAGTTTCCGCGATATTACGCTCCGATAAGGTAGCGCACCGGAAATCGTAGAGCCGGAGCGAAAACCGCGAAACAGCCGCAGCCGGAAGCTCGGCTGGTTCGCCATTTCCGTCTAGTTTGCGGGAAAACAAAGATAAGTGTCGTTCGTTGTCAACGCTCACCGCCGATTCTTATCTCAAAAACAATACGCTGCGCTAGATTTGATTACAATATTATTTGGCAAACAAAAGCGAGCGGAGAGAATAGAATATAACCCAGAGATGTGCACGTTTAGTTCGATAAAGCTAAAATTTGCGGAGAGCAATAAATAAGGAAAGATGTCAAGATAATAGGAAGAGAAAGGTCAATCTGAACATACTACTCAAAGCCACGGAACAAGTGTTACAACTAGTAAAACAACCAATAAAATAGAACAAGTTTTAAATTTTATAACATATATATATATATTTTTTACAAAGTTAGCGCCAAATCCACCGAAAAAAGAGAAAACGTAACGTATCAATGTGAAACAATCTATGTATCCAAAAGAAGCTTTTCTACGACAACTGCTTGGTACTCGGACACTCAACCTATCTTTTTCAAAGAGAGTAAGGAATATGAATCGAATGATATGAGGCTAGAACAAGCCTAGTGGTTGGTTAACTCACCGCTCTCGCTTTGCACTGTTATTTTGGAAGTGGAAAGGGGGGAGGGAATTTTTAGACATCACTACATCTTTAAATTTATGAACAAATATAACAATGTCGTTCCGGCATGTTGCTATTTCTTGCAGTTTTTTTTAGTTTCCGAGAACCTTGACATCGTGTGCATTAGAAATTGTCGTGACTTTGTTTGAATAGTTAAACTAAACCTATTATTACATAATACTGTATTTACAATTTCAGAAATTTTACAGTTCTCGAGTCGTTCGTTATCTACAAGGATAATAATTTTTCGTCTTTGTATACAGACTCGAAGAAAGGGCAAGTTCTGTTTAAACAACAAGCTACTATAAGAAAGCTAATATTTTAAATATAATATATAAATAAAACAAACATTCATATTTGAAGCGTGTGTACATGAATTAAACACTTCTTGCTTAAGATTAATTGAATTATTCAAACTGAGAGTTGGGGCAATAATAATGACTCCAAATGGAATAAATAGATACATGATGATGAATCTCATCACAAGCGTGATGAGATTGCGTCCGTGGTACGTTTTTGAATACACTTATCACTTCGACACAACATTGTATGCATAACACTTGAATAAAAGCTGTCATGTTCATATTTTGAAAATAATAATTTGTTTTGTGTTGGCGGAACAGCCACTTAGAACACTCGAATAGAACAGTACATCGAGCGGACAATTTCAATTTGAAGATTATTTATTGGAAATAATAATATGAAAAAAGATTTGACCGTATATACATTTATTATTTTAAAAGCACCGTTGTCTTATCACGTAATTAATATATAATCATTAATTTCATTAAAAATAGTATGTAAATATAAATACTGAATAGAAATTACCAGATGGTCATGCAAATTTTTCTCTAAGTGCAGTCAGGTGTTGTGTGTGTACACTGTGTTGTGTTGTGCGTCAGAAACAGGCGAAAAAGTTACATGATATAGTAATGTATTTAATATCTCACTAAAAATTTTGAATAACATGTTGCATATTGAGAGAATTTACCTTAAATTAATATTTTTTGCACTAGGTGGGTGGGTATTGATTGATACGCTTCTGTATTTAGTTCGGCCAGAGATACCGACAAGATATTTAACATTGTAAAGTTCTAAAAAAAAAATACGCGAAAAATAACATTGGGTTCGCCTCTTCATCGGAAAATGTTTAAAAAGGTAATTTTTGTTGATATTGAATGTAAAAGATAATTTGAAATTATGTTAACCTTCCAAATATTTTTCATATAATTTATTTTCAAATTAATTAATTTTTTAAGATATACAAGATACTCGATGGGCAAATATTCAAAAAGTGATTTGTCACACAAATGCAGAGCTTGGAAAATGATGATTCGAGTGTTAGAGAAATCACCGTTTGCTTAAATGTGTCAAATTTATTTTTTATAGGAAAAAAACCTTTTTTTGAATAGGTACTAATTGTGATCTCCATTAATAGATTTTGTTATGGACTATCAGAACTGATATTGGACGGCATTATCATTGAACGAGTCTCCATCAATTATTACCCTCGTTTTCCCAAAGTATGAATTGTACTACAAAAAATCTTGAGATCATAAAAGTTAAATTATGTATACACATTTTTTAAAATCAACGTACATATTGTGTACTACTTAGAATTGCTAACAATTTAATGTCGGAAGCAAAATTTAAATATTCATGTGAGTCGATTAGGGAGGTAGAGTATCTCACCGCAAAAAAAAAAATTAAAGACAACTGTGTAGGTGTCGAAAGTAAACTACACCACATCAACATTACGAGAGGTGAGCTACAATTTTGTTTTTTAATTAAATTGTCAATTCCGTTTTGCATGGTTTTGAAATTGAACAGTTCAATGTATCTTTCATTTATCCGTGTTCTCTTCATCATTTTTATACGGATTTTCGGACGACTTATATGTACCGTACCACTCGTGTAAAAAGAAGATCTAGTGTAAAATAGACTGCATTAATGGCTTATGACACAAGCAAAATAAAATAAAAAATATTTAAAAAAAACATTTGAAAAATTATACTTTTTCTATAAATGAGAAGATTATCTGGATAAGTCAAATAATGACAAATAATGATAATCGCTATAGCTGACTGGTATCTTTCAAATCTTCCGTTCTCATTTCTACTACATCCAATCGAATTAATATGTAGTAAACAGTGATGAAACGAACATAACACTATATTTGCCTGTGTAGTAACTCATTATCTAACCGCTAGTTATTCTTCTGCTAGTGAGACCAGGTGCATATCAAAAACGTGCGTACAAAAAGTGGGAATTAAAGCCGCCAAAACGCTGTAAGAAAAAAGATGAACAGATGTGCTTAGTTAGCAATCACCTCTCGTGGCGTGATGTGCATATGGTCATATTATCAAGGAGGAGGAAGTGTTAACGAACCCATAACACAAAAGGTGAGACACCTGCGACAAGTGCATTCATTATCTTATCTACTCACACAATGCTTGTCAAATAGACATAGTGCCATACAATTTCGTTCCTCAGCAAATACCCCCTCCCAATTACCAAACAACACATAACTTACTTTTGAATAGGGATTTCGTTGTGACCGACTTTTCAATGAGCAAATTAATCGGTTATTTCGAAAAACCGATTAAAATTAAATGAACGGCTTTCTTAACACCCGGGAACCGAAACGTCGAAAATAGGATCGAGGACCGGTTGAGTACAAAGTGACCACACTGCATTGATTGAGTGTATCATCATTGTAGATTACAATAAATATCAACTAGATATTATCGGTATTTAGCGAATGGTTAAAAAAGAAGAACTTTGCAATGCGAATGCACTCCATAGGTACCTGAAGGTTAAGCAGTGATAATTATCTAAATAACATTGGCAGTACCTATTGACTGTAGTAATAGTAGACTGTATTTCAATTCAAGCAATTTTAAGAAAATATAATAATACATTATAGCTTTTTACCAATAAGTGAGTTTTCAACCCGAAATTATTAATTATAATAATAAATACAGTCTCAGACCTGCCAAAAACAAATTAAAAAATATGTCTTTGAAAAAACGACTATTATATTTTTAAGCCATTGAATTATTCGATTTAATTATTTTAAGCATATTAGTAACAATATACAAACATGTGTTAAAACGACATGTTTATAACAATAGTAAAATAAATCTTAGCGATAAATTACAAATAGTACACTAAATAAAACATTAAAATATATATACATTTGTACTAATTTCTCTTTTTTTTAAAGAGATCAGGACCGGTTTCGTCCATGGCGAGCATTATAAAATGCGCAAAGTGGAACTAGTACAAATTAATACTTTATTTTTTTGAATAATAATGCCTTTCGTACGTACGAAATGATTATAAGATTAGTTAGCAATATTCTAAAAAAATATAACTGAATTTATTTATATCCAATGTAAAATTGACTCAATTGAAAGACATACATCTGAATTAAATAACGACTACAAAACGTTAAATTACCGGTTAACCGGTAAGTGGTGCATATCCTACTTGTGAGTTGACTAAAATTTATGAGCGGGCAATAAAACGCTCCATGCATTTTCACTCACGTGCCAGGATTGCCAAGGATAAAGTCATTTTTTCAAGTCACGGACATTATGGCGAGGCGAAAATATTGTTCAGAAGTGTATAAGTCGCACAAAGGAGGAAAGGTGTATTGTACAAGGTATAATAGGGTAATTCAAGGTACTGAAACAATCTACAGTTAAGTATTGAATGTCTTCCTGTAATGTTTTCTTCCGTATTAATCATGAGTAACCATAAAATTAAGGAGGGGTTTAATCGTTTTCGTTTAAAAATAATATATCATTTCAAAGAATCATTCAAAAAAATATATGTTAATCGAAAAGCATTTAAATGTTTTTACTTAACTCTTCAAGCCTGATTGACGTGCATATCACGCGAAATAAATGCTTTGTTTGATGCCCATTTATAATATTTATGTTGTATTTTTTTAGTAGTAGTACCTAGTTTGAATGATATTATTATTTGCAAATTTGACAGCTGTTTCAGGCATACGTGCCTGAAAATTGCTGACGAAAATTTGGCAAGATATTCATTCTCCTAACATTCACTAACAAGCGATCGATATTTTCTTAAGTTAAATGATGTCTATTTCTCATTCCAAATTTTGTTAAATTCTCGAACACGTTTTTCTATAACATTTTCTCTAATGACGTATAAAAATAAAATTTTGTTACACAATATACATAAAAAAGATTTAATTGTGCTATTCCCCCTCAGGCCAAACAACTACTTAATATACATAACTTTGAAAGACCTTTCAGTTTCAGGCAACGATACATTGTTTAATGTAAACATGTAGGTTTGTATTTGCCTATAGTGTATGTATAGTGCTAAGATTGTTTGATTATTAAATTGGTACAATGTACCCCTGTCGTGCCCTTATTATGGCTGGAGAGGTATTATTATTAGATTATAACGGGTGGCTTTGAATCAGTAGCACGCGTATCGTTTCTATTGTTGTCAACGACACACCAAACCAACATCGTTTAGTATAAATAAATTACGGATACATACGAATTTTACTAGAAAGGTTGTGCTAATGAAATTAACTAACTAATAAGGCGTCTGAAATTTAAGGGGAATTACAAAAGTCAAAGCAGTAGACAAAATTATCTTTACAATTCGAAGCATGGATTTTTTTTAGATTTAGGTAAGTATAAGAAAGAAAGTCGGGTCCTAAGCATTTTTTCGATCGATTTCTGAACCTTATTGAATGGGTGTAGCGAGAGCGATTAGTTAACTACTAGTTCTGTCTTAGCCTTATCCCTACTACTTTCTTGAAAATTAGAGGGGCTGAGCGAGTTAGTAACAAGCAGTTCACGTAGAAAAACTTCTGTTGAGTTGAGATATCTCCATTAGAAGACTATTTTTTTTTTATCAAACCGGAAATTGATATTTGTGTAAAAATATATTAACTAGTAAAAGAAGACGGGCACGAAATTGATACATATTTACTACTGGAATGGACCGTATTAACAACCGTTGAATTGAATAATCAAAAATGGCGAATAATTCAAATTATACGAAATATTATTAAAAATATTATTATTTATTTATTAAAAAATTAATAATAATCCTTAGGCTGCAATATTATAAGACGGTGAAATATGTATTAGTAAAACTCATAGCTGACAAAAATACATAACAAGTAAATCCTTGCTATTTATTATAATAAAGCTTATTGAAAAAATATTTACGCTTTATATAATAGTTTGGGAAAGCATAACATGATATCAACGAATAATAATTACAAAATTACCATTAAAGATCATGATGAAAAATTAAAACACTTCTCTATCTCTCATCCAGAGGCCCATAAATATGTAAAATTAACAAATTTGATCATGCAATGTCTGGGCAGCCTAGTGATAGTGATCCAAAATGTCTCCTGGGTAGCTGAGGGAGCAGTGAATTAATTATGAATGTTGATATTTGCTGAAAGAGTCAGTCCTCGGAGACAGGCAGGGTATGGTTAACTCTACGAGATAATGAAGGCAAGCTGACAAGACGTAAGATTGACATAAAGCGCGATACAAAATTATTTTATTACGACCTGGAACACACACAGTCTTACACCATAAATATATCTTAAGAGATAACTGTTTTAGTCAAATATAGATAAAATTGTACAAGTGTACACAGGGGTTTTCTTAATCCAGCGTCTAGGGTGTATTCGAATACTTTCTTGTTTATCAAACATGGCTTAAATGGAACGTTTTTTAAACAGTGTTAAATGGCTGGTGACTTTTTGATGACACGCCTTGTCTTAATCCATACATAAAAGTCATTACATTATATTTGACGTTCCCCTTCTTCCATATGGCGTGGCGTTATATGTATGGATGGCCAGTTGAATATTTCAAAACAATTATATTTAATACATACAGTAAAATATCACAGTCCAATTTTTAAAATAAGCCAAAGTTTACGGTGGACAATGTGTAACATATAGAGTAAGAGAAATCGAATGAAAATGATACGCCAGCAATAGGAGGAATGGATTTGCGAATAAATTATTCCGGTCGTATAATCTACTTAAGTATCTGTCAATAATATATATAATACGTATTTTAGTGAAGAGAAATGCATACATAAAAGCTTTTAGTAACTAAAGTGCACTTAATAATCGATAAATATAAGACGATAGTCACTGTAATATAATGTGTCTCATTAATATCGCAAAAGCTCAATACACTTCGTGTATCGCAAAGCGTTCGAAACATCGTGAAAGCTGCGCTGCGATCATGGCGGGAAGTAAGCAATACAGATATTTTTACTACCAAATCTCGTATCGCGAAGACACCTCGACAATGTCGCCTGCCTCTCGCCGGATTTTATTATTATGCCGGGGGGTTTGGAAGCAGCGGTAAATTGCTCAATTACTATGTAAACACCCCTGATACACGTCAGTGTGAAAATGCCAATTTGGAGGTCGAGTCATTTACCTGTAACATTCGTTTAACTTAACAGGTTGATATAAATAGATCATGGCGCGTGTCATATAATTTAACAATTTTCAAACATATTTTCAAAAAATTCATCTAATAGGCTTTAAATAAAAACGAAACGATTGATTATCGGAAATTTTATTAGTAGTTTTTAGATAGCTTATTATTTACCATCGTGAATACTATTTTGTTTACTATTTAAATAAACGTCTTTGAAAATCGTACAAATAATATACATTTAAGAGGTTTAATAAAAAACAATTTTAAAATACTTCCACATTTATTATAAAAATATGATCAGCGGTTTCGCTCATCGCGAGCATTTTCAACTGACAATAATATACATTAATACATGGTTATTTATACTGAACCAAAAAAACCCAATAAGGGTTAAACAAACAATAAATTGGTAATAGAATAATGAAAGGAATTTGCAGATAATATGATACAAAATATGAATAAGTGACAATTAATTGAAGATAATTAGATTGATTAAGAACTCTTACAAATTTTGGATATAATGCCTTCCCATCAATTATTTATTGATAGTAAAGACTTTAAAATTAAAATTTAACAGGGAAAGTAATATGACTTTTCATGAAATTATGTTATAAAATTTTTAAGTTTTTAATAAATATTTTGCAGATAAGCCGACCAGATTTTGAATGTATAGTTTATGTAAAGTATGAATTGAATTTTCGATGTATTATAATTCATTATATAAAGATTTTGGATACAAAGAAAAGGACAAACATTTGTTGTTTAAATAATTGACGTCTGTTTTAATTAAAGTTTTACTCGCAAGGGTGTAGGAGCAAAACAAATTAATTAATTAATTGGGCCGGCATTTACATAGTAAACATAACAGCCTCAAAGCCCATCATAAATTTTGTTAAGAGACTCAATTACAGTTAAAATTAAATGATAAATTTCATAACGAATTCAATTGCGGTTGGTAAAACTTTACGCGAAGTAATTTGCATCGAGATTACGTCGCCGAATTTCATCGCAGAGTTTGTTCAAATAACAAAGAAGAGAAATTAGATCATCAGTCATCAACGTATCAGAGTATTAACAAATGGCTGACAGCCGACTGTCAGCCAAAGCTGCGAACGGTAAAACAATAAAATTTTATGTATTTTTTAAACGCAAATACGAAAAAAAATGCGAAGCATAAATATAATTACAACGTTGGAAATCCATAATTTATAAAGCATTTACAATCGAACGTTTAGTAAAAAACTAAAAAGTCTGATTTTATTCATTCCTATACTTAATGAATTTCATTGTAACTAGCACGTTTTATCACGTTTTTGTATATTTAATTAATGTTCTTAGATAGATACGTTTCAAACTATTTATAAGCTTAAGCATTTTTTTTATCCATGACCGCTCCTAATGTGGAGCATATGGCCTCATGTCAGAGGCATCCCAAGATAAGTTTTTCCGTGAGAAATGCTTGAAATTTAGTTGCTCAAACTTTATTTTTCCAATACAGCAGGAGTACAAAAAAGGTTTGAACTGAATTAGTGGTTAGGTAATCGCTTCCGCTACGCCTCTTTATTTTAGGAGTGAGTTTTTAGACATCGTAAACATCCATATCTTCGAACAGAAATCGATAAATATATTGATAAAAAATGCTAGTCGCACTGGGACTCTAACACGTGAGATCCGTCACGGAAGCCAACGACGTTAACTAAGATATCGTATGTTTTAATAAGGTTAAAATTCAGAAGTATCTGTTACCAGCTCTTATTGTTTTCATTGTTGAAAGTGATGTCTTAATTACAATGGAGTTCTATTAATTAAATACCGATTTATTCAAAGAGTACTTTTGATCAATTTTGTTTGCACCATGATTAAGAGCTCCCTTGTTATAAAGTGCCACCATCAAGCCATCGATATTTCAAATAAGGAGAAGCGTTTTAAATCGTGACGGGTACAATTTGAGGAGTGTGAGGAGAGCAAGACGACAAATGACACGTGCTTCGTCATTCGTAAACGATCTTCTGCTTCGTTCTCAGGTTTGCATTTGATTTTTCAAAATCAGATAGAAAATAAAAACGTCTTCATGAAATTACGAGGGGCAGAAAGACAATTATACGAAGCTTATAAAATGAAAACATTAATTGAATGTATTACTGTTTCGCAGATGTGGATATTTTATGACTGACCAGTATTTGTTGTTTTTTTGCTACAATAAATATTATGCCGGATCACATACCGGTTAGGAACCGGTCACCCTGCAGGTGAGAACTGATGAACAATAAGTGCATCGTATGAATGAATAGCTTTCAAAACGCGTGCGCAAATAATAATCAGCTGTCGAGGACGGCCAACGATGCGTTCAAATTCGAACAGCTGATGATATTACGGAATGCACAAAACGCAAGGTGTGAATGGATTTATCATACGATCAAAAGGGCATTCATGAATAAATAATACGAGCAAAACTGCGAGACAAACAGTCTCTGAACGCAAGCGTCAAAGTTACAAGAAGAAAATCAGGTTTCCATATTACAAGTCACAATTCCAATACGGATTGAATGAACATTATATTGAGATGTGTTTGGTAGCTGGTAATCACCTGACGATTAAAAATCGTTTCCTATCGATGGTTTCCAGGACACTGATGACTAAATTTGTTTAGGGGGCCCTAAAAAAACATTAATTGTTAATTATTTACCACCAACCTTAATAATATTCATGTTTATAAAAGTGTAGGAAAGTACAGGAAGGAATTATGATGTATTATGTGTGATCACTTTTAGGGTATTCACTGTCAATACTTGGTGGAAAGGCATTATATTAATAAAAACGATTTAAAAAAGATTTTTTAATTATATGTCATAGGTGTTAAACATTTTAATTTTGTGTAATTATAGAGTCACTTATACTGTAATTTGTAGCACTGTTTATATATTTTTCTTATCAGTTGAAAATGCTCGCAATGAGCGAAACCGGTCCTGACCTTTTTAATAAAGTGGAATAAAGTACAAAATTATATTGTGTTTTTATTAATATTATGTGTGAAATAAAACTTCGCTTAAATAGATCTCTGCAGCGTCATACAGAGAGCTAGTAAACACATTGAAGCTTGCCAGTATCATCACACTTTGGATGCAGTACATTATATTTGAGTACAATACATATAAAGTAAAGTAACGCCTTACTCTTCTCACCAATGAATATAAGTTTTAATAAAATAGATATTTTAATAACACTTATATAATATGTATGTATAAAGAGATATAAGACTATATAAATGTTAAATAATTGTTTTTCTTACTGTCTTCTTCAGAAGTCACGAGGGCATTTTTTCCGAGTATGCCATAAGACATATACAAAAAACACAGCATCGACGACATCAACTATCATTATATGTTGACTTACCTGTAAAAAAAGAAAAAATATATTGAAATATTTTGCTATAAATCAATTTTTAAAATAACATAAAAAGACCTGAAGCGTTATCTTTTTCATAGTCATTACAATCGACGAAAAAGCATAACTTAGATGCGAAGTTTTTTGTTGTAAATTTGAACGGTTGATTTCTTTGGGGTTATCTCGGGTAACAAGAACTAACTAACTGTACGATCTTTCGGTTCACCAGAGGCAAGCGTACTCGACAGACCAATACTCAATCAAATATGACGAATCCGTAAAATTGAACAAAAGCTGAGGTCATGATTTCAATCGATATTTTGAATGAGCGATCCAATGATAATTATCAACACCTGCAGACTGATAGCGGTATCCACACTTGATTACTTTTTCAGAATTAATTTACACCTCTCTCGCTCTGCAAAACAAAGCGACGTTAAAGGTAAAAGATTGTTAAAAAAACAGTATATTGATTTTTTCCTTGACAAAGTTCAACTGAATGAATAACAAAAAAACTTCTTTCTTTTTAAGTTGCATGACCAATCATTTTGAAGCTTACAAAATGTTATATTGAGAAGCCAAGTAACATGTAAAATAAAATTTACATAACGAGAATTTCCATGGAAACGCAAAATTGTTCGTGATATTAGTTTTAAGGAATGATTGCGTATTGTGAGGTATGTATAAAAATGTGTTAACGTTAAATTATTTTTTTAGAAGGAAAATATTATTTAAATTAACATAATGTCAATGAAGATTTCGACTGAAGGTGCTTGGTGGAAAATAAATATTCATTTGTAATAAAAAGTTCAAATTTTGTACATTCCCACATGCTTTGTCACTAAGACTGGTTTCGCCTTTCGGCATCTTCAAGCGCTCAAATGCACGGATGAACTCGAACTGGACGTCTGAAGATGCATAATGTCGTCTGTAATGTATTCGGTTAAAAAATATTTATTGATTAACTTTGTTTTTGATGAATTAGCTAATTTATTTTCAACTTCTTCTTTACTCTCAAATACTTTTTATGGCGATGTATTTTTTCGAATCTTTTTAACAGAAAATGTCTTATTGAGAAGTTAACAGTAACTTTGGAAGAGAAGCTCAAGACAATAAAATACGCCGAGAGCCCATCATTGACAATCTAGATTGAAAAGACAATGTGTCAAAGTATCCCCTCGATTTTGTAGATATAAATGAGACGAGGAGACTAAAACCGGGTAAAATGAAATGTCACCCATTGTCGCTTCCGCCTTGTCACGGTCGCATTGCGGTTACTTTTGGAAGACGAGGGCGGAAGTAACAAATTGACAGACAGCGCCGCGTCAAATAAAAGATTTAGTAACAAAAAAAAAGCAAGATCAACTTCTCCAGTACCTGTTGAACGGTAAACAAAACTTTCCAAGATTTTAAAAAGGACACAAAAGAAAATACAATTTTTACTTATTTCATAGTGTTTCCCCACTAAAAGGGTTGTTCAAATAAGTCTAAAAGACAAAACAAAAATAAAGATTGCTCAATGCTCGCCATAGGGGATCGTTTCACAAGTACTACCGGGAATACTCAATAAACGAGACTGAGTTGGACTTTTCTTACTAGCCATTTTAGCAATAAAAAATGTTTATAATCATTTACAGTAAACGATCGTTCATAAATAAATTTAAAAAATAATAATATATAAATTCGTCTTCTGTTGATTTCGCAATATAAAACAATTGAATCATTTTTATGGTATACCCTTTGCAAATGCTAAACAGAGAAATATGTTCGGTTTATCAGTGGTCTTCTATACTGGCCATAGTTGCTGACTTTTCATAGTTTAAAATGAATCGATAATATTGGAAGCAGAAAAAAATCTGTTTATTAATCATCTGGTAATTGCGAGCAGTTAATACTCTAGCTATTATTAAGTATTGACAAACTATGGTATGTGTCTTAGAATTACGCACAAAAAGGGGACGTACAGAAAGGTTCCAAGCAAACGAAAGATTGAAAAACGTTCGAAATACTTATAAACTTCATCCCATTTCACAAATGACAAGAGACACTCAATTTGTGCAACGCGCCAGATGGAGGACAATCGAATTATACTTGACAAGCCAACACCTTCCCCACACCTCATTCAGCGGTTATCACCCTTCCATCTGCAGTAATCAATAATCACGCACAAACACCTGTTGGATGATAAAACGATACAAAAATGACGATGCAATATGAATTCACAATTTATTGTTATATTGCATAGAACAAGCTTGATAAATTATTGATTATTTTTTACACGGTATGATACCATTGTAATAAGTAAAAAAAAATAGCAAATATAACTACAATAACCATTATAGTAAAAAATTATCACTGCCGCTTAAGCCATTATGGGAAGCTGGAAGACCTAACTATTACAAATTGAAAAAAAAATATTAAATCAATAAAATTTGCCTGTTCTTTAATGCATTTAATTTTAATATTTTCGATGGATTTGGCGATTAGGTACTTTGTTGAAAAATATCTTTCATATAAAATCATGTAAAAAACTTTGCATTTAATTTAATAAAACTAAAATGTCAAGGTAAATTAGACGATGTAGTGTATCTAGATATCTGTAAGTATTATAGGTGAACAAAATTCGTTTCAGTATACATAATGATCAACTATTTTTTAAATTTTCGTAAATCTAAGTAGGTACATACTTCTTTTTTTACAATAGTATTTCTCCAAATATAAACACCTGACCTGACAGAATATTTATTTTACATCAAAAAAGAAATACGATAAGATAATAAAAAATGGATCACTTATTAAATTGATTTGTATTCAAAGACGATAATGGTAGGTAGTGCTATTAATAATGAAGTAAGTAGGGCAATCCGATCAAAGTTTAACATTAGATATTGATAACATATTATTATATAGAACAGCAACGTTGGTGGTAAATAGATAACTTGTTATAAAAGAGCGTCTGTTTTATATAGATTGATTTGTACTCCGTTCATAACTGTGTGTTATAATTTATTATATTTATCAGTAGGAAATTTTCCAAATCCTTCTTTGCTATGGTTAGTCGATTACTACAGCTTTGCTATTTATTATACATAAAATACGCGAGGATATTGTCGGATAAGGGTTAGCAACGAAGGTAACCGAAGCTCCGACTTTTGATGTCCAAACTTCATAACTCGACACGGTGGTTACGACTTACGATGCCAAGCTCTTCCAGCTTGACTGACACCGCAGTAAACATTTTTCATATTCTGTGACAACAATGAAAAGTGAGAGTTTCCATGTCAAACGGAATAGTTACAAATATTTAATGGATTTATATTAATTTAAATAACCCTGCGGCGTCATACATAAAGTGAGTAGATCACCACTCAGAGTGATTTCGATAAAAAAATCTGACTGATATAAAATTAAATTTGATAACATTGTTATTCCACTAGTTGTGTTACAATTTGCGACACGTGTTTCGACTTGTTGAGAAGCATCATCAGACCGCAGCGTTTACGAATAAACAAAATGAAAGTTGGAGTTTTTTCCTTTTCTACTGGACGCAAGTAGGGGTAGGATACAAACTTTGATAGTACTAATTGTAAACTAATTACTAGTAGAAAATGACAAACCTCGACTTCAATTTTGTAATTTAAAACATAGTATTTGAATATATATTTTTTTTATCCGTTGAACATTGCGAAGGTCTGATGATTCTTCTCAACTAGGCGAAACATGTGTCGCAAATTGAAACACAACTAGTGGAATAATAAAATTGTGCAAAGGGTTCAACAAGTGAGGGTTGTTAAAACGAAGCGGGTGGTCGTGTGCACTTACACTTTTAATTATCTGTGAGGAGACTTGATAGCCTCGACGCCCCTTACTAACTTAGGTATGCAATAAATGTCAACAAATTAAAGCGCTTGAATTTACCTCTACTGCGCGAAAACTAACATATCAATGATACAGGCTGTCTGTCAGCAGGATTTTTAAAAGTGTTCGTCTCATTGAACGCTGTCTTTATTGTCTCCGGTTTTCGAGCCTTCTTTGATGACGTTTCATGACTTGGCATTATTTAATAATGACATAACAATAGCGTGTGCCCCTGCTAATTATTACAAAAAAAATCTACCTTCGTGACGCCTGCTTAAAGCAGCGGCAGTCAGCCAATGGGTGTATCTTTAGAAAAATAATAACAGGAAAATAGTATAAAAATTTAAATTGATAACTTCATTATGCCACTTCAGTATCAGCATTCTAATTGTTACGTAAGATTTTTGTTTATATCGTATGTCTATACGATAGATACACAGCCATACGTTTCTTTCATGTCCGCTCCTAATGTGGATCATATGGTCTAATAATGGAGGTATATCAAAAGGTACACAAAATTTTCTATTTTTCACGGGGTGTGTACATTCCATGTGAAAAACCCGTGTTAAAAAGATGAAGTGTGCATACAGAAATTAAAGAAAAGTTTCATTACGTTAGACCGTGCAATTTCGAAACCGCGTAAAAATAAACGATGGAAGAAGAGAATTAGGTGTAAGTCATTTTTTCCTACGAGAACTGCCTGTTACTCAGTTGCTCAACTTTTCGTTCTTCCGATGGGAGTAAGGAAAAAGACGAAAGGTTCTACGAAAATACTAGTGGTTGGTGAACCACTCCCGCTATGCCACGTTATTTTATGATTGCAATGGTTGGGGAGGAAATTTCAGACATCATAAAAATCCATGCCTTCAAACAGAAATCGATAAATCGATTGAAAAAAGTGCTGTTCGTACTGGGATTCGAACCCGTGAGGTTCAGCATGGAAGCCAACGACGTTGGCCACTGTACCATGGACCCGATAATTACTGAAAAAAAAATGTTTAATATTCATTGAATCGATTGAGCGGATGTAAGATTCAATGATTCAAGAAAAACCATATACCTTATAGTAATCAACCTTTGGGTACCTGGGGTGCATTCGCATTCCAAAGTTCGTCTTATTTCAACCATTCGCTAAATACCAATAATATCTAGCTGATATTTATTGTAATCTACAATGATATACCTCAATCAATGCGATGCAAATATTACGCAAATTTGTCTAGGGTCACTTTGTACTCCACCGGTCCTCGATATTATTTTAGACTTTTCGGTACTCGAGTGTTGATAAAGAATTGAAAAGGAACGAGTGATTTATAAAAAGAAACTTGAAACACATCGGGTGACGTTTTAATAAATAAACAAAAAGCGTAGTTTTTCAGTTCTGTGACAAAATGAAGAGTGGAACAAAAACAGAATGAATGAATAAAGCAAATAGAAAATAGTAATCTACGACGTCTAGCCTCGCTACTCGCGATCTATCATTTCCGCTGGGATGCCCCACGAACACGAATATTAACATCTAGCCATTCTGGGAATAAAAATGTAGTTTTTTTTAATATGAAAATGACAATTGGTTCATAATGTAGTGTTGAATTGAAATGAGACCAAGAAAACAATAGGCTAGAATATTAAAGGAAAATTATTATTTACTTACATTTTGAATAATTATATATTATATTATATTATATTGTTAAAAAATGAATAACTTTCAATGATCAAATTATGTCGTCTTTTTTGATAGATTGTTGATTTATTTATGTCGGTTTGCTTTAATATTATTGTTACTTTAATACAATGAAAAACATTATTTATTACATATAAATATTTATATCTCGGTATTTATGGTAATTCTTTTTCTTATCGGCGTCTGTTTGAAACGTAAAACTTTATAAAATCCTGTAAAAAGTGTTTTATATGTTACGAGTGAATTACTCAATCTGACCTCATTTCAAATTATGTTGGTCAAATTTCAAACACATGACCCAGATCCAAATTTATAAAAACGAAAAATTGTACACCAAATTTACACGGCAGTATTTGAAGACATTGACAAAAATTGACTGAAAATGCTACTTTATTTATGTAAATAATATATATTCGAACAAACTCTGTTTAAACTAACAATGACTAATCATATACACAAATATATAACTTAATATTCACAATAGTATACGAAAGCTCATTCGGATTGCTTTTAGAATATGATGCATCAAAAGCTCAGAGGAGATCGTCTGCCCGCATCGCTGCAGGAGGCCTTTATCCCCTCATTGAAATGCGAGACGCAGACGATCTTGCAGTATAATAAATACCAAAGCTTACTAAAAAATCTAATGCCATAATATTCGAAATTATGCGTTCAAAATATTGCCCATATTATATTTAATATGGTTTGATACGTCATAGTTAAATAATGTTTCAGCAGGAATTGGATAGTGTGATAATTTACTTGACGAAATTTGTAATTAGATAATTTTATTTTCTAGTTCTTTATCGAACCAAATGTATAAATAAAAATAAACTATTCATTAATTAACAACCCCACGTGAATTTATCTACATTACTTCATATGTTTATATTTATTATATTATTAATTTTCAAAACACCTTTGATCTTCTTGGTCTTCAAGAGCGGCCTTTTGAATTACATGAATTTTAAAGAATATCTTACTAAAATTCGTTGAAAGCAACTTCCAGCACGAAAAAGGTTCTTTATTAAATACCCAGTATTGAAGTTTGTATTGATGCCAGTCTAAACATGATTTTTAAGAAAATCGATTATGTATTACACGATGTTACCCGTGGAAGGAAAAAGTAATGTATTTTTCATTTTATATAATGAAAACTGTTGCTCCATTTGTAGAACTGTGTAGTAAGGATGTAAATGGTAATATTTTTCCCTGAATTTTAATACTCTTGATCGTCTTTGAGACGAAGTTTATTACGAATTTGTCAAATTATCTTATTTTTAAGCACTCGCCCAAAGCTACTCAAACTTGACAAATTGGATTAAGGTGCCGTCAGATAAAAAAAACACTTTCTTGTAAAGAGTGTAACGAACCAGAAAGAAAATTACAAAAAATGAGTTGGTACATACTTATTATTATATAAAAGTGGGCGAGCGAACAGGGAGGACAAGTTATGTGAAAATTTTCGTTATGTATCACTTTCAAAAGAAGACTCAAAAATCACCATTTCTGAAAACCTTGGATCATGAGCATGGTTTCTCGTGATGTCTTTACTGGTCAAGTTGATCTAAGCGAATCAAAATATATGACGTATTGGCCATTTATTGACTGCTGTGCCAATTATAATTTTTTTGATTTCAAATAATACTTACTACTTATATTATGCTTGAATTGAAGATCAAATAAGTCGAAAAAAAATTCAAAATAATTGATCGTGTAAATATAGTAAATCGTTAATATGATTTCATTTACACAATTTGAAGAACATGGAACGCTTAATCAATTTAAAAAAAAACTTTTTCCCGACATATAAAACGTCTTTTCGTGCAATATTGTTTATATCGTAGATTGAAACTTCATATCGGCTATCTTCATTTTACAGTTTGGGGAAAAAAATAAGCAAGTGAATCCTTTTACCGTTGGGTTAATTAATAAATACACGGTTAAAGGTTTTGTGCGGATAACGAATTATGACCAAGTTTTTGATTTTTTCAATTCAACATCGTCTTGTGTAACGGTATATGAATACCAAGAAATTGGTAGAATATTATTTTACCGGCAATGATCTGACATGAATCGTAACATCAAACAGAGGCAATTAGAAAGCTGCTTTGTTATGCAATGAAATGAAATTAATATACAAAACTAGAAATATATGAACTATGATTTTGTCTTTCTTGCATGCAATCCTATATTATTTTAGTGACGGATAATGAACGATCTACGCAGTGTTATACTTCACGAATTCTATAAGGAATCAATCTACCGTGTAAATCTAGGTATATGTGTACATACGACGCACGTAGGTAAGCGCCATTAGTGAAATGAAATCCACGAAGGCAATAATTCGTCTTCTCGGACTTAGCATGGTAAGTTTCCCTACAGGAATTGTTTATATAACATCAGAATAAAACGTAGAGTAAGAAGTCACAAACAAAAACGATAGATCATTTACGCATGTATGCATAAATATACTAGAGGACGGATACACATACGGCAATGATAAAACAAAATGAAATATTATGCTGTGAAGACTCGAGTAGTGAATATAATAACTTTACGACTATTAAATAATATATGAGACTCAAATTGATGACCTTAGAAGTATGGCTTGTATTGCAGAGAACCTTCGCAAACAGTCAAGTCATTTTATATACACAAGCCTTAGAAATATCAGAAGACTACAAAGACAGTCTGAAATCAGCTGAATTAACGCAATAACTTTCAGCCAAAAGTAGATCGATAGCAGGAGAGTGACCTAGAATGAATTCCTACCGTTGCGTAGCCACAGGGTCTAAAATCTCAGGATCCCGGATCCCGAAATCTCGGGATTGTGACAGTACTAATCCTCGGTGATATTTCAGGGGCGAAAATTACAAAAACTTGAGCGAGTTCTATAATAAAAAGAAGGTTCCAAATTTAGGTATTTTTTGGTAATCCCGTAAATTCCTGGATTTTTCAATTTGAAAATACTGAAAGAGCTAAAAAAAAAAGCTCTCACGCTTTTTATTTTGGGAAATCCGCAAATTCCTGGTATTTTAGAGGTATTGTTTGAAAAAATCCAAAGTTTTAAAATCACAAAGACAAATTTTCTCAATCCCGAATCGTAAAGTTATACACGATTTTATGTTGAATGTCCGGGATTGTATACCCTAGTAGTCACCGCTGTGGGTACCGTCATGAATTTTCAAGCTGTGGATGGGTTTTGAATATCCTTGTAAATTTGTACAAATTTAAAACATTTCTATTAATAACTTATTATTGAGTGGTTGATGTTTTCTCAAGTGTACGTAGTCTCACTGCCACCTTTATTCTACATGTATGACACAAACTTGTTTCCTTTATGGACACCATATTGAAATTGTGACGGACTTAAAGGGTCTAGAAGTGTTTTCTTAGGACATTATTGGTAAAAAATAATTAAGCACGATGCAAATAATAATCTGAAGTCGAAGCGGGTTTTTAACACCATGGAACCCAAGATCTTAAAAATAATTCCCGATCCCTCAATCCGAAAAGTATGATATTTTAGTAATCAACAGCCTTGTTTTGCCGTATGTAATAAGTAATTGGGTAACATAATAATCATGAATAAATATTTGTGGGATGAGATATTTCGCCGGCTGCATGGTAGAGTGGTTGGCTTCGTCTACAGAGGTCACGGGATAGAATCCCAGTATGGACAATATTTATAAATTGATTTCGGGTTCTTGAATTCCCTCCCAACCAACCCATACTTAAAACGGGCGTAGCGAGAGCGATTAATTAACCACTGGACCTGTCTAAGTTCTTTCTAATCTTTCTATTCCTACTCTTTAAAAAAAAAAAGGTTTAGTAACTGAGTAACAAGCAATTCTCGTAGAAACACTTCGGTATATATAAACGGGATTAAGAGTCCATATGCTAAACATTGGGAGCGGACATGGTTAGAAAAAATAAATATTTCGTTGCACTGAAACATTTTGCTAAAAACCCCCACCCCCATAGGTTGTTACGAGCCGAGACGATCGACTTAAGAAACCACCCTCTCAGGGACTGCAATATTATATATTGTAATTCAAACACGATTTCAAGATACTGATACTGACAGTCCCACTCTCAATTAATCACTAGTTGACACAACTCGATCTCACTAAGTAAAAACGACCCTGGTCAAGTAAAAAAAAATGTGGAATGTATACTACAAAACGACAATAATAAGTAACGAAGAGCATTCTTCGAAATCCTAGCAGGATCTCATCCGCGCTAATAACAATTGCATTCTTTTGGTTTTTTTTTCACTTATTTCATTGACGGGGTGGATGCCTAGCTCGGGGCTTCGTGACGGAACAATTTGAACCCATACGTCACGCTCGGCTATCAAACAAATTCGTGTAGGTGGGTACTCAGTAACGCCACCTGTAATTATGATAATGGACCGGCTCAATTTTGTCCATCACGACCGACAGCGTAGCGTGAAATCGAGAGGATGTGTTCATTCAAAAGCATTACACTTCATAATACAATACATACTATATTCTATAAAACAATCAAATCAATATCTGTTTTTGTAACTTATATAATACACTAGAACAGGCATGGGAAACCTTTCCTAGCTCTGGGGGCAAATTATCATTCTGTCTCCAAGTCAAGGGCCAGACCAAATTATTAAACATAATAAAGTAATATTAAATTAAATAAAACACTTTGCTACTTATTATATATTTTTTATTTATATAACGAACAACATATTAACAACACAGCTGATTAAAAAAAAAGTGTGAATATTGATCTTGTTCTTGAATTACGAGACTATCAATATTGGCGTTGGTATTGCTTAAGGATAATCAGGGCTAGACAAAATGACTCGGCGGGTCGGTGGTTGCCCATATATGCACTAAAGCATAGCATACTAGACGAATAATTTCATATTTTTGACCGTGATAGTCAGAACAAGACTATATATAAAACGCATAGTTAGTAAAATTACACATTAAGAAAATATAAAGAAAACTATTGGAAAGTATCTCAATAACTAACATTTTTATATGCGACCAGATTGGCTTGTTATATAAACATTGACATCGAAATATGAGAAAAAAATACAATGCTTCGCAATACCAGACGACTGGGTCCTTCATTTCATTGTTTTGCTTCGTTTACAAAAAAGCACAAATGATGGTTTTTAATGCATTCATAGATTGCAAATAAATTAATTCGACTATCCGACCTGTTTTCCTACCCTATGCACTCATTACTTGTCGATCAAATTCAGCATTAACATTTTAACAACAGCACCCACTGTACTAAAATAACTCGGCAGCAGTTTAGTAAAAGTTACTGTGAAAGAAATTCAAGCAAAAATTCTTCTCATATGAATATGTTTTAAGCATCGCTATGACAACCAATAACAACAGTTATCAACAAGGCGATTGTAAATAAGTGTTATGTTAAACCAATTTGAAATTCCATGCCAGATCCGAACGAAGTTGTAAGTGAAACACAAGTACAATTTTAAATACATATGATATTTTTACGATACGATACGAATCAAATATTGACTTCGTCTTTTCGGTCTAAATTTAGACTAAAAAAATACTATACAATAATATAAAATATATGCGTATGATAATTGCGAATTTAAATTACGTAATTACTAAATATCGCTAAGGAAATCTTTATTATGATTAGTCTTAACCGAGTGCTCTCTCGTATGCAAATTAATATACAACCGCTAAAGGGTCGATCGATAAAACCTCCAAAGGCAATATGGATGATGGGTTCAAAATGGTTCTAAGTGTAGAACAAAGATACAGACGTACATGCATAATTTCTCGACCCTACATTCCTCTGAAGACGTCTCCACATCAAAGACATGACATTTGTAACGAGTTTATGCGTTCCTCGAAAAGAAAAAATAATGACTTGGTTTTCAGAGCGCGTCATTAAAAACCGAAATGTCACGACATAAGAATGACATAAAACTTAAATTTAATGACATTAATACCATATTGTTCTACGAGTAGTACACTAATAAATAATGGCACGTGTTTAAAGAGTGCGTATGAAATAGATAAATAAAAATAAAAGATAACTGTCGGTTAAATAAAGCAAGGCGTGCAAAACCTTTCACCTGTGTGGGTCGCATAAAATTAAATATAAAAGACTAATTTACAAAAAATATTTTTGTATAAAAATGTATTGTATTTTTAATTTAAAAGTTAATGCGACTTTCGTCTTAATTGTAAATTGGAAGCAAATTCTTTAGAATAAGAGCTAACCGTTTATTCTGTTTTTATTGCAGGGTTCCTCAAATCACTGGTTACTGAATCAAATTGTTATATGCATTCTTCCAAATACACTTCATAATATATGTAGATACTGAATTTATAAAATTCTATTTCGATCTTGTTCAATCGAAAACCTAAAATGAATATATATATATAATTTAAGATTTCGACTGAATATTGATTTGCTAATCACTTAATTTCGAAAGGACACGTGTTCAATCAGGAACAAGGCATAAAAATGTTACACCCAAATACGGACAGTCATAAGCTCTTTTTCTAGGAAATTTTGGAAATAAATAGAGCACAACTGCATAGTCTTCCGATTTTAAATGAAATATTAAGCCTGCCGGGATCTCCACTCCTATACCCTATATAAATATAATCATAAAACCTTTGCCGACAAAAAAATAAATATAATTCTTGAAACTACTTACTACTCAAATCTGTGGGCATTCCCATGAGCTTATCCTTTTCGCCAGCAATGGCTTTAGACTCAGTGATGCATTTATTTCTTATTTAAACACGAAACTTTCATTTACTAAGCGTCAGTTTAGCGATTTAGTATCATCTGGTAAAGTAATATGTTTTTCAGTTCAAGTTCATCCGTGCACTTGAACGCCTGAAGATGCCGAAAGGCAAAACCCGAGTCGTTAGTGACAACATCTGTGAGAATGTACATAGTTTGAACGATTCAAATTGAATATATATATATTTTTAAAAATAAATTCAACAATATTAAAGAACCGTGGTTGGGCATCCCTGGCTTAAGCCGACGGCGATGAACCTTTTTTCGTAGAAATTTGTCAACAGAAAGAAGATTGTAGAACAGTAACAAAAATGTTTTTTTTTCATGTTTTTTGGAACATTATATTACGTTGTATTCGTTCTAGAAAAATAAATGTTTCAAGTTATAGAGAAATATAATATTATACCTTAGGACTTGGGCTATGTTTATTTTCCCAAGCTCAGTCGTTTTGCATAATAGCACACAAAATATTTAAATTATACCATTTTATGATAAGTTTTATAATGTGAACAATATTTTGACTGAACTCGTATGAGAAACTTGAAATCAAACACACCCAAATCCAGTTTTAAGAAAAAATGAAATATCGAAATAATATTGGAGTACTGTTTCAAAACAACATAAGTTAATTTTTACCGTCGCTAATAACCTCGCAGTTTCCGTGCAATTAAGCTTCAACGTGTGACATTATAATCAAAGCTGTTTCCATAAGAAAAGTATTTTTTTCTCCGTTCAGGCGAAAGTGGATCTGATCATTTTTAGTCACAAGCTCATAAGGAATTAATCCCTGAAAATATTTAACAGATGATTAACGTATATTTTACCCATAACTATTGTTTCCAGCATAACATTTTTTAACCAAACCAGCGAAACCTATCGTATGAAATGATATCAATCTCGTAATACAAAGCTATTTACTTATATGACTTTTTCCAAATACATTCAACAGATTAACACATCTGAAAGATGATCCGCGGGATTAAAAATAATAAATTTAGTGGTCCGTGAGGTTTTAAAGTTTGTCAATCGCTGGTCTATACGATACAGTAATATTGGACTATTTATAATTCTCGAATTGATTTTATGTACCGTCCGAGAACATTAATCAAGCATCCGAGCGGTTTTGCAACACAACACCTACTGTGAAATGTATGGTTATTGCTACTCGAAAAATAATAAAACTAAATTATAAAGACGTGTGAAGATTGCGGATATGGAATAGATGGTTTTAATCATAGTATAAACCGAGGGTTCCCAGACGAAGGGGAATTCCTCTCCGGGGAGGAACAGCGCGGTGTCTGATTATCCTAAAATCATCAGATAGCAAATTTTCATGCATTCAGGATAGAAATATCGTTAAATAATAAATCACGAAGGCTATGTAATTCAGTAAACAAACTAGATATTTATATAATGTAAGATTTCAACTGAAGATGCTAATTGGTATTTCAATATAAAATTTAAATCGTTTAAATTTTGTACATTTCTACACGTTCTGTCACTAACAACCCGTGATTTGCCTTTCGAGATTTTCAGGCATTTAAATGTTATGGAAATGTACAATATTTGAATGATTAAAATGTTGTTTATTATGTGTAACATAAAAACATTTATTTTTAATTAAAGTCGAAAAACCCTGCTCTCAAATTCGATTTCAATTGAATCGACAAACAGAAGAAGTCTCACGAAAAGATTCCTTATAAAGAAGAACACATTGTTATGAGTCGGGTGGGCCGATCTATCTCTCGTTAAAAGTCCCCGTATCGGTTAAGAGCGTAGGGATGATGTCAATGAATTGACTATCGATATTGATACCGAGGTAATGGCAACGCTAGATATTAATTTAAGATTGAATTTTCGATTTGAAAGAGGCAGCACAGGAGAAAATTAGGAATACAGAATAGTATTCAAAACAGTTCGGACATTTTATGTGTCATTGTGAATATAGATATTACATATAGTACGTAACTAATTCATGATGTAAATGCCATAACCAAGAATTTAAAAAAAACAGATAAATATGATATTCTTGTGCTAGTTTAAAAATGAGTTAATTTGCTTTAAAACATGCCACTCTTTTCCTTCCCGAAAATACAATAAAACCATCAAAAAACAATGCTGTTCTCTGGAAAGCTTAGTTGCGGATACGAAAATATTAAAAAAGCAATCTTTGGAATCAAGGAATCCGAATCTAATCCATGCGAATTACGAAATATTCGTCGCCATAATATTTCGAAAATACTCTACATACAGTCTACGGTTTGTTCCTTAGAACTTCCATTTGACACGTTATGTTGACTTCTTCATACTGATATTAGAATCGTATTTGGCGAAAATTATCGGTTTCCGTGATTACCAAATATGATTATTAGTCATTTTCCTACGCGTAATTAAATCGTCTAAGCTACATAGTTATTAGCGGCATTTAATTCATTTTCAAATAGAAAAAGAGTAGCATGTTTTAAAGCGTATTTACCTAAAAAATATATAAAATTGACCGGCTGTGTTTAATTGATTGCATGTCTTCCTAATTAAGCCAAACGCACGAATGTCTTTTTTCTAATGTGAATGATGTTTAGATTGATTCCACCAAGTCAAAGAAACACGCCATATTTTTCTAGAGCCATCATAATATGACATCTGTCCCTTCTGGCACTAATGTCTTGTTATTCAAAAATAACTTTCATGCTGTTGGTCCAATTGGGTGCAATATCATTCAATCAAAGGTAACTAAAATTGAAAACATTGCTAAGTTAACGTTAATACTACACAGGGACGGTAAACATATTTGAGCGAGAACATCCCGAGTTCAACAGAAAAGTCTTACATAGCAAGTCCCTCTGAAAATCCCGACATGTTCGAAATAATGAATGTTACAGTCTGTGATTTTGGAAATCTGAAAACCCTGGGTCTACACCACATAACATAGTTATATGCGAATGAGCAGACAAATATTTAATTTGCGAAATCAGTATTAAGAAATAACGTTTTTTTTTGTCATAACGACGACGGTATTTGTCATGGATACTTTCCTATTGATAATGATACATTGCTTTACTATCAGATACTCTCGAAAACCAAGCGCATCCCTATTACTGTTATTATAGACGATTTGTTTTTTATTCCTTACCTATATACGTGACACTAATTAACCTGGGAAAAGATAAAGAGGCTAATGGAGCTGGGATGCCAACATTAGCACAGTAAATAAGGTGGCGCCAGCGGATACCATTCGTAGTTATACCAAAACACTTAAGATAAACCAATTTTCGGCCAGATGCCGTTATTTATGAGATCGGTATTACATTTGGAGCTAAGGCAATGCCAATGTAGATAACATTACATAATGCATCATGATTCAAGTTGCCAGTAGACGTCGATTAATTTCCGTGTGCATGATTGATCCAAATAAGACCAGATACGTTTTTAAAAAAAGATTCTGAATTATTGCCATGTGGGTACTGAGTAGTGACTAGCGAGGTACCTAATTAAAATTACCTGTGTGAAGGACAAATGGCGATGAAAAAAACAGGATCTACAAAAACACAATAACAGTCCTTAAACATTACTTGACAATCGTGATAGATATTTAAACTAGAATGCCTCTCAACGTTTTTGATTGATAAACAAAATATTTATGGTACACATTTCACAATGTTTCGACCAGTTAGTGAGTACTTTATAATTATATAAAAACAGTTTAAGAATTTCCATTTCTATAGGGATGATGAAACAAATCGTTTAATCTGACAATAAACATATTTAGATTTTTTTTGTATAAACTGTATCGGAAATACAAAAACCGAACCATTAAATATTTTGGACTAGATTTTCAGTTAAATTACCATATACACATCGGCTATACACAACTTTTTCCTTCTTGAGGTCCGCATGCATACAGCAAATTTAATGTGTTCGTGAGACAAGGAAAAATGTAGTTTACAGTCATAATTTACACAAAAAAAATGTTTTTTTATTGTGAAATACATATGAACACATGTTGTGTTTAGAATTAGAAAAGAAAAATAATCAAAAAATCTTAAAAGTTGTTGTAAAATCTGTAATATATTGATTTCATATTTATTACACATTCATTATTAAGAATCGAGAAGGTTAGTAACACGGTATCGTAACCAATACATAATTTTACTAGTAAAGTTAGTTATTAGCTAATAAGACTTCCAGTTCGAAATATTTTGTTTTTATTTTATTATACAAAACAATATTTATCTCTTCAAATGTCATTATTGGCAACACAATAGACCTGGCAAAACGATGCCTAATAATATGGTTAACCATCGACCGAACCCGACTGTTTTAATCCGAGTTGTCTCGGTGGCTAAACCGATAACTTCACTAAGTAATTGAGCGTATAATTGGATTTCATAATCCTGCTCATCCAGAGCAGACCTGAGACCAGCTTAGCTTTGAATTACACAAAGCTCTTTATAGCACGGTTCATTGAATCCATATGCGTCTCAAAGTTTTACCTTTTGCGTTAACTAACGACGCAGTGATTTCCAATCAGCAGCAACACATTCAACATACAATAATTATTATAGTCATACAGTTTTTTTTTAATATGTTGACAAACCTAAGCCGAACATTTAAATTTAAAAAAATATATACAACTCTTCTAAAACGAGTTATTTTGCACAAGATATCTCTTTGGCAATTCGCATCGGTCATTCCTCTGACACGTTAATTTGTCGCCGGTGTTGTGTTTTAATACATATATATTAAGTTGTCAGTAAGTAATTTATTTTCTTAAATATCACGATACCTTATTCTCTTAAATAGGGATTATACAAAAACCTACTTTAGAAAAAATCGTTTTTTGAATTACAATACATCTTAAAACTCGGTTTAAGCTGATTGTTAAAGCGATAAAAAAAGTCGGTTAAGAAAACCGACAAGTCCTATTTTAAAACAACGAGTGTCTAGAATCAAAAAATATACCACCGCCGTGAGATCGTGTTAAAAACGAACTTTTTAAAAAGCTAATATGTAATAGTTTTTTAACAATGTCGTTGACATAGAACTTTAAAACTAGTAACACCACAATTAAAATTTAATCGTTGGATAAAAAAAGTCAACAATATTGTAATTATATTTTTGTTTTATGTAGTAACAATTTCTCATTTTTATTCTTAGTTTTACAAAAAATGGTGTATCGCAAACAAGTCAGGAATTGCCTATTGGGTAGGTATTGTATTGATTGGCCCTGTCGAAAAATTGTTGACAGCGCCTGTTATTCCAACAAGTGTATCGGAAGACGTAGGATATAAAGAAGAACGAAGAATGGGAAGGTGCTAAACAAAGTTCCGCAAAGGTGTCGGACATGGCGATCGCTCGTAGGCGTCAGGTGTATGTTCGATTGGTGAAACTTTACCAACGTCCCTAATTTTGTAATATATACATGCAGGAGACTGCTAAGACAAAACTACGATAGTCAGTGCGCCCATCATAAAAATTAAATAAATCCAACATATACATACATACGACGAAATTTATGTGTAGTATTTAAAGAAAAATATTTTAAAAATATATTCGGGGTAGGGAATAGAGCCCTAAAAATTTCTCATGTTCCGCTCTGCTCCTGCTCCGCGCTCCAGCTACGACCTCTGCTCCAAGCCTCCACTTAGAACAGCAAACAGTTCATAGAAGTTTCACACGGCACAGACAAGAATATTCCCAATAATAAAGAGTAAAAATATTTTTTAAATGGGTATTTGAAGCCCATTCGGTGTTTAATATATAAAAAATACATTTTTTTGTAATAGTTTCACATTTTTTGTATAATTATCAGGACCGTTTTCAGTAACCGCGAGTATGTATTATACATATTAACAACCGTCTATGATTTATTATTACAAAAAAAAAATCATCAAGAATTGATAGATTACTCACTAAAAGTGATTTATTAACAGCTTATTAATTTTAAATCTGACTCATTAAATTGTAAAAAAACAAGTTTATATTAGGAATTGCAAGATGATAATGGTTCACACTAGATTTCAGACTAGAATTTTATTTAGATTGGTTAAAGACGAAAGTGCATTTATTATTTGCTTACTTAATGACGTCTTAATTACAGTATCGTGAGTGGGAAATATATTTAGGTTTTTAAAAGTTAAAAAGCAAACAAAAAGGGGTGACTGTAGAGCAAATAAACCGAGAGATCTGAAAAAAGACAACTATCATTAGTATTCTCGCAAAAACCAAAACGGTTACTTGGCGTAATTAAAACTGTACTGCGATGGGGGGCATGCATGCATTCATAATGTGCATACATGCAACGGAACATTCATGGTTCGGCCACACGGAGAAAATATGATGTAGTTGTGGTGCTATTAACGTCGCTTTGTTCATACAAATCATACGAGAGCATAAATTTTGTTTTAATTAAGACTTTGACTTTAGAATTAGTGTGACGTTTGCGAATTGAAAATTATTATTTGCCTGCTTGCGGACAATCAATTCAAATTAAAATGTGATTTTAATATGCCAGCCTACGTTACGAGCTTGAACGTGTAAAAGACAATGCATGTAATAATAAATCAAACAAATAGTATTTATTACACCACATTTGTTGAATATTTATGGTAATAATGATTTACAATAAATTGCATATGACGAGTATGTACTTGCATATTTTGAAGTTATCGAAATATCAAATGCATGTTTTTTATAACAGCGATGGCAAATATCCGAACGCGTGCCCCACATGGGACGGGAAAATCGATATATATTATAAGTAAGCGATGCAATTAAATTATGTAAAAAAAATCAATGCGAAATTATTTTGTTGTGTGACAACATTGATGTTACGATAGGCCACCAGTATGCCACACTCGATAACGAAGAAAGTCTCCAGCAAGCAATGCCGCGCGTCCGTCGTATTTATTAAATTGTTTTGTAATGATTAAAATAATATTATGTGTACCATAATAAAATGGCCTATTTCGAAACGAAGATAAAATGCTATTTTGCCATCAATGTTTGATAGGAGATTTAGATATGATTGAATAAGTAAAAATAAATTACGGCAATATTTTCGATGGATTAGGCGGAAAATTTTATTATTAAAATAGAAATTAAATTAATAATATTGTTATTCCACTTCTTGTGCTAAAAATGTGACACGTGTTTTGTATCTTTGAGAAGCATCATTAGACTTAAAATCGCCTTGCTTTACTTAGCTTACCAAAAAAAATGTATCACTGAAGGTAAGTATAAAATTATGTATTGTTGTCTGCGAGTGTCTTGTAAATAAATAATAGGTATAACGATAAATACATTGAATACACCCAATCCTTTTTTACGCGATTTATTTTTACGCAATTTTTTGGACACATTACATTTCTGATACTATTTTACGCGGATTTGGAACCGATTTATGGAATTAAATGAAAATAAGGTTTTTTTACACGGCACTTTCTGGAACCAATGTATCACGTAAAAAAAAGGATAGGGTATATATATTTTAACATCCCTCAGTAAGACAGAATAAAAGCTTTCTGATGAAATTGATAACGGTTTTTCTTAGTGAGAATACATTCTCAGTTATACATGAGGCGTGATAAAAAAAAAAGTATTACAATCCATAGCGATGGTAACGATTTTAAAAAAATAGTACTTTAAGTAATAAACAATATAACATCTCATGTAGAATGTGGATACTTTTTACCCATACTGGTTAAAAGATAGATTCGTGATAATATTCCAGTCCCTTCCAGAATGTGAGACTGTAAAAAAGTATGACGCCCCATTGTTTCTACGTCTCTTCTTGCAACACAGGCAGGTCTGTCGCATCATTTTGAATATCATGCATCATCATCAAAGATTTGGACGTAAATTAGAATCGCGGAAGAAAAGGCACACTGCCAAATATTATGTAACAACATTAAAGAGTTAACGCTCGACACATATCTCCATATCGCTAGATTAATGAGCTCTCTAAAAGTGTGTGAAATGTGGGACAAATTTTACGAAAATAAACCTTATTCCATATAGCTTTAAAATAAATTTTAAGCGGTTGAGGATTTCATAATATTTATGTGGTAAAAATAATTTTTCATTTAATCAGCTGTTGTTTAAATGGCTATTTTGTTAAAATACACAAGTCATTTAAAAAATATTTATCTTGTTTAGGTGAACCCTCACTAGAGATTAAAAGAACGTAGAGGTCTGCACGAGCCCGGGCCTGGCCCGGGTAAGGAATTTATTCTTCAGAAAAATATTTCAGGCTATGTTCGTGTTGTAAGTCAGCCATGATTCTTTTAATTATAACCAGTTCTATAGAGAATCGTTAACTGTTGTAAATTTGTAAAAAACGGTTTTTGTTGAGTATAAATTCGGGACGGGTTCGGGTAACAATTGCGGTATTAGACTCGGGCCCGGGCCGGGTCGGACCTGAGTCTTTCGGGTTCGGACCGGGTAATTTTGTAAAATTTCGGAGCGTGCAGACCTCTACAAGACCGGTACTATTGAAACTGAGATTCCGGTTTGTCAGCAGAGTTTTAGATACTAAAAATACAAAATACCGTTTTTATAGTATTACACAGGGCTGTAGACTCGAAGACGGGAGTCGTTGAGTCAGGTGTTATTCCGGAGTCGGAGTACATACATTGATACAGGGTTATTTATACAAAACCAAGTAAGATTAATAAAATAAAGGTGTATTGGTAATATAAATATGAAAAGCATTTAAAAGTTTATCTATCGGTGATGATCTTAATAAATAAATGTATAATTGGCACAAAATAATGTTTTATTTTTAGTCGGGTCCTATGGCGCATCGGTTAGCGTTGTGGGCTTCCCGTGCCGGTCTCACGGGTTCGAGTCCCAATACGAACAGCATTTTTTGATCGATTTCTGTTCGAATTCGTGGGTGTTTGTGCCGTCTAAAAACTCCCTCCTATCCCGGTCCGATCCTTTATTGACGGGTCGTAGCGAGAGTGATTATTCAACCATTAGTCCTGTCCTAGCCTTATCCTTATATCTCTAATACTCTCTTTAAATTAGAGGTTGAGCGACTGAGTAACACACAGTTCTCGTAGAAAAACTTTTGTAAAAATATACGTCCTAGGATTTTACCGTACATCAAAAGGTAGTAAGTGTTAATAAAACATGTTTTTTCACTTGGTTCTTAAGGGCCAGTAGCATATCGAAAGTATTTTTTAACACCGTAGGGCAGTGTGGTACGCGTACCTCCTGGGGAAACGTAAATAGTTTGGTGGGGGTACGCACTGCATCGGGCTTTGGCTATGCCTGGTGCAACAAGCAGTTGATATATTATGATTGTTATTGAAGTATATGCATATTTTTTGACGAAGGGTACTCGGTGTTACGAAAATTATAGAAGGGGTACACATGTCAAAAGTTTGGGAAAAACTGCCGTAGGGGAAGTGTTAAATAAGATAATCAGCTTAGGTTACGCGTGAGAAAATTTTAAGACAATACAGATTAATTTTAGTAGCCAATAATGTTGATTAGGTTTATGTTGGCCGCATTGCAGTGAACATAAAACTCAGGTCTAAAACCTCAGCAAGCACCTGTTGAAGGATCGACCGGTTTTTTGTTACATCGACCATTGCAACTGGCAACTAACTATGCGAGACATCTTACCTTTACCGAAGAGTGCAGACTCTTTGCAGGTATATAATTTTTGACGGAGTTTTTGCAAGAGATGAACTACAAATCTTCCACGTTATTGTGCAGCCTTTTTTTCAGTATTTTTTCTTGGTTTCAATTTTCACAAGCTCATCTTTTTTTAAAAACTTAAAAGCTAAATTATGATACTAATTCGACATTTGCAGCTTACATCCTTTTGATAGAAAATGTATCAAATTTGATACATTGTGGTTATCGAAAAAAAGCTGTTTTGAAAAAACTGTGGGTTACGTCCTTTTTCCTTTCCACAGTCGATATGTTATTAACATAACTTCTAATTAAATTTTAGAAACAATCAGTTGAATCGCGTAATTCAATTTTGAAAACTAACATAAAATAAAGAATAAATAAATGTATCGTTATAAAATCAGTAATAATTTTATTTAATTAAATTTCAATTTATTCATATTCGTTAAAAATATAAATTACAAAAATAGCTCACGTTTCGCGTTTCTACATAAAAGCGCTAATAATAACGGTGCGGTAACAAAAACTGCATTGGTTCCGATGTGGTTTGGCTCGGCGCACCACTTAAATACCGCCGGACGATGAATAGTATGGTTGCGCAACGATGTGATGATATTCAACGTCATAAATTTGCACAGACGATACGTTAAATTTCAACCGCCCATGTAGGTCAATGTAAGGCGGTTTGTAAAATGACAACAATAATAAGTAGAACGCAGAAGGAAAGAAAAATATCGGAAGTGGTTAACTTTTTAATTTATCTGTGAATGTATATCGACTGTGGAAAGGAAAAAGGACGTAACCCACACATATCAAATTTTACAGGAGGCGCAAAAAACGTGTTTTGATGATTTTGGGCCATATGCAAATTATGAAATATACAGAACCTTGAAGTGCACGGAGACTTCTAAAATGGTGTCTAATTGATGTAATCTAATATTCATTTAATAAATTGTCTAGGAAAAACCTTTATTTCAGTCTTTTTTCTTGGTTTTAATATTTTACAAGGTCATCTTTTTCAAACTTAAAAACTAAATTTAGATACTAATTCGGCATTTGCAGCTTGCATCCTTTTGATAGAACGTGTATCAAGTTAGATACATTGTGATTATCGAAAAAAAGCTGTTTTGAATATACTGTGGGTTACGTCCTTTTTCCTTTCCACAGTCGATATGAAATTATAAAAAAAAAACCCAAACTGTAACGTACCAGCGCGACCGGGTGGTGCAATTAAGCCGTATTTCATATTAAGCAATTAGGCAATAACGGAATTCGCATATCTAAATATTGTATACTGGGTGCGCGGTCGAGTTTCAACGATGTTCGCTTCGGTTGCGGTGATTACTGGTTCGAATTCCAGTACGGAAAGTTTCCCTAATTGATTTTTCAATCGATTTATGAATATACATACATACGAAGACATGGACGTGTGTGATGTCGAACATTTCCTCCATTGATGATGACACGATTTCATACATTGATGATGACACGGTAGCAAGTATTTATCAATATCTTTGATAGATTCGGCGGTGACTTTGTGGAAGGTAATTCTTTTTATAAAATTAAATTTGATAACTTTGTTATTCCACTTATTGGGTTATAATTTGTGACACGGGTTTCGCTTCTTTGAGAAGCATCATCAGACCGTTGCAGCGTTCACGAATTAACTAAGTTTATTGCGATTGCGTGCTACAAATAACACACGAAGTGGAATAACAAAGTAATACAATTTAATTTTACATTAGGTATTTATTATGTTTGCCTGAATAGTAAATACACGAATGCCATCTTTGATTATGTTTTATGGCCATACCAAAAGCTTACAACTAATACGCATACTTCTTAAACTCTTTTATGTTTATCATATTTAATATGATTTGTAAATAATGTTGCTATAATATTATAGTTAAAATAGAAGGCTTTATTTATTACAGTACTATGCATTTTCTATATAAAACTCAATTATTACAGCATTGCGTTTATTTCCACAGGAATTATGAAATACAATTTATAAATATTCCAGCGCAACACTATCGTAATAATTATAATAATTAGTCCATAGTTTAATAACAAGAGCGAAAAAAAACACTAGAGATTACATAAGATAACTAAAAAAATTCAGGTAAAAAGGAAATTTCGGTCGACAAAACACTTCAACGACCCTAAAAAATCTAGTCATCATTACGAGCTGGGCTCTCTGAAAAAGAAACAAGACGATCCAAGAGTGTTTGCTCGGGAGTGACATAAGGCAGCGCGGGGTTTGGTCGGGGGGAGTGAGAGGTAATGTTGAGGATCTCCGTCTCCTCCCCCTTCGGATTCCCCGCGCAGTCTGGTGTAAGTCTGGTCGAAGGAGTCAACGCACTTCCATGCTGGAATAATGATCCCCGACGACATAAGGACGAGAATGGGCAACCATCGACTTATCCATTCAAATGTAAAAACATTCGATACAATCGTGTTGTATTGTGTGCGTAGTAAAGGAAATGAAGAATAAATTTTAAATTCATAGAATTACATAATCGGTTGTATCAGAAAAAACATTCATGAAAAGTTTTGGGGAAATCAAAACTGTATGAAAAAGTTAGTAACATAATATATAGGGTGGTGTGATCGCCAGATCAAGAACCTGATCAAACGGCTTACGTATAACATGTGCTTTTTTCTCATGTAACAAGGCGGAACGGCATTCCTGCAGCATTTTTCTCGACATTTTTTAATGTTAAAAATCAATGTTCGAAGATTTTTGTTTTTATTTTCCTTTGAAAACATTTGATTTTTTTATGCCGAAATACATTTGAAAATATTTAATAATAGTAAAAAAAAAGAATTAAGAATAAGAATCATAACTAAGATTATATTTACAATATCAATTTCTGTTTGAAGGCGTTGGTATTTGTGATATCTATCCCTCTCACTCTTAATTCCTAAAATTAGCATTGCAAAGCGAGAGTGATTAGTTAACTACAAGTCCTGTACCAGCCCTATTTTTCTATCCTTACTCTCTTTAAAAAAGAGAGGTTGAGCAACTGACTAACAAGCAGTTCTCGTAAAAAAAACTCCCTCCATTAGGAAGCCATATCCTCCACAATGAGAACGGATATAAATCAGATAAAAAGCTTGACAATGTTTGAGTTCCGGCACCTTTTAAAAAAAAGCACTCGTGTATAACGTTTAAACATGGAATTGGAGCTAAAAGTAAAGTACATACCGATTTTATACAATCTCAAGTACTAAGTAAATTTTCAGCTATGGATATTAACTATTTTACGGTATTTTGCATTTTGTTTTATAATATGAGAATATTAAGTAACGTTTGAATGTTTTACGATATTTATAAAAAAATCTTGTGTATAATTAATTGTATACGAATGATAAAAAAGTCACCCTTCGCCAGATCACCGCACGTAGATCTGAGATTATGTAAGATCATTGTTAGCGTATTGGCAGCCCCCCCCCCCCATCCCGCTGGCTGCATGGTAATACGATATTAACGATTTAATACAAATAAAATAATTATCATTGTAATATTACGCGGACGACGAATGCGGTGCGTCATAAACCTTACAATCATCTGTTGGAACATCACACTCCGACAACAATCGGACGTGACCAGACACTCACTGCCACTGAATCATCAGATTCTGCTACATTCGATACGGCGGGAAATTTAAATTTTTTGCACGATTAATTGTTCAATAACGGCGGGAAAATTTGGCGCGAGAATTGATATCAATAAATTATCGCGGGGTTATCAGTCATGCATGCTTATGTATGTATACGTGTCTGTTTTTTTAATAATGCTAAGCGAATGCACTCTGGCTTAGTTATATATTTATAATAAACTTATTACATGTTTCCAGAATATGACTAAATCCGAGCCGTTTTGCCACTAGGTGAGCTACATCTCATCAAGTCATCTAAAACTCTTATGCAATCATATTACTGTTATTTTTTAAAAATATACAGATAAATAAACAGAATTTTTTATTCAGCTGGAATTAAAATTTGAATGTGTATACATATTTTAACTTTTTGTAAGTTTATTTTCTGGTCGTTTCTCAAAGATGCGGAATACGTGTCATATTTTGTTACACAAGTGGAATAACAAATTTACCAAATCTAATTTTATATTACACTAAAATGAGTTTAAACATAAGCTTTGACGACGGCGTTAACCCGAAATAACTGTCAACCATTGAATACAGGTAATATTGTAATGAACTGAATACTTTGATATTGTAACGTTATTTAAATGGAGCTCTACGAAGGAAATGACAACTGAATCAATTGAATGGAAAAGTTTAGTTTTCCCCCGATCCCTGCTTTTGTATTGGTGCTTATTTTTAAATTATTTTTATATTCTTATATCTTTAGTGCAGATACAAAAAAAACAAATTCATAACGACTGTCTAATGTTCCTGTTCTGATTTAATAACGTGGGTTGCCATTTGTAGAAAATCGTTTAAAGCAGCGATTTACAACCTGGGAGGCGTAGACTATTGTAAAGGAAGGCGCGATCAGTCCAAAATATGTATTTACCCTTTGAAACGTGACTTTATTACTGATGGGGAGGCGAAAAAATATTTTTTTTCTTCAAAGGGAGGCATAGTAACAATGTTTGTAAACCACTGATTTAAAGTATAAAATTTAAATTTAGCAACAGGAATATAAAAATATATCATTTTAAATGTCACTTGCATCATTACTAAATCGTTATTTTTTACTCAGTGCGTATAATTATTGTATTTATCTATACAACTGTGTGTCAATAGTTAATCTCTCCGAGGTAAATTGATACAAATTTGCAAAACTTGGCAGTCCTAAAAAAATTAGCATAAAATCAAGTGTGTAGGTCACGTTTAGTATTAATGACTATGCTATCTGTCTACTAACACAGATGCACAGAGGCGGAGAGAGTTCAATCCACCGGAGACTGGAGGCATTGGACTCGGCGCCAGCCCCTCCCCAAGGTTTCTGCAGGGGATAAGGACTAGATATTTTGCATGTTCAAGCGCATCAATTATTCCAATAAACAATACGATTCCAATATAGGAAGAACAAACAAAAAAAATGTTGACTGCTTATCGCAACGACGTGTAAATATTTTTTTGTATTAATACCTATATAGATGGGGAATATATTTTATTAGCAAATGAATCGTAAGTCCGCTTTGTTACAGACTAGTGAATTTAAAAAATAAAGCAATTTAAATTATTTATAAAAATAAAATTTCAAAAACTATGCGTTGAATTTATCGAAAATATTAATTATTCCTTTGTCCGACATTGGCCAATATTACAATATTACGAAATTATACAATAGTCTTAACGGTGGAAAAAGTAAAACTTGTTGCATCAAGACCGGCTGAACTTTAATCCACTCTCGTGCAAATTGATCTTATATGTAACAACTAGTGACCAAGATTTAAAATCCAATTGACTACCCTCCTCTTACAATATATATATTTTTTAATTAATTCAAACAAAAAGTTGATACCATCACGAGTTAGTAATTTTACACAAAGGGGCCCGCCCGTCCATATGTGATATCATGCTATAGAGGGGGAAGGGAGTATGATGTGCAATGTGACAATTTGAAACAAAATGTGAAAAATTTAATGAAAATGTGACAATGGGAGTTTAAAAAATAGTAAAAATTTTCTGACATTATATATGTATGGACGGCCCCGAAGGAAACATTTTTGGTTTCAGTCATATCCGTAATTGAATCAAAACAAAAATAATCATGTCAATAACAATCACCATTAATTTAATTGTTTACAAATGTTTGTGAGTTATAAATTATATTCTTAAACCATAGTCACGAAAGATCGAATATATATATTGAACGATTACAACTGGTGTAATCTAATTAAAATTAATGCTTATTTTAGTCGTAATTACTTTACAATAACGAAACATATTGATGTCAAATTCTGCATTGTAAATAAAAAGTGTATTACTGGAGGACCAGTATACACGCGCCGATCAATGGAAATAGCCACTCTTACGTGTATAAACTTCGGTTAATTAGTAAAACTGTCATGTGTGATACGGCATGGTTTAATGTTGACTAGTGTTTCATAACTTTTCAGTGATAAAATCTGTTCTCGCATCCCCTATAAAAATATTTTTTTGGTAATTAACGTGTATTTCAATGTATTTTGTAATGATAATGTTGTTCTTGCTCACTCAAATTAATACTTTTGAAGCGAAGCTAATTTCTTTAAAGGGCCATGCCACGAGTAAGTCATTACTTGCATTCTACAGGGAGCGCAAAATATATTGCCACGGTAGTGGGATCCCGAACATCGGCGTAGCGTATACCAGTTTATCATGGTCTCCATTAATACATATTTGATTCTAGTAAATTGGTAAAGTATAAAAAAGAACACATCTAGAACTTAGAAGCATCTTTCGAGCCATTGGATATGTGGTGGTTTTTAAGCATTTAGGATTCGATCTTGGTAAAATTTCAATAGGTACACCCACCGTCGTTTCTACATTTAAAAAGCCTGTATGTATATGGTACTAAAAAATATAACGTATAGCAAGCAGAATCCCGGTCATAAAAATACATATTGCAATCTCTAATGCTGTAGAAGGCTTGATGGAAAAGCTTTGACGAAGAACTAGCACGTTACTTGTTACGTTTTACATAACAGAGAAAACTGTGAAATTTGTATCCTTTTCGGCTAACATAAGGGTACCAAATAAAAATGCAATAATAAATACTAAATCGACACTTACATCTTCAGAACATGTTTGTGATCGTTGTGTATGATTTGAAGTACTTACCTGTAAACAAAGAAATGAAAAATAAAACAATGTTTTAAGTAGCACAAAAACTATCATAAATAGCAAGCCAAATTTTTTTATTTTCGCGGATTAACAGTTGTTCCCACGTAAAAAGACAGTAACTATTATATATTATGTTTTATGGCATTTTTTTCGAAAGTTGATAGCTTTTACTAGTGTTTGCCAACCGATATGGTCAGATGATTGTTTTTCCGGCATACATAAACATTGGCAATTAGTCTGAATTTTTAACGGTTCAAAAGTATAAAAAGGTTGGAAAACACATCATATGCAATGTTGATAAAGCTATCGTAGATAATTTATTTTAAAAAATTACAGCCAATCGTTTCAACTAACTAATTTGAACTCGTGTTTCCTTGGTTTAGAATAGCAGTTTTTTAAATTTAAATTAAAGCATTACAATAAATTCTCATTGGTTATCTTGCTTCTGAGCGCATTTTTGTATAATTCATGTACAAAAATACCTGTTCAAAAGATGCAAATAAATTGATTAATTAATTTCACATTCAATAAAATTAAACGGATGCAAGCGAGTACCCGACAGCGACAAAAACAAAAAAAAAGTTTTAAGACGTTATATAATCATGTATTGAAAAGTATGAATTGTATAATATCATCATATTGTTCCAAATAAACAGACAACAGAAATTTCATTTTGATGAAATGGCAGATAGGGTGCGGCGTGTTGCACCGCACCGGGGCGTCACGGTAAGGCGATTACCTAAGTGCAGTTTTGTCATACGATAGTCGAGTCGCGATTAGACGCTCAATTTCACACAAAAGCCAGCGCGAGCCACTTATAAACCAGTTATATAAAATACACCCACATTTCTATAACAATAAGGTCCGGTCCGTCCATACTACGAAACGTTATGATTGTATAAAACGTAGGGGGTGTTTTTAAAATAGCAGTACTGTAAACTTCCGTATGTAAGTATAGGGAAACAAGTAATTAATGTTGGATTAAAAACAACGTTTATATACCGGTAAATAATAACTCACAAACAAAGAATACATCTACGTGTTTGTGTGACCGTTTTGTATCGGAGTGTTAGAAGAAAATATATCTCAATATTTTTTTTCAGGAATATAGAACTTTCATATCATACTTCCTCAACCTTTTTGGGCCCATGGCCCCTTTTGAGTCTAATATTTTTTCGTAGGAATATTTCAGTATGTATATGCAAGTTTTATAAGGAATTTGCGGATGATTTTCCTAAATGAAACGACGTGAGACTTTTTAGCTCTTCCAAGAATTTCAAATCTAAAATTCCAGGAATTTACGGATTTCCCTAAATTAAACGACGTGAGATCTTTTAATTTTTAGCTCTTCCAAGAATTTCAAATCCAAAAGTCAAATTTTCAAAACCATGTGAAACTGTTCGTGTCGATCGCTTATCGTTGATATTCAAAACTATCCCACAATGTATGGGCACAAAAAAAAACAATAAACGTAATACCGTTCCTAGGAAAGGGTTCGAAATCATTATTTACTCGCAAGGTGTGGTTCAGGTAGGGATCATTGATATATTGCACCAATCTAGGGAACGGTTCTTGCGGGCTCAAATATTTTAATTTCACATGTGAATGAAGGGACTGGCGTCAAGAGGGTACCGTAGGTATGACTACGAAATTAAATATTTTTTCAAACAGTATTTACCTATACCATTTTGAACACAAAAAGCGCCAGCGTGTTTCAAGATTATAACTTACAATCTGCGACTTATAAAGTATTTGTAACACTTCCGCACTCAATAAAAGTAAGTATGTATATTTTTGTTTAAAAGCAAAGAAGTAGAGACGAATATTATTAATTAATTTTAACTTTCTAATGATAGATAATTGATATCTACGTATTTCCAATTGATAATATCGAGCCTACTCTTGACATATTTATAAATTTAATGACCCAAGTAGAGTTTTGGAGGATCGATCTTCCTTAAAGGAAAATGTGACTTTCTCAGCCATTCGGGACAAGCTAATAATGTGATTACGAACCATAGCATGCCTGTACTCATCGTTCGAAAATCATTGCGAAGCAATCTCATTGAACGAAACTCGAGTCATAAGGCAGTCAATCATCCTCAAGAAGAGCAATTCCTATAGAAAGAAGAGAGCTTCGCCATGTAATATGTAGGTCCAGGCTTTATTTCGAAAAAAGCTGCCGGAACTCACTTATTGTCAAGTTTTTAACTATAGATTTTTTTGCTAATCTATATTCGTTCCCGATGTGAAGCATGTGCTCCGTAATGGAGTTATCTCAACAAAAGTTTACGAGAACTCTTTGCAACCAATCTTTTGAAAAAATACATATCAAGCATTAGACCCCTGGTCCTGGTCGCAGAGTAAGTATATGGACCTGGTATTGTTTTGCAGTATTACATTAATATACGAGTGTTACAGTACCCGGTAAATTATATTCAAAAGGAACCTAAGATAGGGAAAAACAGCCAATAGTTTCTAAAAAATATTTTTTAAGCAAAAAAAAAATTGAAACAATGCCGAGAAAAAAGTGCTGGAACGCCGTCCCACCGCGTTACATGGGGAAAAAGATCTGGGTATAACACTAGAATATCATTAAAGATAAATGAATTTGTCGGTAAACTTATAAAATGTACTATGTAAGAAGCTATGTCGGAGAAATGGTATATTACAGCTATCATCTGTCTGAAGACCTACTGGCTTAAGGCCCAACAATAAATACAAAATAAGTTAGTAGAGGCATTTTATACGGCCATTAGAATTCGCATATGAATACAGAAAGTACGAATACAGACAAATTCACGAGTTAGGCATACTTTTATGAATGAATTCGGAGAAAAAAAATACAATAAAACAAACAGTTTTGTTTCATACATTTTAAAAGGGGCTGTAAATAAGTATGAACCTTCGCGCAAATTTATTGCGCTCGTGTAAACGCGTGATGGGGTAGAAGAATCACTGCTTTTATTTAGTCCTACTTTAAGCTTTTTGTCAGATTTATTCACAATGTATTTATTATGCTAATCCAGCCACTTGCCTTCGCTTGCTTTGTTGGAACAAAACCCCGATCGGTCGGAATACAACGCACTTATTTAACAGAGATCTCTTATTTAGGCAAAAAGGTTTCATAGTTTAGGCATTATTTTTTATACTAATAAATTATATAAAAGAGTTTTCCGTTGAGTAATATTAGCCCAAAAAATCTACGTCTATAACTAAGCAAAACATTCAAAATGAATGTATGCCAACAAATAATTCTTTCTTTCTTTTTTTTCTTCAATATAATACAAATAATACAAAGCAAAAACAAGTACATTTAAAGCAAAAAACCATTTGTTTTTAAATCACCTCTTTATTTTATATAAAAATGAACTGATTACTAATACGTTTATTTTATTAATAAAAACAAACGAATTCTGAAAATTAATTATTCAAGTTTCAATGAAAGTATTTACCTATTATCCGTAAAAAACAAAAAAAAACGCAAAAATACAAAAGAAACGCTTAAATCGACTCAGGTAAAAAATGCGCATTAAAGTAAAAGGAGAAAGGGAAAATCTGCAAACCAAAAAGGGTTTGGCGAGATATTGCGTAATCCTTGTAGAGTTAAACGCAATATATAAAAACGGGTATCGTTTCACATAATGGGCGCACACCTGTAAATTTTGGCTACCTGTGGATCGTAGCTCGTGTATGTACCTGTACTTTTCTGTGCTCATAAGTGTTCGGAAAGGGGAAACGATGGGGCGTTTATCATTTTACATTTGCCGAACTCAAAGCGCTGTGTTATATCATATTATTACATATTAAAAAAATATCAAACGGTCATTAAAACCTCTTTTTACATGTTTCTACTTTAAATAAAATCAATTGGTCTTGATCGAGAAATATACTTTTTTACACGCCACTTTTTGGAACCAATGTGTCTCGTAAAAAAAGGATGAGGTGTAGTTAAAACTGAAATAATGACACAACCAGAGCTGTAGAGTCGACGTATTTTTGATGGAGTCTAAGTCGTAGAAAACGGGCGACTTAAAAACATTTTTATTTAAAAATAAATTACATACAGTGACAAAATATCTATTTTAGTAGATATACAAAAATGCCAATGCAAGATTTTTTTGAACCGTAGTCTCGGGTTCGGATTTTTTTCACGAATCCACAACCCTAGACACAAATCTATATATATAAAGAAAGTGGGGTTTGTTACACCACGTATATCTCGAGAATCGCAGCTCGGATTTTAATGATCTTTGTTTTATTAAATTCGTATCCGCCTAGAATAGCAGAATAAGCATTAAAACATCGGAAAAATATCACGGGAAAGAAATTATGAATAAAATAAATGTCTCCATATATTTCGTTATTTTCAAACGTCGCAAATCGAACGCCGTCACAAACATGACGTTAAATGGTGTTACCATGGTGATTGGATAATACTTTGACAGTTGACCGCAAGCTGACGTACACCGCGCGTTATTAGGCATAAAAATGGCAAACTTAAACATTATTCAAAAAATTCAATAATTTACGAAATTTCTGCTACTACGAAAAACGGTTGTTAGCAATCTTAAACATTATTCCAAAAATTCAATAATTTACGTAATTTCTGCTACTACGAAAAATGGTTGTTAGCAAACTTAAAAATTATTCCAAAAATTCAATAATTTACGAAATTTTTACTACTACGAAAAATGGTTGTTAGCAAACTTAAACATTATTCCAAAAATTCAATAATTTACGAAATTTCTGCTGCTACGAAAAATGGTTGTTAGCAAACTTAAACATTATTCCAAAAATTCAATAATTTACGAAATTTCTACTGCTACGAAAAATGGTTGTTAGCAAACATAAACATTATTCCAAAAATTAAATAATTTACAATTTTAAAACTGCAGGGCTCTCGATATATGCGCCGAGGTCGATTTATGCTTCTATGAAATATATTTGTAGACTTTTTGATTAATCTAAAAATTATATTATTTACATTATTCCAAAAATTCAATAATTTACGAAATTTCTGCTACTACGAAAAATGGTTGTTAGCAAACTAAAACATTATTCCAAAAATTAAGTAATTTACGACATTTCGGCTACTACGAAAAATGGTTGTTAGCAAACATAAACATTATTCCAAAAATTGAATATTTTACGAAATTTCTGCTACTACGAAAAATGGTTGTTAGCAAACTTAAACATTATTCCAAAAATTAAATAATTTACGACATTTCGGCTACTACGAAAAATGGTTGTTAGCAAACATAAACATTATTCCAAAAATTCAATAATTTACGAAATTTCTACTACTACATAAAATGGTTGTTAGCATACTTAACCATTATTCAAAAAATTCAATAATTTACAAAATTTCTGCTACTACGAAAAATGGTTGTTAGCAAACTTAAACATTATTTCAAAAAATAAGTAATTTACGAAATTTCTGCTACTACGAAAAATGATTGTTAGCAAACTTGAACATTATTCCAAATATTCAATAATTTACGAAATTTCTGCTACTACGAAAAATGGTTGTTAGCAAACATAAATATTATTCCAAAAATTAAATAATTTAAGAAATTTCAGCTACTACGAAAAATAGATTGTTAGCAAACTTAAACATTATTCCAAAAATTCAATAATTTACGAAATTTCTGCTACTACGAAAAACGGTTGTTAGCAAACTTAAACGTTATTCCAAAAATTGAATAATTCACGAAATTTCTGCTACTACGAAAAATGGTTGTTAGCAAACATAAATATTATTCCAAAAATTAAATAATTTACGAAATTTCAGCTACTACGAAAAATAGATTGTTAGCAAACTTAAACATTATTCCAAAAATTCAATAATTTACGAAATTTCTGCTACTACGAAAAACGGTTGTTAGCAAACTTAAACGTTATTCCAAAAATTGAATAATTCACGAAATTTCTGCTACAACGAAAAACGGTGATTAGCAAACTTAAACATTATTCCAAAAATTGAATATTTTACGAAATTTCTGCTACTACGAAAAATGGTTGTTAGCAAACTTAAACATTATTCCAAAAATTCAATAATTTACGAAATTTCTGCTACTACGAAAAACGGTTGTTAGCAATCTTAAACATTATTCCAAAAATAAAATAATTTACGAAATTTCTGCTACTACGAAAAACGGTTGTTAGCAAACTTAAACATTATTCCAAAAATTGAATATTTTACGAAATTTCTGCTACTACGAAAAATGGTTGTTAGCAAACTTAAACATTATTCCAAAAATTAAATAAATTACGAAATTTCTACTACTACGAAAAATGGTTGTTAGCATACTTAACCATTATTCAAAAAAATCAATAATTTACAAAATTTCTGCTACTACGAAAAATGGTTGTTAGCAAACTTAAACATTATTTAAAAAAATTAAGTAATTTACGAAATTTCTGCTACTACGAAAAATGATTGTTAACAAACTTGAACATTATTCCAAAAATTCAATAGTTTACGAAAAATGGTTGTTAGCAAACTTAAACATTATTCCAAAAATTGAATATTTTACGAAATTTCTGCTACTGCGAAAAATGGTTGTTAGCAAACTTAAACATTATTCCAAAAATAAAATATTTTACGAAATTTCTGCTACTACTAAAAATGGTTGCTAGCAAACTTAAACATTATTATAAAAATTCAATAATTTACGTAATTTCTGCTACTACGAAAAATGGTTGTTAGCAAACTTAAAAATTATTCCAAAAATTCAACAATTTACGAAATTTTTACTACTACGAAAAATGGTTGTTAGCAAACTTAAACATTATTCCAAAAATTCAATAATTTACGAAATTTCTGCTGCTACGAAAAATGGTTGTTAGCAAACTTAAACATTATTCCAAAAATTCAATAATTTACGAAATTTCTACTGCTACGAAAAATGGTTGTTAGCAAACATAAACATTATTCCAAAAATTAAATAATTTACAATTTTAAAACTGCAGGGCTCTCGATATATGCGCCGAGGTCGATTTATGCTTCTATGAAATATATTTGTAGACTTTTTGATTAATCTAAAAATTATATTATTTACATTATTCCAAAAATTCAATAATTTACGAAATTTCTGCTACTACGAAAAATGGTTGTTAGCAAACTAAAACATTATTCCAAAAATTAAGTAATTTACGTAATTTCTGCTACTACGAAAAATGATTGTTAGCAAACTTATTAAACATTATTCCAAAAATTATATTATTTACAATTTAAATACTTCAAGGCTGTCGATATATGTCCCGAGATCTACTTCTTCTTCTACGAAATATATTTGTTTGCAAACTTAAAACATTTCAAATATTCTAAAAAGTATATTATTTACAATTTAAATACTGAAGGACTGTCGATATATATCCCGAAATCTTTTTCTTTTTCTACTTAATATATTTGTTAGCAAACTTGAACATTTCAATTATTCTAAAAATTACCTCTATCTCTATATAGGTTTAACCGATGTTTATGATTTTTAAATGTATATTTGTTAGATGGTAGAATAGGTAAGTATTTAAGTATATTTTATCCCGCTAGGTGAAGGATGTCCTTATCCAGATTTTGTTTTCAATATTTTTGACTTCCGTCGTTCGTATGTCAAACAGAACAAAATTATTTATGTTGTTGAATGACAGATGGCGCTTAGTGCGCAGCAACTTAAGTCCAAAATAAACAAGTTGTTTATGACGAAATAAAACGGTATCACGAGCTTCAGAAACAGACGAGCAAGTTTGGAAACCGTTCGAGCTCTCCCTGCTCAAGCCCGATCGTCTGATACAATGACATGCAAACAACCCTTTTGACCGTGATTTGGAACGACAAACACAATTTGATGTCGAAATATTGGGTAAATTTGTTCAAACAAATCTTCCGAAATTGGTCCCAGAACAACGCAAGACGTAAGACAGAATTATGGATGCAATCAATCACAAGCCAAAACGTTGGATCACGAAACAATGTTGCATTGGCAATCGCTTCATCTGCAATTGCAGCAAATTTTTTGGATGGTGATCAAACAGCGCATTCAGCAAAGAAATTGCCTTTGAACACCCACATGCAATATCAAAAAATAAGTCATGATTGATGAAGTACTTTAATCATATCAACTCATTAAATGGGACGAATTTACTATGGCGCACAAAAAGGCATTGGAAAATCTTCACTATATGTACACTAAAAGATTTGAGAGGAAATGAACAGGTCTTTGGTGGCGCACCTTTTTTTATTGTCTGGTGTTTTTCGACAATTTCTACCAGTTATACCACGTTCAACAGCTGCTGATGAATCAAGTGCATGTCTCAAATCATCAGTTTTATGGTGACATGTGCACTGTCGATTGACTTTGAAAGCTGATATGGGTGTAGAATTACAATATGATGCATCCGCTGAACGTTTCAAAAAACAATTGTCAGATATTGGTAATGAAAAATAGAAATCGATGAATCTACACATTATCACCAAGCTTTTGTAAAATTACAAGAACCGTAAGCGAATTGATGCACAAAGTTTTCCCAAATATCGCACAGAATTACAAAAATCATCAGTGGCCTCAGTGTACGTGTAATATTAGCAGTCAAAAACAACGATGATAATGCCATCAACTTCAGGATTCAAAACGAAATACCAGGCAAAGAAACAACGTTTAAGTCTATCGATACTATAAATTGATCAAGACGAAGTTGTCAATTATCCAACTGAATTCTTAAACTCACTTGATTTTCCAGGCATGCTACCGCACGTTTTAACACTGAAAATTGGCGTACCTATCATTCTTTTCCGAAATATAAATGCACCACGACTTTGCAACGGTACCAGGCTTTCAGTGAAAAAGATAATGAATAATATCATCTTAGCCTCAATTTTAAATGGAAAATTTAAAGGATGCGATGTACTGTTCCCAAGCATCCCAATATTTCCAACAGATAGGCCATTAGAATTAAAATGTTTGCAGTTTCCGGTGCAAATCGCATTTGGACAATCGCTACAAGTGTGGACTGAATTTTAAAAATACATGCTTCTCACATGGACAGCTGTATCTGGCCTGCTCACGCGTTGAAAAACCTTAAGATCTATTCATATACGCACCAGACAAATAAACAAAATATATCCAAAAGCACTTATTTTCAGCACTTACAGTTCATTTTGACAACATATGCTTGCACTTGCGCGAAGGATATATTACAATTAGCTTAAAAGAGGTGGCGCGTGTGTCGTAACAATCGGCAGCAAACGTCAAACGTCAAATAGACAGAAAAAGAGAATATGCACTTCAATAAACAAAATTAAAACACAAATTCTTTCTTTCTTAGAGTGGCATTGCAACGCATGCCGGGTCAGCTAGTTAATAAATATATAATAATATCCATAGTGATTTACAGTCATCTCTTTCTCTTCATTTGTCTTTTTATTGCCGAGATGCGCATTATCTATCGAAATATTACCGTGTGGGAAGGGTGCGGTAGGTATGCAGTATTGGAGAATTTTCCTCAATTAAATGTCATCTTTATTTCTGTTTCAAAGTCAAGACTTTACAATTAAATACATCTTTGAAATATTCATGACACTGTTGCATAAAAATTAACGCTACAAATTAATTCACTTTACATAAACGAATAATTTAAAATATTGTAGTAAGTAATACAAAAGATTCTGTCGTTTTTTTGCTAGCGACAGCTAATATACGAAAACTTTTAAAACATTATCACACTGAGTTACTAACACGAGTTCCAGAATAAAGTATTCGATTGAATATTATATTAAAATAAACGCCCCTCTTAGTGGGCAATTCAGTAGAAAAGTTGCCATTGTAAAAAATCTAACACGTTTTCATAATATGCAATATCAAATATTGAAATTGGGAAAGTTGCCAGGAACTTGGCATAGTTGAGTGGAGTTTTTTTTATTCATTTCTTAGTTCATTATTTATATTAGTCACTTCGGCCTACTTAACTTGAGAAATAAATAACTTTCATCAGAATTTTCACAGCGTCAAAACGTTCCTAAGAAAACTTTCTTGCAGTGGGCGTATTTCATATAAATATTTCGTTCTTAAATTTTAAGCAAATCACAATTGAGCGATTGTGCGTTTTATTTTTAAATATCTATAATTAGTCGACGTACACAAGTTCAATTTTAATGCAACTTATTGCGAAAATTAAAAAGATTTTATTACCAAAAAAAATAAAAATCCGTTTATTTATATTATAATACTATATATAAAAAAACACTTCCATTGGGCGCATTTCAAATTAAATTTACACGACAGGACGTATTTATTTTCATAGCGATTGAAAATTAAACTGCATTCGGTTGAGAATGTTTACTCGACGAACGAAACCAGCCGTAATGTAACTTTAGTTACTAATATGTTATATATAAATGAAAACCTTTTAAAATTTACAATAAGTATCCTTTTATATTAATCATTTTTTTTTGTAAGCCTTTTCATAAGATATATATACAACGATGTATACACATTCCTACTATACAACTAGTCTCTGGATCAGTGGAGGGGATCCTGCGGTCTCTTGGCTACTCTGATGCGGCCTTTTGATTTAATTATTAATTATACGCAAGCGTTTGGAAAAAAGAACGCAATTAACCCATTATTTGTTCGACAGTCGAAAAAAATGGGGGGGGGGTGTCAACGTTTTCTTCACTGCGGTCTTATGTTGAATCAGATAAATGAATGTGGCATTTGGAATTAAAAGGTTCCCCGACCCTGCTCTAGATGAATGAACCGTAGAAGCAATATCAAAATAAACATAATTTAAATATTCCAAAAATAGTATTTAACGAAACACTGAAATTGACATATTTATTATTCCACTAGCGGTGTTACTAGTGACAGAAGTGACATATGACAGTAACTAAGTTACCATGTTTTCACTGTGAAGCTGGTTAGATGTATCAATAAGACAGGTCGAAAAGAAACACTAAAATTTTCGAGCATGAGTAAAAACGGCTAATACATAGTTCATTTACTATGATCATATAAAAGAAAACGTGAAAATCCCACTTAGAAGTAGTTCGAAATAAATGTAAATTATCTGGACGGAATGTTTACTGTTTTCGTTTTGTGACAATTATCATTTCTATGTTTGTAATCATATTTACGTCAAAAGTATCATTCCGGCATCTCGATATGTTTGCCCAAAAAAATATGGAACGAATAATAAATATTCTGCCATTTCTTATATTTATTGAATAGAATATCAAATTAGACATTATATTTAATGTATTTTCAAATTGATGCTATCAACTGAATGCTGACAGGCGTGAGCGATATACGTAATCGTATTTGCATGAATATAGTCATGGTGATTCACTATCCACGAACAAGCAAATAACATTTTCTTCATCGTACATAATATCTTATATTTCTGTCAGAAAATATCACAGTTCAATATTTTATAATAATAAATCCAATCAATGGTCTGAGGAAAAAATGCGCAGATTTAAGTTCTCTCATATACGTTATTATTAAATAAATGCCAAACCCGTATAGCCTATAGTATAAACCCGTACCCAAATAAGTAATACCCCCATTTGAGCGAAAGTTGAGACCGCGTGTTTGGGAGTCACGTAATTGGGGGAGTGAATCTCATACAAAATTAGTGGTACCTTTTTTTTTTTGCAAAAATAGCCAAAACTAAGAATAAATGAAAAAACATATGGACGAAATATTTAATTACTAGGTGGTGCAATGCATAGCGTTCCCTAACGTTTGACTGTATGCATCACACAGACCGCGCAATTGGGGGATTTGCGGCGAATATTTATTTTCGGCGCGTAATTAGAGTCGATAAATGTCTGTAAAATTTGAATCCAACATCGGCTTAGACACCGACTCTGAATTGTTTTTTTAAATATTTTTTTTGTCAAACTTACATACACACCCTTAACTAGGGAAAATTGGCCTCCTTTCAACCATTTAGGATTTGAGATCCCACGGTGGATATTTGGGGAAATCCGCAAATTTTTCTGCAAATCCAGTAGTGTCCTCCTTTGACATTTTCAAACCTTGGTCATCTTATGTGTGTATACTATCAGATCACTCTAGTACAGTGTCTGCCAAACTGTGTGCGGCGGCACACTACTATGCCGCAAGAAGTCTCCTTAAAAGAGCCTTGAAGAAGCCTTACAAATGTTAATTTTAAATAATGTGTATTCATTTTATTTTCTTCAATTTTAAATGAATTCAACATCTACTCATTCAAAAAAATATTTGTCACGTTCATAAATAGTGGTCAATGCATTTTCCACATTTCCTTTTTTTTTTAAAATAATATTTGGTGTGCCCTAGTCCCGTGAAGTAAAAAAGTTTGGCAGACACTGCTCTAGTACGTTTCACCAATCAATATGAATAGAATAATATTTTTTCAATAAGGCTCGTTTTTATCACCGATTTTTAAAACTCTATAAAATTAAATTAAATATACAAATAATCTTTATTCGTAAAACGTTTCCAGTATTGAATAAACATCTTTAAAATCAATTATGCTCGCCACCACCTGAAAATTATTTCATGACCATAGTTGATATTTAGCTTGACAAATATTTCATGCACCGCGATATTATGGCGAGACGTAGTAAAATTCAAAAAAATACAAAAACAGGAAAACGACAAACAGAATGAAAACGGCAATGGGCACACATGAATAATAATGGAGCCGAGAACAATGGGCCAGGTGACTAATGAATGCATATTATTACTATGCACTGAGAAAGCCCAATACATTACGAATATATACTAAATATAGGTATATATTTTCCAATACACGCCGCAATGTGACCGCCTCAGCTATAATAATAATCGACGGAAATCACCCACTGCACCGTGGTTTTACTGAACTTGAAATATAATCTCATTTTTTTACTTGGTGGAGTCGGGCGTTTTTGCCGGAGCCGGAGTCCGAGTCAAAAAAACTTGAAACGATTGAAAAATTATTACTACTAGCTGTAAGCCCGTTGCCCAGCAACGTGAGATTTTTGTTGCATTGTGTTTAATTTTATTTAATTTTATTCTATTTTATTTTATTTTATTTTATTTTATTTTATTTTATTTTATTTTATTTTATTTTATTTTATTTTATTTTATTTTATTTTATTTTATTTTATTTTATTTTATTTAATTTAATTTAATTTAATTTAATTTAATTTAATTTAATTTAATTTAATTTTATTTAATTTTATTTAATTTTATTTAATTTAATTTTATTTTATTTTATTTTATTTTATTTTATTTTATTTTATTTTATTTTATTTTATTTTATTTTATTTTATTTTATTTTATTTTATTTTATTTTATTTTATTTTATTTTAATTTATTTTATTTTATTTTATTTTATTTTATTTTATTTTATTTTATTTTATTTTATTTTATTTTATTTTATTTTATTTTATTTTATTTATTTTATTTTTATAGTTAGCAGAAATTTCGTAAATTATTTAATATTTGGAATAATGTTCAAGTTTGTTAACAACCATTTTTTGTAGTAGCCGAAATTTCGTAAATTATTTAATTTTTGGAATTATGCTTAAGTTTGCTAACAACCATTTTTCGTAAGAGCAGAAATTTCGTAAATTGTTTAATATTTGGAATAATGTTCAAGTTTGCTAACAACCATTTTTTGTAGTAGCCGAAATTTCGTAAATTATTTAATTTTTGGAATTATGCTTAAGTTTGCTAACAACCATTTTTCGTAGGAGCAGAAATTTCGTAAATTGTTTAATATTTGGAATAATGTTCAAGTTTGCTAACAACCATTTTTCGTAGGAGCAGAAATTTCGTAAATTATTTAATATTTGGAAAAATGTTCAAGTTTGCTAACAATCATTTTTCAAAGTACCATAAATCGACCTCGGCGCATATATCGACAGCCCTGCAGTTTTTTAATTGTAAATAATGTTATTTTTAGACTAATTGAAATGTTTAAATTTGCTAACAAACATATTTCGTAGAAGAAGAAATAGATTTCGGGACATATATCAACACCCCTGCAGTATTTAATTGGAAATAATATCATTTTTAGAATAATTAAAATGTTTAAGTTTGCTAACAAATATATTTCGTAGAAGAAGAAATAGATCTCGGGACATATATCAACACCCCTGCACTATTTAATTGGAAATAATATAATTTTTAGAATAATTGAAATGTTTAAGTTTGCTAACAAACATATTTCGTAGAAGAAGAAATAGATTTCGGGACATAAATCAACACCCCTGCACTATTTAATTGGAAATAATATAATTTTTATAATAATCGAAATGTTTAAGTTTGCTAACAAACATATTTCGTAGAAGAAGAAATGGATCTCGGGACATATATCAACACCCCTGCACTATTTAATTGGAAATAATATAATTTTTATAATAATCGAAATGTTTAAGTTTGCTAACAAACATATTTCGTAGAAGAAGAAATGGATCTCGGGACATATATCAACACCCCTGCACTATTTAATTGGAAATAATATAATTTTTATAATAATCGAAATGTTTAAGTTTGCTAACAAACATATTTCGTAGAAGAAGAAATAGATCTCGGGACATATATCAACACCCCTGCACTATTTAATTAGAAATAATATAATTTTTATAATAATCGAAATGTTTAAGTTTGCTAACAAACACATTTCGTAGAAGAAGAAATAGATTACGGGACATATATCGACACCCCTGTAGTATTTTAATTGTAAATAATGTAATTTTTAGAATAATTGAAATGTTAAATTTTCTAACAAACATATTTCGTAGAAGAAGAAATAGATTTCGGGACATATATCAACACCCCTGCACTATTTAATTGGAAATAATATAATTTTTAGAATAATTGAAATGTTTAAGTTTGCTAACAAACATATTTCGTAGAAGAAGAAATAGATTTCGGGACATAAATCAACACCCCTGCACTATTTAATTGGAAATAATATAATTTTTATAATAATCGAAATGTTTAAGTTTGCTAACAAACATATTTCGTAGAAGAAGAAATAGATTACGGGACATATATCGACACCCCTGTAGTATTTTAATTGTAAATAATGTTATTTTTAGACTAATTGAAATGTTTAAATTTGCTAACAAACATATTTCGTAGAAGAAGAAATAGATTTCGGGACATATATCAACACCCCTGCAGTATTTAATTGGAAATAATATATTTTTTAGAATAATTAAAATGTTTAAGTTTGCTAACAAATATATTTCGTAGAAGAAGAAATAGATCTCGGGACATATATCAACACCCCTGCACTATTTAATTGGAAATAATATAATTTTTAGAATAATTGAAATGTTTAAGTTTGCTAACAAACATATTTCGTAGAAGAAGAAATAGATTTCGGGACATAAATCAACACCCCTGCACTATTTAATTGGAAATAATATAATTTTTATAATAATCGAAATGTTTAAGTTTGCTAACAAACATATTTCGTAGAAGAAGAAATAGATTACGGGACATATATCGACACCCCTGTAGTATTTTAATTGTAAATAATGTTATTTTTAGACTAATTGAAATGTTTAAATTTGCTCACAAACATATTTCGTAAAAGAAGAAATAGATTTCGGGACATATATCAACACCCCTGCAGTATTTAATTGGAAATAATATATTTTTTAGAATAATTGAAATATTTAAGTTGGCTAACAAATATATTTCGTAGAAGAAGAAATAGATCACGGGACAAATATCGACACCCCTGCAGTATTTTAATTGTAAATAATGTAATTTTTAGAATAATTGAAATGTTTAAATTTGCTAACAAACATATTTCGTAGAAGAAGAAATAGATCTCGGGACATATATCAACACCCCTGCACTATTTAATTGGAAATAATATATTTTTTAGAATAATTGAAATATTTAAGTTGGCAAACAAATATATTTCGTAGAAGAAGAAATAGATCACGGGACATATATCGACACCCCTGCACTATTTAATTGTAAATAATGTATTTTTTAGAATAATTGAAATGTTTAAGTTTGCTAACAACCATTTTTCGTAGTAGCAGAAATTTCGTAAATTATTGAATTTTTGGAATAATGTTCAAATTTGCTAACAACCATTTTTCGTAGGAGCAGAAATTTCGTAAATTATTTAATATTTGGAATAATGTTCAACTTTGCTAACAACCATTTTTTGTAGTATATATATTTTATCAAACTAATTTTCAAATACGCTCGAGGACATCAGTACGCACACATTTGTGAAAAGTAAAAAGTAAAAAGTAAAAAGTAAAAAGTGAAAAGTGAAAACTTATTTTATCGGCTATTAATATATAGATATTCATCATATTGATTTGTGAAATCTACTAGAATCATTCTAGTTACTATAATGATCTGATGGTATACAATATACATACAGATATGTAAGTTAAAGGGAAATTACGGAAAAATCGAATCGGAGTCGATTTTTAATTTAAAGCCGGAGTTGGAGTCCTTATGTTTTTACCCGACTTCACAGTTTTCAACAATATAATTAACAATACCACAAACAATTGGTAAATAGGAACAGAAATAAATTTAAACTGCTCGTGAACAAAGTGATAGTGTAAGATAGCCAAATATCAAAATTATGATTTTTTCGAGAGCCTTTACTTTAATTTTAGATACTTTTACTTTTAGTGAATAAGTCATTCGTGGAAAAGTCTGCTTATAAATTATTACTGACAGCTCTATCCTAGCAACAAGGTGGAACTGGGTTCAAGTCCCCGTAAGCGAAAACTTAGTTTTTCTTACTAGTTTCTTAAATTTGGTTTTTTTTATAAATTAAAATATGAGATCTTGGCCTTGGCGTTTGTGTGGTCTTTTCGCCTCTTATTGATCTCAAGTAACTTTCCAAAATAAAATATTTGAGTTGATATCATGTAATTTTAAAACATTTGGGATTTGGCACCTTGGCTGTTATCTGCAATGCCAATTATAAAATAAAAACACTATATCAGGCATGTCAAACACGCGGCCCGCCGGAATTTTTTTCAGCGATACTGCAGTCGTAACACATTTTTTCCAGACGTTGAAAATCGTTGTCAAGTTTCTTTAAAAACATATACAAATATGTATATTCAATTTTATTTAAAAGCTTTTGAACACTACAATTCATTTGCAACATTTCAGTATTTGTACGATTGTTATTTTGTAGTCAGGATGATAACAAGTTAGTTTTATTTTCAAGGTTAATATTATTATTCAAACGTGAGTTCAAATAGTAGCTCGCAAGCCGCGGTTTTCCGGCCACCTGATTCAGGCATTAATTTTATATTCTCACACGTGCGGAGAAAAGGCAAAATTAACAGTCACCTCTCTAACAATGGAATCTTATTAGCAGTGAAATGAATTGTTTTCAAATATGTACTGCGAACTCCAAGTAAAGCAATAATAAATTAACGTCATAAGAGAGGTGGAAAATTATACATAATGCAAGCACGTACGATGGCCGCCGTATTGCCACAATAATGTAATTGAGGTGTGAACCTGAAAGTCCATAATACACAATCCGAAAACAATGCCTCTGACCTGACGCATAAATACGGCATTGTTCGAATTTTGACGAGAATTCTCCGTAAAATTTGTAGCTGCGTCATGTGAAATTCGTTTCCGCAGTAAATCACCAGTAAATGCATAACATTAATTTAATTGTATTTAGTCAAAAAACCATTTGCTATGGGTAGATTAGAACATTATGAATGTGAAATATAAATCCGTGGATTGGTGAATATATTGATAGTTCCGATATACATTCATTCATTTTTATTTACAAAACCTACGGTTGTTCAAATATTCACTAAGGAAATAATGGAAATTGTAGGTTGAATAATGAATATAAGCCACGTATGGAGGAAGGAGTTATTTTATTTGTTGTAACTTTAAATCTTGTCTGCTCTCATTGCGCAGTTGATCATATCTCATTTGAGGTACATATCTTAACAGAAATGAAGTGGTCATTGAATTCACCTCCCCCCCAATATTTCTTCTATGTTCGTGTTTAAATCACTTTTACTATTTTTTAACTATGAACTATGAGTTTTTACTAGACGTGGCTTAATTTTTTTTATGCATAAAAATAATTTTTCGAAAAATATTGTATTTATTTTTGAAAATGCCACCCCCAAAAATGTGCCGTCCGGGGTGGACCACCCTCCCACAACCCCATTGCTACGCCACTGCAGAAATGGTTTTACGAGAACTGCTTGTCTAATCAATCGCCCAAACTCAGTAGTATAAAATGACATACAATGACATTCACACCCAATATTATAATAATGCACACCTAATATCTAAAAATCTTGCTCAATTATTTATCGAAGTGATGATTTTCTATACAAAATTTAAAATAACTGCATTTAAATCTCCCAGAGATCCACTAATGATTAAATTGTTTTATTATTTTGTTTTCTTCATTAGCTTTCTATGTTTATAAAGTGAAACCTTTCCTGTCGTAAGACCGCATTCATTTACATGTTATCTTATAAGGCTTCGTTGAAGAAATTTAAATAATATATAAAAATCTGTTAGCGAAATTTCGTAATTGAATGACAATGACAACTTTAGATTCAGCGAAGGGCTGCACTTGAGAATCTAGAAGGGCTCAGGTTTAACACCTCCAACGTAACTTAAAACACCCATTTTATTAAAATATATGCCAAGCTCAGGGTGAAATTTTCCTGTTGTACATATCAAGTTACATATAACATACATATGTTTGAAGTAAATTGAAGTAATCTCCAGTAATTTTGTAAAACTAATTTAATTCAGGGCCAAGCATTATAAAATTACTGAAAATAATATCTGTTAAATTAATTCACACGTTAAAAATTCGGCACGAGGGCAAGCTAAGCTCTTTCATACATATTTTAATATTCTAATAATTTTAACTTCACTAAAGATTATTCCCACTTGAATAAATAATAGCATTAAGAAATATGTAAGTGTGTATGTACTTTTAAAGATTCCTTGTATGAAAAAATTTAAAATAAATATTGAGATGAAGTCAATGTAATATTATTTATGAAAAGGCGTGGCGATTTATTTTCGGCAGAAATCTCTCAGCACGCGATTAGAAAGAAAAAACATGTTGGAAGATGGTTGTCGACTGTCGTATATAACAGATAGATATATTATATAAAGCCTGCAAAAATACTTCGAAGGTTATCGTTATGAATTAGTAATTGAATACATTGATAAGACAAATACAATTCTTGAGAAATTGTTGGGTTCCATAAAATGTTATTTTTAAGAAACATGAAGCAATTATTTCAAACAAACATAATATTAGAAAAACGCGGAATCAAGTGGATAAATTTATATAAAAAAATATTGTTGGCAACCAAAATAAAAATGGTGTATAAAAACAATACATGGTATAACGCTAATACAACAAGCATTGGATCAAACAATGGTTTTGTGAAGTCGAACATAAAAAGGACCCCATCAAGATTCACAGATTTCAGCATTGATAAACTAGTCTTAATTAAGTTCACATTTTAGATTCAGAGATTCATCCTATTCCTAAAAACAGCTGTTTATTCTAATGATATTTACTATTAAATACCGGTAATGTCATAGCAATAAAGTGTAATCAGTGGTGTAGGAAGGGGTCCTACCGCCCGGGGCCGACCTTAAATTTGCTGTCCCCAATATTTCCTCTAATTTTGTTTTTAAAACACTTCTGCTATTTTTTTATATATCGACTGTGGTAAGGAAAAATGACGTAACCCACACATATCAAATTTTGCAGGAGGCGGAAAAACGCGTTTTGATGATTTTAGGACATATGCATATTATGATTTATAAACAACCTTGAAGTGCACGGAGACTTCTAAACTGGTGTTTAATTGACATTGTCTAATATTAATTAAAGAAATTGTCTAGGAAAAACTTTTATTTCAGTCTATTTTCTTGATTTTAATTTTTTACAAGGTCATCTTTTTCAAACTCAAAAGGTAAATTTAGATACTAATTCAGCGTTTGTAGCTTACATTCTTTTGATAGAACGTGTATCAAGTTTAAGACATTGTGATTTTCGAAAAAAAACCTGTTATGGAAAAACTGTGGGTTACGTCGTTTTTCCTTTCCACGGTCGAAATGAATTAGGAGTTTTTACTACAGGTAACTTATTTTTTTGTATGCATACATATTTATATAATTTCTCGAAAAATATTGTACTTATTTATGAAAATGCCGCCCTCAAAAATGAGCCACCCGGGGCGGTCCGGTCCGCCCCTGCCGCAACCCTCTTTCTACGCCACTAAGTGTTATAATTAAGTTTGGTTATGCTAATTTCTATATATTAGTGTGATAGTTATTTAACATGAAATATATAATGGTATTAATATATTTCTCCAGTATTGCAATCTAAAGTAATTTGTATCATATTTTTATAATAAGTAAATCAAAATTGTCGTCATCTTTAAGTATCTTCAAAATGGCACTTTGCATTATGGTTTATCATCTCACTTTTCGTGGGTTGGTGTATCATACATCCGCAAAGTGTTTACTTCCAAGGGAAACGACCGTACGTGACACGGAGAACAAATTTACACATATTATTAAGTTATAAAATTTACACAAAAGTATCTTCCCGCATAAAGTTGCTGGCTTATCGCATAAGCATCAACAACAAAAAGTGCACGAACGGTAGAAGTATGTACTTAACAATATCCAAAAGCTTTCAGCGGATAATCAGTAATAAAACCACTAAGAGAGTAATCTCGAAAGATAAAATAATACATACAAAACTATTGTGGAAAAACAGATTTTTTATTATAAACAATCTTCTTAAAAAAATGGAAGTTTCGGAAAACAGCCTGTTCACAAAATATTCTCTTTTATTTAAACGTTAAGCTAGGTTGAAATTTTCTATATAGTCAGTCAGCTATATTAGTGCTTCCCAACCTTTTTCATCCCCCGGCCCTCTAAATCTGAAAAAATAATCTGCGGACCCCCGAAAAAATCATATTTTAGTCGTCAATTTTTTTATCTTATATTATATTAAAAATGTTCACAAAAAAATATTTTGTACTTTCTTTCTGGAAATTTTCGCGGACCACGAAAAACCTACGGACCCCAGGTTGGGAAGCACTGTGTTATATAATGATGAGAAGTTGTATTGAATGAATGTGACTATTTTTAGAGAATAGGAAGTAGGAGGTTTTGCGGTTGTAAAAATTTTGACGACAAAATAATAAATGACCAAAGATATGGACGTCAGTTTCAATAGGATTTTGTGAAGATTGACGAACGCGGGGGGTGAGATGAAAGTGTCTTGTGACGTAAATTGCAAACGGGTTTTAAGCAGACAATATACTAGTAATACGTTGTTAACGAAATCAGTTTAAAGGAAATCAAGCAAGTTAGTTGTTCGACTATCACCACCCGTTATTTTCATGCAGTTTAACGGTCGCCTTCATTATGCAATGCCAATCAAGATTATTAGAAGTTTTCACGATTTTAATCATGCACTAATGCGCTTAAAAAAAAAAGAAAAAAAAAACGTATATTTATTTCGCATACTCAGTTTTTCGGCCGAAACGGCCCTGATGATAAATTGTAGTAATAGTGAAATAAAAACTTTATAATTTAATATTACAGAATGACAAAAACATATTAATTTAAGATTTCGACTGAAGGTGCTTGGTGGAATTTCAATATTAAATTTGAATCGTTCAAATTATGTACATTCACACAGATTTTGTCACTAACGACCCGGGTTTCGCCTTTCGGCATCTTCAGGCGTTCAAGTGCACGGATGAACTTGAACTGAAAAACATATTACTTTACCAGATGATACTAAATCGCTATGACATTTAGGATCAACATTGGGCGGTAACTTTGTCAATTCTTAGTTTTGCTGTACGTCATTGGAAGTCGAGGATATAAAGGAATAAGAGGAAATGGGATGCAAACATAAAACAATGATACAAAGGTGCCCGAGTCACTTGTCTATGATAAGCACGGTACCCATTTTGCATGACCGAAAAGACCGACAAAGACCGAATATACATCTCACTTTTAAACGCAAATGTCGGAGAATCGAGTAAAAATAGCGCCGCAGGATAACAAATTGCCGGTGTCTGATCGTTCAAGAGACATGTTGACGATTGGCTAGCAGAAGCCAGAGACGGAAATTAGAATGCACGTAGTCAAGGTTTATAAACTTATTCTCCATGTAGTGCATGACACAGCGTTACTAAAACTGTGAATCAAGGCGTTGTAGGGGTTTTCGTTATCAAGTATTCACAACAAAATATTAAAGAGTCTGAACGAAAAAGAAGTCGTTTGAACGTTTTCTTTACTTCCTTTTTTTGAATGCCTCGAAATATTGCTTTTTATTTTTTCCGATATGAAGTAATTGCAATTTCAAAAACAATCGAAATCCTTTTTTATTTTAAATGTAATTTATTATAAAAATATTAAAAATAAAAGTTTTTGAATAAAAACCATTGTAAATACACAATTTATTATGGTGGTATCACAACTACAAACAATGATCACTAGTTATGAGTAAAATGCATATATCGAACCCACGTAACTATGCACAGGTTTATAATAGAGAGATTTTTCTAGCAAAATACACGACACCTTTTTGCCAGTGCTTCCGAGAATGAAAATAAATTTTTTTGAAATTTTATAAAAGCAGGCCGGAGTTATTTAACTGTTAACTGTCAGAGAATTAACAGTTTTAAAAATAAAAAAGTATTCGAAAATTATTATTAATCATAATTAACGGAGCGGAGCTTTGGCAAGCCGTCGTCAGTCTTTAAATTAAAAACTTCCTTTAACAATTCAAAAATCGATAAACGAAAATTACACAAAAACGGTATTCATAGAACATTAATTAATGCATCAAATATTGATTTTTCGCCAAGAAGCAAGACAAGGAAAAAGCAACTGTCGGGCGACTCGCATAGAATATAAATTTCCAAGTGAGTCGCAAAGTATGGGCAAATTAAACAAATTCGTCTGTAAATACAATGATGACATGACCGAACGGTAATAAAACAGAAATAAAGGCGAATTTGCCGAGGTTTAATGCTCGTTGTTACGACATTGGTAGCGCAAAAGTCAAACGTGTTGTCGGAGTAAGTGATGAAGCAACACAATCGATGTAGTTAATTTTGGAAATTGAGAATTTACGATATACGCCAAGGCCACAAAAGTATAAAAACACGAGACCTATAAGCATTCGTCGGTACACCCGGTGATGCGTTAGCACAACCATAGTCGGTCTCACCCACTCTCAGTATGTAGTTGAAAATTTACGTAATTAAAATCCAATGACTACGTACATGTATTGAGTACTCAGTCAGTAGTCAGATGTCATAAAGAATTTTTTGATAAAAAAAATGTATTGATGGTAGCTACAAAAAGACGAGTGCACAGTGCGGGACGAGGTCAGATTCCTGTACAGATGGTGTCATAACTTAATTTTTCAATCGATTAATGGATTAATGGATTGAAGAAATGGATGTACGACTTATTTTTATTAATAATCATTAACTGGATGGCTGCCACAGGCTAGATATCTCGTCAAATTGTTCGTGCTCAACACGCCAGAGACTTCGTCAATAACTAATCAAATTAATAATTGCAAATTATAGCTGGCGTGCTAACTACAAACATGCTTTTTTCTACGGCAGCCAAAAGGTTTAGCATGTTATAATCTCATGATTTGACGTTAAATTTGAATCACTTTCAAGCTGCCAATTCTTGGTGGGGGCGTTTTTTTAAAAAATAAAACATAGTTTTGTACAATTCCAGATTTTTGTTTATTGTGCTTGTGACGAATTTACCATTTAAAAAAAGTGGAACCGTTACAAAAAAGTGTTTTATTTTTTTAATAATATGTATATGTGAAAAAAATCAATCACTACTTACAATACAATACAACTCTGTTGTGGTTTCCATTATGTATATCAATCTAATAATATTTCCCGACACTTCCATTGACTGTCAAGTTATTAATCGAGTCTTAGCGAAGATTTCGTAGTTCAGTAGATAACTTACCTGTAAACAAAGAAAACAGTGCGATAAGTATTAAGTCTTTTTACATGCGAAACAATCATTTTTTCTGCCCGCAACATTTGCTCCGAGCTCAATAAATACGGCGGAGTTATTTTTTATTTTGGTCTGCCTGACGACAAGAAATATTGTAATGGTTTGATTTGATTAAAGATTGATATTGTGGTCAAATAACCGTTAACTGTCGCATCTCGCTTCGTACATAGTTAATATAAGAGAAAACGCATATGGTTTCTGCACATCCGAGAAGGCTCTTGGAAAACGTGGTGTAAAAACCACTGCAAAATGAGCGCTGACAACAGGTGAGTTGAACATTCGTTCGTCCTGATTAGTAATGTCTACAAATCGAATAGATAATAAATATAATGTGGATAACTCTAAGAATATTATTTGATACAGTTTTACCTTTGTAAGACGGGTGCAATAAAATGAGTGGCCAATGCAATTTAAAGTTAAAAAAGAATTGCGCTCATATTTGAATAGGCGACGACGAAATATCGCTAATTTACATTATATTTAGAAAAACAATCCTATAGCCCCGGGTGGGGACCTTTTCATTTCAAAAGGGCACATTCATTTATCTTTTTGATCAAAGTGAATATTTTTATCAAGTCAAAAGGCCGCAGGTTCCCGTCTACTGGTATAGCCATTTCCACTGTATAATATTGGTTTATCACTAGTATTAGAATTCCGTAGTCTTTGTATTTAGGTTTGAAAAACATGCGAAATAAAATGAAAAGGAATTAAGCCCAGACATATCATTACATTGAAACATTTGTCCTTTTATTATTCGTCATGGCGGAGACGGAGGAAAAGTTAGCCGATTACTATATCTAAAGTTTCAACACAGAACACTTTTACTATTTGTGTCTTCGTCCCATCCCGCAATCGTCGAAAAAATTCAAAGACATTTTTTTACAAAATGTTTGGGGGGAAAATACGTCATTCAATTACAACAATTAACGCTTAAACATATTGGGTAGTCTGGTGTTTTATATTTAAATTACTTTATTACAAAGTATGCAAATATCTGTTTAATATTCTAGATAGACCAAAAAAACTCTACTCTGGCTAGGAAATTTAATAGAAAATAGTGCCTTGAACAAATATTAGTATGGCCGGCCTAGCGTACACGGAAATAATGCGTTTTAAATAAGATATAAGTTTCATCAGAGTCAATTAAAATCAAACTAATTCCGATATTGATACGGTATGGTTTATAGTCACCCGCTCCTACTACCACTTTTGTAATGAAAACTGGCAGACATTTAAAATTTGTAGCTAAATTAATTGTGATTAAATTTTAGTAATCATGTAACCCGTAATATCAATTGTTTTAGTGTCTATGGCCTTAAATGACAACATTGTTTTTCGATAACCAATGCGATTTTTGTTTCTTTCTTCCTTGCTTTTTGGGACACGAACCTAACACAACGTGTGTGGGGACACTTCCCGGTCCTGGAACTTGCTTCCAGAGACTTTTAGTTGTAAATTCACTTGTAGTTTTTTTTTCTTTTGTGGTTTTTCGTCCGAGATGAAAGAACTGATATTTTTTCCATTTCAACGAAAATTAAAATTCATTTTGTTCTGCTCGCGGAGTTTAGCATCAATTTTCTTAACTTTTATAACATCGTGTGAGCAAGCTAGGTATTATAATAATTATTGTGTATTGTGAACTGAAAGTTTTGTTAAATATTGTATGTGATTAAACATTGATGATTGTAAATTCCAAAATAAACGTTTTCGTAACAGTTGAGCGATGGTTGTTATTTAATACTACCTACCTGTTTTACGTCGAGTTCATTCAAACGGTTATTGGTCTTAATGACTTTTATTAGTGGGGATTTATTCTTGGGGTATAACATCTTTAGTAGAAATTTCTCACACTTAATGAAACTCGCTCAAAAATAAAATAATGTAAGTCATGAGTAATGTCAATACATGTTTGGAACTAAGTGACGCTTCGCTCACCGCTCCTCGTTCGCTCTTTACTGGAGCCATCCGCCATAGCTACCAGTCGGTTATGGCGCGTACGATAAATTAATAAATCAAGAGTGGTAATCCGGGCGCGGGGCTTACTGACTAATCCAGTTTTACATTTCGCCAGTGATAGCGGGAGACTACTTTTACAACGGGCAGTCGCATCAGCTGATATTATCTCGCACACTCGCTCACCAATTGTACAACTCGTACATATACACACATGCAACGGAGGAATAAACGACTGCGTATATAAATGATTATTATTAAATGTATTCACGTGGTAAGCTGTACGTACTTACACTGGAGGGTGACCAGGTGATACAGAATCTAATTTAATGCAGAAAGGATTAATATAAATTCACCGCTACACGACATTTTGCCTCTACGACTACCCTACATATATTTAAAGCTTATAAATCAAATTAGCATATACACGCATATACTATACGAATATTAATAATATGAATAAAATCAATTTTATGCGTTCATGACACGTATTCCAAAAGCTTAACCGCATAAGAGGATTGTATATCATGGACAATATATTAATTAGAACCTGTTTTTGCTAAAATAATATTGATTGTTAATCAGTAACTCAATAGCTGGCTTTACAAACAGGCGTTTTCACATGCGATTGCAAGATTACGAGATTAGACTGTTAATCTCTGTTGTCGGATAAGGTAAGTGAACAAGGTTGGATTAGGATGTCGCTCATTGTGACTGCTTATCAGAACCGGACATGGGACTGATGAGATGTAAAAACATCGTAGTCTATTTATGTATTGTCTTAGAATACAAATCTATTAATTGATTGAAAAACAAATGAATATATTGAAGACTTAAATCCCGTAGCAAGGAACTATCTAGTTATCAAGAAACGGCATCCTTTTTTTTTATTAAAATTTGATTTTAAAAAAAGGTTGATTTCCTTGCTTTGTTATTAAAGTTATTCAATACATCAGGACCAGTTTCATTTGATAAAGTGCTCATCATGTAAAATACATAATGTGCAATTAGTAGAAATTATTATTAAATACTATAAAACTGTATGGATGTTTGTTTATACTCGTTGTATTTATTTAAGCGATGGAAATTTTAGTGGGTTATAAAGGAGAACTATAATTATAACTAAGGAGAATAAATAACACTAGGTAAGCGCCGAAGATTATAACAAAAAAAACAAAAACAAAGAAATCAAAAAGGTAACATTACGATGATTGATAAAAAAATTGCCGCGTTCAACAATTGATATGACAAATTTATACCACATAATTAATTCTCCATAAAGTTTACCAACTGCAATTTCACATGACCTGACAATTACGAATCGGCCTTTTGCGCGGTTAGATAAATTTTCACAGGTATTAATTAAATTTAATAACCGCCGCACTCATATCAAATTTCACAAAGTAGACAAAATTAAACGACAACATATAATTATTACACAGGATTGACAACTAAATTCGAAACCAGAACGTTGATGGCAGCATTTGATGTCACGGGTAACAACTACTATACGTACCATCATCATTTTTATTATGATGTGAAATGATGAAAGTGTAGAGGTGGAAAATGAGACTGGTCTCGGCAACTTCTTCGCCGGTCGTGTTACATTATTTATTATGATAGTCGTTTACCGGCGGATGTTATGCTTTGGATTATTACCAAGACGATCGCAGTTACGGTTCACTCGCTTGGAGCACGTCGACAAAAAACGAGATCGAAATCACAAACTGTGAATTAAATGTCAACATTAGAGATCATGCACCAGAAAGATTTACTCGATACAACACTGGTTTCATTATCGGATAATGTGCGACGATTCAAGTTAAAAATGATCTGTAGATTAGGAAATCAAATACGTAGTAGTGCTGTAATTATTGCACTCGATTATTCGATCAGAAATTTGAATGATTTTAAACAGTAAATCGATCATATTTATTTCATCCTTTGAGACCACTTAGTGCAGAATTAATTATTGGGAAACATTTCGGAGATATAAATTCAAAATACACGAGTGACTGCATCGAGTGAATGAATGTATTTTATATAGAAGCTTTTCGGTAGGGATCGAAATAGTATGCATAGACTGGAAGAATGATAGGCTTAGATAATTTGACGTTAGCGCGAGGGCATTAGCGCGCCGAAGTCAGAGCGCAATATAAATTGACTTACCTAAGATTCTGCTAAAATTACACATTATTAAAAATTATTGGAACTTTTGCAAACATATGTATGTAAGAAAATTTTGTCAATTGAAAAATAAATAATAAGATAAGAGTTGTTTTCCACTTTCCTCGAACCAACAATTCAGCGGAAGCGTAGCATCGCGCTTTTCAACAATCAATGTAAACATTGTGCATACGTTTGACTTATTATTTAAAGATTTTATTTTGAATTTCTGTTGTTTTCTTCAATGTAATTTTTAAACTGTTTCGTTTTATAATTTATATTTTATTTTTTTAAATTAATATAAGTATTGCGTCGCCGCACCGAATATGAGATATGTACTCTTATTTGATATATGTATATCTGCCATTGCATCTCAGGTAAGTTTTTATATTTATCAGGTATATATATTTATAAGTTCTGACAAGTGACAACGATAAGACAGATTTCAAAGAGAAGTTATAAATTTATAAATAAAAAAAAACAATATCTTTATTTAAAATGAATAACCTACATATATATATAAAGTAATGTTTTAAGCTGAGTACTTAAGAAGATATCTCATAAAATCCTGCAACACGTACGTAGGGACCTACCGAACGTTATTTGGTGTAACGATCCGTAAAATCAGAGACGCGGCAAGTAGAAGATTAAAAATAAAGCAAGAATATTCATTTCGAAGACGGAGAAACATCAGTAACAGAGCCGTGGAACATTTTGCCAAAAACAATAAGGAATAAAAAAAAACAACTACTCTATGTGGCCAGTTATTTTTTAATTGAAAAAATTAAATGCGCTCGTCCACATCATTTATGTGATTATTTACTTTTCTCAACTCGTGCAAATTTGCTTGATTAGTGAGAAGCTTTAATTCTTTAATTTAAATACAGCAACCGCAACCAATTGCTGATAACTCAACGCCTATATAACACAGGTATATATTGAATAAAAAGCGTTTAGCATCACGTAAATGTCGATTATTAACAATCGCGTGCTTGCGGGAATGTACTTTGCTTCGCTTACTTCTTCAGTCTGTTATATTATATATTTAGATAAACACAGCTCTAAACGTGTGATACGGTATGATTTTATTAACTGACCATGAGGTCAGATTCGTTTACGGTGGCGTAAACTTTTTCAAAGAATCACTTTTAAGGTGTTCACTGTCAATAATTGGTGGAAAGTAGGGATTTTGACGTCTAGGCCTTTTTCATGCCCCGGAACAATAGACATAAAACTGTCATTCCCCGGGAAATTCTCGCGTCCCCAGTACTGTAGTAGTTGATATGAAAAAATATTTCTATCCATGAACACTGACGGTAACTCAAAACTTATGTAATGAAATATGCCAATATTGTATTGTAAATATTTGTATTGATTTTTGTTTCACATCATTCGAGGGATTTGTTTGATTTTGTCGATGAAACAATTGTTTTCAATAAATATACAATTGGTCGGTTAGTTTACGGTTATAATAGAAAACTAGCATCTGTCTCACGTATATGCATACAATGGTCATATTTTTTTTCAAATTATATTTTCAAAATTTCTCACATTTTTTTATTACCGTCCAAAATGTAAAAAGGTTCTAAAGATATAAAGATTCACAAATTAGCAAATCCTAAGTTTCGGAATGTATTATTCAAATGTACCGGGAACCAACACTGGCAAAAAGTCGACTTCCCGGAGATTTATTTTCGGGTTGTTCGGCACAGAATTTATAGTGAATAGGCATTATATATACAAAAAACACTCTTTTGTACTAATTCCACATTGATTTACAAGGTTCAGGACAGAGGAATTACGAGCATTTTAATTTTAGTTCATAATAATATAATAAGCTGGCTATAATGAAGCCGGGTCTGACTGATTTTAATAAATAAACATTGAATCAATACAAAATAGTGTTTTATTTCAAATTTACTGTACAAGCATTAAGATTATGTATTGCATAACCAAATTAGACTGTGGTTATTGCGTCCGCAGACTAAGACAGAAGTAAACAATAATAATGATTTCGTCCAAGATTGTCCTTCAAATTTAAAAGAATCACTGATTACTTTATTACTATGAATGCATAGTATTAAAAACATAATGGGTCTTACGGTGTTGACGAACTTCATTTTTGTCGTTATTATTTTTTTCTAAAAATATCACGGAAAATCTTCATGGAATGTTGAAGCGGGTAATCACCGTGTCGCCAAAAATTATAAACTCATTTCGAAACAAATTTGTCGTACACTTGAAAGTAAAAGATGGCGATGTAACAACACAGAGCAACGAAGCATGAAGTCATCCCTACTATATCACGGAAGCACAAAAATAAACACGCAGGGGATTAAAAGCGCTAATTTTTAACGTGGCATACTTACGAATAAAGCTCTGGAAAATATGTACGTATGTATTAATTATTGTGAAGTGTGGGAAACGCTTTACTGAAAAAAAAATGTGGAATGTGTTTTAAGCTGGACTGTCATGTTCTACTTAATAAATTAGTGTAGCAATAATAAAAATATTCTCTTTTCATAACGAATTGGAAAAAAAACAAATGCACTCCCTGGGAAGACGACTCAATAAAGGATATTAAGGGTAATAAATAACAATATAGGTGTGATCAAATTTACACTCTACAACGCTAGATGTTTGCTGAACCAAAAGAAAGCAAAGCATTTTTTTTGTGAAAAAATGTGTCATTGGTTTTAGTTGTTGTAACGACAGATTATTTAAAATATCCTGTTATAGATTTTTCGACAAGGTCATCAAAACAATTTCAAATATGAAGCTATGCATGTTTTCTGTAAAAAGATATTTCTCTAATGAACACTTAACAACAGGTATTCAAAATTACCGCCAACTTTTCCGATCCTTGTAATAACTGAGCGTAGCGAGAGCGATTAGTTAACCCAGTGATTCCCAACCTGGGGTCCGCAGGTTTTTCGCGGGAGTTCGCGAAAATTTTCATTCTTTCAACATTCTTTGTGATAAAGTATGAAAACAATTTTCGGGGGTCCGAAGATTATTGTTTTCAGATTTAGGGGTCCGAAAAAATGAAAAAGGTTGGGAAGCACTGAGTTAACCACTAGTCCTGTCCTAGCCGTATCCTTTTTCCCTACTACACTCGTTGAAAAAGAGGTTGAGAGACTGAGTAACAAACAGTTCTCGTAGAAAAACTTTTGTCGAGATACCTACATTAGGAGGCCATATGTCCACATCGAGTGCGGACTGCGGACATGGATAAAAAAATCAAAATAATTTAGAGGTAATAAACATTTTAATTATAGTCATTTAGAGGCAATTGTCCATGTTACGTATCTTTATGTGTAAATTCCTTTTATATTTCTATTATAAAATTGTTGCTACACCCTTAACTTGGTTTCGTATAATATAATAAATAGCACTGCATTAATGTGGGATTCTTATCAGTTGACAATGAAGAGTATTTTATATTTTTAATATTATATAATACAATACCTTTCCACCGAGTATTGACAGTGAACAAAAAGTGGATTAAGAAAATTTATTATAAGTTGTCAATTGTCGCATACGCTCATTTGGTTGAAAAACAAAATAATATAACAAAATAAAACGGTGATTTTCCAACTATTCCATAAAATTTTGATAATAACCTATATCATCCTACGAATTGCAGTTATTATCAAAGCGTTATTTACCAAGAAAACAAACAAGATCAAATTTTTTCCTAAAATATATACCCTATACATATATTGACATTCGCTCTACTGGATTTCTTCAAACGTCAGAAATGATAAATAGTAATTCGAAGATATCACGTTATGTAGGAGGGCAGAATACGTTTACTTAAGTTTTATTACTGGATAAGTCCGCTCGGATACGTCTTTAGGAGAGATAGATAGTCGATCAATCAAAGACGTCGGCTCGTATTGTGTCATGAAGGGAATTCGGTCCGACAGCTTTCTGTATGGCGAGAGGAAGGTTAATTCTATTAACGACTCTGGTTTCTGCTCGAGGAAATAAAAATGATCATAGAGCAGTATCAGCGGCGTGCAGACTTTAAAAACCAGCATCTCGATGCAGTGACTATTATTTAACGTTAACGTGAGACGGTAAAATTAATAAACCATAACTATCTAGATATAACGTATTAAAATTCGGGGGTTTAATGTGACAGGGGCGAAACTACAAAACAACGGTTTTAATAAACACGCAGAAGCAATTTTTGTTTTGAAAAAAATGCATTTAAAAGATATTATATTTAACGGCAAAGAAAAATACAGTTGAGATCAAAAAATAGTCTTGATAATAAATAGTGTTAAATAAATACATATATTAATTATATGATGAATATATTATATATAATAATATAATTTGTTGATTGACTTGGTAGAAGTCCTTTATAATAGGGTAAAAATAGCAACGTATTTAGTTCTACAGTTTTTTTCCATCGTCAGAACTATGATAAAACTTACATTTCTTAGCTATACATACTGGCTCCGAAAAGATACACAATGCATCATGTTATTCAATATTCACTCTAACATCCTAATTCGAAATACAATTATAATATTACACTTATTAAATATGACTAGTGTTTCGAAGAACGATAAGCAGTCTGTGGTTTTTAGCGTAAATTAGGATAAATTAAACCGATATTTATAATTAATTACATTACATTATATTTATATTATATTCGTAGGCATAAGTTCTAACTTTCACGGTTTGAAAAGGAAGAAACATTTTTGTAACGTTTTTAGACTTGATTAACTCAATCAGTACAATAGGTATTTTTTTACAATTTTATAATACACGAATACACTCCCATGACAGATATACGTCATTTACATTTTTAGTATTGCTTTTTTTCCAATACTTTTGTAATTAATACAATTAAAATTATACATCGACTGTGGAAAGGAAAAGGACGTAACCCACAGTTTTTTCAAAACAGCTTTTTTTCGATAATCACAATTTATCAAACTTGACACACGTTCTATCAAAAGGATGTAAGCTGAAAATGCTGAATTAGTGTCTAAATTTAGCTTTTAAGTTTGAAAAAAGAAGAGCTTGTGAAAATTTAAGCCGAGAATAAAGACTGAAAAAAAAAGGTTTTTTCTAGACAAGTTCTTTAATTAGTATTAGATTATGTCAATTGAAAACCAGTTTAGAAGTCTCCGTGCACTTCCAGGTTGTGCATATTTCATAATTTACATATGACATGAAATCATCAAAACACGTTTATTGTGCCTCTTGTAAAATTTTGTATGTGTGGGTTACGTCCTTTTTCCTTTCCACAGTCGATATGTAAATGGATATGAAGTATAGTTGATATGTGGCTGTACGCTACTGTGTATTATATCATTTTACATATAAAATACCTATTGAGTGAATCAAGTCATTCACCGGCATCTTTGCTTTGTATGCGATGTGAGATTTGATTCGATTCATTATGAATCGGCACATTTCTAATAGTAATTTAATATGGAATTAAATTTAACTTACTCCTTTACTAACCAGTAACCACCACCCACCGATGCCGCAGTAACTCAAGTAAGCGTTAGTCAAAGTGCCTTTTAGAAGGGTAAGAGTTTTTAAAAAAATATTTGCCTACTTAAATGTAAAGTTGTACCAAATTAAGTAAAGCCTTTTAGCAACGGAGTTCAATCGTTGCTCCGTTGTCTACTAAGTATCAGGTGATCAAAAATGGATTCCGTCACTGTTCTGGCTGAAGTTAGACAAGCTACAAATTGATAGTTTTGAGTAAACAACGAATGAAAAATATCAATTGCTTTAATAAAGGCTCTAGCAAAGATATTTTATGTTACATCATGCCGATCTGGCACAAATAATAGTAACATTTTTAGACAGGGACAATGAAATAAATATAAATGTTTTTTTGCAAACTGGTATAATCAATGCTGAGTTATTCCAGACAAAGAATTTATCTCAAATAATCTTTTTATATTACTCAACTTCTTGTCAGTCTTCTTTCTGCCAGAAAGATGACTACATTCCACGCAAAACAGCCGTACAAAAAAAGACTATAAATAAACAATACGAAAAGGGCGTAGGGATTGTATAAGGTGACATTTAGAGATCGAATTCGATGTAACTTGCACAAGCTTTATTTAAAAAATCAAAATCGCGATATTTAAAAGACACATTGTATTCGATATACAAACGAAGAAAAAAAAATTCTCACATCGTACAAAAACCTCACTATGAACATTTTAACCGCCCACTAAAATACGGTAAGATACAGGGGAGCCGGTAAATTGCTCGAATGCAATTCCTCAATAACAAGTTCCTCGAATAACCCATTCCTTGAACGTCAAATGCTCGAATTACAAATTGCTCGAAATTTTTCATAAGTTTTATAAAAGCTTAAACATTAATTATTCATTCTTTAAAAAAATATTTATGCAAGACGGGAAATAAAAACCATAAATCAAAAAAAGTCATAATGAAAAAAAACGGTCACTCGGCCACACATCCAAATGATTTAATAATAAAAATGTAAATAGTATTTTTTTTATCCTATTTTTTTTTGGTTTTAAGATTTTTCACGATTTTTTCTACGAATTTCATTTTTATCTCGTGCGACACTTATTTAGAGAGTGAAATATAAAAATAAATGCTTGTTAATTAGTTACGTTTCTATATTTTTCCAGAACACATAGAAGACTAGGGCTAAGACAGAACAAACGGTTAGCTTATCACTATCGCTACGCCCGATTTTTAGTAAGAATGGGTGAGAGGGTTTCAAGAAATTACATATATGTGTGCTTTAAACAGAAATCCATAAATAGTTTGAAAAATAATTGATTAAAAAGTGTACGTATTAAGATTCAAGCCCGTGACCTCCGAAAACAAAACCAACGACCTTTTCCACTCGACCACTGGCAACTGAATAATAAAATAAAAAATATTTTTTTATTATGACTTTTGATTTATGGTTTTTATTTCCTTACTTGCATAAATATTTTTTCAAAGAATGAGTAATTAATGTTTAAGCTTTTATAAAACTTTTATAAAAAATTCCGAGCAATTTGCAATTCGAGCATTTGACGTTCGAGGAATGGGTTATTCGAGGAACTTGTTATTCGAGCAATTTCCATTCGAGGAATTGCATTCGAGTAATTTGCATTCGAGCAATTGAATTCGAGCAATTTACCGGGAACCAAGATACAGGATGGCAACCGTTGATTAACACCTATACAGTCAATCACGCTGATCTATATTATTGAACAATTATATAGAAAACAGGAATATAACGCGATGCAGCTTTCCGAAGCTATTCAATAAAGCACATTGGAATCCTTTTTTAATAAAGCGCATGACATGAAATAAAACTATCAATATAAATTTCCCGAGGTACGTCTGTTTTAGGTTATCGTTTATTGCACGTAAATATAACATAAACACTTCGGAATGTATTATGGTCGCATGTTGGTGCCAAAGAAAATTGTCTAGAATTGGCTCACACCTCTTGAGGGAAGCATCGGAACATTCATAACGGATACAAATATAACGCAAAAGAAAAATAAGAAATAATAAACACAAATTTATGAAAAATTACATTACCATACCGAATAAACATTTATGTTTTTGCGTGATGAAAAATAATTCAAAGAACAAATTGTATTATGTGGTGCAGGCTTTTTGTATTGATTCCGTGCTACGTACAGAAAAAAAAATGGACTCATCACTGACGTTTTAAAGAGTGATTTAAAGAGTGAAGGGAGTCGTTTAAAAAACAACAGACTATGTATAGTCATACCAAACACTACAGATTTACCGTCTAAAATTAAATTGGTTTAATTGCGAATCTAAGTGAATCGCAAAAATCTTGAACGTGTTATGATAAATCCATGTTGATTAAGATTGACTGTAGAATCATTTTCGAAGATATTACCCGTTATTTTATTTCTTTTAAAGCGAGAACGCAAATATATAGGTATAAGACTTTTAAATATTTAATTGATAATTAATATCAAACAAAATTACACTCAATGTATCAATCATTACAGATACACTTAACTCTTTTTTATACGGTAGATACGTTCCACAAAAAACCGTGTAAAAATATCATAGGAGATTGGTTCACTGAATTTCAAAAAATGTGATATTTAATGAAAAAATAACACTGTGGTATATATAGAAAATCGTGTAAATAAAGATCCAATAAGTATAATACTTTCTTTGCATTGAATCATTTTTATACGACTCGCTCAAAGAAACATTTAAATTAACAGAAATCCACCCTTGACCTTCGGTGATGCTCACTATCAAGTTCTAGGGTAGCAAAATGCAACCAAAGGTCAACAAGGTGCGAGAGTCCTGCAGGGATAGGCGGGGCGGGGCCGCGTCTAAACACCCTGCTGGATCCACTTGGCACGTGATTACGTCAAGACTTTTGCTTCCATGCCCGTTAATCAACGGCCACTCCTTCGAATCTGGGTCAGTCACTCGACGCCCGCGACCGCGACGCATCGATAATGTATTTATTTTATTTCTCGACCGCTCCGCGCGAATCGGCCGCAAGTAGGGAAGGATTTATCTAATCAAATAAAGAAAATTCAAGAGAATCGATACCAAGTAAAAAGTATCGATTACCATACTATAAAAAATAAATATTTAAATGGACACGTATTGGTGTAAAGTAAGGAACAAACAGTCAAATCAATATCACCTGTAGGCGAAGGAAAATCTGGCGTGAAAATTATCAGATTCAATAAAAATAACTTGAGTAAAACTGAGAAAGACTTATTTTGTTAAAAAATAATGTGACGAACTTAATGATGATTTTCCCGTTGATTTGTTGATGATGTTTAACCGTCAAAATCGTACGAAGGTTCAATATGATGAAATCATCGACTATTTTTGAAGAACGTTGAATACAATTTTTCTATATAGTTTTACTAGTAACAAAGTGATTCTCCGCAATAGTGCTCTAATTCCGAAATCTAATTTTAAGAAAAAAAATGTTTGTGTCGTTTCTATCCCCCATGTTCGAGTCTGTAAACGTGTCTTAAAGATAGCGATTAATTGAAAAGTAGTTAATTTACAATTACATCATTCATTCATCGTTTAAAACTTTATGTGCAAATACTCATTAATTTTGTATAAATAACCCTGTATCGATTTATATTTTCAGCAGTAGGTCAGTATAGTGCTCGTGATGAGCGAAACCAGTTTTTTAAAATGAATTGACAGTGAAAACCTTAAAAGTGACTCAATCATGAGTCAAAATAATATCACTTTTAAGGTGTTCACTGTCAATACTTGGTGGAATGGCATTATAATAAAAATAATAAAACATTTTTAGTACTTTTTCCACATAAAATTTATTAGATCAGGACCGGTTTCGCTCATGATGAGCATTGTCAACTGATAAGAAAAACAATAAAACAGTGATATTTATACAAATTTTAAGTGATAAAAACAAGGTATGACAAACAATTGGTATTACAACCTAGCAAAAGAATTGAAGTACAATACAAGGAAAATAAACTATAAATAAAAAGTTGAAGACCACTTAGAAATGAAACTATTATGACAAAAACCAATTAGGTATGAATTATCATTACCAAAGTAAAAACCAACAATTAGTGTATATAATAAATAAATCTTAATGTCTGTCATCTAAATTGAGTTTGGAAAATCCAGTAGAGTTTAATCCAGCAAAGTTGATTCCTGCGAAAAGAATAAAGGCAATATCAATTCTTACAAAATAAAATCAAACTGAGAAAATTAAAATTCTAAAGAAATAAAACAGTAAAAAAAGGAAATATAATAGGCTAGAATTATGTTAATGAAACGGATATAACAAGGGTGATGATGCAAATACAAGCTGTTCATTTAATAAATTAGAATCCGGCAAGAATTTATGTCTATTTATTTCTAAAATCTCTTGTTTATCAAGTTTTAAAGATTTATTGTTAACATGCAGGATTTTAAAGTTTTTAGAGATATCAAATGTATGCTTATTTAGGAACAAATGGTTCCCAAATGAAGATAATTCATTCCCTTTACGTGAGCAGGCTAGATGTTCTTTAAATCTGATATTAAAAGCTCTTCCCGTTTGACCAATATACCTGGCTCCACAAGAATCACAGAAGTGGCATATATTTAATTGATTGTGATTCTTGTGGAGCCAGGTATATTGGTCAAACGGGAAGAGCTTTTAATATCAGATTTAAAGAACATCTAGCCTGCTCACGTAAAGGGAATGAATTATCTTCATTTGGGAACCATTTGTTCCTAAATAAGCATACATTTGATATCTCTAAAAACTTTAAAATCCTGCATGTTAACAATAAATCTTTAAAACTTGATAAACAAGAGATTTTAGAAATAAATAGACATAAATTCTTGCCGGATTCTAATTTATTAAATGAACAGCTTGTATTTGCATCATCACCCTTGTTATATCCGTTTCATTAACATAATTCTAGCCTATTATATTTCCTTTTTTTACTGTTTTATTTCTTTAGAATTTTAATTTTCTCAGTTTGATTTTATTTTGTAAGAATTGATATTGCCTTTATTCTTTTCGCAGGAATCAACTTTGCTGGATTAAACTCTACTGGATTTTCCAAACTCAATTTAGATGACAGACATTAAGATTTATTTATTATATACACTAATTGTTGGTTTTTACTTTGGTAATGATAATTCATACCTAATTGGTTTTTGTCATAATAGTTTCATTTCTAAGTGGTCTTCAACTTTTTATTTATAGTTTATTTTCCTTGTATTGTACTTCAATTCTTTTGCTAGGTTGTAATACCAATTGTTTGTCATACCTTGTTTTTATCACTTAAAATTTGTATAAATATCACTGTTTTATTGTTTTTCTTATCAGTTGACAATGCTCATCATGAGCGAAACCGGTCCTGATCTAATAAATTTTATGTGGAAAAAGTACTAAAAATGTTTTATTATTTTTATCAAAATAATATATTATACATACATACATTGGGAGAGAACGTGGTTCAAAAAACGTCCTCTAAAAACACTTGAAGTTAAACAGATATCTTATTTGCGCCCAGACTTCTTGGCAGTCAATTCTAAGGGCAAAGAGTAATTGGAATGTTTATTATTTGTTGTTGCAGTCTACTAAAACTAGATGAATGATGAGATTTTCACTAGCATCGTTGCCAATTTTTCGGTTCATTTGCAAATAAGTGACCGATTTATTGAAGTGTACTTTTTCCAATTGCTCAACAATATAAAGATGACATTTATCAGTAAGTTGAGAAAGTTAGAAAAGGAAGCGATATTCAGTGTTCGTATACATATAACGAGTATATTGGAGTGTTGGAGGCATCCTTATACACAAGTGGCATCGTGACATAGGTATCTACCGGATGACATGATGTTTGCTTTGAGATCTAATAAATTTAATTTAATTACCGCAACGTTTACGCAACGACGTCTTTCCGAAATAAAAATTGTAAATAGTTACATTACGAGCCGCCAATGCCAAGAAACTCACGTCACTCATATAAAATATAAAGCTCTCATCGTTTCGGATTTATAATATAAAATAATTAAGCTTACCATAAATTTTAATGAGTTGTTTTAATATTGTGGATGTAAGTCTAAACAATATTCTTTGGTGCTTCGAAAGATTGACATGTGTATATTTAATATAACCACCGAAAGTTTTGATGATATTATTTACTGTAATGTCAACAAATTTTTGAAATGATTTACCTTACTAATAATGGAAACGTTATAAGAGATGCATATTTCTTTTGATTTTAAGCGCTACGTATACACTGCATAACAATGAAGCAACATGTCATGGGACATGACGTTCATGTTTCGGGAACAGTGACGCTGAAAATTTCGTCAGTTCTTATAACTGTAGTCAGTGGAGGTCATGTTGGTCTGTGGTGCGTACGAACGAACGTTATTTGATACAAACAATGCGAATAAAGTAAAATTAAAATGCTCATATGGCCCCTACAATAAAATAAATACACTCGTTTAATCATCCACAATGATTGTTTGCAGACGAAGCTAGTATTATGCTATAATATTTTGACAAACAACATGTTATAATGCCACGATAACAAAAAAAAAAGAAGAAAATTCAAATATGAAAGAAGCAAAAATCTTGAAAATGTGTATCAGTTTTTTAAATAATATCTGGGAGCAGTTTTTCGCTTATTAAAAATAAAATGTTATATATTTTTCAAGCATAATATAACTGTAAGTGTATCAAAGTAGTAATCATTCAATAATATATTACATTTTCAGCAATACATCAAATTTGAGAGAAAGACAACCGATAACGAATCCCGTTTTTTCTTTCAAACAATTTTCCAATTGAAGAACGATCATGTTCTCCACACTACCGTCATGTAGGAAGACACGTTGAGCATTCGTATATACTAGCCACTATATAATTTTCAGCCAATGCGCTCGTTTCCTCGCAGACTGTCAACATGCATCATATCTCACGTCACGTAAAAATGCCACATCATGTCGCGTGTAAATTACAATGGTGGGTAACAGGGGACGACATTGGATCGCCGCGTGGACTGTTGAGGATCATTTTTTCCTCTAGTTAATGCGGGGCTTCATGATCAGCTTTTGAGAATTGTGCAGGAAATTGAGGGAACATCAATTATTGGTGGAAATACATCAGTTTATTTTTAATCATGGACCATATCTTTTAATGGAGCATCGCAATAAAACTTGTAATATTAGTCAATTCTGTATTAAAAAATGAGAATCGGTAGGTGAGGCGAGAAAAGATCGAGAAAGATATCCATGTATTTGGATGCAAACACAAATCTGAGACGTAGACCCAACAGCCACTTGACTACATTACTCAAAGTCCAGAAAATTAAGAGAATACTTAGGTAATAAACATATTTATTTATGGTATTAGGTCTTTTGATTTTACAACTGTGTGATACAAACGACGTTACGCCGCACAATAAAAGCGAAGCATGCATTCGACATTGGCAGAGGCATGTGTCACGCCACCGGCCATTTGTGATTTGCCACTTGACGAATTTACAATGCAGCTTTGTATCTTGCGACACACCGGCACAAGTTCATGTTCCGAAATAGAAGCCACCTTGATCTGCCGCTGCAGTTATGTATACGGCGCACAGGTGGGTTTCAAACCCCGTGAAGATATCCAAAATGCATCATGTATAATGTCATTCTTATTCCGACACCTACGTTTTGAGACAAAAGACCTGCCAACACGATCTTCATTTGTCACTGACATCATCACCTAAAATTTTAATTATTTTTTTTGTGTTAACTTGCATACCAGCGTTGCATAAACGCAAAGCAGTTGGATTTGCAACAAAATTATATCACTGTTTATGGTATTGATTTCTTTAAAACTATCCAATTCAATCCACTAATTCTGTTCAAATGTCATATAAATTATACTTATTATGTGTGGAACTATGTTTTGTTGCTACGAAAACTGAACGAGTCATTTCCACAAAAACTGGCTTCTGTAATATAAATTATTTCCAATCCGCCAAGCGAGCAAACTACTAGTCACTACTTTTTCCCCATCCCCGTCATATTATGAGAAATAAGTTTACAAGTAATATTTGATTGAAATGATCGGTAGACCAAAATACGATCCATAATAAGAATAGACATGGTAAAAGAATGGAGATATTTTCAATCCCTTCTCTTCCTTTGAGTTATGGTCTTTAAAATTAAGTGTCCAAAAAAATCCTTTTAATGATTTATAAGTTTTTTTTAAAATTATAATATATAGTTAAATATTTCACATTTTACGCAGAAAAATTAATCAATAAAATTATCTCAGAGAAAATGCGAAACTGTAAACACGATTTCATACGCAATGTGTTGCCATTTTAATGTTCTGCTTTTCTTTGTGGTTCACCAATTGGGAAACTCTGATACATAATTATGTTCAGCTGTGTTAAGAACAGGCATATACAAAATACAATGAAAAAACCTGCAATCGTATGACATCTGTTACCAAAGACGAGCAATAAATAATTGAAATAATATTTACATACAAAACAACGACGCTCGGTATTATATTTAGTCAGCTGTTGTAGATTATAAAGTCGATACAGACATACATATCTGGATAACTGCTCAATAACAATTAAACAAATAAATACCAAGTGTATACCGAATACCGATAATGCATGTTTTTTTTTCAATACAAATCATTAAAATCGGCTTTTTTTCTTTAGAAACTGTTCTAATTCATATAACCGTTGTACATGTATGCAATACAAAAGCTGCTGGAATGAAAACTTCTCAGCAGGATTATTTAAACCAGCCATACTCAACCTGCGGCCCAGTAAGCCCTCCATCGGTGAGCTAAAAAAAAAAGGAGTTTTGGAGATATCTCGGGAAAAAGTATACCAAATCGAGGATTTCAAATTCCTCGGTGAGCTAAAAAAAAGGAGTATACCATAAATATGTTGCGGCCCACGTAGAGAAGCAACTATCGGAATGCGGCCTGGAGGAAAAAAAGGTTGAGTATGGCTGATTTAAACGAAGATTATGACCGATGATTATCAAATATTTTTAATTTACTGGAAATAATATTTTCTGCAGATCGTACAGCCGGGACCGTAAGTCGATTGGTCAACGCTGATTATGTGAATCCCATTACGGACTGTTTCATAAATTCATTTTTGGATTTCTGTTCGAAAGCATGAACGTCTGTGATAGTTGAAATTTTCTACCACCAATCCGATTTTAAAGACGTGGTGTAGTGAAAACGATTTGTTAATCACGAATTATGTTCTAGTAATATTCTCTTATAAAAAGAATAAAAAGGTCTTCTTGTAGAAAAAACATAAACCCTTTTTTGAGTCCATATAGTTCCGCATGAAAAAGCAGATATACATAGTATGTAATTGTAAAACCATAAAGTACTACAGAAATTCTGAAAAAGTCAAACCATACAGACTATTTTCCAAATACACGTTGGCCAATTTGTAAATAGCAGCTGTCCAATAATATTATAAAAATAACATATTATATTTGCACAGCTGCAAGCTGCAGCGTACGTTAAAAAACCAAGTTTGCTAGCTTCATAAATCATAATGAATTAAATTACTTTGCACTACCTTTATGTGAGGATCTGGGAATATATAGTTGATGTTAATCAATCAATGATTTTAACCTCAACAATAAATGAAATAAATAAATTGATTGAAAAGACAGAAAACTTGGAAAAGCTTCGTATGAACATTTGGCAACAGATAGGGCACAAAAAAGGTGGAAAGAATATCTTGCACTGGGTGATATTGTTGCTGCTATAGCGCAATATTGGATGCTTATTTAAGCTGCTAAGAATTGGCTAAGTTCACTGACACCACAATAATTGAAATTTATAGTTCTTGCACTTCGAATTAATAATAATCTTCATCTGATGATATACATACAATTTAAGATGAGCATCAACATTTATAATGACTCCATTGTGATAGGTAAATAACCTCACGTGGGAAATTGTGAAAAAAATGCGTAACCAGGCAACGTCTACGTTTATAATAATAAATAAATATAATAATAAAAACACGTTGTTCTCAGGTATGAATCGATTTTTTTGAGATGCATTTGTATTGTACAAACGCGTTCGTGGAAATACTTAAAATTCTAGTTTGGCCTTTGTTACGAGAGCAAGTTCAATGGCGATACTTAGCGTCGCTGTGTGAGAGAACGAGTTTCGCAAGCGCATTTGTTTTCATTTATCGCGCAGCCAAGTGCACCCATCCTCTTCGTCAATGCTAAACGATTACAGTATCCGATAAGTGAATGGTACATTTTAATAAATAAACAACACTGACTGTTGTCAAGCACGGAATTGTCGTTTAATACCAATAAGAGGAATTAACAAAATTCGAATTCAAGTGACTTTACAGTGGGAATATAAAAACACAAGTAGGCAATAATCGGGAAAACATGTGAATATTATTTTGAGAAATTTAGTAAAGCATAAAAACAAATTTTAAAATCTATTATTTACAAAAACTTCAAACGCATATTTTCATCTCTTTGCGTAAGCAGAGATTTTTAATCATGTCCACTATCAAAGCGTAGCATAAAAGCAGAAGAGTTTTTTCGAGAAAAAACTTTCATATTTCTATTAACAATTGTTTATTACACACCATTATTGGTTTTACTGTGATTAGTATAATAGCCATGTATCAGTTGAGAATGCTCGTGATGAGAGAAATTGGTATATTTAAAGAATGTGGAATTAGTACAAAATATATTTTGAAAATAGATAGTACGCATACAATATCCAGCGGCGAGTTATCCCAAATTCTATGCGAATGGCTTACTGTAATATCGTTCCATACTTTATTTAAAGTATGTTGGAGTACTTTCGATGGATTCGGCGGTAACTTTGTGGAAGTTTATTTTAATATGAAATTTAAAATAACTTAAATTATTCCACGTATTGTGCTACTAATTGTGACACGTGTTTCGCCTCATCGTGGTACACCGGGTAACAAAATATACGTGTGACTTATTTAATATCTACTCACGTCAAAATGCATTAAAATCAGGTAAGTAACTCTTGATTTTGGTGTCCCGCATAAGCATTGGCGGATCCAAGAGGGGGGGGGGGGGGGTGGCATGCCCTCACCCCCTTGGACGAATTTATTTAAACTTTATTTTTAAATGGGATCTTTAATTGTTTAGTTTACTATGTTTTATAGAATAAATACTTACTTAATTATGTCTCGACTATTTTTATATACAACCAATCTTTTTTTACGCGATACATTGGTTCGAGAAAGTGGCGCGTAAAAAACCTCACTTTCATATAATTTGATAAATCGATTCCAAAAATCAAAATATCGCGTAAAAAAGTATCAAAAATTTATGAAAAAACAAAATTTGTTCTTCGAATTCGCGCAAAAAATAGTTTTTTACGGTGGCGTCCAAAAAAACAAGTTAATTCCAAATAGCGCAAAAAAAGGATTTCATCTAATTTTTAATGTATTATTAATGTATCATGTCTATTTTCAAATTGGATGGCCCCCTCCTGGGACAATTTCTGGATCCGCCACTGCACATAAGTGAAGTAATATGAATGATTTTCTGTAATTTGAAAGCACATGTCAATTCAAGTATATCTTCCGAAAAGACAACAAACCATAAGTATGGTTGATAGGTACGAAAAAGAAAAAAATATTACTAGGTAGTCGAAAAAGTTATGCGAGGTACACGAATAGCGCTATGTAGGGTAATTTTATTTTTAAATTAAAACTTTGGATACGAGCCATCTACGTCAAAATATTGGCAGATCTTCAAAAAGTAGACATGTTTCTGTGCCACGAAAATACTCGTGTGTACAGTTAGTACAGAGTGAATATATTATTATATACCAATATAAAGCTCCCGTTTTCTTAATCATCCAAATCCAAATGTCTTAAGACGTGACGTGCTGCTGCACAAAAACCAAACAAAGGTGAAATGATTTGTTCAGATTGAACATTCGTCTTTTCGCACTCAGTACATTGATTTGTAATCATCAATAATTGAACGTCGTTCTACTTACATGTATTAACTACTTATCAAAGCAACAAAGAATAGGCAACACTTTAAACAACTATTTCGTTAAAGGTATGATTGATTTCATTAGACAACCTTAACTCAAGAAAGAGCTTTCGAGGAATGAGCTGTAAAAGGATGGTTTTTTAAGCTTCACGTTTTCTTTGATTTCTTATAATATGATACTCAAATTAAAATGTGACATTTTAGTTGTAAGGACTAATATATTGAAATAAAATATTTAGCTTTCTCTACGCAGTCATGGCGAACGGTTTTTATACATAGTTTTTTAATGGATACTAGAAATAGTATTCTTTATTGAAATATTAATCATATAACGTATAATGTCAGAATGAGAATATAAGCCAAACTTTCAATTAATTTTGTCATTCTAGCAAAATTATAATTAGTAAAGTAAAATAACGAAAAGATAAGGTAAATTGACTCTGCAAAAAAATACTTAAGTAATTAATTATCAAGAAAAAAACTACTGACGTAAACACGCATAACATCAATAATATAATATTATGGTTTTATTTGATAATAATAGATTCCAGATGAAAACAAAATAACCCGCGACCCATCACTATTTTACCCGCCACGTTCGGTTTTATTTTTTTAATTCAACTTCATATGTGAACGCATGCCCCCCCCCCCTTAGATACATTAACACTTTGCAAACACTGCTATACAATCGATTGATGTAGGAAATATTTTTTCTGATTAATGTAGAATTTAATATTTCAACCTTTTTTATTATTAAATAGTTGAATGTAATCTAATAAAAGTTAATGATCATGACAACTTCAATCAATCTATTATAAAACAACAACCGTTTCCATTACCTGAACTCACGAAGGAAAAAACGAGACTTAAAAAAAGCAACTTAAAAAACTACGTATATTATAAAGGTGAATAGCTGATCGAAGTATTCGGCGTCGCAAAAAACATTGTTAGAAAGTGTGCCAGCTACGCAAAAAATAAGCATAAGTAATTAGGTATGACATGATGATAATATAGCCAACTGTATTTATTACTATTTATGGCACAATGAAAATATATTTAGAAAGATTTGGAGGAAAAAAAACGAACAATCAAATGAATTGTTAGCAAATGGAAATGTCGCATAAGAGATGTTCTCGATTCGTCAAACATTTGCGAACTTTCGGTAAATTCAATCAAAAGTTTGTCTTGAAAAAAAACCACTTTTTCTGTACTAATTCGCTCATCACAGGCATTTTCACTGCTGAAAATATAAATTGACACAGCTTTTTATCCCTCTTTAATGTTTTAGATTTCTATAATTAAGTTTATTCATTTATAATTTGAATCTATAAACTCGTATAATATTTATTTGAAAAAATGTTTTGTCTTACTCAATTTTTATCAGTTGATAACGCACGTGATGAGCGAAACCTTTCCCTGTCCCTTTTTAATAATGCCATTCCAAAAATAATTTACGGTGAAACAAATTACAAAGCTTTGTCGTTTATTTTTAAATCAGAAAACCTCTCGAAAAGGAAACTTGAGAAATCAGACGAATAAATTTTTAATTTAAAGAACCAATATTCAAATTTTCTTTGTATTCTATCATTTTTACGCGGTTTTTTTATACGCGGTGTTTAATAGAATGTATCTATCGTGTAAAGGAAGAGTTGAGTTACATACATAAAATCTCTCTATCGCTGAAGTTTTTAAAAAAGTAAACGGAATTTGTTTAATGTAAAAGTATCAATTTACATGTATGCCAACAAAACGACGATGCACTGCAAAAATCTACATACATACTTGGGACGCAGACATTGTGAATACAGCAACGATCTATTTTAGCACCGGAGCGTTGTGTGATGGCGAAACTTATATAAATCGTAAAAAATGCAAAGAATCTCAATCCAAATAAATTATAGAATTCATGCATTACAAACACAGCGAGAGAATTCACATTCTCATTTTAAAACAGTTAAGTACGCTACAATATGCAAAGAAAAACGCAATAACTTACAATAATGATTCATAAATTGCTATCAAACTTTAAATTAATTCAGATAACCATCAATTACTTCTAGGCTTCAGTGAAAATATTTCAATTTATAAACAATAAAAACTATAGACAATTTTTAAGATCCATCTCTGCTCCCAACATGGAGCATATTTTTCTGCAAGAAAACATAGTTACTCAGTTGCTCAATCTCTCTTTTTTCAAAGAGAGTAGGCATAAAAGGACTGGGCTACGGCAAGACTAGTGGGTAGCTAATAGCTCTCGCTACGACGGTAATTTAGGATTATATTTAGGATACAAAAACCTATGCCTTCGAATAAATATCGATTGAAAAAATGCTATTCGTACTGGGGCTTGAACCCTTGATATACGTCACGGAAATCAACGAAGTTGACAACCGCACCACCGATCCGACATCTATATGCGTATATCCATATGTGTACTTTAAAAAAGATCTACACGGAATGGTTCTTTAAATCTCAGCTTTGATTATTTAGCCGAATCAAACACGCACAAATACAAATAACATAACGGTTATGTATTATTATGACTGGAAGCAGCAGATATTTTATTGAAATCGATTTGGATGCGGTTATTATTTCGCGGCCACTGTGTTTTGGATTAGAGGCGTACGCCTGCAACAGCGCACGAGCGACCTCTCATTAGAAAGTGGCTTGCATCACTTTCGTCATTCTCAAATCAAAGAGGCTGACAATACCTTCGCCAATAATAACAACACAGCCTGATTTCTAGAGGCTATGAAATCATTCCATTTCAAACAGACATGTAACAAGCTATACTATAATTACAAAGTAAGGAAGTAACGTCTCAGAAGAGATGACTGTAGTGTTTACGACATGAACAAATAACTGACCTTACCCAGCAACAACAAAAAAATACATCACCGAGTTTAGGATTGCGGTTGAGCTGAAACCAGCGGTTTTTCTAAATCCGTATAATAATTAAGATTAACGTATTTTCAAAACTGCATATTTTAATAAATAAAATAAATGATTGTTAGTTATCTAATATATACAAATGAATGTTTGTTAGTACTTTATGCGTTGCCACACCGCTCATTGCAATAAAACTTTGACAAACTTTTTGCTTGCACTTCCGGGAAGGTCATAGGCATAGTAAAATTGACTTACAGTACGTCTTATATGTAAAAATCAATGTTTGTATGTCTGCCATACAGTTAATTTTGACAACGTATGCTTGCACTTGCGCGAAGTTATAGTAAAATTAGTTTACAGTAGGTGGCGCGTGTGTCGTACCGTAGACAATCGTCAAACAGACAGAAAAAGAAAACATGCACTTCAATAAACACAATTAAAACACGAGCACTTTTTTTCTTTGAGTGGCATTGCAACGCTTGCCGGGAACCGGCTAGTATAATATAATAATAAGTGAGGTCAGCATGTTGATGAATCTATTTTGAGAGCTTACAATTTTCAAAGTAGGTAAGTAGTAAGGTACCTAAATATATTTTTTGACACAGCTGTTTTTTATAATTATTTGAAAATAATAATATGAAAAATAAATTATGATCCTTGATATTATTTTCGTTATCATAAAGTAAACAAGAAATAAAAATAATATACATACATACATAGGTAGGTAGGTAGGTATTGGATGCTGAGATAAATATAAAAATAAGAAATAATAGTTCAAAATAAAACTAAAAAAAAAATTCACGTTTATATAAAAAAAAAAGTTTTCCTAGTTGCTGTCCTAATGTTAAAGAAAAATACAATTTTAGTAAAAAAAAAACACTGTCTCCTGGAGTTTGTCTATATTTCCGATTTGCCTATTTTTTTGGATATGGCCATAAACTTTGATTTAAGTGGAAATGATTTAAGCGATAAATGGTTGTGAATCGCTTATCTGTCATTAAGTTAAGTTAGCATAGAATAGTTTCTGATCTAATAAATAGTTAGAATAGTAACTGATCTAATAAATTTTATGTGGAAAAAGTACTAAAAATGTTTTATTATTTTTATTATAATGCCATTCCACCAAGTATTGACAGTGAACACCTTAAAAGTGATAGAATAGTTTATTTAGAACGCTGACTCGTCATTTTTCTGCTTTTATGACAATTATAAAGTCATCTCTGGTTACATTATAAGAAAATTAATAATTTGGACTTGTTTTTGTCGTTAGTTTTTTTCAAATTATTCTCATGATTGATATATTAGTCCTGATAATAATATATGTATCTCAACGTACTTGTATCTGTAAACACCGTTACAACTTTCTCGTACGTTTTGTTTTGACAGCGTTGATCAAAATTAATTCATTCAAAAGGCCAATATCACAATGCCTTTCTTTGCAATGCAGCGGACACTTACGATGACCTGTCCAATAATCTACATACAACAATCCCAACACAAAAAAAAATGTAGTCAATCAATTATTCATGTATGCACATGATATGCGCGAGCGAGCAGTAATTTGTTCCGGTTTGCGAATGCATATGCCTCTCGTATTTTCAATTAGGCATAATCACAATAATGAACATTATTTATTAACTTACGTAAAACATTGCAAATATACAACTGGACTGGCGGATTACATTCAGCGTGATAAGACAAACAATAAAAAAAATATTCCATGCCAGGGTCGCAGTTGGTGAAAAATTAACCTGGGACCTTTCTCTGCCAGTCGTGATAACTGAAGTACGTGGGTGTGCTGATACGGCCCTGCTCGATAGGCTGCCCTGAACTCACATTGGAGTGCTTCCCTTTAAATATCAAAATTGGCGAATATAGAGTTGACAAAACCAACAAATCTACGAAATTAAAGTCAATAATGTTCAACTTTTTAAAAATTTAAAAATTATTTGTCAATACTCTTCCGAAAGCAGCGTTTCCAAATCGGAAATGAAGGCAGGATTGTTTTTTATCATCTTGATACCTGCCCTGCAGCCTCTTCAGACAGCGATGGAGATTTTAGTCCATGTTCACTGCCAATGTGGAAAATATCAACAGGAGTTTTTTTTTTCTGCAAGAACTGCTTGTTACTCAGTTGATCGAGCTCTCTTTTTATGAATATGGATATAAAGGATACGCCTAGGATAGGACTTGTGGTTGGCTAATCACTCTCGCTACACTTCCTTATTTAAGGTTAGGATTTTTTAGACATCACAAAAATCCATGCCTTCTAACATTAAATCGATTAAAAAATGCTCTTCGTACTGAGATTCGAACCTTTGATGTACGGCATGAAAGCCAACGACGTTGCCCACTTTGCCATGGACCAAACACACTGGGAAAATATTTCGCTGATAATTTATTATTTTCTGTTTAGATTCATATGTTCATTTTGTTTAATCAAGTAAAATTTTCATGTAAAATAGAGCACATGGCCTTTCTTTCAGTTCAAAATTTATCAATAATGATGAACACGTTTTTGATATTCATTAATACATTTCTGATTACATAAACGAATAAATAGATTGAAAAAGATTAAACTTAAAATATAAAGAGTTTAAAGCAAACCAATACAATAGTTTTCATTATTTTTTTACACTTCTTACCAATGATTTTAAACATAAATTATTCCGGGCGCTAAAATCTCTTCAATACGTGACTGTGCAGGATAGAAAGTTGATTTAAAGCCATTGTGTGGTAACCAAAATAAGTGTTTATCAAATGGGGTTTTCTTCATTTCAATTATATATAATGAATGCAAAAAATACAAGACTTGAATACACGTTAGTTATTCTCAACGTATGTAAGCATACAAATATTTGAGAGGGATTTTAAAAGTTACTCGGTGAATCATGTGATACGTTTTTTCCATTTTTTCTAGACAAAGAGTAAATGGATTAGTATGCGTAGTTTCGATACGGAAATGATTGAGCTTATCTGTTGACATTACCTTTATTATATATCGAAATATCGCGTGACTTTTATTTTGACCGATAAAAATAACACCTCTAATGTAAACAAAGAAAAAATATGAAACAATAAAAAATATCAATGAGTCATAAGTGGGTCGATGCAAATCAAACCTGCCCCCCTCCGTCGAATGTATATTTAAATTTAAGAGAATTGCTGAATGTCCACAACATTAACGAACTATATTTTTTAAGCGGCAAGCAATTGATTTTTTCACAACAAATAAAAATGTGAAGGGTTATCTGTATTATGAAATATATCAAAGTATTCTTAAACACAGCTAAAAAGTGGATTGGAATATGTTCATAAAAAATAAAGAAAACGTTCGGAATAAGAAGATTTTGATTTATATTATGTTTAAAACGTTTCCAATATTTAGTATGTTTTTGAACATTTTATTATAATACAATCGTGCGCAGAACTAAGAATTAACTGGACGACATTATCTCGCTTCATTCACACTGTCGCTTTCCTGTGCGATCGATTGATATACTTTAAAACGAGATGTAATTCTTTACACACATTATTTCACGTTTGGGAGCATACATAACACATAATCGCAAATAAAAGCGGACTATAAGGCCGCGATCATGGATATCTTCATCGAATAGCGGGGATTACAAACAGAGGGGATCTTATGCGCGATTGGGTAGTGTGTGTGTTTAAATCGGGTGTTAAAGTAGAAAGAAAGTTCTTCCACATTTTAAAGTGCGCATACCATACGCGTTTAAAATCGTCTGTGTGTAAGCCCTGTTATTCGATGGAGATATCCATAATTAACTGCAGCGACTAACTAATACATATATCCGTAATACAAAAGTATAGTATTACATCATTTTTTTTGTTTATTTTAAAAGTATACTATTATTAGGCGGCTAATAGCCAGTTAAAACTACAAAGCGGCAGGTGGCCGTTGGATTATTTCGGGGACAATTATAATTTCGTAAACGAAAGACGTGTCCGTAAACGATCGACGACCAATCCGCCTATTTCTGTGTCATCAAAATTAATTTTGGAAGTTCCGCATGCGAGAGGCGGAGAGAACCAGCGGTAGGTCGACTGGCACGGATCCAATTTTGACGAGCAGTCGCAATTAGAGATCACAATACCGGTATTACCGAAACCGGGATCACGATATTCATGATGACTTTCATAATAACGGTTTATAAAAAGTAAAAATACCGGTAGTAAAAAATATTTTTATAATGTAGATAAGCCATGTCAAGAGTTTTGTCAATATAGACAGATTTCAAAATTGATGACCGTTTCAATTACGTTTTGTTATTTAAAAAAAACCGCATAACATTAATTATCAAAATAACCCTTACTTTTATAATGACGGTATTTTATATGAAATACCGGTTTTTATTTACTCGTCCGGTATTACAATATCAAGAGCTTACTTTCAAAACCGGCTAAAACAACTTTAGGTAGCTTCGAGAAAAATGGGAAAAAGGATGTGTTATGACGTGATTTGTACATTTTAATAAGTATGCATGTCAAAAATTACGATACGTATCACTTGTACACCAATGCGTGCACTGATTAGCTTATTAATTTTAAGACCAATTGAAATTACCACATTGATTGTTTAAGGTGGTTTCAAAATTAATCTAAATTTTCGCTTGCAAATATTAACACATTATAGGCGGGAAACGTAAAAATACGTTTATCGCATACTGTCGGTTTTGTTGGTATATTGACTCATAATTTAATGGTTTCTTCAAAATAACTGCCGCGACAAGTGACCCTTTTTGACAATAAGCTATAAACCTCATAATTTATTATGCCCAGAACGTTCGTTCACAAATAGATTTTTTTTTAAAGGCGACACGTGTTTTAGACAAGAGGTTTTGGCATTTTCGGAAACTTAAACTAAGGCCATTATATATATATATATATATATCATATTCAAAATTGTATGAAAACCGTTTTAACCGGATTTGAAAGTAAGCGCTTCACATATCTAAAAACCGGTATTGATACACTCGCCCGGTATTGTGATCCCTAGTCGCAATGTGCGCCGGCAGAGCTCGGCGAGAGCGCGTGCCGCCTACAAAACAAACGTCATACTATTTTCAATCAGATTCAAGCGCAAACAATGGGCCGGGCCGGTTTCGACATCGCATTACAACCAACAGATCCCACATGCTGCCTGACTTTCGCCAACGTCCGTCCCATTAAGAAAAAGACGCCGACTGACATATTATTGCAAGATGGAAATATTATGGTAAACAACAGTCAAAAAAATAAACAATAATCATTATAGCAGCAGTCGCCAACTTTTCAGACTTCACGGAACAACTGACGTGGTGTAATTTAAATTTTAAACATATTTTTTTTTATATGTTGGTGATGGATATTTAAGAAACAATAGTCACTTCGAAGACATTTTATTTTATTTATACGTTCAATAAAGCATACGAAGATGATAAAAAATCTAATATTAATAATTGGTAAAAATCGACATATCAACACGACAATCAAAACACACTAATCAGTGTTATATTAATTGTGACCGCGTGTATCAAGTAAGATTATGGAGTCTGGACTCCGATGATGTCAAAGCAACAACCAGTTAAAAGTAAAATAGTTCATGTGTATAACGTAGACACGCCCGCGTCGCCTCCAGAGCGGGAAAATGTGTTGCATCAGAATTTTATAAATGACACGAGTTTTCTGTTTCGGTCTCAGGAATCTGGATAGACCACAATCTCACCGACAGTAAAGATGGACGGAAATTTGCCACGCTTCTTATATCAATTGTCTCTTCAAGTCTCGAGATTTTAAGAAACAATTTCTGGTGAAATATTCTCGAGAAAGGAGGAACAAAATGGTGTTTCTACAATTTCTCAAAGATTTTCGAAAACAATCTTAACATACATTGTTCATAAAAATACGTATACCGATTATGTTATTACATTACCCGTAGTATTTTAATCAACAATTATTTGCCTAACTATGACATAAAGAAATAGAGTGGAAAGAACCCGTACTTAAAATTTATCAAACAGTGAATAAATATATTATATCATACGTTAGATCAGTGTCATAATAGTAATGTAGACTCTAAGACAGATTAAATATGTTAAATTGTAATTCAGTTTTGTCTATTGGAGAATGTGACACTTCACTTTCATTTTCTCTAGTCATCAAAATTAATCACACGACCGACCATAGAGAAAATTATTGAACTCACATGTTACAGCGGATACTACTTTTTAAGAGAAATCTGTCATTGTGTTTTGAAATATAGAAGGGTCTACAATGTAACAGCGCAGTTTTCGTTTCGTTAACGCAGCGATACTCAACATACGGCCCTATCAGATTTTATGTGAGGCCCAAAAAAAGTCATAGGCACCAGATACTTAATTGAATGAATATTTTGGATACACTCGTACTTACATTTATGTATAGTTTGTAGTATATTTAAGTATTACTATTAATATGCTGCAGTCCACGTAATGTAGTAAAAACCCACATGCAGCCAAGACGAAAAAAAGGTTAAGTATCACTGCGTTAACGTCACTGTTCTGGCAGAAGTTGATAAGTAACAGATTAAAAGTTCCGAGTAAACAGCAAATGCAATTTTTCAACTTTTAGGATAAAGCCTCTTGCAGTGATATGTAATATTATATAGATAATTATAATATCAAAATATAGATGCAGCAATAAAACACCGACTAAAAGAAAGTAAAGCAAACATTCATTGTATGTATGTGTATACAAAATAAAACCTCATTATTCATTTATAATAACTCTTGGTTGGAAAGCTTTCTTTCTAGTTCGCCGACATGTTTAAGGGATAAAGCAATACATAGTTGGTCAAACATCAAGCAAAATTTATCGAAAGGAACTTTTATTCCAATGTCAACTAAGAGTGGAGTAAGAACGAAACAAAAAAGACCACTTCAAACCCGTACACGTATTACGTTTTATGATGCGAACTAAGTAAGCGCTTAGAAAATGTGGGTATATGAAAAGCTTTGAAACACAGACAGTTTTTACTGATATGTATTCCAGATTACATCGAAATACGTCGGGATTTTATTTATTTTTTGCAATTACCGCAGTACGACTCATACATTAGATTTCATCTGTTTTTGGGCCATCAAACACTGAACGGTTTTTGTGAAAATCGCAAAGCAAGTAAGAAAGAGAACTCGTCGTATAATATTAATAGGGTAAAAAATTATCAATGTACTTAGTTCTTATTCTAAAGCAGAATTGAAAAAACTAAAATATTTTCGATAGCTTTTTACCCATCAAAATCAAGCAGCTTGATTTTACGCAAACGACAAGACAATTATTGTTAGTTTTGAAAATTGTGTTATCACAAAATAACTATTGAAAAATAAACCAAATAAACTTTGCATATTGCTAAATTTACCTTATTTCCCAATTATAATACATATTATCAATAACCTCTAACAGTGTTAGCAGATATAGCACAATGGAAAACCACTTGTTAAAATATAATACAATTAAATCAATTTAAAATAAAATATTCTTGTCACAGAAAAATTAATGTAGGTCCGCTAACTGCCTATGAAAATAAAGTAATAATATTGACTGCGCCAGTTATCTCATATTACTCAAACCATCGGTTGGTAATATTGACAATTTGATTTAAAAAATCAATCTTTCAATGAAAAAAAAGCGTGTACTTAGTCAACTATATTTTTTTATACGATTGAACATGTACATAGAAATAGGTGGTCATCAACCATTGATGAATCGTAATCTTTGGTTAAACGACAACAAAATTTCCGAATATACACATGAGTACCGATTTCTCCACCCAGTTATAAAATTATTATGACGATCGACTACATATTATACGATAATCGGTTGTCACTAGTAGCGAGTTGCCTAAGGATGTGAGTAAGATTTGAAAACAGTCGCGTTTTGATAAAAAAAAATGTATGTGTGGAAATATCAATACACGAAATGACTAGGTGGATTCGAATCTGGGATTTCAGAAGAAGAAACCGTTGGCCACCGCGTTATTGCCGTTCGCAAATATGGAGATGAATAATACAAACGTTCCCATATTATTTTGAGATACTCGTTCATGTTACGAAATTACACATTTCACAAAAATAGCTACGATAATTGAAAGAAACGTTCTGCGCAAATTTATGAAACAAACATTGTCTCAGCAGTATGTCAGATTACGTAAACGTCTAAAAAGGAACTATTTGTGCAAAAGCGTGTCAATGAATTCGTCCAATAATGGCATGATTTCTCAGCATGTACAGATTTCGAAATCTTAACCAATATGTTATACAAATGGACGATTTGTATGAATGGTCCAGGGCAATATGTAAAAAAATATTTGTTCGGATTCTCAAGAATTCATAAAAATATTATTGTTAATACATTATTTAGCGGAGGAAGTATTTATTACAGTCATCATTTGATATGGTAGATTTTGTGATAAAAAATATGTTTGTACAGTTTAGATTTGTACTTTTACGGTTTATTATTGTTGTATCATATAAACATGTCATTGGACAAAAAATTCGTCCATGAAGTACAAATAAAACGATTACCAAAAAAATCAGCTCTTAGTGTCTACCATCAAGAAAATCTTCTGTCACACAAACACCCCATACAACGATGGATTTTTAATTTGAATGCGTATAAATTAATTTTAACAGTTGGCATACATGGCTGTGAAATAATGTATTGATTTATATGAGATTACTCCATAAACACGTGGCAGTGGTACAGTGTAACCACTTGAGGAATAAACCTACTCAAATCCGTGCACACTTGTGCGTATTCCGTATACGCAGAGTAATAGCAGTACATATCCACAACTTTACCGTGAAAGCGCGTGCGAACAAAGGCAGTTAAGTGATACTTCCCTTATCCCAAAGCAGTCGTAACTTATCCGGGACCATAAATGAGAATGGTTCACTCGATATCGAATGCTATAAGTGCTCCATCACACAACACAAGTATTCGTTTTACTATGAGGGCTGATTGTACTTGAACCAACCCTTTGGTGAGCGAAAAAGTCTAGAGATAATAATGAGCATAAAGATTGAAGGGAAGCTGTATGTAATATTTACATTGTACAGCAAGTTGTAGTTAATGTGCTCCAAACTACACTATCGGGATGGATTTTTAAGAATTCACACTTAGGTGCTATTTTTATTTAGTATGAAATAATTACATAATATTAGGAGAATCATTTATTTTTATCAAAACAAGTAAATATGTCAGTTCAAGTTCACCCTGCACTTGAACGCCTGAAGATGTCGAAAGGCGAATCCCGGATCGTTAGTAACAAAACTTGTGTGAATGTAGATAATTTTAAACATTCAAATCCAATATTTCGCACGCTTTGATCCAGTTGGTTAGAGCTTGCTTTACCGATCAGGTGTCTCTGGGTTCGATTCTTGGTAAGGTCATAGTCAAATTGGATTTTTTTCAATTTTAATTTGAGATCTAAGACATGGTTGTTTGTGAAGTCAATTCTACTTGAGTTAATCTCATGTGACCTTCAAAAAATTCTCATCGAGTATATCTCGAATGATCTTTCAACTTCAAAATATTTGACGCATTGGCGTAAGCTGTAATGTCAAATATTATTTTAAAATCTAAAAAAAGCCTATAAATCTATAAATATTATTTGCTTCTTTAGGTGAAGAATGAATTTTGTTATTCAGTACTACCATGATTATATGACAAAACTGTTTTAAAATCATGTCATTGTCAGAACGTAGGTTTTTGTCAATTCTTATTTTTAAATTGAATTATGGTACTCTTCGTTTCACTAAATAAACAAATTTACCGACGAAGCAAAAAGCGAAAACGCAGTGTCGTAAAATCCATCCACCAAAGTAAAACTATAGCCCATATATGCATAGCGATAGTTATAAAAATTCCCGATTCACGATTTTCCCCCTTAGACGGTCACCAAAGCTCTTCGGTGGGTACTTATGCAAATACAGATTCTTTCCAAAGTGCCCATTGGACAGCCGCAAAGCTGCAATTGTATTTTTTGCCACATCCCACCGCGGAAATAACGCTGCAGCAACAACGGCGACGGTATTATCTCGTGGAACACGACGGCCAACCGGGTTCGTGATGTTAGAGTAAATATCGGGCATAATATATTTTTCTCCAGAAGAGGTGTCTGTTATTCTTCAGAGGAACTTTCCCACGCATGTGCGTGTCGGTTTTAAAATCAACAATGTAATTAATCGATTATGGAGTACGTATACACACGTTTTTAGTTTAGTCCATTCTATTAATCACGATTCGATAGGCAAGCGCGCCGTGATCTATATTAGATGAATTATATTTCAAGGAAACGTTATTTTCGAACAAAGAAATGCTCTTTTGCGCGTTAAAATAGTGAAAACAAGCAAATTGAAGTCGCAGACGTTAGGAAATTGGCACTAAAACAAGCATTTGTTTGAACCTGCTCCCTTTTACAACGAAAAGTGCAAAGTAGGTTAGTGTCGTCAGAAGTGGACAGGAGCCAAGTAGAGAAGGTATAAGATATAAGAATATAGCAATCATTTTTGACACATTCGCCAATATAAACAATACTTGACAGTAGTCAAACCACATAAAGCAACTTTACTGTCAAAAACCTTCGCTATTTTTTTTAAACCATGTCCGCTCCCAATGTGGAGCATATGGACTCCTAATGGAGTTTATCTCAACAGAAGTGTTTTCTACGAGAACCGCTTGTTACTCAGTTGCTCGACCTCTCTTTTTTTCAAAGAGAGTAGGGATAGAAGGATAGGGCTAGGACAGGATTAGTGGTAAGCTAATCGCTCTCGATACGCCCCGTTCATAGGATAGGGTAGGTGAGAGGGGGGAATTCAAGACATCACATACATCCATGCCTTTGAACAGAAATTCATAAATCGATTGAAAAATCAATTTATAAAACTGTCCGTACCGGGATTTGAACCCGGGCCTTCCGTAGCCGAAGCCAACACCGTCGACCACTCGACCACACAGGCGGCTATTTACCGAGTACAAAATATAAAAAGAAACGGAAAAATCGAAAATTAGTAAGGTTTTGGAAAAGAATGAAATATCCTTTTCTTGGTGGATTGGTTTAGAGCAGGCGTTGGGAACCTGCGGCCTTTTGGCTACTTTAGTGCGGCCTTCTGGCCAATTCTGTATTTTTTGTAAATTCGAAAATTCCTGAGATTTTCGATTTCAAAATCCTTGGAAGAACAAAAAAAAAAAGGTCCCACACTGGTAATTTTGGGAAATCCGCAAATTTCTGGGCTTTAGAAATTGACATGAAATTGTTTCCGGCCAAAGTTCCCTAGTCAATGTTAACTGCGGCCTTATGTCGAATTAGAAAAATGAATGCGGCCTTTAGAGAAGAAAAGGTTCCCCACCCTAATTTAGAGGATTTTATTGATATTAATTTATCTTTTTTAGGTATATATTTCGTTTTCAAAACTTTTGAAAACATACATACATTGTACAATGAACCTAAAATAATTTTTAATTAATCGGGTTCTGACAAGAAAACAGTGTTCCACTAACACTGCGACAGAGCTCGTCTCCTCAGAAATTAACTCCCAACGGCTTCGGAAAACAATAACAAGTCACTTTCACCGATTGAACAACATATGTAGCCGCATTTACAGCTCCGCTTGGTGATTGATCCATGCACAGAACAAGGTATATATGAACCTAGATATATACGAAAAACCAAAGGGATTAACTGCAAACAATCAAGTTACCTGTACTGTGAAACTTTAATTATCGTGCGCAACCTTTGATAAAATGCACATCATAAAATAATTGCTATTATCCGAATTCTTTGAAACCTTTTATCTCGATGATCAAAATGATCATTTGAGGCAATGTAATGCAGATTATAATTGTATTAGAAAACAACGACAAAGAAAACCCCTGAAGCAAACGTGATATTGAAAAACAATTAGAAAGGGATTTGAAATGAAATAAAAATGATCAGTGTAAAATTGGCACCTTACTGGCAGAAGTTGGTAAGTAACTAACATATTGACAGTTCTGAGTAAGCAGCAAATAAAAAAATTGAGCTCTTGGAGAAAAGCCTTTTACTTCGATATGTATGTACATATCAACCAATAATAGGCAACAAATCGTTAATTAAATCTTTTTTAATAATAATTAAGAAAGAAGGACGGACAATGGTAACTGTTTGGCAATATGTACAAATAAAAAAAACACCCAGAAGGCAAATCCGATAGTCTCAAATTACTTACCGCTGTGTGCTCTACATTCATTGTTGACGCACATCTATATATGTATGTATATTGATCACTAATTAATAGATTCAAATCGCCACATATTGAATATTGATGATCCAATGAGAATGTAACTTACCTGCGAATAAAGGAAAATACATGTATTAGTTTCTATATTTTATGAGGTGGCGAAGACGGTGACATTGATTTAAAAATGTTTAAAACGATGTATTTATCCCAACACTATTGACCACTTAGATTAATATTGCACAGCTTGATAGTAAAAAACTGCATGAAATTATAATTCAATAATGTAGCGAGACCTTGTCTTGTATATAAACTATCGGAACAAAATGACAATCAAAATTCATTTTAAAAAAGGCAGCTCAAATATCGAACATTATTTCAGTAGATAAGAAAAACAAGATGGACTATTTGTAGAATATGTGACGATTAACAACATTTCAATAAGTTTGCTATTGAATTTGAAAAATATGCTATAAAGTATTTGCTATAATATACGCAAATATATTTCGTTATAACTTTGTTTATACAGCGAAAGAAATATGTAAACTACTAAAAAAACAAACAAAGCGATTGAAACATGATGACCCAATATTATAATAGTATCTGCATGTTAGAAGTGACAGAGAAGGTCACAGCGGAAGATAACAAACAAGAAACTTGCATAAATATATAAATCAATGTGCACTTGATTACAAATCGAGAAGAAATACGGAAAACTAACAACATGAAGAAATAAGCATATTTCCTCATATCGATTCTCCGGCAGAACGACGCAAGTGCAACATTTGAAATTTTTGAGCTGACTATGACAAAGTACTGAAATAGGTTAATTTACCTAATGAAATTTTAAAGAAAATTAAATACAGGTATAAAGTATTTGAGATATACCGAATTTTTACCAGAAAGATTAATTTAAGATTTCGACTGAAGGTGCTTGGTGGAATTTAAATATAAAATCTGAATCGATCAAATTATGTACATAATTTGAACGATTCAGAAAGATTAAATTGACAGATTTGAAAATGTTACGATTTGTGAAAGGAAGCGATGAATGCTTTTACAAAACCAGCTACAAATAAACTACCTCGGGGGAAAAAGCTCAGAGTAGAAAAGTTCGAACTAGGGGGTCTTCAGAAGTGAAAAACATTGATACTATCGTAAAACCTGCATATAAATAAAAAATAAAAATAGTTGAAAATAAATAAAAGATTTACAAACATTCAAAATTATCACCCAATACCATGAGCCACTTTTCAGTGGGTTGGTTACAATAGTGACTGGCGGAACAATGACACGGATTTGAGTTTTTAAAAATCTGACAATGTCTGGCATTGTCATGTTCCATTCTTCTGGTAGAACTTCTTTTCGCCATACTTCTACAAATAAGTTTTGTATGGCGCGAAGAAACTGTGTTCCATCGTATTCAAACAGTTCTGCAGGAAGTACGTCGAAGTCTGGTGATTTTTTTCAGTTTAATGATAGATAGCCTTACGCATTTCTTGAGTTGTTGGTAAGCCAGACTCGAATTGTTGTGGTTGAACATACGATGCTGGATGATGTTTATTGATGTTATTTCAATATAACTATTTTTAAGTTTTAGAAAGTACTTAGACCATCCATTGAGGATGGCTTGACAGTCATTTAGGAAGGCTCCATCATTGCATAGATTTTCTTTTATTTACCAATGTATAAATATATATCATTATATATGTACACATAGGTATATCATGTAGATATTAGGATGTAGGTGTTACTCAGTCTCGCGGTCGATGGCCCATATCTAAAAAGATGTTTTTTTCGTAAATACGTCAATCAATCGATTTAAAAATCCGAATCTTAAGACGATATGCTTTTCGTTTTCAGCTCCATAGCATGGCTTTCACTATAGGGGGCTTTGGCCCTACCCATCCATGAAAACTGGACGAAGATTATTTAAACATATCTTAATTTATTCTAGCTCAAATAAGTATGGTAAATCAGTTTGCTAACAAACAGGCACTGGTAATCTTATTATTATCTAGTGCTGCAATTTTCTATTTTAAGTACATACGTATCAAACTTCAAACACATAAGTTTTTTATACAATTTTTATATACGATTTATTAAACTGGTTTATCTATTTAAGTTTATAGTTCATGATTAATTTAAATATGCATTTTCTACACAATTAATGCACATATAAAAAATCAATATTTAACCACTTGAATACCAAGCGGACAAGACATTTAACCAATTAAATATTTGGTATTCTAATAGAATATAAGCAATATTTTGATGAATATGTGTAGTGCTATCTATACTGAGTCAATATAGGTTTTTAAAATATCGAATTCGAGTGTATATTAGGCAAAATTATTTTTCTAAAAAACACGCAGTATCTCTGGGACATATTAAATTAAGTAACATATAATTTGCATGGTATTCAAGCGGTTAAAAATACATTTATATTATTACGTAAAATTGTTAATTTGGAAGTGAGGGTTCTTAAGTATGTAAGATTTTTCTTCGTCTTATTTAATAATAAAAAGAAGACTTCTTCTGTATGACATCAAAAACAGTTATTTTATGTATTAATGGAATCCGAAATAAATTAACCAAAAAAATGCAGTAAATGATAAATTAATGAATCGTTTAAGGCACTTGGTGCACTGAAGAATTAAACATGTTAAGCAAGCTTACAATATTATCAATTCAATTCATACGAATCGATGATTAACCTTAATAAAAATAAGGTCCGTTACCCGAACGATATAAAGATCACAATCCACACTAGCAAGCAGCTTTTGTCAACCAGTGGCAACGAACAACGAACACATTAATTGCTATATACTAATATTCATCCAAATACTGCTACAATATAAATCGCAATCGAGCGTATTATATTATATATAAGTCAGTAATGCATTACAATTATCATTTTAAATTATTATGAAAGTTACCCAACAATAAATAGCTCAACGCCATATGTTTGCAAAAGGGTTGAGGAACATTCAAGGAAGGTAAAGTAGATAAAATTTGATCTCTAATATCTGCGTTTCAAGTTGAATCCCAAATAATTAATTGAATACAATCAACACTTCAAAATTTTAGGCATATACGAAATATCGATCAATATATTTAAGAGTTAGCTCTATAAAGATTCTGTATTAAATTAACGGATTTTGGAACTGCATCACCTCTTTGTTCTACAATTACATTTAGGATATAAGATATATTTTTTGTTGTTTTTAGGCGAGCCTACATTGATAATAATAATACATTAAAGAACAACGTACAATAGATACGATCAGAAGCATTCATTATAAAAAAAAAAAAAATTAAAAATTGTAAAATACCATGATATATAGCATTGGCCATTGCATTTTACAGAGGGTATAAAAAATGGCTATAAATGAGGGTTTGATAGGTGTTTGCAATCATAAATAAATTCATAGAAAATTATGTCATGTGATAAGACCGCGCGCCCAATCGTTGTTCACGACTTTATTAACCCATTTTCCGGTAAGGGTCGAGAATCCGCTTTACCTTATTTACAAAAAGTATAAATAGATACAAAAAGGAAGGATTCGACTCTTTTATGTCTTCCGGTTAAGATATAAAAGGTCTGTCAAACAATTTACCATCATTCCCTTTACGTTATGGGTCTCAAAAGTTATCTCAAACTCGCTCAAACAAACAACGCAATAACTTCCATGTGAATAAGTCCAATTAATGAAAGCCAAAGTGGTTGAAACGAAAATTTTACGTATGGATACAATTCTAACATATATCAATAAATATAATATGACATGAAAATTTTAAATTTATATAAAACCTAATAGTTTTTGTAAGAATTGTAAAACTTGTAATGTTATATCTATTAAACTATTGACATGCATGTGTTTTGTGTTCTACAATACAATTCAACAAGTAACATATACAGCAGGGCTGTGGAACCGTTAAGAAATACAACGACTCCGAACTTAGATCAAAACACGACTTTAATTTTATTTTTTTTGACAAAGTAGCATGCAGCGGTGCCACTTTTCAACATAGCGTTTTCAATACACATTCACACCAACTCCAGTTTAATTATACTAATTCCAAGACTCCGACTCTACAGCCCTGGTATATACAACACTTAAATAAAATGCGATAATAATGATTGCTAGTCTATTACTATTTTACAATAAATGCATATTTTTAAATAAAATATCATTTTCTACAATATCAGCCGTTTTCACCTCATTAAAAATTATTAAAATACATGATTTTACGGACCCGATGATTTAGCACTGTCATTTAAAAGAGATGTACAAATCTTATCATCTATTTCATAGGTTCCCAACCTTTTTCGGGTGGCGACCCCTTTTTATAAAAGCAATGTGACCCGCGGCCCCGATGCAATTGAAAAAGGCATTTTTTTTTCAATAAGGTAATTTTAGTTGACCGTAGTTTTAGTTTTGTTGTTCAAATCCAAAATCGAAAAAAGTTAGCGACCCATACGTTGGGAACCCGTGATCTATTCTGACGTCCTTACTTATATTGAATAAATAAAGTATTAAATGCAATAAATGGACTATACGTCTTCTTTTAGAAGCATCTTCAGAATTATCGTAAAGTTACTTACCTGTAGGTCTTTGAGAAACAAAATGACATTGAATAGATGCATTGATAATTATTAAACGACATCAAACGGCAGAAATGTGCAGCAATGTGTCTTACGCGACTGTTTGAAATTAATGAAAAGGTTACGGAAGATTCCTATTGAACATACCGCTGACTAAATGTAATCAACGTTACATTATATTATTAATAAATCGCTCGGGATGATTTGAAACGCTTGCGAAATCAATGACTCGAAAAGATAAATCTACCGATGACGTTTAAAAGCATTCACGGTGCGAACGCATTGAAATAGTATTGATGAACAAACACAATAACACCATGTCAGATCTGGTAGATAACGAGGAAAATGGACGCTAATGCATTTGCTGGTGCATTGGAGCGAGATTGCGGCAGATTGCATTAGATGATTAGCCCGGCGCCTATCCAAGACCATACATTTTTTTTTTTAATATTACAGGACTTTTAAGAGATGATGTAAGCTGAAGACCCAGAGCATATAAATCATTTGGTTGATAATTGCCTGCTATACCGATTGTTGTTATAAGCAGATATCGTTTCATTTCTACACAAACATAAAAGCAATAATATTCACACTATAAGTAAGAGTTGACGAGGAAAATATTATGAAGATGTATGAATTCACAAAGATAAAAAAAAAATACCCGTATAAGAATATCTGTGAACTGATAAAAACGTCTCCATTGAATGTCAATTGGCAAGAATTACAAATAAAATCAAAACAGCGATAAGTATGTTTTTCACGAAAAGAAAACAGTGACTTGCTTCCAGTGCTTTCCACACATTTTCATGCCACCGACCCCTGAATCAAAAAATAATCCAATTAAGTTTTCAAAATCTTTATTTTGTATTCTATTAATACACACATATTTATATATGTATTTATTTATCATCACAATAAATAGGAACTTACTTTAAAAAACTACACACATATGAAGCTTACAAAAACAATTAAATGAGATGTATGCGGTTGAATGACTTTTCATATTATATCTGGTTAAATGTTGGAAATAAATCTTTCAACGTCCCTGTAGAAAGGCTTGGTATGTACTTATTTTTTAGTAAAAGTAACGACGAAAATGCTGTTTCACATATGTATGTTTCATTCATGTATGAAGTCGTAAAATGAATTTGGATTACCAAGAGTTTTTTTCGCAATAGACATCCGGATACCTTTGCTGTCGTCTTATTCAAAAGTCTAATATACTTTTTCATTAAATTCTGTTTAAAGAAAATTAACCGAAACTTTTCGCAGAAAACCTGCGGGCCCAAAGAGCTACGCGACCCCCAGTTTAGGAACCACTGGTTTAAATCATGACAATGGTTAGGTAAACATTGAAAAAATTATATAATAAAAGTTGGATTAATAATGAATATTTCATTAATAAGAAATATGTACAAAACAGTATTCGTAAGGGGTTTACGTAAATTGTTTTTTTTTCCTTCAAAAAGCTTTTGTTGACAGAATATTTATTTATACACTACGTGCGAGAAAGGTATAATATGAAGACTTAAGGTTGCACTCGCTAGCCAGAAAACTTAGTCTTACTTATCATATTCAAAGTAATTACCGTAGGAAAGTATCGATAAGAGAAAAAGTTAAACATTTGCGTACAACAGAGAAACTCATTACTTCCTCATATTGAATAACGTCTTGACGAGGAAACCTGGATCATAAATACAAATGAATCTGTCCAGTGCCGGTATCCGATCTGCAAGTGTATGCCTAATGAAATGTTACTGGGTGAAGCACTAAAGTGATTAACGCCTCGGTGCACTCTGACGTCACGGTGTCCCAACAAATTTTCCGTTTAACCTCTCGACATTCAACTCATACAGTAATTGAATGTCATCTGCAATCTCCCAAGCGTCATCGCACTATCAACAAGCGAATTAGATTTAGTCATTTAAGCGGATTCGAATCATATTATACAAATACGCTTCATTTGTTAATCGAAGCGTATTAAGTAGGGCTTATACAACAAACGACAATTTTTGAAACCGGGTTAACAAGTTGAAAAAACCGGCTTTAAAATTTCGCTTCAAAACCGACAAGCTCTAGTATTATATTTTTTTTATTTATTGTTAAAAATCAAAATTACAGTACATGACTTAACAGCTGACGCCAATTCGCCATGCACTTGAAAAATATAATAAGACAAAACATAAAATAAAAATACACAGTACATCAAATTCAACATAAAAAATCAAGAAATAAAAAAGAAAAATTTATCAAACAGTTCACAAATACCATCACCAAAAATGTCCACTTCTCTAGGCAATGCGTTGATTAGTCGAACGGCCCTTGGAACTGGTGACTCATACCTCCTAAGCGAGGTATAAGTTTTTAGAAATAAAAGTTTTTGCTCATTGTTTCGCCCACGTAAGAATAAATTGGGAGCATGTAAATTAATAGTCATGAGAATTTCAGGATTATCAACTCGGCCCCGAAGAAGAAGAGAAAAATGCTTTAAGCTTGAAAACGATCTTCGAGCTTCAAGTGAGTGAAATGATAACATTCCTAAAAGAAATTTGGTGGGGTAGTATTCCTTTAAGGAATTATCAAAGGGGAAGAATTTAAATTTTTTGAAATAATAATATCTTAGAAATTTCTTATGGATTCTCTCCAATTTCAGCTTGTATGAACTTTCATATGGGCTCCAAATGATGGATCCATATTCAAGCTTACTTAAGACCAAAGAAACATAAAGCGTCCGAAACACAGTTGGGTTTTCAAATGGTTTGCTTTGTCTAACAATAAACCCAAGAAGTTTGCTTGCACGCAGTGCAATAGAAGTTATATGTGAATGAAAGGTGAAAGAGGAGTCAAATCTTATACCAAGATCAACAACTTCAGACAAACGCTTTAAAGCATCATTAGATATCACATAGTTATATGTGATGGGTAATCTTGAGCGAGAGAAGGAAATACAAAAACATTTTGAAATGTTGAAGTCGAGTTTGTTTTTTATAGACCAATTTAAAATATTATTCATATTTTGTTGCAGAATAGTACAGTCATATATTAAGTCTGTCATAGTTTGACAACTAGCTAATATAAAATTAAGTGGGGTCATTGGCATTATATTTTATATAGTAAATATGCCGCCTGTGTGGTTGAGTGTAGGGCATCCAATCCCGGGATCCGGGATCCCGTAATCCCGGGATCCCGTTCAATTTTCTGATCCCGAAATTCCGGGATTGAGATGGCCGCGATCCCGGGATTTCGGGATTGAGAAATTTCTAGCAAATTCTCGAAATTTATACGAAATTGGCAAATCGGGGATTTCAAATTCCTCGGTGAGCTAAAAAAAAAAAAAAAACGAGTTTCCGTGAGATTTTGGGAAAAAGTATACCAAATCGGAGATTTCAAATTCCTCGGTGAGCTAAAAAAAAAAAAAACGAGTTTCTGTGAGATTCTGGGAAAAAGTATACCAAATCGGAGATTTCAAATTCCTCGGTGAGCTAAAAAAAAAAAAACGAGTTTCTGTGAGATTCTGGGAAAAAGTATACCAAATCGGAGATTTCAAATTCCTCGGTGAGCTAAAAAAAAAAAAAACGAGTTTCTGTGAGATTCTGGAAAAAAGTATAGCAAATTGAGGATTTCAAATTCCTCGGTGAGAAAATCTCAATCCCGGGATCCCGGGATTCAAAATAATTCAATCCCGAAATCCCGGGATTGGAAAAAGGCTTCGGGATTGGATACCCTAGTTGAGTGGTCAACGTGGTTGGCTACCGCTACAGAGTTCATGGGTTCAAAGGCCAGTACGGGCAGTTTTATAAATTGGTTTTTTCAATCGATTTATGAATTTCTGTTCAAAGGCATGGATGTATGTGATGTCTTGAATTCCCCCCTTCCACCCATCGTATCCTATGAACGGGCTTATCGAGAGCGATTAGCTAACCACTAGTCCTGTCCTAGCCCTTTCCTTATATTGCCTACTCTCTTTGGAAAAAAAAAGGTTGAGCAACTGAGTAACAGCAGCTGTCGTAGAAACACTTCTGTTGAGATAAACTCCACTAGGAGTCCATATGCTCTACATTGGGCAAACAAAATGCATGAATGAAATGCAAAAGACATGGCAAACAAAATAAAATAGAACAATTAGATAATTGCGAAAATTTCTTACTAACTCATGAAGTGATCGTTACGGAGCGCTAAAGTTAGATCGTTTAGAAAAATATTGATATGCTTAAAGCATTAGATATTTTCTTTTTAACAAATCATAATGGCCACTGCTGCAAATAGTTAGAGATTTTGGCCACCAATGGTCATTACAGTGGAACCCCAATCTACAGTTCTCGCATTGTTCGTTTTCCCGCATGGATCGTTCATTTGTTATAGTTCCGGACAAACACCCATAAGAACAATGTTAAATAATCCCGCATTAATCGTTCCCCGATTATACAATTTCCTCGATTTATCGTCTAAATATTATGGTCCCTTCACAAACATTATTCCGATTGAACGTTTTTTTAAAATATATATTTCTCATTTCGCTCAGAAACACGGTTGACTCATACAATATTTTTTTTTGAAAAAAACGAGACTGCAAGTGTGCAGGAGCCGTAGAATGTTTATTATGACTTCACATATCGACCCATACAAAATTTTTGCGAAAAAAAAACGAGACTGCAATAGTGAGCAGGCGCCGTAGAATTGTTTGTTATGATTTCTCATAGTGCTTTCGCTGATGAGTCATTAACTGAGCTCCTGTGCACATTATTCATTTATCTCGCTGAATTTCAACACCTATAATGCCTATAGTTTTGCCTCGTATCTCGTGTCGTAAGTGTTCTAATTTGGACTAAAATGCGCCCCGTGAAAAAAACTAGAACTCTCGCGGAGAAACTCAAAATAATTCTAGACGTTGAAAACAATCCAAGAGAAAAACGAATTGACATAGAAAAACGTCTAGGACTTGCACCATCCACTCTGAACTCGATTATTGCTATGAAGAGTGACTTCAAATCCAAAGGGCAAATCAATCAAAAAGTGCGGCAAATCAGCGAAGAAAAGAAAGACCGCTAAGAAGTCTACTTTAAATGAGCCTAAGGAAATTCTTAACGCGTGGTACCAGCAAGCTCGAGCTGAAAATATACCTATTGATTGAACCATACTCAAAAGCTTTGCGAATAGCCTAAAAAAAGGTATTTCAGATTTCTCTGCATCGAAAGGATGGATCAATAGGTTTAAAGATCGGCATGGTCTTGTATATAAAAAAAAACTAGCGGGCGAGAGCGCCGCTGTGGACCATGACACGACCGCAGCATGGATAGCGAGATTACATGAGATCGTTGAAGAATACGAACCACGAGATATTTACGGCGTGCCTTTGCTAAAATGCAAAAGTGTCAAACTGCAAAGAAGGAACTGAGCAAGGACTATTTTAAAAAATGAGTGAGATTTTTTTATTATTATTTTTAGCTTTCCCGCATTTTTCGGTCCCTTGAAAAACGTAAAATCGGGGTTCCACTGTATCGTATTCATGATGTACCCCATATAAAACAACATTCTGTACCATGAATGACATCCTCCTTCAACACGGTTCTATACAGCATGATTTAATACTATCATACGTCTTTACTTTTGAGATTTTATTGTATTGAATACATTAATGTTAATTTATTACAATCTAAAATAAAGCCATGGATCCATTATTTATTAAAAATCATACGCATAGATAGAATATAGATATAAAAAGAGCCATGAATATGTGTATAAATAAAGAACTTTTATAATTATAAAAAAATACTAAACTCATTTTTCACGGAACTTCCTAGAACACGATCCCGAAAATTGTACAAAGAGATCTATTTCATAGCAGCCAGGACCCAAGCACTTAATTACTTAGTATGTAATAAAACAGAGTATAGTTTCCTAGTATCAAAATGAAGAGGAAATCAAAGAGAATGTTGAGAGAATTGTGGCAACATTCGTCAGCAGCTGAAACGGGATATTCCCGTGTTTTGTGAGTACATTGACAGTATACATAAACAATGACACTATAGTGTGTATATTGTATATATAGTATGCTATAAATTTATATATATTTATTATATACATTTGGTGAAACTTCTGGAAATATCGAAAACCCCACACCTCGTTCGGTTGAAAGTAAACTTTGAGTGATGAAATTTGTTCAATAAAGTCAATATTGCGCGAATACGAAACTCGTATAAAACAAAAAGATCAGAAAAGTTTAAATTAAAATTGTATCAAAAAATTTTGATGGAATTTCGTTAGAATAAAAAGATATATATTGAGAATATTATATGTTATGAAACACGCCACTAAAATAGTATATAAATTAATATCATAATAAATGTATTCTATGCATAAACTAATAAATGCCTTCACGTGAGGCACTTAACATAATTACTGTAATTTTGAATTAAATATTAAATTTTCAACGCATCAGATATTTTCTTTTACAAATTCAAATTTCAGAAAATAAAGTTCGAGGAAAATATATATGTTATCACGAACAACATTTTTTGTAAATTATTAGAAAAAATGAACGTTTTAAATATACCAAATACTGTAGTTGTCAAAGCTCTATATATTATGAAATTTTAAATCACGTAAGATAAACTCGAAATCAACTGAAGGAAAAATGACGTCACCTACACCCACGTCCAAGATCTAAATCTCAAATTTAGATTTAATAAAAACATATTAATTTAATATTAACCTTGCTGGGACTAGATCTCAGACCCACCACCTGATCGTCAGGGAAAAACTCTTATAACTAGACAACAGAGGGCGAATCAAGAATCGGGAATAGTTTGATTATTCCGAGTATCAAAATTAAGTGTTTTGTAAATATAATGCATGAAAGATTCACATTATGCAATAATAAAAATTGTTACGAAACCATTCATTCCTTTGAAATTTAACAATATTATTTCGCGTGCACACTAAACATTTTCGGTTTATTGTCGTGGTCGGAATCATCTGATCTCCTAGACCAGTGATGGCGAACCCTTTTGGGTACGCGTGCCAAAAATTCTCAAAGATTATTTCTTGATTGTGTGGCGTGCCCAAGCAGTAAAAAAAATAACAAACTAGAAAAAATGTTTTTTTTTCTGAATTTATATTCAGTTTAAAAATAACAATTACTTCAACAACAACATTTGAAAATTATTAAAACGGAATAAATTAATAATTCAAAGATTATTTCATAAAAATTAAAAAATATATTTTGTTTGAATTTGGAAATCGTTCGCGTGCCATAGGTTCACCACCCCTGTCCTAGACGCACTTCCACACGCAAACGAGGTTTAATGCGACGACAGACAAAGTGCATCAATCCCGCTGCCCGCCGCCGACGCTGTATCAAATTATAATAAAACTCTGGCGCCGTTTCCGGTGGACGGGTCGGTCTTCCTTTGCTCTCAAACGAAAAAGACATTCCGTCCGTCCGCACCACAATAATAAAAGTGATACAGTTTACAATAATGATCATTTAAGCGAGTGCTGCTGGATTTATTTATTTTGTATTTTTTGCAATCCATTTGAAGTTTGTATAATATAAACTAGTTCATTGTCGCATTTAAAATTGTTGAATCTAGAGCAAGCAGAGCTTCCCAATCGTGTTGCGACGAGAAACCCTTTTATATTGCATGCAATAAGACGGCTCATCTAAAATATAGTTAAAATATTATCACACCAATCTTGTTTCACGCTTAAATATTTATACATTTTTAGTTATACTTATATTCTGCACATTTTCCCCAACCGAGTGATGATAGCATATAACTTACTGTCAGATCAATGGACACTTGTTAACGTATTTGCTGTTGTGACAACATCGAGTATTTATAAAACCATTAAAACAGTTATAGCATCACTTGTACGATGCAAACCGTCCGTTTTTACTATTCTTCATTATTTATTATAAACTAGCTGACCCGGCATGCGTTGCAATGCCACTCAAAGAAAGAAAGTGTTCGTGTTTTAATTATGTTTATTGAAGTGCTTTTGGATATATTTTGTTTTTTTGTCTGGTACGTATATGAATAGATCTTAAGGTTTTTCAACGCGTGATCAGGCCAGATACAGCTGTCCATGTGAGAAGCATGGATTTTTAAACTTTAGTCCACACACTTGTAGCGATTGTCCAAACGCTAGTCGCACCGGAAACTGCAAACATTTAAATTTTAATGGCCTATCTGTCGGAATTATTGGAATGCTTGGCACCAGTACATCGTTTCCTTTAAATTTTCCATTTAAAATTGAAGCTTAGATGATAATGTTCATTAATTTTTCACTGAAAGCCTGGTACCGTTGCAAAGTCGTGGTGGATTTATATTTCGGAGAAGAATGATAGGTACGCCAATTTTCAGTGTTAAAACGTGCGGTAGCATGCCTGGCAAATCAAGTGAGTTTAAAAATTCAGTTGGATAATTGACAACTTCGTCTTGATCAATTTATAGTATCAATGGACTTATAAGTTGTTTCTTTGCCTGGTATTTCGTTTGGAATCCTGAAGTTGATGGCATTACCGTTGTTTTTGACTGCTAATATAACACATTCACTAAGGCACTGATGATTTTTGTAATTCTGTGCGATATTTGGGAAAACTTTGTGCATCAATTCGCTTACGGTTCCTGTAATTTTACAGAAGCTTGGTGGTAATGAGTGGATTCATCGATTTCTATTTTTCATTACCAATATCTGACAATTGTTTTTTGAAACGTTCAGTGGATGGATCATATTGTAATTCTACACGCATATTAGCTTACAAAGTCAATTTCTGCACATGTCACCATAAAACTGATGATTTGAGACATGCACTTGATTCATCAGCAGCTGTTGAACGTGGTATGACTGGTAGAGTTTGTCGAAAAATACCAGACGATAAAAAAGGTTTGCCACCAAAGACCAGTTCATTTCCTCTCAAATCTTTTGGTGTACATATAGTGAAGATTTTCTAATGCTTTTTTGTGCGCCATAGTAAATTCGTCCCATTTAATGAGTTGATATGATTAAAGTACTTCATCAATCATGATTTTTTTTTTGATATTGCATGTTGGTGTTCAAATGCAATTTCTTTGCTGAATGCGCTGTTTGACCACCTTTCAAAATATTTGCTGCAATTGCAGATGAAGCGATTGCCAACAATATTGTTTCGTGATCCAACGTTTTGGCTTGTGTTTGATTGCATGCATAATTCTGTCTTACGCTATGCGTTGTTCTGGGACCAATTTCGGAAGATTTGTTTGAACGAATGTGCCCAATTTGTCGACATCAAATTGTGTTTCTCGTTCCTAATCACGGTCAAAAGGGTTGTTTGCATATCATTGTATCAGACGATCGGGCTTGAGCAGTGAAAACTTGAACGGTTTCCAAACTTGCTCGTCTGTTTCTGAAGCTCGTAATGCCGTTTTCTTTCGTTCTTGAGGTCTAGATCAACTAATAGCAAGTCTTTTAGGTGGCATAATTTTTTGACAGCGAAAGAAATCTTTTGTGACGACTATTAAAAATTCACTTGATAATTGTTTACTATAATACCCTTTGATTGTTTGACGTAACCGTGGCACGTATCAAACTTTAAAAGACTTAAGTTGCTGCACACTTAGTGCCATCTGTCATTCAACAACATAAATAATTTCGCTCTGTTTGAAATACGAACGACGGACGTCAAAAATATTGAAAAAAATATTGAAAAAATCGGGATAAAGACATCCTTCACCTAGCGGGATGAAATATACTTTAAAACCTATTCTACTATCTAACAAATATACATTTAAAAAATCGGTCAAGCCTATATAGAGATAGAGATAATTTTTAGAATAATTGAAATGTTTAAGTTTGCTAACAAATTTATTTCGTAGAAAAAGAAAAAGATCTCGGGATATGTAACGATAGTCCTTCAGTATTTAAATTGTAAATAATATATTTTTTAGAATATTTGAAATGTTTTAAGTTTGCTAACCAATATATTTCGTAGAAGAAGAAGTAGATCTCGGGACATAATATATTGACAGCCTTGCAGTATTTAAATTGTAAATAATATAATTTTTGGAATAATCTTTAAGTTTGCTAACAATCATTTTTCGTAGAAGCAGAAATAGACCACGTGGCATATATCGACAGCCCTGCAGTATTTAAATTGTAAATTATTTAATTTTTGGAATAATGTTTAAGTTTGCTAACAATCATTTTTCGTAGTAGCAGAAATAGACCACGTGGCGTATATCGACAGCTCTGCAGTATTTAAATTGTAAATTATTTAATTTTTGGAATAATCTTTAAGTTTAAGTAGAAGCAGAAATAGACCACGTGGCATATATCGACAGCCCTGCAGTATTTAAATTGTAAATTACTTAATTTTTGGAAAAATGTTTAAGTTTGCTAACAATAATTTTTCGTAGTAGCAGAAATAGACCTCAGGGCATATATCGACAGCCCTGCAGTATTTAAATTGTAAATTATTTAATTTTTGGAATAATGTTTAAGTTTGCTAACAACCATTTTTCGTAGTAGCAGAAATATACCTCGTGGGATATATCGACAGCCCTGCAGTATTTAAATTGTAAATCATTTAATTTTTGGAATAATCTTTAAGTTTGCTAACAATCATTTTTCGTAGAAGCAGAAATAGACCACGTGGCATATATCGACAGCCCTGCAGTATTTAAATTGTAAATCATTTAATTTTTGGAATAATCTTTAAGTTTGCTAACGATCATTTTTCGTAGTAGCAGAAATTTCGTAAATTATTGAATTTTTGGAATAATGTTTAAGTTTGCTAACAACTATTTTTCGTAGTAGCAGAAATAAGCCTCGTAATTTACTTTAGTTTTGGAATAATGTTTTAGTTTGCTAACAATCATTTTTCTTAGTAGCAGAAATAGACCACGTAAATTATTTAATTTTTGGAATGATGTTTAAGTTTGCTAACAACCATTTTTCGTAGTAGCAGAATTTTTTTAAATTATTGAATTTTTGGAATAATGTTTAAGTTTGCTAACAATTATTTTTCGTAGTAGAAGATTTATAAATAAAAGTCGAAATACAGTTCTATAAAATATCCATACTGTCATTAGAATATTCCTAATGCATGTAAGAAATTAAAAATATTTTCAAGGCCAGATGCAAAATATAACCATACCTCCAATAATCGAATCAATGACGTCACTGAACAAAATCTGTCAAATCAGCTCCCAGCCCTATAATTATAGCTTCAAAAAATCGAATCAGCTTATTCGATTATTTAAAAAACGTCGTAGCGATGCATACTTTAAAATAAAGTTCTCTCAATATTATTACGATCCTTCAGTTCTAAGCCAGGAAATTTGAATTTAAAGACGTCCATTTCAATTGTTTTAAATTACATAGCGATTCACGTCAAGTCAACTGTCAAAGTTTTATCAGTCTATGGTATAATGCAACCAACGCCACCTAGTGGATACAACGTCAACCGTAAACAGCATACAACGTATGTTCCGCGTTCCATTTGTATTTTTCAAAAAAACAAATTGTATGAGGACATTTATTTTCTTAATAATTTCTTTCTCGTGATATTTTTCCGATGTTTTAATGCTTATTCTGCTATTCTAGGCGGAT